>CM061158.1:12485488-13685488 GCA_030710495.1 Labroides dimidiatus
ATGCTATTTCCTACATTTAGAGGATTTTGGGAATCATCATACATCATCTGTCCATCTACCCCAGCTTCCTCTCTCTCTTTCCACAAGAAGTATGAACAGGCCTTACTCCTGATTTTCATGACTTGACTTGGACCTCGGCTTAGACTTAAGCCTAAACTGCACTTAGAATGGGTGATAGAGAGGACTAATTTTGCAATGGATTAAAGGTGAGGAGGAAGATTTTAAAATGTATTCTGTGTTTGATGGCGAGCCAGTGGAGGTTTCGGAGGACAGGGGTGAGTTTTATTGCGGCAACTCGAAGAACTTTTCATCTCTTAGCTTCAAATGTTATCACTTGGTTTTGATTGTGAAATTAAACCCTGACATTAAGTTTGGGACTGGCCGTCATTTTGAGCTATGATAAGATTTAAGTATTGTACTTTGATGACTATAACGATTTTTTTTACATTAATGTGACAGATTACACTGATATTTGGTGTAATCTAATCTCTATTATTTTCAAATGGTAGTTTTATCTATTTATTATCTCACTTAAATTTTGAGAGAAAAGCTCTTAATAGACATAATCATGTTAATGCAGGTACTGTGAAATGAAATGTTATTTTCATGTCACCCATTCATTTCTCTGTCACATAGCAAGAGGTGACAAGGGTGTTTTTGCTCATGTCACACCAGGTACAAAATAAAAAAATAAAAAAATTAATTGGGTTGACTTGTTATTTCTCAACAAGCTATTTCCACCCGACCTCATCAAAAAATATGTGACCAGTGTTAGGAGGAACAAGTGAGAGCGCTTAATTAAAACTAATGGGCCTAGCTTTTTCATGTACGGTCAGTTTTTCCCTGCAATGCCCCGTGTGTACAAGGGGTCTTATTCAAACATCCTTTCTACGTGTGGCGGAGCAGAAGTCTGAGGTCACACCCTGCTCGTCCTCGGCCCTCTTTGACCTTCCTGTCTACAGTTCATATGTTCCAGCTTAATAGAATTCATAAGAAGAAGGAAACTGCTGCCTGGCTTACTGTGTGAGAAGTGTTGACACAAGAAAGGAAAAAGTGTGCAGTGTTGCATTTCAACAAAAATGAAATTTCTTACTTTTTTAAAAGTCTGCCATAAACCCAAGTGTTATAAAAGTGTCTGTGAAACCATTCAGTAAGATGAAGTGAGTAAGATAAGGGTGCAGAGTGTGGTAACCACATGCCATTGTCTCAGCTGGATTTTGCATTAATGGATATTATTTCCCCAGGTCTATGTGCTAATGAACCTGTTATACCAGGAAAAAGTCAGGAGAGAAATGTCCAATGTTTGCCAGGGTTCAGTCATTAGCTAACTAGAGAACAATGAGCTCATCATAGAGTCAGTCCAATGGGAACTGAGTTCTGGACCCAAGTCAGGATGATCTCATGACAGAGCAGCTTGTAGGCAGCTTTATCTCTTTTCACTCTGTTCATGCCAATGAGATATTGAACTCACTCTGACTCACATTATCTGCAAATCTTAGCTTTATTCACCAGATATTGTAGTTTGAAACCCTGTATAAACAATCAATCAGACGCTGGGAACACAGATCGTATCAACACTGTATTTCAACTCTATGTGCTCCTCATCTTGAACCTCTCTCTGACTAATCTCACTAGAATGTGTTGCAGATGACAACAATACCACCAAATGGCCAAGTGGAGTAATCACAGCTCTGTTAAACAAAAAAAGTCTAAATCTTCAGAATGATCTCGCTTCAAAGGCTGCATTTATAAGCATTTCCTTGAGTTGATTTTAAGAGACTGGTTAAAAAGAAGATGTGTATTTAATAATGCTTAAAATCCTCCTAAACTTCGGTTTGATGTTCTATTTTGTCTTAAACCATTCACTTGGAACATGACCTGAACATCACTTTGTCTGAATTAGTAAACATAACATGTAATAGGTCCCAATAAAGTGTCAAGGCTACATCCATCTCTTGTAATTCTACATAGTTTATCCCAGGGCCACATTTGATTGGGTGAAAATGACCAAAGGCCAGGAGCTCTTGGCGTCATATTTATTTACCATGAGTTTAAAAAATGGATGCTCTTTTTTATTTTAGTGATTTCTGGAAAAACTCAGTCACCATGTGCCATCAACCCTCATCTGTCCCTCAATTGTCTCTTGATACCAGATGATAAATGGTCAGTTTTCTGCAGTGCTTCTCTTCCTCTCAAGGAAAATGTTCTCCATTAGGTGGCGTTATGGAATATGTTAGGATGTTTAGTATGGCAGGATCAGATCTCAATTTTATCATTGTTGCTTTTTAAGCATTTTAACCTGCAGTAAACTGTGTGGGCCTCAAATTATCCTGTATTCCAAAAACAAAAAACTTTTGTACCATTTTTTTTCTGTTGTATTTCACAATTTTCATCTAGTCTTGTGTGATCTTATGTGTTTGGGTTTTTTTTTTACTCTGGGTGTTCATGAAGCACATATCGCATCATGATAACACATCAGCTGTGAGAGTTCTTGAGTTTCTGCAGGATGTATCGAACTTAGCTTTATACAGGTAGTCTATGCACAGTCCAACTTTTCTGAGACATTGCTAGATACCTTTTGGTTTCATTTGTGCACTTGACAGAAAATGTAAATGTCCAAATAATTCAGAACATGATTAATTTCTGTGCCATATTTAATACACTGTTAGATGAGAGCCAGTGAATTCAACACTATTCTGATAATTAACCCTATTTTTGCTGCTGTTGCTGTAATGTAAATAAAGTGTTTGGCACACCTATAACAGTGTACGAAATAGTGTCTAATAGTTTTTACTTTTATTTCACAAGAAATAGCTTTAGGGCTGCACGATGGAGCAACGGTTTGCACTGCATCTTCACAGACAGAAGGTCACAAGATCAGATCCCAGTGGGCCTTTCTGTGTGGAGTTTGAACGTTATCTTTGTGCATGCGTGGGTTCTCTCCTGGTACTCGGCTTCCTCCCACAGTTAAAAAACATGCTCACTAGGTCAGTTGGGGATTCTTAATTGCCATTAGGTGTGAGTGTGTGTGAAAGGTTGTCTGTCTGTGTGTGTCAGCCCTGTGATTGACTGGTGACCAGTCCAAGGTGTACCCCGCCTCTCGCCCTAAAACAGCTGGGATAGGCTCCAGCCACTTGCAACCCTGATCAGGATAAGAGGTTGGATGGATGAAGATATAGTTTTATTCACCTCCACCATAAACAGCAGATATATGATCTAATCCATCCTGACAGAGAACTATTATCTTCAGCATGAATGAAACCGCTGAAAACCTTTTTCATCTTTACTGGCTGATACTGGAATGAGCAGCATGTGTATCTTGATAACAGAGAGACAAAAGTCCCGTTCCGAGAGATAACAGGAAGTCACTGACCGCTGACCTGTAGTAGGTGTGGTGCTTCTTCTTTACATTTCACAATGACATGTAGCTCCAAGTCAAACATTTTCACCATGTGCTATAGAGTAATATAAGCACAACAATAACAAATAAAAGGTACTTAAAAACAGCTTTTATTTCATGTTAAATAAGTAAACATGAATGAAGTTATAAATAAAACAAATGAGTGTGAAATCGATGTTCATCCCTTTCATTAGAAATCCTTCAGTATGCTGCGGCACATTCTCAAAAATGTTCTGCCAGATTCATTCAAAGAAATGTCAACATTATTTCCATGGATGACTGAACCATGACAAACATGCTCTTTAATAACAGATATTTCACTTGTACATAATCGACTGTAGAGTTCAGCACCATGACAGGTAAAACAAACACTTTTCACTTTCAACATTACAGTGTTTATTAATTCACAAATTCATACAAAAATATTTCTTTCGTGTCAATTTTAACACTCAAAATTGTGCATCAAACATGAGATTAATTTCACTGTTTTAGTTTTAACTTTTATAAATAGTTAATGACAAGATGTACAGAAGGGAAGTAAATCTAACGACTGCCTGATTGTGTTTTGTTTTTATGTGTAAGAGTGTTTCACTGTAAGAAGTCATGGACGTTGTGTGTGTGCATGTGAGCTTTAAAACCTGGCTTCTCTGATGATAGAAGATTCAGCCTCGCTCCCATCAGGAAGGTCAGAGGGTTCCTTTAATTCAAAACAGACAGTTAATTCAACACCTTTAGCAGTCAGAGTACAAAAAAGGTCACAAACTTCTGTTACTATGGAGATATACTGTCAGTTTAACACTGAGTTTACGGTTTTCAAACAGTTTGAGCAAAATCTACAGACAAATAATATCTAAGATAACCTATGATGGAGGGACAAGCAAAGAAGTCCATTGATTTTTTTTTTTTTTTTTTTTTTTTTTTTTTTTTTTTTGAAGGTTATCTCCCCTGTACTTTGGAAAAAAACCCACAAGACTTGACATGCTGCTAATGTTTTCAAAAAATGAAAGAAATCCAATGATGATAATAGTTGGTGGTATGTAGCAGCTTGATATTATGCTGCTAAGGACAACAAGCGTATTTCAACTGTACAATAAAAGATGCTAGTTTAAAGCTTAAGTTTAAATTTAGAAACTTTGACATAAAGCAACAAAACATGAAACTTTTAGCTAACAGCACCTTAAATAGCCCTTGGATTGACTTGCTAGCCTGACATGGTACTCAATCACGGATGAAACTACGTCCAATAACCAAACTAAACTACATGAAAAAAAAAAAAGTGAGAGTGCCTGTTTTTTTGTCACGACACTTAAAATAAGTAAAATTGACCAGACAAGTCCAGGGATAAACCATGTTTCAAAATACTAAAATACTATATATCTCACTTGTAACATGACCCTAAAATACAAGCAGCTTACATAAAATGCCCCATCATTAATTTTTTTTATTTGCTCCTGCATTTAACATGGACTTATCTTTTTATCTTTATTGAAGGCCCGTAACATCATGAGACAGCACATAAAGCTGTACGCTCTGAAATGTGTCTGTAAATCAATAAAGCTCCGACACCTAATAAAATATCAACATTCACAGTAGAAATTAGTCACCCATCTACACCATAAACTGATTTATTTGTGGATAGTAATCTTTTATAATCCAGATTTCCTCACATGTCAAAGTATCTCTGTTCTCTTTATCATTCCATCATTATTGCCAAGGCAAATCATTTTCAGAGTTTGCGATTGGATGAATTTACGATGTAATCTTAAGTTTGTATCAGAAGCTGATGCAGAATCAGGAAATCAGGTTTAACAGTGAAACAGGTGGAAGGATGTGCAGCAGGTGATTATCAACAGTGTGTGCTGATTGCTCGTGCTCCTACCTTTGAGCGCCTGCACGATGAGCTAAATTTTGAGTGGATTTTATACTCTTTCTGTTGAAGTAGAATGCTTTTTTTGAGCAGAAGGAGTCTGTGATGTGGAGATTAGTGCTGTGGCTCCATAGTCTTGTCCCGACAGCCGCTCCTCCGCCTAAAACAACAGCTACTGATCACTTTTAATTCAGTATTTGTAAAGGTGAGAGCCTCTAGTCCACGGTGAAACTGCTTTAATGAATAACTCTCATTTGGTCTCATTCCTCCAAAGATTAAAGTTGTTTTTTATTATTTAACTCTTTTAACAATAAAAGTCCACAATAAATCCAGAAATTTAACAAAAATTTAAAATTTTAAAGTCTAATCCACTTTATTTGGAGAGTTAGAGAAATAAATGTCCACAAAGTGCCAGGCCTTTGAAATGTTTGATCGTCCCATTTTGATTTGGGGTCATTTGTTCAGGGAAAACCGAAATAAAATATGTTTCGGTGGGAAACGGTCAATGAAGCTACCCGACAACTACATTCAGAAGTCGTTTTGGACATTAAAAATTGCCTTCAAAACTGAATAAATCGGAACACCAATTTGCTCTTGTTGCTACTAAAAAAGCATCAATATTAACTTCAGACTTTCATAACAACTAACAAAAAATTCACAGGAGCTTTAACATGCAAAAATGTTGGTTTTAAACTTAATTATTTATTCTGGTCTAACAAATTAAAGGTAATGTGCTTCTTGATGATTCCTAGAAATACTGATAATTTGACCTGTTTACTCCTAAAATAATCTAAACCAAGCTAATCTAAGTTATCAATATTTTATGGCCCTTGCTTGTTATAAATGGACAGGTATGAAACCGGTGGCAATATATTTGTCAAACTCTCCACTATAAAGTGAATATTTAAACCCGTGAGTCTGTTCTTTAACTGTTAGCAGTCATTTGTAAAGTTACAAAAAAAAAATACTGGTGACTTTCTGAGAGCATTCATTAGCAACTTTTCTGCAGAGCTTTAAAACCCACTATTAAAAAAAATCCCCAACTGATTAGTTTATCACATCTCTTAAATCTGTTTGACGACATGCAGACACGTGAGAAAGGTTAAAGAAGTTCAGCATGCAGCAGAGACAAGACAAGCATTAGGTCTCAAATTCCATTTCTTATATGAAAAACTGGTGCACACAAGCAGATGATTTAACAAGACGGCTACATTAAAAAACCAAAGACACATGGAAAGTTATTTATGAGGCAGCACAAGATGCACATGTGACCACATGCTTTCCATTCAAACTTGTGACAACAAAATATTTGCTGTATGCAACACAGGCTGTTCTCACTGAAGACGTTTGGACACATCATTGTAAGAAAGCATAAATAATCCTTAAAGTTATTACAATGTATCAGTTCTGTTGACTAAGCTGAGACATTAACAGGACCTTGAAACTGGCAGCCTGATGAAACTGAGCTTTGTGTATATAAATATGCTTCCTTTAATGACATGCCAAAAACGCACACTCCACATTAAACAAACCATTGTTTTAATAATTTATTCCCAACAAATGCAAAAAGAACATATATATTTTAAAACTTTACTTACAGCTGCTTTGGCCAACATGTTTGCATTTTGTCGTCGCAGATCTGACTTTATAAATCCTGCAGGGACACACAAACAACAAAGCCTGCATCACATATCAAGATAAGAGTAAATGGATGATACAGAAGTAAAACTGGGGTTGAATGGCTTGATGTAATAAAGATGATGATCCAGTAGATGGCTCCTTTGTGCAGACACATTTTATCCATAACAGCAGCTGCATTAATCTTTGATTAGTGTTTCCTAAGACTGCTCCTACAGTTAATCCTTAGAAAATAACAGTGTGTCTAACTCCAGCTGGCACCAAACTTACCTTTAAACTTTGAACAGCAAAATCATGAGAAAAAAAAAAAAAATCTTTGTTGCAACTTAATCATTAAGCTCCATTTTCACCCAAGTAGAATTTTTTTCCCCAACAATTTCTCACCTTTGTAAGCGAATATATTACAAAAGTGCCACATTGTAGGCACGTAACACTTTATCAAAGAAGTTGCCGTTTTCCCACAATGCTCATCTTCTACTTTGAAAGCTGGCATGATGACACAACAACTGAGTACACTCACATATCTAAATGTCAAATAACAAAAAGACAGTGAGTCAGTGTGATGACCTTTGTAGGCAGGCAAGCCTCTTTTAATATTCTTGCAGTGTTTTTCCTTCCGCGGTGTGCACAAAGTTAAGCGCCTCAGTGGCTAAAGCATTTTAAATGAGTTATACTTAGCTCATAAACCCCTCAATGGACCATGAAAAATGACTTAAGCAGCTTAGCTTTGACCCTGGCTAGACTGCATCGATTTACCACCTAAAAACATGCGGCAGGAAATACGCAGCATTTCTCATATGCTAATAAACTGGACTTCCTAAACAGGAAAAAACATTCTGTTACTCTGAAAGGTCAATAAAAAGTTTCTTGCTAAATTTTGCTAAGTTTTCTTTTTCTAGAAACCTCTGCTCAGGCCTTCACTTGAGTTTAAAAAGTTTAACCCTTTTAAGGTAGAATTTCTAAAACTTGTGAAACGTGAGATGCTCTATTTTTTTTTAAAAGAAAATATTCACGAAGAACACAAAACAATCAAAAAAGACTTCTTTAGAATATTCTAGTTGCAACATTAAACAGCCCGTCATCTGTATTCTCGGTATTCAAAACTTTCTTACGGAAACTTGTGACAGAAATGAAAACAGACGGTGACAATTCTTTGTAGCTGCTGTTTGTAGCTTGAAACCAGTGGCATGTTATGACTCTAAACAACATGTTTCACTATCAAAAGGTCTTACCTGTCATGATGGTGCCAATTAGAAGAAAGACACAAAGGAAGATGTTTCCTGCCAGTGTGCCAAAGCTGTCAATGATCTTCCCCTGGCAGATGGTGAAAATGATGCCAAATACCTGTGCATGCGAAAAATACAGCGTTTATGAAAGAGCTTATGTTTGCGTGCACAAACTAAGACAGAGTCACACAGACATGCACATGCACACACAAATCACTACAAAAATACGGATGCAAAACAAGAGGGCTTATTCTTACTTTCATCACTTCACAACAAACCCAAAGAGAAATTCCTTGCAGCCGACATGTAGCGTTCCAGTAGAGCATTCAGTATAAAAAGGCACCTTTATCCACACAGCTTTACTTTAAACAGGTAGCTTTTGATGGCAAATACAACTGGAAAAAAAACAGCCTCTGCAGACTGTTATTGCACTTGTTTGTTCATTATGTGTTTATATAGTTCAAGCCACAGTTTCAACATATGGACCAGGTTTTTGGGGCTTTTTACTCCTTTATTTTGAGCAGACAGGACAGTAAACAGAATAGGAAATATGGTGAGAGTGGGGAGTGACATGCAGGAAAGTCCCCACAGGTCAGATTTGGACCTGGGCTGCTCGCGCAAGGCCTTTACCCATACGGAGCGCAACCTTAACCACTAGGCCATTTGTGCAAACATTTTCCTTTCATGCTGTCTCTTCACCATGCACAGATTTTCTGGCACCATTTTTTTTAAAAAGTAACATTTCAAGTCAACAAGCTGTACCTGTGCTGAACAGTTGAGGAGTCCAGATGAAGTGCCCTCTGACTCTGGGTAGGTCAGCTCAACTGCAAATTCAAAGCCCAGTGGCAGATAGCCTGTCATGAAGAACCTGGACATAGACAAACAAAGCACAGAAACCCTCAGTAGATATAAATGATCACCTAAATAAGACTTTTTCTTGGGCTTATTTGATCTGAATTTCCAGAATAAAGCCAGGATTTTCCACTTCTGGTATTAAACAGTTTATAAACTGCTGATGGCCATGCAGGACCTTTAGAATAACGCCCTTCTCTGATATGTAACAATGCTGTACTGGAACAACTGGTTTGAGGCTATAACCTACCAGACAGTTTTCTCAGTTAATGACACATTGCTCTTCCACTTAAGTGACGACATCTGAAACTTGAAGATGAAATGCCAACGTGTGTCTGAGTCAGTATTTCACTGAACATGGACTCGTCTGTCACATTTTAAATGTTTTTTTTTTTTTTTTTCCCAGGAAATATGCTTTGATACTAAAGACCGTGGACACATCGCCATCATGCTTCTTCTGATGCCAGGAACGGACATGGAGTAATGACGACTTTTATCAAGAACTGTTTTCCTAAAGCAAAATACATTATCAGATTAATATATTTCAGTTCAGATTAAAGATAATTAAGGAAATTCTTCCAACACCACTGGAAGGATACTCACTGTAAGGCTAATATCAAAAACAGATCTTCTCCAGTTAAGTGGTCCTAAATTAGTTCATACACTTTCAACTGATGGAAAAAAGGTACTGAACAATTCACGTTTTTACTTCTGTTATTACTATGTTATTATTATGTTATTACTTTGATTTGATTGGTCAAAACCTTTTAACATTAGTAACTAATTTCATTAGTAAACATGACACCAGACAGGCCTCCGCTCGTTGACATTGTGGCATAAATGTAAGTTTCTGTCTCCAGCTGGTCTCTTGAGAGTGTAGTATGTACTATGTTCATTATTTCACAACCAAAATACAACACTTAAAGTGTAATATATGGTATGTACTGCACAAAATACAGTATCTACCATGCAATGTACACTAATATTGTACACTGTAATACTTGTAATCAGATAATCATGGAAATACAAATTATTGTTAATTTTGAATAGACTGAATTGTGCTTTTGTTTGATTGTTTTGAAAAAACATAGCTTACCCAGGCTTAAATGTCTTGCATAAACAAATCAAGGGCATCAGTTAGCTTAGTTGCCAAACAACCCAATGTACAGAGGATACAGTGGTCCCTGGTTCAACCCCAGGCCTTGACCCTTTGTTGCATGGCTTCCCCTACTCTCTAGGAAAATAAAATGCCTTAAGAAGCAACCTAAAAGTATGCAGGATGCTGTTTAATTTCTGTTCTATATATGATGAGGATTCTGTGTCATATATACTGGGTCTCAACCTGAGGTCCCAGGGTATGATGTGTAAATGTTTATCATGCCAAGAGTTGAAGCTGAATTAACACAGCTGTCATTTATTGTTGCAAATGTCAACAGAAAACATAGAGTTAAATGAATTTCAGCAAGGAAGGGTTGAACAAGTTTCCATCTGTGATTTAAATTTGTGAGTGGATGAAACGCAGACAGTGGATGAGGAATGTGTACATCACGCATCACTGACCTCACACCTCATATGAAATGTATCTGTATTGTTTCATGTATGACATATAACTCAAACTACAAATTGAAAAACAAAATTACTCCTTGTATCTTTTGCTGAACAAATCTTATGAATGAGTGAAAGAAAAAAAATACCCCAGGGCTCCAGCTGTGATGAAAACCACCCACAGATGTCCCAGACTGAGTGTGGCAGCATACACTATCATCCCTACCAGAGACATGAAGTAGACTGCCAGCGTCGTCTGCCTGTAGAAAAACGTGAAAAACCAAACATTAAACATCATTATCAACTATATAATGACTCATGAATGATCACTTTCTAATGAAGCTTCTTGAAGGATTATGAATACATGAAGATTGGGATTTTGCTCATATAACATAACAGACCGTTTCCAAAGTCAAAACTGCAATGCAGGATTTCAGACTGATAGCAGTGCCATGGAGATCTTTGAGTAAGCTCTGTTTTGTTTTGATACACGCTTATTTCTGCTAGCTCTGCAATAATGGAAGTAAATTAATGAGAAACAAAGCATTGTTGTATCGGAAGACATGAACAAAAAACATTTTCCTGAGGAGGAAATGCTTTGCTTATCTAAAGAGTATTTGCAGATGTGCTATAAAACAATGCTTCCGACACAACTGCAAGGACTGCAAGGCTGTTATCAAAAACCCATTACTAGTCCCAAGTTACTTACTTAATACATATCAACTGATGTGACGGCAGACACTCGACAACTCACTTTTTCTGTTTTTACTGTGTGTTATTACTACTTATCATGGTTATTACAATGTTGTTATTATGTTATTACTGTGTTATTACGCTTTACTTTTTAAACATGTCTCTGTAAGCATAGAAACACATGACAACAGTGGTGAAGTCTCAACAGAAAAACTGAGAACAAACACAACCTGATCACACAAGACACACCTAAATGCTTTGTGAAACGGAGGCTGGCCCATTTCACCTCTGCTTGTTGAAAATGTGGCATTTCAAGAGTGGGGGAAAAAGATGACAGTTGGTGGGAACAGATGTGAGCAGAGCCTGAGAACTAGTACACCTCAGTTATCTGAAAAAGTGGAGCAGGGTCCTGTCCTGTGATTCAGAATTGGTATCATTTGATGATGACTTTAACTGAAACCATTTGACTGAGCACTTTCAGGAGTGTGTCATGGTTAGTGTCACTAAGCTGATCAAAATATATGACATATTTGAAAGGAGAATCCACAATATTCACATCAACACATAATTTAAAACACTTATATGAGTACTAAGTGCTAATGCTACCAATTTGCTAATTTATTTTTGATACCAATTCTATATTTAAAATACTTATTTAAAAAAACTCTTAAAAGAATCCAAAGAACTATGCAATGTTAGAGAATGTGGAATGAGTGGTATGTGTGATAGTAATTCAAATGCAAAAAAAGCCAGGCCAAGCTGGTGTCAACGTGTCCCTACATGTCAGTAAAAAAAAACAACATCCTTTTAACCATTAAGGGTACAAAAGTCATGGAGTCAAAAAAATGGAAGGGACTTCAATGAGAACCCCCCTCTGGCTGGATGCCTGGGGCCACAGGTCAGAGAGATCACTGTAAAAGCAGCCTACAGCACCTGGATAAACACTAACAGAGCTCCAACAGGAACACAAACAAGACCAGCAGTGAGATAAGAAGAGAAAACGCAATGAAACGAAACAAAAAGAACAACAACAACAAAAAAGATTCAACAAACATCAACATCTTCAGCTGTGTTTTTGGAGGTCTTTTTTAGTCCCAACACTCACTTGTAGGTTTTACTTTTGTCCAGCCAGATCCCACAGATCAGGGAGCCGACCATCCCTGCAATCACTATGGTGAGACCAATTCTCCCAGCATTAACTTCTTCTCCCTAAGCAGTTGAGAAAGGTAAACCATGAGATTGTGACCTTACATACCATTTGAAGGCAAGTCACTTTCAAAGATGATGAACATAATGTCAAATAAGGGAGTCAAGCTAAATATTTATTATCTAAAGGTTAGGACAGATGGCGTAAAAAGAGTGCTCAGAATAGATATCATTAGAGGACACATATACTGTTCTGTACATATGTGCTTATATATATTTTCCATCTCACAGACAAAGTGGGCAGAACTTACCGGGTAATGTTCGATGATCATGCGGTTCAGCAGGGTCCCAACAGCATAGAAACAACCCACGTTCAAACCTGTGATCATGGAAAATAAACAGTCAGAGGTCTAGATACCAAAGAAAACACCAAAAATAATGTATATGGAAAACATCGAATTACTGTGTAGCATTTTCTTTTTGCAGAGAATGAAACATTTTTATGTGACAAGTGAAAGTTTTAGTTTCCAGTTGTGAGAAATGAACCCTATCAGGCTAGTTTCCAAAACAGACCTGTCCTAAATCAAAGGCTTCTATAAAAGGACAAGTCTGCACTGAGTGTTTTTCTTGAACAAATGAGGTCTTTGACTCAGACACAAAGACTACACCTGTATAAAAATACACTTTAACATGGAACATTTTAAGATGATAATCCTGGTGAAGACATCATCTAAGGCTTCAATTCATTTAAACAGACAGAAACAGGTGTTTTCTGCAGTAAAGGGATTGACAACCACAGGTAAACCTGAGACACAGTTAACCCTGCAAAGTCATCTGACAGTCTGGAGAGCTGGGGGAACTGAAACTAATAATAGTCACATGAATTGTGTAACATGACGTGACACAGGAAGGTCAGGTGATGTGGACAAAAGTGTTCCTTAAACTGCTCTCAGCTGTTTGAACTCAAGTAGCTGCTGTGACATGACTTCGTATCCCTGAGTGCTTTCCTTTCATTGAGTGTTTGACGTAATAGTCACACTGAAGCGACATATTTGTAAAACATTGTCAAACTCAAAACAAACTTTGAACCCTTTATGGGACTCTCACTCATCACTGCTATATGAGCTTTACATGACTGAATAGGTTATTTGGGGGGAACGTAATGGGATTTATGGATTACATACACTGACTAATGAGAACATGAGCAGGAGTGATTAAGTGTTAGACAAATTCTGAATTTGGAAAACACTTTGAGTTGACTTGCTGAATTTAACTTCACGTCAACCACAATCAGCATTGTTTTAGATTAAAAAAAACCCACTATAATCTGACATAAAATATCCAAGAATGGCACTTCTTAAAGAGTGCTATAGAGAATAGAGATGACTGACCATAAGTGATGATAAGGAGGATGAAGGGCTTGTTGCGGAGCAGCCTAAGGATGGAGGCAGTATAGGAATACTGCTCCGGTGGAATGAGACGAGCTGTGGCCTGGGCCTGAGTTGGAGGAAGCTTGGGGCGCTCCTGAAAGACTGAAAGAGGTAAGAAAGAAAAGAATAATGTACACAAGCAAAGTTCAGTTCACTTTCAGCCTCTACATCAGCTGGAGATTTCTGGAAAACTATAACAGGAAGTTTGTCAGGATCATATTTCTGTTATGTTGCTTGCACACCAAACATGAATAAAACCATTTGCACGAGTGATTGTAATGTAACATCAGTGCACAGGCAGGAGTAAGCTTGCAGCAGGAATCATGCAAATTGGGCAGCCAAATTGTATAAATTGCTCTTATTCTCACAAACGACGTGAGTTCACAAACACAACACTGAATAAAAAGCAAATCAGTCGCGCCTCAACAGTCAGTCAGCATGAAGATCCTCCCAGTGTCGTCTGACTGATAAAACTAGTTGAGATTCATTTACCTGGAAAATACGGGACAAATTGGTTGTATCTGTGTAAAGCTTTCCCATTCTCAATAATATGATAATGTTATTCTTATTTTCTTCATTTTTAATTCATTTATTTATTGTGGGAACAGGATGAAAAAGGAGCTTGCTTGGAGGAGAGAGCATGAGGTGGTATAATCTCATAAATTGTAAAAACATTTGTCTGACACTTGATTCCAGCATACTAGCAAGTACTAGCAAGTTAGCTAGTATGTATCTGGCTGTTCACACACTACGCAGAGGGAAGATGTCCATTATATCATAAAAAACATGTCAGCAGTCTGGTTCTATTTATTTATTCATTCATTTATTTTCTTACATACCTTGTGCTTTTATTTGTGACTGCGAGGCCTGGATGAATCTATATATAGCCATTATTATGATAATACGTTGAGAGTTATGCATAATTATGCATCATGAGGGGTGTGGCTGATTAGGCTGTCAGGCAGACAGGTCATTCCTGTTTTTTAGGTGGATAGACCTTGAATGGTCTCCACCTCTTTGTTGGTTTCTTGAGTGGTTTATGTTTACTGTTTCAATGTAGTGATAATCTTTCTTGGTATCATAACACCCTTTAGAAACCAGTGGGAGATATCACTGAGGTGATCCATCCTCATGTATCTGTTTAATGCAGGCTACAGCTTCTCTTTAAACATGACTGCAGGCTCCCCCAATGACTGAAAGGTGCAACTCAGTAAAGTCCGTACTACCCTGAAATACTGTACAGATATTACACCGAAAAAGAAGCATTCAGACCAAGCAGTGCATGTCCAGGCATGTATGCATTGTACAGACCCTCAGACACATCACACATCTCAGGCCAGACAGTCTCAAACCCAGAGGACAGTCATCTTTTGGGCTGATAGATGCGTTCTGACCTGTTTCAGTCAGTCTTTTTTCTAGCTGAAAGCTCACACCCTCAGGTATCATCAGAAACATCCGTCATTGCTGCTCCTGGAGCTGAGCCAACAGTTTCTCCCTGCAGCCGACCTAACCTGAGGGTTTACCTTCAACAATCAGTTTTAACTAAACAAACTTGTTCTTTAATTTACCAGGTCATAAAACACATGAAGACTTAGGTCACAGTTCCTTTTATCTACATGTGGAGTTATTGCTATTTAAAGTGAACCCAATATTTCTTTTGACTATCTTGTTAAAATGGTTAATGCATTCTAATCTTTCAAGAATAGCCTCCCCTTTTTCAACCAACCAGATCTTCACTTATTTACATAGACTTTTCCTTTGGTAAACTCTGGGTGATGATTTGTTTACAGGAAAGCAGCAGCCATACATCTCGTCTCACTCCTCTCTGCACACATTTTACGTTGATTTCTGGATCCAGGATTTTTGTCTGGCCTGCTGACTCACAGGCATGTTCCAGGGCTGCAGATGGCCCAGCAGAACAAACCCTCACAAATGGCATCTTGCACGTATGTGTGAGGGTTGGGTATGTGTGAGTTTATGTGTCACATCATGAAAGTACTGTGGCCAATTGGTGTGAATTAACTTGGGATTGTCACCAAAAGCAGCATCAGTAACTCTCTTTGCCAAGTACCATCCATCATGTTACTAAATGCAGAAAAAAAGTTTATACTGTGATCTATCTTAACTAAAACTTTGAGATGAGGGCATATGGTAATTAGTTTAAAAAACTATTGAGATTAACTTTTACAGTTCCCAAATCTTCTAAGTTTTTAGCATAAAAACAGGTAACTGTGGTTCCAAACAGGGAGACTCTGTTACTCTTAAAGAAGTCAACTATAAAAGGAGGAATTTTACACCTGAAGCTGACTCAACCTTTTGTTGAGGAAGCTGTTGGATGATGTGTATTTCCTTTTTGCTAAGTTAGATGAGAAGACCTAACCTCTTGCAAAATATCTAGCTAGAACAGCAACTTTTATCATGCCTAGCTCTGCTTTGCATTCAAAATAGATGGAGAAGTAAGGAAAGCTTTATAGTTACATTGGCTAGCATTTCTGTAATCTTTACATGAAGCCAGGTGAGGTGCCTGCCTGTTTCCAGACCATACAAAGCTTGGCTAACCCTTTTCTGGCTTTAAACTTAACACATTAGCTTGAGCGCGTAGAGCATGTAGATATTTTAATACAACATAAAGGAATACAGGAACACTGTAAAACAACTTTAATGGGGTTAAACAACTTCAAAAATTTCGTTCTTTCATTAATACTAAGCTGAAAATCAGAATTAATGAAAAAAATATCTGAAAACTTTCTTTTATTGACTGCAGTCTGTGGCCCTGATCCCCTTCTATAATTAGTCCTTTAAGGAGCATCAAGAACAATAAAACTTTTGAAAGAACCAGAAAAAAAGTTAAAAGTTTGACTTTAAACTTTCCATTTAGTAAGTAATGCAAAAGATGAGTAGCTGCATTCTGTATTTTAAGGTGCTTCATAAACAACACAGACAGTTGACTGTCTGAATGTTGTACGTGGTGTTACTACAGAATGCAGTCACAACCATCCTTTTGTTTTTACTGAATGCAGCACACTTCTATGCTCCCCCACCCTCACTCTACTCAGACAGGACAACAGCTTCTTCACACAGCTTCTTCACTTGTTTCTCCTCTTTGACAACTACCCTGTCTGTTCCTTTCTGCAAAACTACAAACACTTACAACATTGTTCAAAACTGAATTCTGGCAAATCAGTTTTCAATTCATCCACTACAGCCAAACCAAAACTTGAATGGGAGAACAAAGTGGAAGATATTCAAATTGTATTTATGACTTGTTTACCATGCTTACTCATGCCCCATTTTATGAATCAAGCTTCACCACTACTGACAAAACATGATCAAAGGTCGTCTTTATCTCAAAATACCACATACTTCTCAACATAATTCAGTTTTGTCTAGTATGCTAAAGAGCTCTTCATTTGGTGCCCATTCCCATGATTTCCCTCCTGACCCTTTAAGTATCACAACAGTATCTTTTTGTCAGTCCCCCCTTTTAGAGAGGGTTTTGTGTTTTGTGCAAAAGCACGGGTCAGCACTTCTCTTGTTCACTGAATAGTACTTCTTGTCAGAGTGTAAATGAAAACCACCACCAGGTAGATCCATTAAATGAGAAAATCCCATCAAGCTGACAAAGAGGCACAATTCAGTATTTCCGAGATAAGGTAAATAATGTGGGAAACTTAAAAAAAACTTGGTGACAGAAGCTTTTGAATTCATTCATTCATTTCACTGTCCATCGTGTCCCAGACCACTTAACCTCTTTGTACGTTCACAAAAATTGACTGGTAACACGGTACAAGAAGATCAGTTTTACAACAAAATCAAAATCTATTTAATTAAGATTTTGTGGTTAAACTGGAAAAAAACTACAATATTCTGTCCATTGTGTCACCAGACAGTTTTACTTTTATCTGCTGAAGCTTTGAGATGACAGATTTGGAGAATACTACATTGTACTGATTAACTGGAGGTGAGTGAAATTTCTCAAGAGCTGCCAAAAGAATTAAGAAGCTGCTATCGGAAAATTCAACAATCCCTTGGGATTCTGGGAAGCCTTGTGCTTTTCTTTGTTCAAGACAACATTCTACTAGATACAAAGCAATGAGCTGAGGTATTTATCAACAGTTATGCAGCCTTGTTTTTTAAAACGTGACAAGCAAACTTTGTCAGTTTGCACTGTAGTTTAGTAGCCGTCTACATTTAGCACTGCTAGCAGCTCGGTGCTATAAGAGGTATCCGTAGGAAAATGCGACAACAAGCAAACTTTGTCAGTTTGTGCCGTAGTTTAGTAGATGGCTATTTAGACAGCTATTTACTTGCAGCCCAATGACCGACATATCCGTAGGCTAATGAGTAATGTTTATGAAACCTTATGTCCTGCTCATCTACCAACCAGAGCTAACGTAACCTCACTCTTCATTTTATTGATAGACTCAAGTTTGAACAGATCACTGCAGTATAACTGCTGCATGTGGGTTGGAATAAACATTATCACAAATAGCTTAGTCCGTGTTTTAGCCTTTAGCTCAAGCTCTATCAATCTCCCATTTAGCTTTCTTCTGCTCTGGCGTCTTTTCTGTCTGACAGTTCAGCTCCAGTGTTCACCATCACTACAAAATGAATCCCAGATATTGTTTTCTGCAGAGAAAAACAGATCTCTTTTCTCACTGCCAAACTTCGCCAGCAGGTGTGGTGTTGTCATGATTTAAACGTGCCGTCCGACCCAATCAGGAAGCTAAGAAATAGCATTTAGATATAACCTGTGTTGGTGCTGATAATCTCATTTTAAATTGTGGATTACAATCAGGCGCAAATCTAGAAGTGACAGTTTTTCAGGATCACCTAGAAGGTCCTCACAGTCTCTTGAGTGTTTCCATTATAGTTCTTCAATGCATTAAAAAGCAAATCAAATGTAATTCATCTCTACTGTGTTTCTGTTGCTAAGAACATGATTCACAGAAACCTGTCACATATCACCATAACAGTCTGTATGAATGTATGTATGTAACTGAAGGATAAAAATAGAAGAAACATTCGGTTCGACTGTTACATCACAAGCTTACCAAAGACAACGAGGATGAAGAGTAAGGTAGCCACTCCAGCTGTGATGTAGAACATAATTCTGATGTGGTGAGCCAGCTCGTCCAAGTCATCCACATTAGGCACGAGGATAGGAGGCACAAGGAAGCCAATGGCTATACCCAGCTAGAAGAAAACAAATATATATCACAAAAGTCTTTTTTGGGAAAGTTGGAAAAGGAAAGTTGTTCACTTTCAGCTCCATTTATGATATTTACAAGACAGACATTTTCTTCTGATATCAAGTTCAGGGTGGAAAACTGACAGCTAGCCACAACAGCTAACTTTAGCTAGGGCTAACTGAGACTACTGCTAGCAAGCAAAAACTGCTCCTAGCTAGATAAAAAAAATAACAACTGCCAGCTAGGAGTTATAACCTTTTCTACAATATTGTGTGACATGACCAAACAGCTTTACATCATTAGATAAGAAAAAGTCAATTATCAATGCTAGCTGTTTGCTCATTGTAGCTAATACCTGGACTGGGAGCTGAAAACAGCATGATAATAAACACATTATCTTCTCTTTTGCTAATAAGTTGCAAGTCACTGAGGTTAAACACATTTGTCATAATATTTATATACATTTATGAATTCTAGAAAAAAAAGCTTAAATATCTTTGCACTATGACATCACACTGAGAATTCAGTTTCCTGTTGAATGATGTGAGTTTAGTGAAAAAGTCATACAGTATAAAAATTATTTTAGAAAAAAAATTGTCTTCCATGTAATAACCTTTTCAGTTTGTAAGGAAAAGTTTCAGAAGCATTTACCCAACTATTTAAATAGAACTTCACAATGTGGAAAAGGGATTGTAACATTCAAACTGCTATAACTACACAAAGAATCACATGAAGGTTTCAACAAACAGTTAACTTAATATTCTCAGGCCTCTCGCACCAAGACACTAGAAGTTTTGTGCAGCTTTGGCATCCAGTGCAGCCCTACATAATCTACAGTCGGCTCCCAGACGCCATGACCTGGTGGACTTTGCAATAGAAAAAGTGGAATAAAATGGTTATTGTTTGGATATTTAGACAAACCTGGTTTCCAAGAACTCCTATGGAACAAGCTGTGGAAACCTCTTTTTCTCCAAACCACACAGAGGCAAGGTAAGAGGGAATACCGAGGACAAACACTGTAGCTACAGAGCAAATAAACTGGCCAAAAAAGGTGACCGGGAACGAGTCAGGACTGGCACTACCAATTTTTATCCAAGCTCCAATGCAATTAAAGGCTGCCCCTACGAGGACCACGTCCCGGATCCCTCTGTTGTCCAGGAGCCAGAGGACAGGCAGAATGAGAGGGATGTAAGTGAGAAGGTAGATCATGGACAACCAGTCTATTGCCAGAGAGTCTATGTTGTAAAAGCGCATGAATATATTGCTAATAATGCCATACTGAAGCCACATGAAGGCATTGCTGGCTGAGATGGCGCTGAAAAGAAATAGCATGACCCAGCGACGATGGTAAAGTTTAGTCTCACTCTTTGGAACCAGTTCCGTTTGGTCAGAGTTGAAAGCCTCAGCGTCTAACCGGGAACCAATAGAGATGGCTCTGCCCAAAGGTCCCGGACTCCACTGTAGCGAAGCGAAGCCTGGAGCAAGATTCTTTGCAGCCTTGGACCGAAGCCATTCTTCACCACCGAGGTCAGGATTTGCATGGTTGTCTTTCAAAGTATTGTTTCGTGGCATTTTAACCTTCCTAGAGCGGGCCCCAGCAACGTCAGCGGTAAGGGGGCTTGAACTTTTAGAGGTTGTGTCCGAACAGCTCTCCGTCCTGTGTGCAAACTGCCTGTTGTGAAAAGATGCTTTATATAGAGACAGCAGAGAGTTAGCACAGCTGGAGTTCCTGGAGTCCATTCATAACTCATTGCACATCTTCAGACCCGTCATGTGATGTTTGTACAGAAAAACTTCCAATCCACTGCATCCACTCCTACAAACTCCTGCCTCTTAATAACTCTTTAGCTGACCATCTGTGAAGTCTTGCTGCTGAACTGTAATTCAGTTACTTTTAAACACTAGCTAATATTAACCTGCTTTGTTAGAGTGTGTTACATTTTAAAGTGTTTGTTATTGACCAACTAAGGATCCCTCTTTGTACTTCATATAATCACTAAAATATTCCTTTCCTCGAGTCATTTTGTTGAAACTCTGTCAAAAATGTTTATTTTTCTATGGACTTTGGTTCAAATTTATTATATAACTGTAAAATATATTGACTGTGAAAGGCCAAAAAAAAAAAAAAAAAAACATTTGGGTGTAATAAAGTAAGCTTTGACACAACTTACATAATGTGAACTTCTATATACAGTGACAGAATATGTGTCCTGTGATTTATTAAGTCTGCTTAAGTTGTTTTTGATGCAGAATGATCTCTGATAGCTCCTCAGGCTTTGGGCAGGTGTCAGCAGGTACAGGGTAAAAAAACACTGTTGAGAGTTTTTCCAAAAAGAAACAAATGAGTGCTCTTACTCGAGCTGTTCTCTCGGTTACACAAAGCAAAATCTTCCAGCATGACTTTGCGGTGACATTTCACTGAACTGTAAGTTGACTCAAGTGTTGTTTGTGCAAACTCTTTAAGTGTCAAATCTAATACTTATCACTGGAACAGTTTGGCACGATGCTGATCTTTGAAATCCTTTCTGCATATTTGACTTTGTGTAGATTTTTAAAATAAATACAAAAAACTATCATTTTTCTGTTGTACTATGCATTTACTACACAGCCACACTCATTAAATATTATGTGTTAAATGGAACCATTATGTCTGTGCAGCCCAGAAATACTGGTTCACATTATTATTAGAAGCCAAACCAGTCTGAGGATGCCTGATTTTTGCTGAGATGTCCAATTTGTATGCATTGAAACTTTCATCTCTCGATAATAAATGACTTTGGAATAGGAATAATCCCTGCAAAAAAATGTATTTTAATGTGTTTGGTATGTATCTGAACGATTAAATACATGTTCTCCTTCACCTCAGTTTATAAATGGATGTTTACAATATCACAATAAATGTTATAGCCCATAGGAAATAAGGTCAGTGGTGGTAACATCTCATCTCTCATGAAAGAAATATAACGGTTTATGGTTGTTTATCCTCGTATTCTCAATGTAGTTTAAACGATGCACCCGGTGGCCTAGTCGTGCGTAATTACGCAAACGTGCCAACGAGTTGAGGGGATGTCCAAATGATTAATGGAAAGCCATAATATTTAGTTAAAATGGATGATCGCGTTAGCAAAAACCTTACACGACCTTGTTAGTGACTGGAGAGAGTCTGTATTCACATCCTACCTGATTGCCGAAGACTCCGATGGAGCACGCAGTGGACACCTCCTCCGAACCAAACCACACCGACGCAATCCTCGACGGCATGCCGAGGATGAACACCTGTGCGAAGGAGGAAGAGAACTGTCCCAGGAAGGTAACCGCGAACAGGTCAGGTCTGACACTTGCCACCTTGATCCACGTCCCCGCACAGTTTAACGCGGTGGCCACGAGCGCGATGACCCGGAGTCCCTTTTTGTCCAGCAGCCAAGTGACTGGGAAGATAAAGGGGATGTATGTCAGCATGTAGATCATAGACAACCAGTCTATGGTGAAGGCGTCCACATTGTAGAACTTCGTGAAGATGTTGCTGATGATGCCGTACTGGATCCATTGGAATGAGTTACACAGTGAATAGGAGCTGAACAGGAGGACGATCAGCCAGCGCCGCTTGTACAGACGGGTGGGTCGCTGCCCTTCTTTCCCGTCCTGCTCGCACTGATCGCCGGCTCGCTTCTCCGCGTCACCCACCACTAGTTGAACGTGGTTCTCCGTGTCCGTCTTCGTTTCATCCTCATTCAGTTTAATATCTTCTAACGCTGGTTTCTCGCTCATATTATACTAGTGTCCTAAATTTACTCATTGAGTTAAGTTTACAAACTTAAGGAAAAGTTACTGAAAGTGTCTCTGTTTTATGGGTGATCATTTAACAATCAGCGTCCAAAGTTATAACAACACCCTTACGACTTCTGGTATTCAGCTAAAAGCAGAAGTTAAATCATAGTCTGTTTCAAATCCACACGTTTTATCAGACCCTCCCCTACCCTGTAAGCTTTCCCCGCACACACCGGTCGGTTAATTCATTCCTTTCACGACTTTAGAAGGCACTACAGGAGTCCAACTTACGCCAAAAAGCCTATGCATTTAGTGTAAACAGAGGTCGTATGTGGTTTCATTTCCCTTTCAGTCCGAGGTTTCCGACACGTGCTGGAGCGTCTACTGTGACCCTCCACCCGGACTTTAAACAGCTCGAGTTCTGAAACAAGTTGGTCAACTGAGGCTCCACAGGGCGGAGTTTCATGCTCTGTTCTTTGTATTATCTCTACAGCCTGTAAAACTCGGATATCAGACTTTCCCCGGTTGTATCGCGCGCACAGTCCACCGGTTTCTTCCTCTTCTTTCTGTGGGGATCCTCTAAACATGCGCGTTAGAACTACTTCTCCTCAACTTTTCTCTCAACATACACCGCAGCGGAAAAAAATACTTTTATTTTGAAATCCAGCCATGGGATGACGATATAGTTGCAAATAAAGTGGAAAATGTGTATGACATAAGGTCGAGTACTACTTTCTGCCTCATAACACACGTTAACTGCATGCGTCATTCTAGTGAACAGCGCCATCTATCGACCCTACATCATCAGCACATGAGTTTAACAAAGAACACGCTGAACGATTCAGTAAAAGGCATCACATTTAATAAATATCTTTGCTGGTTTTTCCTCACATGCCAGCATCATCCCTAGTACACAAGTCAAGACCCCTTCAATGCCCGTATCTGCTCCTTTTTGGTACATTTGAGCCTTTCTTTTTTATAAGAAGAAAAAAAAAGGATCTTGACATTACATTCTCTTTGTCCACAATCAAAACTGTCAAAAGCTCCTGAGCATTAACCATCTACACGTACACACTGATAGACATTAAAAAACACAAGAGGTCAGAATGAAAGAAGTGAAAAACAAGCATTTTACAAAAATACTATCATCAGTGCCCTGAACATACAGTAGTTTGTTTTTTCCTTTCTCCATATGTAAACATAGACTGGTAGATAATTCTACTACGTTCATGTACTGATATTAAACAGATCAAAGCAAAGGCATGAAAAGAAGCAAAATAAATACTATTGAATACTGCATGTTATGGTATGGGCTCCATATCGTCATTGACTAGCAGACATATTGAACAATGATTTACATTTGAAGACATATCTCCACTCAGTCTGTCTTTCTCCGTTGAGGTCAGTCGTCTGTTCGCAGCAGGTCCTGGGTCAGATCAGTGCTGGTAGTGTGGTACAGTGATGTGCTGGTGATGGTAGCTGCCGTGGTGAGGAGGGTACAGGTGGTCTGAGGGGGTTTGAGGAGCCAGGCTGGTGCACTGAGGCTCGTGGTTGCTTAGCACTGACGACAGATACTTTGCCTCTTCTGTCAGCTGCTTCACCTCCTTCCTCAGGGCAGCGTTCTCCTTCTCTAGGTTCTCACTCTCCTGCAGACAAAAAGAGGGAAGCATGTTTGAGAAGACATTTCTTTTATTAGTTATATAAGCCTGTGTGGTTAAACTAGATTGGATGACATACAAGTGATTTGATTAAAAAAAAAAAAAATTGATGGGAAAAAAATTCTGCAGCAATTACTTATGTTTTATTAAAGGTATTTAAGCATGTTTTTGTACTTCAACCTGATGTAAAATAAAAATGTATTTTGAGCCAGTGTGTTTCATCTTTATAAATGTGCTGCATAGTTGTCTACATCCT
Source organism: Labroides dimidiatus (assembly GCA_030710495.1). Classification (NCBI taxonomy): domain Eukaryota; kingdom Metazoa; phylum Chordata; class Actinopteri; order Labriformes; family Labridae; genus Labroides; species Labroides dimidiatus. Next base: position 12,510,160 of record CM061158.1, read on the forward strand.
TTTTCACTGGAGTTTGGTTTACCCTGGAATGTACAAACATTTAAATAAGTTGTCTTTCCTGTACACATCCGTGGTCTAAATAGCCTTATTCCTGTGGGGCTTTGAATCTATTTGAAGACTGACATTTGTGGTTTTGTGTGAAAATTCCTAACAACGATTGTCAGTTTACCAAAGAATTTGATGATCATACCTCCTTTTCCCGTGACTTTTTGGTGAGTCTAAATTTTACTCTCCCATCATCAGCTTTATCTTTTTTTTTCTTTGTTTGACAACCCAATACCAAATTAAACCATTGAATAAACCAAATAATCATTGGTGTTAGCATGCTATCATCGACACTTTTATCATGTGAGCACCCTAGCTCTTATTTTGAGGCCATGGTTCTTTGGCATCTTGATACTTTCATCTTTTAGTCATCTGTTATGGCATCTTCTGCCTTCAGCTGACTTATAACTCAACAAGTCAATGTAAAGTGATGTCCGGGGTGGTGGACTGATTTGTTTTTGTTTTTGTTTGGTTTCTTTGTTTTTTCTAACTTACCTTAAAATTAGGTGGTACTTTAGTTGTAGAAATAAATACATTGTTGTGTAGTATAAGCTGAAAATTATACCTAAGGGGAAATTGGAATAAAACAGAAGATTATAATATAATATAATATAATATAATATAATATAATATAATATAATATAATATAATATAATATAATATAATATAATATAATATAATACGAATCTCACCTCAGATCTCAGGGATGTATTTAAACGAACCATTTTTGAAAAATTTAAACACAAATTTCAATTCTTACCAACCAACCAGTACAAAGGTAGGAAAACACTCAGAGAACAGTCAAAAGTCATCACAATTTAACACAGTCTGTGGGTAAACGGTGTCATATTCTGAATGTGGCTAAAGCTAGCAGATCTAGCACCACCAGCTTTCGGTTCTCCCTGCTGGTTAACGTTCACATATTTGTGCTGGTTACATGTTGATCCAGTTGAGTGGTTATTCACAAGTTTAACTTGACACAGCCGAGATCAAAAATACTGACAAACTACTGTCTGTCATCTATGGTTGTTTACATTCAGGTAGTAGCTTGTCATAGCATTATGGAAATAGTCATCTAGAGCTTCAGCACTGGGTGGCTTAGCTACAGCTTAGACACAACATATGACTGGTATTTCAACCAAAGGATGATGAAAACTTTAGTAATTTGTTAAACTGATGACTAACTCTGGTGCCAAGTAGCAGAGGGCTTAGTTGATCAAACTCACTTCTAAATGACTCATGAGATTTATTTCTCAAAAGACATTGTAAATGAAGTGCTTTGTCCTCAAACCCATTCAGACAGAATACAAACTTTACAATGAAAGCATCCTGAATAGGTACAATTCTGACATTTTCCAAAACCACCTGTCTAACGTGTCTATCAGAAGATGAAAGCAGTAGAACAAACTGCACTTTTTGTTGTGGGAATAGCAGGCGAGAAATCTTCCACTTGGGTAGTGAAAAGGTCATCTCACCATTGTCTAAAGATCATAATAATACTGATCTGTGGGCCTTACTGTCACAGAGGCTTTGGGCAAACCCCTGTACATGCGTCACTTAGCCAAATACAGCCCACTACTATCAGCACTTTACAAGAAGTGACAGCCTTTTTCTCCCCGGCTGCCCACGGCATACAATTTCAAGCTCATTTAAACGGAAGAAAAAAATTACTACTGAAGAAACAGGAAATAAGCCGCAGTGTCATAGAGAGGGAAAATTCACCTTCCTGTTTATCTAGCGAGACGATGAAAGAAAAACCACAAACTCTGCTCTGTGGTCCTCTGGTGTTCTCTGCGACTGTGACACAAATTTAAAGAGATCAGTGATATACAACAGACTTTGTGGGTAATGTGCAAATCTATGGATCTACTACTGCCCACACTTGTTTTTTTTAAGGTCAAAATCTCATAAGTTTGGCTGGTAAAGTTCACAGAAACAGCTGCTCTCAGAACAGCATAGTGTCAGAGAATAGGTGACAACACATAGATGTGTTAAAGATCTATAACTTTAGCACAGAAGCATTGTAGAGGAGTCTGAGTTGAGAAATATTTTAGCTTTTGACTTCTGATAAAAAAGTGAACGCATCCTATCATGCCATTTTAAACAAGGAAAACAGAAACAACATACTCACCCTTTACACCGAGCATTTGCTTTCCTTTAAAACAATCTGTACGGAAGGATTAGTGGGGGGACTTAAACAACCTTGCACACTAATGTTATGAAATTCAGCGCTGCAGTCCCTGGCTCTGGATCCTGCAGCAAAAGGGAGTGATTGCCCACACGTGCTAATTTATTCCTGAAGCTTCTGCAAACACTCAGAGCAGCGTTCAAGTGGGCAGCCCAACAGAAGCCATGACACATCGCCACATGGTCAGGTAGCATCTTGTAAATATAGTACAAACTGTATCCTCCAGGACTGAAAGTGTTGCATGGGCACAGAGAAAGCACCACCGGCTGTTACAGTAAGTTTGTTTCCATGTGTAGAAATAGAAGTTGATCTTGCTGCACAAATACCTTCCCTATTTTATCCCTCAGCGTGGAAATACTGAGAAGACAATTTGACAAATCTCTACATAGTTACTTTCAAATATAGCCCATCGTATTCTGCATATTCTAAGTGCGTTAAAATGTATGAATATATTCTGAATTGTGATGAGCTTAGCAGCACATTTAAGCTGTTTAGTACTTCAAGGAGAAATCCATAGCCGTGCATAACTAAAATGAATCCAGTCCAAAGTGGTGTGTTATGATAGCGATTGTTGCAGAAAGAGGTATACTCACCAAATGCAGGCTGTCAGCTTTCTGAGTTTGCCTCATCCTGCTCTTTTGAGCAGCAATCCGGTTCTTCTCCCTCCGCATCACCTTCTTTGCGTCGTCTGAGGAGCTCTAAAAGGTACAAAGGACACAATTAATGCATATGCAATATGACACACGGTAAATTGGAGACAGAGTTTGAAGTTTAAACTGTTGATTGGTGCTGGTTTTATGACAGTTTGGCAGAAGATGGGTTTAGCTTCACACCTATTGTGAAGGGCGAGGTCAGGGAGTGTCTGAGTCACTGGTTAGGTAAATACACGCCCTGTTTCATGTCCTGAGCACTTGATAGTCTTGGTATCGTAATAACTAATCTCATATCAAAATGCTGTGTCAGTTGCACATCACAGAAACAAAGGGTTGATAGTGTAACGTCTTCTCAGTGGTCAACAAACAAACCCAAAACAACTAATGCTGCTAGAATGAGTTCACCCTTCATAAACTGAGCATCCAAGCTTGCAGTGTATCTGAGATCTAAGCAAAAAGTCAAATAATATCAGCATTGTCTGTGCTCTCAAGCATGAAAGGGGGCAAAAAAAAAGTGCTGCAGCCTGGCACACGTGAAACCAGTCACATGTACAGAAACACGGTATTTACCACACTGTGTGTTCCTGACAGCCCTCAAATCATTCACAGTTTTAGGACGTGCAAAAACAAAGGATTCCCACTACTTGGATGAGTGATACATTTTGTAATTCACAAAAGCCTACACTTAGAGGCGAGTCATGCCTGCAGCCCATGTGTGCAAGTGAAACACTGAGAAACTGTGAAAGAGTCAACAGTCTTTGTGGGCTGCCTTTCTGCCCACCAAAGTTACACAAAACACAAGATTGAGCCGAGTTTTGTAACATTTGATGAATAGGATTTATAAATGAACATGTCTAAGCATGTTAAGCTCCTATGAGTTCAACCAGGAAATAACTCTGTAAACCTGGTGTTTCATTGTGAAGAGCACACTTACCGGCCTGCTTCCAGGTGATGGGGACTTGTAGCTTGTGTCATTGCTGTCAGATCCCTGAGCCATAGCCAACCGCCGCGACTGAAACTGTGTCTTTGTCCACTTCTGCTTTGTGTTTTTGAGTGTGCGTGTGTGGTAAGTGTGTGTATTTGTATGCGTGATAGAGAAAGAGAGAGCCTGTGTAGCGGAACGACTGCTGAGAACAACTTGTCTTAATGAGTCTCTTTCTTCCCTCTTTTCTTTCCCTTTCAGTCACTCCTCCTTCTCTTTCACTCTATCGCTATCTCTCTCTCTCTCTCTCTCTCTCTTTCACTTTCTTTACCTCTCTCTCTCTCTCTCTATCTCTCTCTCTCTGACACACACACTCAGTGAGACTTGCTGTCTGCCTAATTAGCTGTCTGATGTGGTTTCTGGTAAGAATCGGGGGTAAGTTGCATTAGACTGGAAGTCACATGTCTGGTGGAAAGTTAAGCATGTAAGGTAATCTTGTAAAGTCCAGAAAAATAACCAAGTGAAGGCTGATATAGATGAATAAAACTGCATAGATGGACACATTGCCAGCCTCAGAAAGAAAAAATACACATACTAATGTATATGACATGTAAAAACAAACAAAGTAACAAAATAAATGAAAAAGACTGTGGTTGATAATGTTTGGTAGCTGCAAAACAATGTTTGTCACAAAATACAATTAATTCTCATGTCTGCATCTTTCATTTACACTCTTTTATTGTATTTGTGTTTTTGTGTGGGGGTGTATGTCTAAGTGTAAATGTGTTGCACTACCACCATGGGCATTCCCTCTTCCTCTTTTTTTAGACATCACACATGATATCGTCATGTTTCGACTAAATCCTCATGAGACATCCTTCGAGTCCTCATGGATGACTGGCTTATAAATGTTTACACATTCTTCATGGTAATTTCCATGTTTTCTTTCACGACGGCACACCAGCTGCAGTAAGGTGAAGCATGGAGAAGAAGCTTCAGGGGCTTCCAAAAAACCCCACAGAGAATTCCCACACTGTTTCACACCATGTTACTCTGTTAAGAAGAGAAATCTTTAAGTAAATTCACAGTCTGAGGAGGCTGTATTAACCGAACATGAGCAGTTTTGGGGAGGGTGCATGCTGGGAAACGGTGAAATGTAAGATGTTTTTTTTTTTCGTTTTTTCTTTTTACTTTAGAAAAAACCCAGCAGGGAAGTTATTTGTGTTTCACACATTCTGTAGCTTTAATGTTTCACAAAATATACCCTCAAGTCAGAGCTGACTTTGCAAAGCTTGCTTTACCTCGAATAATATTTTCTTCTTTGCCCTCATCACGAGGTAGCATTTGGTGATGCAAGAACAAGATTTTTTTTCTTGTAAGGAAAAAAAAAAGAAGATTCAGGACCAAAACAGCTTTGCTTGGCAGAACAGCCCTCCCACACAAAAACATGTTCCACCATCACAGGAATTTTGAAGAGCTTGGGCAAGGGCAGACATCTCTAATGCTTGGCATTTAACGCTGTCCAAGAGTGTTGAGACTGTAAAAAGAAAAAGAGAGAAAAAAGGGAGGGGGGAAGCTGATTGGTTTAAAAAAACAAAATGCAGTACAAATATAGAGAAACAAAACAAGCGATCAGCTTTAATTTAGCGCGACTCTTATGAACAATGAATGATGCCCAGTCTTTGGCTCCACAGAATCTGCATCTTACTAACGCGTCCTTATATGTCTGATTGTTGTCACTTCAAATATGTACAAGAAATTTTTTTATTTGTATTCATTTAAATTCAGTTTTTCATGTGAACTTTCATTATCCTTCTAGTTTATTACATCTCAAAAAATCTCAAGTAATATAGCAGGAAATATTTAAATTAAATTAAAATAAATTACTTAAAGCTTGTCGAGCATGCACCCATATCAACTCTAAATCTGGTGAAACATGACATGTTTAATCTCACTCCTCTGATCAAGGCCTCATTTATTGGAAAAACCAAAGAGCCATTCATTGAGATAGCAACCTAAGATGCCCTCATTTTTGTTGTCTCTTTTCCCTAGAAATGACTGTGGGAGGTTTCTAATAAGCACCAAATAATTGAAGGAGAGCAAAGACTCACGTAGACACTGATGACTGTGTGAAAAAAAAAATGAGAGTGACTTTTACTAAATATGATAAATATTTACTTCAAAACAAAGGCTATTTATGAGTCATCGAAGAAAGTTGGAAAGTTCAGTGTCTGGTATGCCCACGTCAAGTTATCCTAATCTTAGAAAAATGTTTTCTTACTTCTTATAAACCCTTTTGACCACTATGAAGATATTTTATGACTAACTGCTGGAGCTGATGGTAAGCTACTGGCATAGTGCTGTTATCCATGAATGTTAAAAAAATTGTCATGAAAAAGGCAGAGAAGAAGAATAGCCATTGTGTTAGCCTAGGAAACAACTAGGGGGTAAATTCCCACCCTCTGTAGTTTCATATTTGCTTATAAATACTTTTTTGGTTAGGTTGCACTTAAACTGAATTGAGGGGAAAACATTTCTGCCTTTGAGACCGTTTAAGTCACTCCTTAACGTTGTGTTATTTTCTTCAAATCAGATTTCAAGTTAAGCTTATTTGACAAAGGTAACATTTTAAAAAAAGTTTCAGCTAACCTAATACATTGACATAAAACTGGTTGACATATTAAATTTAATGAAAGTCAATGTTTCTTTTTTTAAGTGTATTAGCTACAATATGGAAACAGTGCAATGTTATAAATGAAGTGATTCAGAGCATTAGCTGCTGGTAAAATATTTTTCAAAATCCGTGTTACAAAGAAACACTTAAGGGAAATAAATTTTTAGCATTATGCAATTATAAAAGCTAGCCTCCATTTAGCCTAAGACAGATGTCAGCTGTCTAACTATAAGCACTTTTGTCATACTTTTTAAAATTTGCTAAAAAAGTCAATGAGTCAAATACTCTGACATAAACAAGACATCTAATCCACTAAGGGTGAGAGATTTGACTTACTGTCAGTGAGCAACAGCTTTCAGGACTAAACTTTAACATGCTAAAGCTAGCAAGCACAAGGCAGCAAGCTAAATTGGTTCTCATATTCACACTTTGGATTAGCGCGACATTTTTCTAGTTGGGTTGCTTCACTCTGAAACACTTAATAGAGCTTCAGTAAAAAATGCTGACAAGGGATTTATTCATTATTATTATTATTATTATTATTATTATTATTATTATTATTATTATTATTATTATTATTATACTTGCTAAGAATAGATGATCTCTTTTGAAATTTTCATCAAGTGTTTTAACCAGGGCACTGCCAAAGCAACTGAAAATCTGCAAAAAAAAAAAAAAAAAAGCGGGGCTGTGAAGTCATCATTGTTGCAAAAGATGGGATGTTTCTTTTTGCCAGTTTCTGACCCTTTGTGCTGGTAAATGACCAAAAGAACTGTGGATAGAAATAATAATACAAGAAAATGTCTTATTTCACTTGTAATCAATATACCCCCATCTAAGCAGGGCAAGTCATCAACCAGTTTGTATAGAAAAAAGTCTACATTTAGAAATACTTTATTATCACGTAAGGCCTGATATCGACCAGCAGGATCTCTTAGTAACAATTAAGAGGAAAACCATCATGTAATTAAGCATGAGACAGAAATATGTGAACTTTGATCAAAAAGATACCTGACAATGAATTTCGCAAGAACTATTTAAGCCCATCTAAAGCCAGTTTGTACAGCTTTTAAGTTTTATACCGACAAGTTTCAGTCACTGTTAAACTTAAAAAGAAAGAAAGAAAGAAAGAAAGAAAGAAAGAAAGAAAGAAAGAAAGAAAGAAAGAAAGAAAGAAAGAAAGAAAGAAAAAGAAAATTTGCACAATCTACAATATGAGTACAGGTCTTGAACCTAAACCTGCCTTTATGTCTCTGCCTATTCCTTACCTATTTTTATAGATATACAGTCAAACTCAGCATGAGGACCTCAGTGTGTTCTTCATCCTGACTTTGGTATGTCCCTGAAAAAGATAGTAACAAAACAAACAAAAAAAATCAACCATAAAACATATTTTTAGGGTAAATGAAAAGGGTTAATGAGATAATAAAAAGAGGCTTTTAGTTTAGTGTGTCTCCACCTGCAGGACCTGAAAAGTAATGTTTGCTTATTCGTTGTAGTTGCAGATGTTCTCCAGAAGGAGGCAGTGTGTGTCATATGAATTCAGCGGATCTGTCAGTTTTTCATGTTGGAAAGAAGATGTAGAAGCAGCGTCAAAGCTTGAGTATGATGTTTGTATAAAACGTAAAATGTGTATAGGGATTAGGGTTAGGTGTTGTGTGCATAAAAAGACTGGGTCTCGCTGTATTGCTCAGGCTGCACTACAGCGTCTATTCACAGGCGCGATCCCACTACTGAGCGGCACGGGGGCTTTGACCTGCTCCGTTTCCGACCTGGGCCGGTGCACCCCTCCTTAGACGACCTGGTGGTCCCGGGCTCCCCCAGGAGCACCATATCGATACCGAACTTAGTGCGGACACCCGATCGACATAGTCCACTGCAGCTCAGAGCTCCTGAGCTCAAACGATCCGCCAGCCTCAGCCTCCCAGTAGCTTGGATTACAGGCGCGCGCCACCGCACCCGGCGAGAAACAGAGATATTCACAGGGCTTTTGAGTTTGACTAAAGTGACGTCATGACGACGAGAATGCGCGGCAGCGGCTTCTAGTGGCGGGAAATAACGCAATAATGAAGGGGTAGGAAGTCATCTATTTTCATGTCAAATGTACAGTAATAATGTGAAAAGTTGCCGATTTTAACTTTGTTACCACGGCTGTCTTGTTCTCAATAGCAGCATTCGGTGTTGTATTTATACACAGGCCTGGATGCCATTGAGATCCACTGGGCCCTGCAGTCTTTTATCTCAAGTATTTCTTTTGAAGCAAGAAGCTCTTGGCGGTTTCACTCACTTTAAGGCTCTTGTTTCTCACAGTGTTTTTGTGAACAAAACAGCATGTTTAAAAAAATAGTTCTTGACTTAAAAGCAACAGAGAAACATAAAACGTAAAAAAAAAAAAGAAGAAGTTTAGGAAAGTGCAAATGAAATCACTATTGTTAACATGTCAATAAATATGCCCGTGTTTCAATCAGTGGGCCTTAACTTCTTTTGAAGTTTATTTCACTTTTACTTGCACAAAGCCTTTTTGGACCAGTAGAAGGTGAATAAATTACTAAATGAATAATAAATTTTATAAAGGTTATTTTAAAACTTTACTGCAAATGCAAAAAGTACTGCATTGCTTCTGAGCATATACCCCCTTTTGCAATGGATGGGCCCTCAAGAGCTAAAATTAGTGTAATTTAATGAGTGTCTTCATGGATAAAATTCTTATATACTTAAATGACCAAATGGTTTGCTGCTGAAGCAAACGGTTGCAGTTTTATCTTTCTTTTTTTGTCAATGATTCTTCCACTAAACTGAATAAAGGAAGTTTCATAACACCTTCTTTAATATTGATGTGAGAAGTTTGTCTGCTTTGAGTACAGCTTATTTTTTTCCAGTCTTTTTCCATGTTATGGACATGATTTAAGCTGAAAAAATGATTAGAGGGAAGCCTGGCACTTGCCCTGATCATTTATATCTACTGAAAGAAAACAGTTGAATATAAAACCATACTCTGGTGACTTAAAAATAGAAGTCAAAATCATTATATCGGTCTTTTTAATCAGTAGGGAGAATCAACTTCCTTTTGTGATATAAGTGACACATTTCTTGGACAGTATTGGATTAATTTATATTAAATGAATACCCTCTTATTTAGACTTAAAGATCTAGCTTTGACTGGACTGTGAGGACTTTCTAAGTGATCACGAAAATGTCTCACTTCTAGATATATGACTGAATGTGATCTAAAACTTAAAATGACATTATTAGCACCAATATAGGTTACTTCTAAATGCCATTTTTCAAGCTTCCCAATCATTCCAACCCACATGCAACAGTTATACTGCAGTGATATGATTAAACTTGAGTTTGTCAATAAAGTGAAGAGTGAGGTTATATTAGTACTGTCTGGCAGATAAGCAGGACATAAAGATTCACTAAAGTTGCACATTAGCCAACGGATACATCTCAGACCACCAGTCTGCAAGAGGCACTTAAATAGCCGGCTACTAAACTACAGTACAAACTGACAGTTTGCTTTTTGTCACATTTCAAACAACAGCCCTGCATAACTGTTGATAAATACCTTACCTCATCATGTTATATCTGTTTAAGTTGTCTTGAATAAAGAAAAGTAGTGTTAAAAAGACGATCCGATCACCATTCATTATCAAAACAAGCACACACCTTGTTAAGAGTCATTTCATCAGGACAACGTGAGCACGAGTCCAGCCAAAAGGTTGCTGCAATCCACTTCAAACAGATAGTCCTCACAGTCTCTTTAAAGATTCAAAGAAATCTAGCTTCTTAGTGTTTTAGAATCAACTCTAAACTTCTACATGATGCTAAAAATCTGCAATCATCAGGGTTATTTTGTCAGCAGTATGTAAGCCTGGACCATGCATCAGCACAGCAACAATATTCAAACAGACGAATGATGAGTTCAATGTAAAATTGAGAGGCATTTTATATTTCATTTTTAATATTCTGAGAGCATCAGCAAAATCCCATCTCTTAACTTAACACAAAAAGAAACACTTTTTAAAAAGTCCTTTTTGAAACAAAACATTAAAACAATGAAATATGAAAATGACAGGTTTAGAGCACATCTTCAAAGCTTCATCGGACTGGAGCCAGGTCTTCATTAGCTGCAAGAGAGAGAAACAGGAACTTTTGAGTGGGCAACATTTTGATCTTATTAAACCTTTAAAATGAAATGGAAGGAAGATAAGTTAGTTCTATCATCTAATTAAAAATAAAATGAAATTAAAAAAAGGACTATGTTCTAATAACCTGGTTGATCTTTTTTGTTTCAACTTCGTGCTTTTGCAGGTATTTTATTTTACAACACAGCTGACACTTTAATAAACAGGCTGAAAAAGCCAATCAGACAAAATAATGCAAGACGTGAATTTAACTTGGCATTCCCTCTCCATCAGTTTACCTGCTCTGTGCTTTTGTCCACTTTAGAGCATGTCTCGGGGGCACACATGAACTTGGGTGGTAGAAGGTGCAGCCAGCTCGTTTACACTGTGCTGCAAAGCGACAAGGCTGTGGGTGAGAGGAGCAAAATGAACAATTTAAGGGATTATGTCAAAAAAAGCATGTGTGCAAGTAAAACAGAAACTTTCACATTACTCCTTCATCTTTCATGTGTTAATAAGTGGAGATTGCACAGAGAAATGGTCTTTTTTGTGTTTTACCTTGGGATGATAGAAAGGACAGTCCATTTTTTTGCATTCTGGGAAAAAGCGACACACGGTTGTGGTTTGCACTGCCTGCACTGCTGTGAACACAAGATTAAAAATACAGATTTTATCTCCATACAAACAAAGTTATAGGTCTGCTTACACATGAGATGTAAACACACATTTTCCCAGCTTTGTACACATCATGGTTGCCCGTACAGTAGGGCTATGTAAGGCAAGGCAAGTTTATTTTTAGAGCATAATTCATACACAAGGCAATTCAAAGTGCTTGAAAAGAATATGGCAGGTAACTATTTCAATATTTAAAACCATAAAAGATTTGGCACAGAAGAACAAAATTTCTGGATAACTGCATGGCCCTTTCGTGTACTTGTAAATTCATAAGTCATTTTTGTGTGGTCACCAGCTTTAATCTTTGTAGTTTTTAATTCATTTATCGTCTTATGTCGGGTTGATGTGTTTGATAAAGTGTCTCTGGTAAAGAAACTAATAACAATTTGACCATGTGGTTACTTTAAAACATTTCTTGAATAAATTTACAAAAAAAAAAAAAAAAAAAAAAATTGAGCCTGTGTCAACAAACAGCATTATTTTTGCACTGGCAGTGCCTGCCCCCTCACTTCTCACCAGCACTGACTTTGCTCATTGGCACTTCCCTTAACACTGCTGTAACCGATTAGTCTGCATTAAAGTGCTCTGGATGCCTCATATTTTCTTTATAGTCCATGTAAAGCAGAAATACATCTGTGTTATGACTTCGTCCCACCACAGAAACATGTCATTGACCACTGAGCCAAATTTGAAAGATTAAAAAAAAAATCGGGTCTTAAAATCACGGAAGAATAAGCTCTTCTCTCTGCTTTGGAATGCTGGGGATGAGTCAGTTAGAGGCGTTTAGCCACACCCACATGCGGAAGGAGAGCTGCCTCCGTGTACTGTACATAGACACAACCTACAGTAACAATGGAAGTTTATTGTTTTAGTTTAAAAAATATGATAATTGATTTAGTCAAATCTTACTGCTAGAGGGGTAATAAGGGAGTACCTGGCCTTTGAGGAGGACCAGCCGTTCCTCTGCGGCTGACATGAGTGAAGGGACAGTCTGGCTTTGTGCACCTGGCATCATATTTACAATTAGGATGGACGAAAAGGCATTTATCTCCAAACTTGCAATTGGGGAAAGTCCTGCAGAAAAGAAAACAAAAAATATACGTTATAATTGATCAACTGAAGAGGTTTGAATAACGCTTGTTAATTTTTGGGTTCAAATGCAAACACTCACTTGCACTGAGCTGTGGGGTGATGATACAAACACTCGTCTCCACTCTTGCAGACCGGCCAGAACTTGCAGCGCTCCATCACCTTCTTTTTCTTTGAAGGAACAGCATCATCCTCTTCCATTTCCATGTCCATGACATCATCTGAAAAGAGATCAGAATGTCAGTATGATGGGAGAGATGCCTAAATTCGGTAACCACATAACTGAACTCCAGCAGTTTACAATCACCTTCTGCTGAGGTGAATCCTCCCTGAAGTCTGTGAAGGACGCTGACTTTGGGCTCCCTGTTCATGTTGACAGTTCCTTCTGTGATCTTTGAGGGTGGTCTCACTTCATCAAGGTCCATCTCAGTATCTGCAAAAGTCCCCAGTGGGCTTGGTACCCCATCTAATGTCACTATAAATTTCGGGCTGGCTGAGTCTCCGATATCCTTACTAGGTGAGAAAAAAACAACACACATGATAAATCAAAGATGTCACACCCTGATCTGACTGTGGTCATATTGTACTTTGTGTGCGTACCTGCTCTGGACAGTGCGTGGTAAAGCAGTAAGGGCATCTTCTCTGACCAGAAGGCGCTGCTGGCTTCTGGCTTCAGAGTCCTGAAGTTGTGGCTGACTCATTATAAAGGAGCGGGTATCAAATGGCTTTGCTGCACTGCCTGCAGCAACTTCAACACCTGGAGGAGCATCACAAACATATACACACACACAAGTTCAACACATCCTTGAAACATTGATATGATATCTACAAAAAGCAGGTTGGTCTATAAGTTTTTTGCTCATAAAGTTGCTCAATGAAGGCAAAAATTTAAACTCACCATATTCACTCTGTTCTCCTCTGACATTGCTCTCTGCCAGATCCAACTGAAGGCGTGATGCTAAAGATCTCACTGGAGCTGAAAGGAGAAAAAACACGTCTATATTTTAAACTATAATATTATTGCTCTCAAAATTACCTACCTCAATTTTTCTTCTTCTTTTTTTTTTTTTACATGTATACCATTCATTAATTCTTATTGTATTTCAGTTACGTTTCTTGACTAATAGCTTCCTATTCTCTTTCCTGCTTCTATTTTTATTGATTTTACACCCAAACACCACAAAAAATTCCTTACATGTGTGTAAACTTGCCTTTAAAAAATGGGAGAAAACATGGGATTTTCAGTGATAACAGAACTTTCAACTTAAAGCCCTTCAAAAATATTCCACTGTAACTTGTGATCATCATGTCTGCATATTAAAATGCTACATCAGATAAATTTATATGCGACAAAGAGGTGGGTCGTAAAAACACACTTCACATACCAGGTGGTCTGCTTGAAGGCTGCGCTGTGGAGGGATGGGCCTGAACCCTGGGAGCCAGGCTGTGAAGGTGCTCCTGAACAAGCTGGATGGCTGCAGTCATCTCTTCAGTGCTGGCCAGGCGAGTACGAGGGGCCACAGGAACAGTCTGCCTCTGTGGTACTAGGTAACATGATAAACATAGCTTTTATACAAAGACTTCACAGTGTCAGCACAAAAGCTCAGTAACTGTCATTTTTGCGCCTTCATAAACCTGCAAATTTAAAATAGTGAACAAAATAACTTGGATATTCATAGTCAAGCAGGTCAGACCTACCTGTGGGGAAGGCTGTAGTTTTGGTGATGGAGTCCTGAGCCTCAGATATGGCCTTCAGAATTAGATTCCGGTTGGCTTGCTTTGCAGGAGGCAGAGTAGGTCTGAAACAACAGAGAGTACAAAAATCTTTAAGACTGGACTAAAACGTTGGATTTCCCTCTGCTATGTCTTTGTACAGCATGTGAGGCATCAACACTGACTTGCGTTCTGGTTTGGTGGGTAGAGACACTCTGCTCGACAGGCTCCGTCCCCCATAACCTGAATCCTCTTCTTCTACATCATCATCACTCTCATCCTCTGCTGTTCGGTTCACTCGCACCACTGAACTTGCTACAGGTGCCTTGCGCTTCCGTGAAAACTCCTCCTGATAAAACACATTAAAGAAACATGTTTACAACAGTAACTTTAACGAGTGTACTGATAAAAACATCAGTGCTCTAATCAAATCACTGTACCTTACTGGATCCAGTCCTGGAGGTTCTGCTGCCCCTGGTGTCCTGCTGCTGCTTGGTGTGAGAGGATCCTTCAATATGTCGATAGCTTTCCGATGTAAACTTGCTTTGACCAGGTCTGTAGATTTCCGCTGTAGGTCTACTAGCACCAGAACGTGTTCTGACTTGGTTGGTGGCTATTTCTTCTGGGTCTTCTGCTATGAGGTCATCATCCATCTCTGGTTTGATATCGATCACAGCCTCAGAGGGGAGCAGCTCCATAAGAGGCTTCACAGTGGACGTAAGACGAGAGGAACTCTTCTCCAAGGTTCCCCTTCTGCAAACAAGAAATTCTTGATTTGTTTGTTCTTGTGAGCCAAAGAAACATAAACAATGATTATCAGCAAACTATAATAAAAATAGTAGCTTTGCATCCAGCACCTGCTCTCATGGGCAGAACTGGAAACGCGTGCATCGGTCCGATCAGAGCGAGAGCTGGAAACTGTTAGCACCTTCAGCTCTTCTGCTCTGCTGTCATCACTTACAGATGATCTACTTCTCCCAGACACAGCACCACTGTCAGACTGGAGCTGATGTCTGAGGGATGCAGGCTCTGTAACAAGTGCAAGAAAAGTAAGTTAGCAAGGTTAACTCAGTTCATAAACAACCAGAAAGTATGGAGTAAAGATATCCAAACAAACTATTAAAATGTGTAGTAAACTCGTAAAGCATTCAACAAACTCTGACTTACCAACTGCAACAGTTCTTAACTTATCAAGGACACCCTGTAGCCTGAAATAAAAACAAGCACATGTAATGGCATGCATAGACATTGTAGAAATAGAAATTGCATGCTCTGGCTGAATTTTTGATTTTGGTTAATTATGATCATACCAAGCTGTGAATTTTATCGTGTTGTTTCCAAGAAAAAGGGAAAGATCATCAGCCATCTGTTGGGAGGTTTTCTTGTTAGCAACCATCACCATGATATAGTCGGGTAGCTCCTCGTCTAAATCAAAAAGGAGAGAAATAATATACAGCATGAAAAAAAATACATTGTGAAATGTTTCAAAAAACCTCTGCATTTAGGTCACTTACCAATGTATGCACCGAGTTCTTGAAGCTTGCCCTTGATAGCAGCCTGAAACAGAACAACAACAAAGCAGAGATGGTACGTTTGACTGCGCTGGAGTCATTCATTTACAGAAACAGATACCCAAAAGGCTGACAGCATTTTAGTAATTTAAACTTGCTACAGATTATACCATGGATTAAAATCGAACACTAAAACACTTAATAGCAAGTCATTAAATCTGCTTGCTGGACAGGGTAGCCCCAGCATTGGCCTTGTAAACAGAAACCCGGTTGCCATTCTGCTAAATTGCAAAAAAAATGCGCTTGTAGGCTAATGTTAGCTAGCAGAGTCTTATCTACAACAACCCTAAGATGCGTAAGTTCTACTGCAAATTCATCATAACCCGACCATAATTTTACTCACTCTTATTTTCTTGCTGATTTCTGTCCCGATCTCCATTCCTGAAATTTTATTCAAGTAAAAAAATACAAGCACAAAGCCAGCTTCTGATTTTCCAGCACCACCGCAAAGCAGCAGAGGCAATTGTGACGTATTATCACGTGACCAACGACGGAAGCCGGAAAGGGACAAATTGGTTCCTTCCCTATTTTTAGTTTTGTGGCGAGTGGCAATCAATTACGGTTGATTTATGGTAGATTTTGAACCGGAGAAAGCGAATACAATGAGAGCCCATTTCCGCTAGGTCAAAAAAATTCCGCTGGGGCAAAAAAAAGATTTGGAAATTTGAAGACAGTTGAAAAAAAAAAAAAACCACCTGTTTGCAACATTTCACAGGTGAACAGGTTGTCATGAGGTGATTGTCGTCATTTCTCAATGTACAAATGCGAAGAATTTGGGGATTTCATTATCTACAGTCCATAATATAATCAATAAGTTCAGAGAATCTGAAGAAATGTCTGCACATAAGTGGCGAGGCAGAAAAATTTGATTGCCCATGAACTTCAATCCCTCAGGCTGTACAGTCTCCTTTTATAGCCTATATGATGTTCACATAGTGGATGAGCCTTTTCTTTGTTAAGTAAAACATTTGCAGAAAACTGGTACTCATATTAAAAGTATGCTGGAATCTAGAATATTTGGGCAAGAGTGAAAATATGTAATAAAACTTTTGGCCACTAAGTGACAGCAGTGTGCCATTAACTGACAATGAAAGCATACTTGGTTTATCCACAGTTCATTTATTTACATGGCCAAGAAGCAGGAACCAAACTGTGTTCTTACATTTTTGGGTGGATCAAAAACATCTTGAGCACACAGCTTTTGCAGATTAGATGGCTTCTGAGGGATCTTCAGGAAATAATGTGTTTTGGTTCAATTTTTAATAGGACTTCTGATGTTGAGACACTTTTGGCAGCAGCAAGAGAAGAAAAGGGAAAAATGTTATAAAGAAATCCCAAGATTGAACTGGTGAAAGAATTATGTTCTTTAAATTTCCTTTTAGTGCATACAACTTAAAAGTAATGCTATTACCTTGGAAAAGAAATACGATGGTGAGTTATCCAAATTCAAGAAATTCACGGAAAGTCATTTAGGTGGAAGTAATC
This sequence comes from Labroides dimidiatus, assembly GCA_030710495.1. NCBI lineage: Eukaryota > Metazoa > Chordata > Actinopteri > Labriformes > Labridae > Labroides > Labroides dimidiatus. Next base: position 12,527,302 of record CM061158.1, read on the forward strand.
ATTTCACTGGTAAAACTACTGAATATCACTTACTTTTTCCATAGTGCTTTGATTACAAGAAACTTTAAACTGAATCTTTTAAATATTCTAAAGAGTTGTTTTCTAATGATAGGATGAACTGATTTAAGTCAAGGTCAAGTTCAAGGTCAAGGTAGGTTAATTTAACAAATAGCTTTTGATTGATAATTATTATTTTAACTTGATCACTTTTTATTCATCGGGGCAACTGACAGAGTGAGCTAGCAGTCTGAAAGACTAAACTATCTCCCAGACAGGTTAGGAAAAAATACAAAATGAAATGGATGTTAAATATGTTTGAACTAATCATCAGCCTGTTTACAAACAAATTTCAATATCTTGGTAAGAGCTCCCAAGGCATTATAGAGGCATAATTCAAACAGTAAGTTCACAGTATGTCAACAGCTAGCAGAAATGACAGCTTGGGAATTGATACTGATGCTGATTCTTCTCTCAAGCCTCACAACCTAATGATTCATAAACAGTTTTCTGCATTCCTCATCACAGATTGTATAACCTGGAGTAGCAATATGTCAGAGAAAGAGGGCTGAACTATTGACACGGTTAACCCTCTGCAATGATATATGTACATAAATCTGTGTGTGCAAATTATTATGTGCAATGGCTCAGTAAAGGTTCAATAGGGCTTCAAGTAAACAGGCAAGGGGTAAATCTGCAATTTAAATCAGAATTTTGTCCACAAAAACAATCAGTATAATTCACTTTTACTGTTAATAGAATACTTTAAAATGTAAGTATTGACAAACTAGTGAAATGTCTTGTGAAAACACCAGTTGCACTATTGAAAATTTACATACTTATCACATAAGTATGATTGTGCCTCTGTTTGTTTTTATCTGTTTTTGTATTAGCCCGGCTGTATTGTCAATTTGCTTTCTCAGTATACTTCCAGATTTAAAATAAATAAAGTGTCTGATGTATTGTATTCTTTATGAAGCTATGGTTTGAAATTCACAACTTTTTAAAGGTTTACCATTCAAACAATCAAACAATCAATCAATCAATCAATCAATCAATCAATCAATCAATCTTTATTTATATAGTGCCAATTCATAACAAACGTTATCTCAAGACACTTTCCAAAAGGGTTAACAGATCTAGACCTGTAAATGATAATAAATTTTATTAACAGAGACCCAACATCAAGACAAGCTAAGAAGTCTTATCTCATCTTAGTATACTCACTGTGTCTGGTAAATGTTGCAAAGGTCTGTATACAGACCTTTGCAACATTTACCAGACACATTAGATTTATTTTCACAAAGTAGTGGTATCAAGGTGATACAGCTGATACCAGCCTGAATTTTATTTAGTATCACATCAAAAAAGTAATCAGTGGTATCGAACATCACAACCAGCCTAATAACAACCTGGCATTTTGATACTGGTAACAGTTATATGGATAAACAAACATCAAATCTGTTGTAGCAGAAATAATATATTACTTTGCTGTTGTTTTGCAAATCTGCAATGACAATATAAAAACATTAAGTTATATTAACATCAAGCTATTACAACCCAACTACAAAAAAACTAAAGCTTGATAAAGGTCTGTGCTGTGTTCATGTCATGTGTTTTTGATGTTCTCTAAAAAGGAATACTTAATGCCTGTGCACAGGAGCGTGTAACTGTTTGTGCCGTTGTGATTTGTTCTGCTTGTTGTTTTATCAATGCTTCAGCAGTCTCAGATAATTACAGCCCATTAAAGGGTAAGTTCACATAACCAGTAGGGCATACATTCACATATAAATCAATTGTTCCCACGATAAAATGTACTCATTTTGTGACAGAACTGAACATTTTTAGAACCGTCTTGTATCCAGATTCCATTTTTAAGATAAATCAAATTAAAACATTAGTTTACAAAAGGTGTTTCTGGGTTTATTCCAGCTAAGACCTGTTTTTCTTCTGTAAATGTCAGTGTACTTTTTTCTTAAATTACCTTTTGTCTTTTACGTCTCTTGGTTATTTATTTATTTATTTGTCATCATGTTTTATCTTGCTTAACCTTAGCAGATTATTTCTAAACCACACCAGCCAACAAAGTTTAGCAGAGAGAATAGAGATCTGTGTTTTTCACACTGGAGCTGTACTGTCAAGAGCCAAAGAAAAAAACCACAAGCTAAAGGCTGAATCATGGGCTAAGATGTTTGTGATAATGTGCACCATAACACATATGCAGCAGTTGAACCGCAGTGATCTGCTAAAACTTTAGAGTCTATCAATAAAATGATCAGTGAGGTATGTTAGCTCTTCTTGGTGAAGTTGGAGTTAGTAAATGAGCACTGCAGGGTATAACTCTGTGACATAACACATCCCAGAGCACTGGACTGTGAGTAGCGCTAAATAAAGCCGGTTACTATACAGTACAAACTGAGTTTACAAAGTTTACTTGTTGTCAAGTTTCAAACAATAGCTTTGCGTAACCTATACCCATAGATAAATACATTGCCTCATATCTTTCTATCTGGTAAAAAGTTATCTTGAACAAAGAAAAGTAGTGTTTAAAAGAAGATCTGCTCTCCATTTATCTCAAAACAAACATGCCAAGTAAGAGTCACAGCCTCACTACTCGTCTTAATCCTGGAAAAACACTAGCTTTTCCATACAGTTCTCATAGACCCTTTAATCATACAGCCTTAGTCTTAATAAGAATTTGCCAGTGCTTTGGCCTACAAAGAAGACCAACTAACACTTTCATAGAGATGATAAACAGCATTGAAATTATAAATGATATGTAAAAAATAAGAGGTCAATTGAAATATTAAGATACCTGTAAAAAAGACTCAAAGGTTTAGCTTGCTGTAGAGCATGAGAACAGCATGATTTTTACTTTTTCAGCCTTTAGAATAAAAACCATACACATTTCCTTCAATAGAATTAAAAGCAAGCTTTGACTGGAAAAGAGCTAGAGCTGGATTGGATGAAGAGGAGTACTTCTTATACAGATTTTCTTAAAAGTCATCCTTAGGGGGACAGGGGTTTTGAAATAGACAGCAATAAATGCTGCTGGTCAAAGTTTTCTATTCATACTCCATATACAGCTTGTAAAAGGACGTCTTGTGGTTTGAAATCATTTTCAAGAATAATCTGTTGATATATCATTTTTGTTCCTCTTTACAAAGGATTTTGGTTAAACCATATACTTGAAAAATTAATTCAGGCTCAGAAAGACAACTTAATGTACAGTGTGTTTGTGTAAACAGTCAAAGGTAGAGTTTTACAAGCATTATTCATCACAAGATTTCTGATTACGTATTGTTATAAGCACAAGTTTTGGCTGACATAAACTGACAAACTGAGAGAGGCAAAAAAAAAATAAAAAGAAAGTGTTAAGGAAGTAAGAAGTGGCATCTGCTCATTATGAAGTCTGAGTGAAGAGGAACTGCAGTTCAGAGAATTGAAAAACCAAATCCGCCCATGTGACCATCTCTGGTTTCCTTCTGTTTTAAAATGAGTGCCAGAACATGCTGTTCTCTGAATGAAGCCTGTTTGCCTATGTTATGCAACAAGTTAGATCAAACTCTCCTCCATTTTCCTCCTTAATTGGGCTCTAATGTTTGACTGTCAGAGCAAATCAAGAAAATTATTTTTGAAAGCTTTTCAGTGAACCAAAAAAGAACACACCAATCTTTTTTTACTTTTTGATCTTTTTTATTGAGTGGTGCCATCCATTTCCTCAATTCATCGTTTATACCATCTACTGCTCAAAGGTTTTCTATTTAAATTTATTGCTCCCTCTTTTTATTTACATTTTAGCATACATATATACAATACACAGTTATCATGAGAAAAGTGCTCTGATGTAGTGAAAGAAAAAGGCAAAGAAAGATGAATAAGAAACTAACAAAAAAGTGAATGAAAAAGTGTGCAAGTTGCTTTACTGTACATAGCACTGTCAACATAAACACAAAGTGAAAACCATAGCATATTTTACCCACAGTGAACTGTGTTATAGCTTCATTGTGATAGACTAGATATCTATCAAATAACTACATATTCTTTAAAAGTTGTACTCTAAACAGTACTACACAGAACATGCAACCCTGTAGGCTGCACATTGTTCACATTCACCTCGAGTGAAATAGTGAAAATTCAACTTAATGGATTATATGTAAGGATACAAACGTTTTTCAAAGATGGTGCTGCAAAACAGGTTCTTCGTCAAAGTAACTCCAGATTATAGAAACAGGAAGAACTATCTGTAGCCAAGCTCTACTGCTAACAAAAGGAGACACATTATGTTAACAAAGCATGGAGATGTATTTAAGTATCCAGGATACTGTTTCTCTTCTGGTTTAGCCCATTACTGTTTTTCTGTGGTAAACGTTGGTATGTTGAAAAACCAATCATGTAACATCTCATAAGTCAAACATAAGACTCCTTGGCATATGAAAATTCCTCAAACACAGGCTGGCTGCATCGACGTGTTACGACCTCATGATGACTAGCCGACACAGACTCAGACATTGCTCTCTGTCGGAAAGGTCGCCGCTCCACAACACTGGCTTGAGTTAAACAGTCTGAGTACTGAGCAACGCAGGTAGACGGGAAGTCATAATTTACAGAGGATGGGCGGGACCTTCTCTCCAGCTGTATGGCATCGTGTACAGTCATTGATCTGTACTGTGGTAGAAGACCTGCGTTCAGCACAGCATTTTCATACGATGGAGGCCTGCTGGGCAGCCGGCTGTCCACCTGCTTAAACACTTCAATGGCGGACAGGGGTCGGGGTTTGTGTAGGTGATCGGCTGTTTGGTCTGCTTCACTCTGAGAGTCCTCCTGAAGAGTTTCACAAGGGAAAGGAAGGTCTTTCTGAGAGTCTTTCTTCAGGCTGCCTCTAGTAAAAGCTCCTAGGCTCCTTGTCCTCAGTAAGGATTTTGTGGTCACTCGCATTGACTGCGAGCGCTTCTTCTCATCTGAGATCGGCTTAGGAATGTCCTGCTGAGCTTTCACTGCCACTGAAGGCTGGCTGCTGTTGTTTGCTCTTCTGTAGGAGGCTGGAGACCCCAATGGAGAGCTTGTAAAAACAGAGCCGTCTGATTGGTTGGAGGCAGCACTCTCTAAGGAAGAACATGAGCAGTTCTGGGCGTGGTTACCTGCCATGTAAGGCAGAGGATCCATATTAGAGCTGCTGCTTAGTTTTGGAAACATTAACACCTGCCTTGCTCCACCTTGTTCTCTAAGCAGGAAGGAATCATCTGAGATCGGCTTCTTCAGCGGCTGCTCATCGAAGCCTCTCCTCTTCATCGAACAGTCGTCATGGCTCCTGGCGTGACCACACACGCTCTCAAGGTCAGCAGAGAGGAGGATGATGGGTTCAGAGCAGCGTCGGTTGAACGGTGACTTGGTGTCGAAAGAAGCATTGGCTGGCCAGGAGGAGGTTGAGGCGGAGAGGCTGGGACTGAGAGAGGAAGATGAACCACTCCCTCCATGTGTGGAGCAGGCGCTCTCTCCCATCTCTCCATCTCCATCGGGGTCGGTGCTGTCGTACGCCGAGTCGTGGTGCTGAGAGGATAGAGAGTCTGCAAAGAGGGAAAATAAGACATAATGATGATGAACTTTAAATGTAACAAAGTGCTGTTTGATATTTGATTGCTTCAAAGAAGAGTTAAATATTCCACTTTTCCTGTTCCATGTACCTTCATCTGTATCCAGCAGATTTGGAATGTTCTCCCCAAGTATCTCACAATTCTCAATCAGGAACTGAGTCAGTTCTGTGACCTGCCAACCAGACAGAAACCCAAAGTTTAGGAAAGATACAATCCATAGGCTTCATTAGTTTAGGATCACATGTTCTTTGTAACCATGTTGAGCTCAACAGAGTGATATAACAGGAGTCTGTGTATTTGTCTTCTGACTTGTGAAACCTCTTTGAGGTTTTCTGCACTGTGTGCCACAAGCTTCAAAGCAAAGGTGAGAAAGTCGAGTCAAAACGAGGTTGTTGTTGTTTTTTTTGTTGCTTTTTTACCTTCTTCAATTTCTTCTCATCTGGGGAGCCATCCAACAGCAGCAGCGTGGGCGCGATACACACCGCCAAATTGTAGGCGTCCATCTTGTTGATGTCAGCGCTCTGGTGGATATGATGGAGAAGGCAGGCTAGGTGCTGCAGGAGGAGCTTGTTGAGAGCAGGCAGCTGGTCTACCACCCTGTCGACGGGTAAAAAAGAGGAAGGAAGGGGAGAACAGAGAGCAGGAAGGAGACATTAGCTTGGCGCACTTTTTAGTTTGAGGTTCTTCCTTCTTCTGAACAGAGGATAAACTAAAGAAAAGGAGAAGTGGTTTGAGTTACATGTGCACAGATGTAGGGCAATCATCTGAAAAACTCTATTAAAACACCCACAGTGTCAGTCCTGAAAGATTCATCATCATGTATAGATGATATGAAAATAGAAGCTGTGACTAAATGGCACCATTAAGAATCAATAGCAGGTACAGATGGCTTACTTAATGATTTCCGTTGCTCTCTGTTGGACGTCTTCATTGTCAAGCGCTGCCATCCAGTCAGCATAGAGGTCAGACACCAGCAGGCTGCCAGGAAGTTCTCGAAGGAAACTCTGCAGCAGACAACAGACGGCAGTGATAAGCAAAGTTTATATATGGAAACAATCTGCTGTGGTACTCAAACTACTCATGTTCAAGATCTGAGAGTGAATGAGAACCAAGATATCAAAAAAATCTTGTCATGAAACACATGTATAGCTTAATTCGGCTGTCTATGTCCTTTCAAAGTGAAGTTTATAGAATTCAGCTGTTTTTTGAAGCTTTAATTTATTTTCTGGTAAATTGCTTTTAATTATTTGATTTTACTTTATTGTTTATTTACTTTACCTTGTATCACCAGCACATCAAATGTAAGTGTTATTTAACAAAGTGTTCTTTGAGTAGTTGTGGTAAAGCATAGTAAGTAAAGCAGCAGCACAGATCCAGTGGTGGTAGGTGTTTTTGCGGTAGCTGTGATTATGGTCAGAGGAGGTGTAGTTTGTTCTATGCAAATGCTGCAGCCGCTGTGTTTGTGCTGTTGCACTAACGTTGTAGGTGTGATTGCAACATCATAAACAACGAGGAAACTCACTTTGAGCAGACCAGCGAGCAGAAAGACCGCCTGGCTCTCCAGGTCCACCTCCACTCCACTGTTGAGCTTCTCCCTGAGCTCCTTCATGTTCTTGCTGTTGCCTGATTTGCGAAACACCCCCTCCGTGGACGGCCCTCTCTTCCTTAGCAACAGCAGCATCTCCTTTAGAAAGCACAGATTCAGGGAGGATGGGCGGTGAGTCTCTTTGAGCATAAACAAAAACAATCACTCTTGAGCGCCTTATGTAGCTTAGACTAATCATGCAGCATTTGTGGTTGCATGGTTTCCTGCCCTCGTTAGAAGATTCTAAGAAAAAGTGTCTGTCAAAGGTCAGCAGAGCAGGTGCTTTTTCCACATATAAGGTATTATACCTCTACAAGCTGTTATATGTTCCTTTCAAAAAATAAAATTTTAAGGAAGTAAAAGATGAAATCAGACAGAAAAGGGAAAAAAAAGCATATCTTTGTGTAATTCTAGCGATACTTGACTGGCACGTGGAAGTAATATTTAGAGAGCCAACTTACTGCGACTGGTTTTGGAAGTGAGCAGCCATCTGGGCTTATCTTGATGAGGGGCTGTCCAAACAGCTGCGTCTTTGTATCGGTTTCTGATCTGCGTGTCCTGCTGCTGAAACTTGTCCCCTTTGCGAGCTTCCTCACCAGCTTCCACTTGGTTTCTGATGGATGCAGAAATGAGACATCCATTAGCTTATATAACATTTCATCTTGTGTTCATCCAAAGTTAATATTGAAAGCAATTTTAGAAATCTTTCAACTAAACCACATAAGCAAGAAATGAGGCCAAAGTTGCAGAAACACTTGCTCGCTCCTATCAGTAGCTAGATTTCCTCTTTTTTCAGTTTGTGGTTATCCTCTGGGTGTCATATTCACACATGGCACTGCTATCGAGCCCCTCCTTCTGCTTAAAAACGAACTTTTTCAAACTCACCAATGGGCTGCGCCGGCTTCTCCTCTGAGTTATGTAACTGGTTTGGTTGAGTAATATTTTCATCCCCCTGGCAACAAAATAAAGAAAATATATCACAGTGCTTAAAATGCTAAAGAGAACTCCGGCACGGAGACCGGAAGAAGGGAGGGGTTGTGCACGACACTCCATTCCATGCCTCTTACACGTGACAGAGCAAAATATTAACACAATAAAAAGCAAACAAACAACTATATTTTTACTTGGCATATTTAAGATACAATCTCTTGCAATGCTTTATACATTGTATTTCAACTGTATTATTTGCAGCCGCAGTATAAACTTTTCAGAGGCCATGTTTAAGCAGGAAGCCTCTTTTAGCATGAGTTGAAGGGAACAGGTGTCTTTCACAAAGGTTTGCTTGAGTATTTCTGGAGATTTACTTACATCAAGTGGACACTCGATAAATGGTTCCATGCCTCCTCCTGTTAAAGTTTTGGTCTAAAAAGTAGAAGCCGAGAGAGCCCATTAAGAAAAAAATCAGTATTTTTGGTTCTTTATCAAAATGGCAGAGAGCAGGGTGCAAGACTTACTGTGATGCTGCCACTCAACACCTTCATGAGGACGTCTGGAGGCGGAGAAGCACAACCAACTGTTCCTTTTGCGTGTTCAATTTTTCTGTTATTTTGAAATAAGAAACATTTAAAACATCTGGGTACAGTTTAAATATCTATTTAAAAGTTATATAAACTTAGGTTGAGTATTGACTTTTTCAGTCTACATTTAGATTTTCTTTACTACAAGCTTCCACATGAGGCTATTATGTATTCGCTTACAGTTCATGCTTCCCGATATCTACTTAACTTAATGCATTTCCTTCATGTTAAATCCCTGAAAGTATTATTTCTGTTAATTGTTCAAACTTTAAAGTAGTGATATGTCTTAAAGTTGACATAACTTCAGAATCTAGGTCAAATGCTTACAACAGTCAAATGTTTTGAATACAAAAGATTATTCATGGCATTTTTTGGATAAATTATGAAAGAATAAAATGCCTCTCTTGTGTTGTTTCTTACCTGTGGAGGGTATCTAACCAGCGTTCTTTCACCTCAGGCGAGCTGTCAGCAAAATAACAACATGGTATGAGTTACTAATCCACACAGAAGATCACAAGACCATCAGATACTCGGGGGAGGAATGAGCAACAGTACGCACTCAGCCTCTCTATAACAACTCGGGTGGAAACTGTCACTCAGTCATGGGGACAGGAAGCAGCATCACGGCAGCTCCCCCGATCAGACACCTTCCACTTCCTCCTTGACTCCTGCGGCTCATTGTCCATCAATGGAAACATGATAACGTCAGACACGTGTGTCCACATCAACACCTGAGTGATTCAGTTTTTAATATCCCTCATCAATATTGCAAGGAAGTGTCAGAGATGGAGCACATGGTTTCTCACGGGCTCCGTGTGAGTGAGGAAGAATGCAACTTTCACACGTTTAATCATCACCAGAGCTTCACACAGAAGTATGACTTCTCATTATTAGACTGCAAAACTGAAAACACATTGAGGGACTCCTCATCTTGAAATAAACAATCAGTCAAAACAGCTTTGTGATTGAATACTTTGTGAGAAACGTGGGAGTTGCTGAATAACAACAATGAAGTATCTCTTCACTTGTGCCTTTTGGTTCCTTTAATGTGGACAGATTTACTGTAGAGAAAAATACGCTCCTGTCTATTTGACTGAGAACACTGTCTAGACCAAAAGTATGAAACCGTTCCTCATAATTTTCAACTTTATTGTAAAGGCCAGTATTTCCAGACAAAGTCAGCTGATGTTGATCCCCTGACTCGGAGACTTTGGCTTGTCGGTCAACTTTGCAACTTCCCATTTTGCAACCTTTTGTGATGCTGAAGGCAGGACTTTCTCTTTGTTACTTCCCTATTTTCATAAATGTCATATGACCTTTTATGACAAGTCTGCCTCTTCTGTGAATGACCTAGAACTTATAGAACTCTTGTCCTACATAAAGAGTAAATACAAGAAAAAATATCTGTTTCAGGATGTGTGCTGTTATTCAAAATAAATCAAGTTTCAATCTTTCCATTTCTACTAGTCTTTCCACAGCCAGCATCCCTTTGCTAGCATGAAGACTGGAAACAGTTGAACCCTGGAATAATTTTAACCAGAGTCAACAAAATCAGCCTTCCAAACTTCTTGAAAGTTTTATTGAGTTTTATTCATACAAAACCCCAAATAGGTAATGATACAAACACTTTTTATATTAACCATTAGCTGTTTTAGCTCACTTTAAGCTAGCTATCTGCATGTAGAAGCTTCTAATTAAAACAAACAGACATGGAAGTAGGGTTCAACGTCTGAATGCAAATCTCTTGGTTTATTTTATTTCCATATGCAACTCGGTTCTTTAGGAGAAGCGGTATAGAAAATGAATGAATGAATAAATGAATGAGCTCAGTTCTTTTTAACTTTGTTTTGCATCTATAATGTCAATATCAGAAATAATTGATTTTTTTTCCCTGCTAGCTCCTCTGGCTACTATAAAAAAAATTGCAAGACAGAAATGACTACATCAATGACTTTCACTCTCTTCTGGTATATTAGATGCGATAACTTGCAGTTATGAAATTTATGCCACTGGGGTCCATTAGAGAGAAAAAACCTTTGCTTTATCAAGAGGTTACATTTTGGAGAGATGGATTTCACTCAAGCTCCAAGGTTGTAATGTGGAAAACATTCCTCTGGGATCCTCACAGCCACACACGTCACTAGGTCAACAAAATAAATCTCTTATCATGGCTCTCTTAGTTTGTGAGTCACTGGCTTTGTGTCTGCTTACCGAAAACACACCAAACAAAAGGTGAAAGCCCAGGCCAGAACGATGGTCACTCTGCAGTCGATTTCCCCCCTAGTTCCTGTTTCTACCTCTGGTTCATCCTCAAATCCGTACAGCCAGATATCCTCAAGGCTCACTCTGTGTTTCAGGCGGTAGCTGGCTGTTGACCTGGTAATGGAAACAAAAAAAGATTTTTTTTTTTTCCATTTCCATTTTAAAGGGCAATTCTTTATAATACAGTTTCAGTTCTGCTGAATTTTGTCTGGGTGATTTGAGTTTAAGATGGCATAAAATGTATTTGTTATTGGTACTGTTATAAAAGAGCTTTTTGAAACTTGAAAAAAAAATCCATTATCTGGAACAACACACACAATCTTACACTTGAATGAGAAACTCATTTCTATCTCTGTAATATGGCAAAGAGCAATATCCTTGTACTGCTGAATGACTTCAGGGCTTACTACTTCATACCTCTAAATAAAACCAGTTTCACCTTTAACAGTTTTAAAAAGGTGAAAAGAAACAGACAAATCTTTTGATAAATGCATGATTAAATGGATTTATTATTCCTTGCAAACTGCATCAACCTCATTGCAGGTGAAACAGACCAGCTTGGCATTTATTAAATCAAGTAGGATGCAAACACAACATGGTAGCCCCCCATTGAACCATTGTTGTTGTCCGCTTTGTGCATGGTAATTAAAAGTTCCCACAACAAAAGTGTAATATGCAAATGGAGCGTGATGTCGGTGTTTCTAAAAACTCTGACTTGTCGTTTACATGGCAACCATGACTGCAGCGTATCAGAAAAAAAAAAAACTAAGATCAGGATTCCAAGCGAGAATAGGCTGGGTGACTAACAGATAGCCAAACATTACAGTAAAATGATAAATACATTAGTTCGGCAAAGAGAAGCGTTTATTATTTACAATGGTAATTATTTAGCCATTAAGTCTTAAAAGAGTGTGAGTGTGTGATTTGTGTGAAGACAGCAGCCTACCAGCCATAGGGCGCCCATCAGTCAGGTGAGCTTAGCTGTGCCTCTGATTGGACCTAAACCGCTGAGTCAGAACCCTCCTCTACAGTGTGGGCCAATAGCAAAATTTCAATGCCATAAAAGTCTTTTTTTTTTTTCTTCTTCTTCTTTTTTTTTGGCTTGATGTGTATGTGACTTCTGCTCTTTCTGCAGCCATCCTCTAGTGGATTCTCACTAAATAGCGACTTTTAGCACTTCTGCATAGGCTTCATTTTTTTCCTCTACTGGATGTTGCCCCTTGGTCTTGCTCCACTCATTATGTTAGTCTGCTGTTGCTGTCAAGCCAGATACAATCTGGTTTTGACACATTTGTTTTATTTTGAAAGTCACTGGGTGTTTTTTGGTAGTTTTCGTGCACAACTTCCTGTCCCTCTCAATCTGCCCTATGGTGAAACAGACAGAGTGTGGAGCCAAAGCAGTCTGTTGCAAACTGAAGTCATTTCAAATACATAACTTTATTAAATTACAATTTTGTACAAGATATAACAGTATAGATGAGAAAAGGTTGTTTTTTTTTTTTGTTTGTTTTCTTTTTTTTAGTAGAAAAGAGGTTTGCCTGATAAAGATGTAATTTTGGCCCACCATTGAGTTGGTCAGAAAAAAAATTGGCCCAAGGCCAAACTTAGTTGCCAACCCCAGCACTACAGAACTGTGTTGCATGCATCAAATTCAAAATCAGTGAATATTTGAAAAAAAAACAAAAAAAGGTCTATCAGTTTGAACAATAAATATCTCGTCTTTGTAGTGTTTTAAATTGAATATAGGTTAAAAAGATTTGCAAATCATTGTATTCTGTTTTTATTTACGTTTTGCACAATGCCCTAACTTCATTGGAATTGTGGGATGGGTAACAGATGGACAATATGAAGCCTTAAAAAGCCAGATACTACCTCTCCAAACTCTCTTCAAACTGGTAAACTGAACATGATGAGGGAAATTGAAGAAACTAAAATAACCCTAAGCACACAGTGTCCAGTAATAAATGCTCATATATAGATACTCGAAAGACCATCTGTTTACTGTATCAAACAGATATCCCAGCAGTGAACCTACTGGAACCGTGGGATGGTTGTGGTACAGAGATGAGTGCCATTGTCCTCCCACTTAAAAGCTATATGACTTACTCTAGCTTTGACAAACAGCTCCAGTCTGACTAAGTAACTAGTAATACACTAGGCTTGCTGTTAAAAGTTAGTCTTTATGATAGTGTCCTAGATAGAAGCCATGAAAAGTATGATAAAGCTTTTAGATACACTGGGTGGTAGATTTCCATTGAATCTCTTTTGAAATCTCATATCAAAAAAGGTAACTACTGTAAAAATATCCCACTGAAATTTAATGTTTGTATTGGGGCATTATACCTCTAAAACAAAGTTTAAGCTACAAAATAAAACTGGATACTTTTGGGTGAATACCGTAGTTTCCATCATGTGACTCCGCCTAAAGGGAACTACCGAGGTCTGTTTCTGTTTCAAACACAAACTATACGTTTGGAGATTCCCCAACAGTCTTACTTTGCAGTTCATTTTTAGATCCTCTTTTGCTATCCCACTGTAACTGTACAAATATGTGATATTTTTGAGAGCTGAGAGTGAATAAAATACTATTATACTATAATACTATACTATACAATAAAGCTACTGTTTCATGTTTCCCAATGTCACTTTGATTGCCTTTTTTTGCATTTGTTTGTAAATGACTAATGACTGAATCTATCTGTAAATGTATTTTTATCACAATGTCTTACTTGAGTTTAGCAAACACAATCACATCTCTGAAGAGGAACACATGTCTCTCCTTGGTCTTGGAGCCCTCGGTGACCTGAACACAGTCGTCCAGCAGCAGCTCTCCGTTCTCACTGATGAGGCCGAGGACAAATGGACTCTGATCAACGGAGACCCAGCAGGAAGCTTCCTCCCTTGAGAGAAGACACAACAGTAACAGGGTGGGTGTTAGAAAATACCCAATATTATATTAAGTTCAGTTTCGATACCACTTTCTGTCTCACATCTTTTTGTGACAAACTGAGACTTTTCATTGTGAAAAATATTCAGTTGTCTCATCAAAATGAAACAGTGTCGCAGCAGCAAAGAAAAAGGCAACAAAGTTCAACCTAAGAGACTGGTAGCTCTGCCTAGCATAAGAGTTTTGGTTAGAATAAAGTTAGCATAGATATCTGCTAGCTTTGGTTAACATAAAGACCTATTAGCTTTGGATAGCATTAAAAAATTGTTGTCACTGGTAAGCAAGAGAGAGAGAGAGAGAGAGAGAGAACTGTTAGCAGTGATAGCATAATACCTGTTAGCTGTGGTTAGCATTATGAGCTGTTGGCTTTGGTTTGCATGAAAAGCTGTTGAAAACTATTGTCTTTGGTTAGCATAAAGAGTTATTAGGAAGCTAACAGAGCTGTTAGCGTTGTTTTGGTTGGCATAATGAGCTGTTGGTTGAGGTTATTTAAATAGCTGTTAGCTTTGGGTAACATAAGGAGCTGTTAGCTTCGGTTAGCATTGAAACAATTACCCTGGCTGCTGTTGGAGCAAACTCTAAATGCAACCACAACTGCAAAGAAGCTTGGGCATTGTGTAAAAGTAAATAAACAGAACACAATGATTTGTAAATCCTTTTTAAACGTATATTCAATTGAATACACTACAAAGTAGGGATGCATTGAAATGAAAATTCTTGGCCGAAACTGAAAAAAAAAACCAATGCTAAAAATTAAAACACTGAAAGATTCCAATTATTATTGCCATAGCATGGATTAAAATGAATGCTTCAAAGAATAATTTCATCTTTAAAGAGATGCCCTGGGAGGGCTTTAAAAAAAGGCAAAAATAAATTTTAAAAAATAATTAATTAATTAATAAATATATATGATAAATATATATAATAAATATATATAATAAATATAAATATAAATATATATATATATATATATATATATATATATATATATATATATATATATATATATATATATATATATATATATTATTTTATTTTTTTTTTTCTGCATAAATTGTGATGGTTGTGACATTTTTCTGGACTTGATGTTCATGTAGTGTGCTCAATCTACCAGCACAAGTTAAAACTCTACCATACAAAGCCAAAGCCATATATAAACAACACCCAGAAACACAGCCGGCTCATCTGAGATGTACTGACACAAAGTGGAAAAGTGTGCTGTGGTCTGACAAAATCACATTTCAGACTGATTTTGGAAATTATGGACATTGTGGCATGGGTAACTTTTGTATTCAGTTTTACACAACATCCCAACTTCATTAAAATTGAGGTTGTAGAATAAATTAGCCTCACTGTTAACAACTAGGGTATGGATAACCCAGTAGGCTGCTTTTTTAACCAGGCAAACTTCAAGCTAACAAGTATCAACAGTTAAACTTTAAGCTTTACAAGAGAAAATGTGCCACCTGTTGGACCCCTGATTTAATATGGTGAAAAATGTCAGGTATGTGTGTGAAGGCTTTACTAGCATTAAGGATCAATAAGGTATTATGATTTTATTTGAGTCATTTCAACACTGGTATTAACTTACTCACTCTGCTATTTGTTTAGCAAAAATGTTAATGGGTCAACCTCAGGCTGCATTTGATTTCTTCCTTTATATTCTTTAAAGGCTGAGCATTGCGCTGCTGTTCCCAGTATTATTAGGGGATTACTGTTCATCTCACTTAATATTTAATACCACATCTCCAATAACAACAAAGTCTAGAAAGATGAGAAAATCAATCTGGCCTTTTCTTGGCCGCCTTTGTGTCTTGAAAATCAAGATGTGCTTCAAATCAACAAACAAGCCAAGGTGTGAAAAACAAGTAAGAGTTGTTGGTTCCACATCATTCTGAAACCAACACTGGTCACTGCTCTTCCCACTGACTCTGAGTTTGGTGCTGAAATTCAAATGTTAGAAGCAGAGGTGCTTTCCCCCTCAGCATACGTGGCCCACAGAATCTAACACATAAAACTAGCAAATACAAAAGTGAGAATACTTGCTTCAAATCACTCTCAGTGGGTACTGACTTGGATTTTACTGCTAATCTTTGGTTAGGCATATAGTGGCATCTGGACTGATATGACTATGTTATCAAATTTGAAATATTCTTCAATTGGCTGAATTATGTATGATTAGATATTACTTCAGCATGTCAGACCACAGCTTATTTTGTTTTTTGGAATCATTTTTATGTTTGAAAAGACAATGGAAGTGAGTTAGAATATTATAATGGTTTTTCCTTCACATTTTGCATCACAAGATGAACTTCAGTCAATGCAAATATATCTGTATATTTGAATGTTCAGAGACATTTAAAGGAAGAAGAAAGAAGACAGGGCATAAGCAGGCACTGAGGCTGAGCAGCTTTGACTACAAAGCTGGAAAGGCCCCTGTATGTTAACCTATTTAACTGGCACCTGACAGTGAGAGGTTTCAGTTCAAGTTCGTGGTGGGTAGTGGTGGGTGGCCTGCTTGCATGCAGGTGGTTTACGGGGGTCAAATTAAACTGAACTCATTGACGTTTTTTATGAGTGATGGATGGGCTCTGAAATAGTCACTGCTGCTGTCACATGAAATGAGACTTTTTTCACAATAAGAAGGTCACTGGTTTGCCATGTGGCCTTTCTGTGTGGAGTTTGCATGTTCTCCCTGTGCACGCCTGGGTTCTCTCCGGGTATTGCGCCTTCCTCCCACAATCCTTAAACATGCTCATCAGGTTAATTAGTTATTCTAAATTGCCCGCAGGTGTGAGTGTCTTCTTGAAAGGTTGTCTGTCTCGATGTGTCAGCCCTGTGATTGACTGGTGACCAATCCAGTGTGTACCCCACCCCTCACCCTGAGACAGCTGGGATAGGCTCCAGCCACCTGCGACCCTGAAGAAGACAAGTGGTGTAGGAGATGGATGAATGATGATCAACATCTTTAGATGAACAATAAAAAAGACTTCAAACCTTAATTTTCATTTGAGTTTTAAGGTCTTTTCAGTGGTGACCACGGATGGCGTTAAAAATATTCTTTCCAATGGAATGGAAAGAACTCCATTCATCAAGTGAAGATTTCTTGGATATAATTCAATGTAATCAAACTAAAACAGCAAATAGGAAAACTAAAACTGAAAATGTTGGACAACAGACACCACTGAACATTTAGGTCATAGAAACAGCATTAAGCTACTGATACATGGGCTGCAGGATAACAATTTTTTGCTGATGTTTTTAAACTTGTTTAGGGATGACACCAATACTGATACCGATACTGATACCAGTCCAATTACATCATATCCCTGGAGAACCCACATCTCAACTGCCCTGAAAGTCTAGTTATAGAAGGCTAAGATTTTCTGATTTACCTTACCTTAGGGAGTTAGCTGCTATATTTAGCTTTGTCAAGTACAGCTGGCAAGTTGTCACCATGCCAACACTTTTCAGTGCTTGAATTTCAGAAAATCTTGGTTCTGCTCAGGATAATCTTAAAACTGAAGTGTTTAAGGAATTTTTTTACTTTTAGCAACCGACACATAATTACATGAATTTAAGCTGAAATGATTGTCATTCAACATATTTGACAGTTACATAAGGCAAATTGGCTAACACTGCTAAGCTAACAGGGAAAATCTCCTAAACAGCCGGCTGTAAATTTGTTGAAGAAAAAGAAATGAAAAAGTTCACCTCCCTAGTAAACATGACACACACACAAAGTTTTTCAAAATGTTAATTTGTTTTTACTGTTTTCTTATTTATTTTGGGAGTAGACAGTGATAGCTGGTAAGCTAACATGGGGTACAAATCGCATTCATGGGTAGAAAACAATTAAACTGTTGTTCATCACAAACTTGGAGTTAACATGCTATACTTACATCACTTAAAACTTTTTTTAAATGGCCAAGAAATGTCTAAATGTTTTTAGATGTGGTTTTGACAGCATTGCATACTGTTTGTGAAGTATATATTCATGTTTTTTAAAATCATTTGATCGATAAATAAACAAATGACACGTAATGTCACTCTGTCAGTTGTTGTCCCACTACAGTGAAACTAACGCCCACCTCTTCCTCTACCTCACAGAG
The DNA here is from genome assembly GCA_030710495.1 of Labroides dimidiatus. Taxonomy (NCBI): domain Eukaryota; kingdom Metazoa; phylum Chordata; class Actinopteri; order Labriformes; family Labridae; genus Labroides; species Labroides dimidiatus. The sequence continues at coordinate 12,545,316 of CM061158.1, forward strand.
ACTCACCATGTGTAGGAGCACAGAACCAAGTTTTGAACTGCTTGAGGTGTGAGAGAGTGGGGGTCGTTCTCACATTTTGCTTTTATGGACTCTCCCACTTGATGCGCTGGTGGTCTTTGTGAGACGGATCAAAAAGGTTAATGTGTTCAACGTCAGATAAGTAAGAGGAGGTGTTGAAGAGCCTACACATTCAGGATCTTGCTTTACAAGAAACTTGCAAGACAGTGGGTGCTTTATGACGTTACAGAGCTCTGAGCTCTGAACGTCACTCATGGACACTTAGTGTGGGTTGAGTAATTAACCTTCTATATTAAGAATTTCTGCTATTACCTTTGACAGAATACATTAACCTTTGACATTTAACAAAAGAAAAAAAGTAAGAGGAAAAACTAAAATTACAGCTTGGAGCTGAGGTTTTAGAAATCCCAAGGTCATAAGTCCAAATTCCATTCTGCACTCAATGAAATCGGCTATGCTTTTTAAGATGCTTTTTTCATCTTCATTAAAGATGAAACTTTGTCTAAATGTTGTTTCATCACCTATCTCACCACAGCTGTGCATTAAATAAGAATGGGGAACCACCGACTCACTTGACCTTTTTATGTTGTTGCCCAACAAATGCTTCAACTTGAATTTGTAACAGTAAAACTTAGAGTAGGCCAAAGATTCAGATGTCCCGCTCTAGTCATGTTGCAGACATACACATACACAAAAAGGTACCTTCTCAAATGCTACGTAACACTCTCATCCATTTCATCAAAATGAAAAAAAGTACATTTTTACAGGTTCTGCATGTGGTTGTTGCAGATGTTCCCTGTGTTTGTGGGGAGAAGACCCAGCAAAAAACAGGTGTGAAATAAAAAAAATGATCAATATGGCCTAATATTGAGCTGGAGTGGTTATGAGAAAGAGGTCATCAGAGTTTCAACTAAGTGCAGGTGGCTCTGTAAATCCCCTACAGAGACTTCGTCTGTGGCCTAAAAAAGGGTGGGGGCATGGACTGTATGTATATGCACACACACACACACACACACACACACACACACACACACACACACACACACACACACACAGATATATATATATATATATATATATATATACACAGGTGCTCATTTTTAGATGGTCCTCTGTGACAACAGCATGTATGATGTGAGTTTGTTGTGCTACGTGCTGCCATCTGGAGGCTGCAGTACAGAAAAATGAAATGATATGCACAACAAAGTGACTAGGACAAGATAAATATGAAAACCTGAACCTAATTAAATGTCAATAATGAGGTGTTTTTTTTAAATCTTCTGTTGTTAACCCATTCATTCAACGTAATCATCAACACTGTTCTGGCGTTAAGATGGCTTGGAAATTAATTGGTTTGAGGTAGTATTGCTGAAACTCCACATCAAAACGAATTAACATCCTCTTGCCTTTCACTCAGCCTAAACCGCAGAGTGATCTACAACAGAGAGTATACAGGAAATTAATTGCTCTCGCAGCTCTCTCTTATTATTATATCATAAAGAGACGGAGCAATACAAAGTTAATGCCATGAATGGAGGTTTGTGAAAAATTATGGTGTGCCAACCTGATAGGAGACCATGGCATCCCTAATGCCTTTGCAAAGACCAGGGATGGAGCAGAGCGGCGTCTCTGAGCCAAATGTCTGAGGTGCTGCAAAAAAACATGAAAATTGTCACATTAAAATGGTTTATCTTTATTTGTCTGTTGAACATTTTGTATTCCTGCTATTGCTGACACAGTGAGGCAAAACACTTTGTCCATCCTTCACTGAAGTAGGAGCTGTGAAATGTCATCCAGTGTGCTTCTTCTGCTTGAAGAAATGAAAGTAAAAAACTTTTTTTCTTTTCTCATCAACTTTCTTTACACTCAAAACAACCAAAATATGAGTCTTCTAACTGCATTTTTGATGTTTTTAGAAATTCAGACTCTGTTAAAAATCCTAACCGGAACCTAACCAGAATGCATTTTTGTCATTGAAAGCTCTGCGTGTGAAGTTACACGTAACATCATAGCACACAATAACACAATATGACAATATAAATACTGAACTTAATAAAACATCAGTGCATGTTTGTGGACTGTGGGAGTACTCAGAGGGAATCTTTGCATGGGGAGAACATGCAAACTACATGCTGAAAGGCAAACGTTCCGTTAACGTCACCATGGAGACCACAAAGCTAATGATGGTAGCCTAGCTGCCATACTCGCTCTAATAACCGGCTTTTAAAAGCAAGAAAGCAAAAAAATGAACAAAAATCGGAGGTGGAGTCATACTTTGAATGTTTTTAAAAAAAAGTTCATACAGAGCCCTGTCTGTCATGTCTAGCATTAATCGGTTAAGCCGACAGCGGCAACCGGAAGTTGATAACTGTTGGCAGAAGTCAACCCCCATAGGCCTCTGAAGACACAAGTGGATAAGAAGTGATTTAGATGAAGTGAACGTCCCTTGTAATGACAGCACTTCTTAAATTAAGGTAACATACATCACTGCCCTAAACACACTAACCTGTACACAAGTCTTCCAGTCTCAGAAATCATCACTGGAAGAAAGAAAACAGTTCATGATGCTATTGTTACAAGGTTTTTCTATCTATCTACCTGTTTCTTCAGAAGCCTATGGGTGTTGATAACTACTTCTGCCAGCAGTTTTAGTTTTCCAGTTGCTTTGCAACAATACGGCTGACTGCTGCCGGCAAGCCAGCTCAAAACAACAATACATGCACACAATGAATCCATCTCCGATCTTTGTTCATTTTGTTGCTTTCTTGCCGGTAAAAGCTGCTTATTAGAACCAGTGTGACAGCTAGGCTAACATCATCAGCTATGTGGTCCCCAGAAGAGCAAAACCAACAACCGCATGGCAACTAAGGTTGACTGAAAGATCAAGGGGTTTTAACTTCTACTTTTCCAAAAAGGCCTTAGTTGTTATGGTTACTGTAGCAGACCTTTGATGATCTGGGTCTTGAGTGTTCAGACAACTTCGGTGTGTTTTCAAGAAAAGACATTACGGCACCACCTCTGCCAATACTCTTTCCCTGTGTTTAAAACCTATGCTGAAGATAACTTCATAGACCTGCATAACAAGGTGGATTATGTGATGACAAAATGTGACTGTTTACTTGCTTTAACCATGTACATTAAAAGTGCATTGTTTCTAACAATCAGCAGGGAAAGACTGCGCTGGTTGCTAAGAGAACTTTGATTGTAAGAGGAGACGTTATCCCAAGAAGCTCTTGGACGCGTCCACTAACTACCTATTTCCTGTTCAAATCAAATGTTATTCAGCATAACTCCTTCAGTGTCACCAGCCAATCAGAATCAAGAAGGGGTGGGACTTCATTTTTCTCAACAACAATGGCAAAGTTCTGTATACAGTACTTTGCATTTTTTTTGTACCTCATTTTAAATTTCCAGATCTAGAGCTGCTGCTAATGCTATGACAAGATTTTAAATAGTTCCCTTTTAAAATACCATCAAAAAAATAATAAATATGAAGCAAACAGATCATTTAAAACACACCTGTCTCGTAAGAGGGAGACAGAAGAGCTGCCCATCTGAAAATGGTTATAGGTGCAAGAAAAATCCACCTTAGGGCCCATTTATACACCCTTTACTTACGAAAATGTAAATGTGCATTTCAAACGATGTTACCATCACTGCTCATATACTTTCATGCTTCATTTACGTTGGCATTGCTGTTAACCAATACATCCACCAGGAGGAGCATCCCGAGATTTCTGTCTTGGGTGACTAGATTCTACATCGTTGATGAGACAGAATTGTTATGTGTGTGGTGAGCTGTGTTGAGGTTTTTGGCGCACACCACACACAATACGATCAAAACTGTTCAATACCCAATTTATTATTTTTATGTTCAGGCTCTTTAACAGATAAAAAAATCACTTAAGATTTAGAAAATTGGTATGTGTGTACCCCACTTTGGTCAGACCAATAATGGACTAAGCATAGCTCAATTCACAAACCTAGATAATGCTATTGCTATTGGACTGTGGTTGGATTCAGCAGGTCTTGGTTCGTCTTGGCATTCAGCCGGAAGAGGAAGTCGATTATGATAAATGGGCTCCAACACAACAAACAAACACCATGGCTCATACATAAATAAAAACATAAAGAGCTACAGCTGCATCCATCTCAGCCATCGCCATTACAGTATCGCTTTCTCTTCGGGTGAACCAAAAGTAGTTTGATATACATGCAGTTTCACAAAAGGACACGGCACCGCTCATCGAAGCAAAGTGAGACGTTCTCGGCTAAAAGTCCAATTCCCTCTTCTGCATATACATGCAGACAAGACTAGATTCCTGCTGTAACTGTACGACTGAGCTATGACTTTAGTTAAACTGCCTGTACATGTAAACTCCTTCATTGTCTTGCTTGAATATGTGGGGTCTCCCCTGAAAAGTCATTGTTAAAAAAGCATCATGTGTGCCTGTATATATTAACCAGCATTAATGGTGCCTTTAACTAGCCAATAGAAGTTTTAGAGTAGTGTTTTTAATAAGCCTAATGGTCTTAAGACTGGAGGACTGCATCCATGATTCAGAAAAAGGACGTCCAATTATGATTCATCAGACCACTGGATAGCATTTTAACTTTACCTCAGTCCATACTCAATTTATTCACTCCCTGAAAGGTAACCAGCATTCCTAGATCACTTTTGTATGCATATTTTTCCATTGCATGGTCCACTTTCAACTTGCATTTGTGGATACTGCATCAAACATTTTGTCCACACATTGGTTCTGTGAAGTGATTTCCATGCAGTGATTTTTACTGACTTCAAAATATAAAAAATAATACGATTTGTAAACCCATTGTGCAGTTAAACCCCGCTATTTACACCAGACTAGGCTGCACTGGTGAAACCTTGAGGGATACCATGTTTCTTATTCATTAAGACAGACGTGAGACATTGATCTTTGATGTACCCTTTCCTTTCAGTCAATAAAGGAGCTGGCTACTTCATCACCTGCATTAATAGAGAGCATGGACTCCTCCTGCCTCCTCTGGTTGTTTGTCTGCCTGACACAAGCAGCAAAAAAAGAGTATTTCATTTAGGATAAGGAACAAAAATGACAGCACAGATTTGAAACAGGTTTAACAAGAACAGACTCAGTCTTTCACAGGAAACAGTTTCACCACTGTGAAGAAATATGTGTTGGAGTTCATATGTAAAGAATAATGTTAAGTGAAAGTGTTGAAGGAATCCTGACAGTGGGCTGAAAAGGAAAGGCCTTGGATGTGAGCTCAGCACACAATTCCTTTGTGAAGGAACTAACAATAAAAAAAACATATTTGAGTTCAGGGAGAAAGGCAAAGAACTCAGATTTATGCTCTCAAGGGTTTTCCTTTGTGTTGTGCTGATTAGTTCTGATTAGTTCTGTGAAAGGCAAGGTCCATGAAATGAGTCAGAGCAGGGCCTTCTGAAGCAAATGCTCTCTGTACATAAAAAAGTATCTTGAGCGATACAAAGAAGGATAGATGTCAGTGCAGTGGAAGCAAAAGATGCTAAAAGAGCACTGATGCCATAAAATAAGCAGGGGCTGTCACACTCTAAGTGCAGCTACAACAGAAAATATTACCCATGAATTTCCAGCAGATTCATATAGAATGAAAAAGTTTGCTGCTGATTGCTAATGTTCATTCTCACCCATGCAGGGAAAACTGCATGAGTGATTGCACATCGCATGGCAACAGCCAAGCATTCACACCAGGGACTGCGCTGAGTCACTGCTGTCCTTCATCTCAATAGAATCCTTTGAACATTGAGGTTTTTGTTTTTGGTTGTTGTTTTTTTAATTTCAGTTTGATTTTTATTTTTTTAATGAGATACAGCTTATGGCTATCACTGGATTAGTGTCTGATCTATGAAGTTACACTTGTTTTTAGTCAATTGTCTTTGATTCTGTAATTGAAACAAACATCTCTCAAGAAGTGACCACTTGACAAAAAACCAGCTCCAATCACAGGTGAGTTATACAGCTAATGGCTAACATGTGCGTCAGCTAACTAACAACTACTTGGTTACTGTTTTGCACCCATATGAGCATAAGTATGCTAACATTACCTTGAATTTTGTTTTTTGGAAGGGAGAGGACCTAGTTTACTAACTCTGCTTCTGGTAAAAACTCTTTTCTCCCTTTGATTATGAAGCAATACAAACCTCGAAGCCAAGCAGCATCAAATCAGCAATAGCAACACCTCAGCTGGTGGACTCCTCTGATGTTTTGCTGTTGTCGAAAAGGATCTGAAATCTACCTCCCATCAAAAATTCATCTGAGGGCAAAAACTGTATGAACACTGATAGTAAGTGTGTATTACAGAACCTTTAAAGTTTTTCATCTTCATAGCTTATAAAACTTTTTCATTCTTTTGTGTTCAATCAAACAGCTGAGGACAGAAATAATAAACACCTTTCTGTTAATTCATACATCACAAATCGTCAAGGGTATTAGTTTAACAAACACTAACAGTAACCCCTGTTACTCCTTTTTCTCTCATACACTCACAACTTAGTTTTGTTAATATAGGTGGAAGCAAAGAAACTCCTTTTTTTGTAGCGTCTTTAATTGCTGGTCAAACTGGGAAATTGGGTTAGGAAGGGAACAAAGAGAAAATATCCTCTAAAAGAAAACAAAGCAGAAACTTTTCACAAAGCGTCTCTTTCTGGTCACTATTTCTGCAGCTCTGCAGTGGCACAGAATCCACTGACTCGTGATGGGTCTAACAAGCACACAAAGGACTGGACTGACCTACCTGGCCACAGTGCTCAGATTTACCTCATTATGAGGTACAGATCTTTCTTGTGTACAAACCATAGGCTGTTTCAAACGTGGGTGTTTAGAAAGGCTGATGCAGGCTTAAAGCCTCCTGGTAAACAGCTATGATGTGTGCAGCTGTCATTTCATGCATCACACCCCTAACATCATCAAACTGAATCTATTAATATCTCTAAAATTGTTTCAGTTCAGAGTTATTTTTCTGTCTCCAACCCATGAATCTGAATCCAAACTTGGCTTTTATTTGGCCTTAGTTTTGGTCTCCACCAACCCCTGCAGAGAATGTCTCCTTTCATCACTACATATTTTCTAACTTTTTCTTCCTACAGTCTGAATCATAAAAACTAACAAAAATATATGATAGAGAGAAGAGAACAAGAGTGAAAGGGATGAAACCACACACAGTATAAACAAAGTAATATAAAACGATTGATTGTAGCTGTGTGAATGTGGCAAGAAGTTCTGGTACAGCCCTGTTAATCCTAAACACGAATGTTTAATTTCTGCATCAAAGGCTTGATTCAACAACAACAAGTCCTACCTAAATGATCAGGTAATTGTCTTTGACTGCCACAGTAGCCCAAAGGGTGCATCTTATTGAAGCATAACACAGGAAAAGCCTGGTTCCCACTGATGCATCAAATCAAAGCCCATGCCAAAGGGCTGTGTAGCCCATTTCTAATGCAGAAGCCTACACACATTGCCTGACACACTACTTTTCCCAGATTAAATACCAACCAGAAACATGAAGCCTAAAAGATTATAAAGCTTATGCAGAATTATAAAAAAGAAAAAGAAAACAAACAAAAAAAAGGTCTTTCTTCGTGAATCTGCACGAAACTGGCTGCAGAAACACCCCAAACCACATATACAGCAGTTAAAAAAAACAGCTTCTACAGCAAAAAAAAAAAAAAAAAAAAAAAAATGCTGATCCAAACGTGGTTTGGGTCTGGAACACTTTTTTTCTTTATTGGGACATGTTTTACCAGGTTGAGTTCAAAGATATTATGAACATAGCAGAACAGTTCATCTACTCTTACGTCTCCTTTGGGTTTTTGTTTGTTTGTTTGTTTGTTTGTTTTGTGATACTTGCTGTGTGATGTCAGCTTCAATTAATTAAACATTATACATTCAGACTCTCTGAGGAAAAGCAAGCAGAAAACAAAACTGGAAATAGGCAATCTGATTATTGACCACAAGCGTTTCAGTAAAGCATTATGGACACATCAGTGCACAAACATGTTGTGCTGAGAACCACATCCTCCACTACAACATAGAGTCAACACTGAAGTGATCCCCAGGCTTAAGAGACTTAACGGAAACTGTTGAGTTTAATGTCAGACACCAAATACTGCAAATTCTCTAATACCTCTTCATTCTTGAAGATAAAGTCAGATAAATCCCTGTTCTCTGTGTGTGGTTTGTGTGCTAGTTTCAGATGTTTAATAGCTTTATTGTGATCTGGCGTTTTATACATGCCATAGTAGTATTTATTATGTACTTTTTTCTGGAGAGAGGTTCTGTTCAACACCATCCTCTTAATTAATTTTAATTCAAATGTAAAAACTTAGAATATGTTTACTTTTTTGGGAGAAATTTATATTAAGTACGACCCCAAATCCAATGAAGTTCGGATGTTGTGCAAAACATAAACAAAAACAGAATGCTCTTCAAATCCTTTTTAACCTATATTCAGTTGAATACACTATAAAGACAAGATATTTATTGTTTAAACTAAAAACTTTGTTTGTTTTTTTGTTTGTTTGTTTTTTGCAAATATTAACTCATTTTGAATTTGATGCCTGCAACATGTTCCAATAAAGCTGGGATAGGGGCAACAAAAGACTGAGAAAGTTCAGGAATGCTCAAAAAACACCTGTTTAGAACGTTCCACAGGTGAACAGGTTAATTGAAAACAGGTGAGTGTCATGATTAGGTATCAAAGAAGCATCCCCGAAAGACTCAGTAGTTCACAAGCCAGTATGGGGCAAGGGTCACCACTTTGTGAACAACTGCGTGAGCAAATAGTCCAACAGTTTAAGAACAATGTTTCCATTTAGGGATTTAATCATCTGCAGCCCATAACTTCATCAAAAGATTCAGAGAATCTGGATAAATCTCTGCATGTAAGCCACAAGGCTGAAAACCAACGCTGAATGTCCTTAGATCCCTCAGGCAGCACAGCATTAAAAACCGACATCATTGTGTAAAGGTAATTGGTGGTTGATGGTAATTACCATGGCTAACTTGACCATCTGTGAGGGCTCCATTAATGCTGAAAGGTACATACAGGTTTTGGAGCAACATATGCTACCATCCAAGCCACATTTTTTTCAGGGACGTTATGGAGTGCAAAATACAGCTACAGACACCCTGGACTATTGAGCAACTGAAGTTGTACATCAAGCAGGACTGGATAGAATTCCACCTCCAAGGCTTCAACAATTAGTGCCCTCGGTTCACAAATGCTTATTGAATGTTGTTAAAAGGAAAGGTGATGGAACACAGTGGTAAACAAGCCCCTGTCCCATCTTTTTTGGAATGCGTAGCAGGCATCAAATACATAATAAGTGCATATTTGCAAACAACAAAAAAAAGTTATCAGTTTGAACAATAAATATCTTGTCTTTATAGTGTATTCAGTAAAATATAGGTTAAACAGGATTTGAAAATCATTGTATTCTGTTTTTATTTACATGTTGCACAACTTTGGGGTTGTATTTAAACTCAAAATCACTGGTGTTGGAATTAAATGAGGACAGAATCCAACTGAAATCAGTCTTAAATACTTTGATGTGATCAATCCCACTGTTTGTCTGAGCATACAATATCTAATATAAACTGTATGTTGTGTTGGTAGCACTTGAAACCCACAGTCTGAAAAGCATATACACTCACTACTTTCTCAGTATAATTCACAGCAGAGGAACTGAACAACTTCAATCATACAATTTTTATATGGCTCTTCAGACAAGTGCTTTCTGTTTATCCTTGACCTTATCAGACTTTTCCTGCCCAGTTTGAATAACATGTCTAATAAAATCTTTACTTTCATGAGAAAGTGACTCATTTAGCATGTTTCCCTGAGTGTTAGGTTTATCAGTTACTTGAATCACATTCAATCTGCAACAGGACTCTTGCCCTTTTACTGTTCACTGATGGATCAATACTTACTGGGTGTAAAGAAGCGGCAGCATCATCGTAGCTTCCTCTCCTCATTGCTGCAATCCCATTATCAGGAATGTCCATGCCAAAGCTTCAGATCCCCTGCCTTCCAGTTTCCTCTCTCTGTGAGTGGATGAAAAGTAATTTCCGTCCCAATTTGAGTTCTGTGAATGAGCTGGGGGAGCGGTTGCAGAATGACGTCTCTTGTACCCTCTTTACCGGGTGCTAATGAGGGTGACAACAATGGAGCCCCGTTCGTCACAAAAACAGCAGAGAGAGTTCTTTGTGCCTGACCTGGACCTGCAGTGCCACTCTGATCTGAGCCCCCCATTCCCAAAGTACAGGCCTACCCTCCAACCTGTTTCTCTCCAGTGGGGCAGCTTCTCCCCTTAATGAGATTGCGCCACTGTCCCCATTTCAGACCAACAATGTTGAGATATCGTGACAGTGGGGGCCTCGATGACAAACAGAGCCCCCTATACTGAATCTACATGAAAAGACACCAGGTAAGATGCTCACACAGTTGGACATTCTTTTTTGGGGTTTTTAGATTAGAGACATTTTCTCATTGTTGACAACTAATAAACAAGCTTTATTTTAAATTATAGTTCAGGGGCTAGTCTGCAATGACAAGCAAAGCAGAGTTCAGAGATTTAATTGGCACAGGAGAAAACACCCAAATAAAGTTGTTTTGCACATCAGATAATTTAATGAACTCTAAGGAAAGGGTGGATTTGATGCTAATTAAGAGCGATTAAGCTCATTTTCTCAGAGATCAGAAAGTTCACATGTGGTGGGGTATCTGTGTTTAACATCTACTGGAATTCTTCTAGCACGCAGTGATATAGTTATATAAGCTTCAGAGATGGAGTAATGTTAGCTCGCAGAAATAGTTGCTAGTTTGCTCTATTGGAGTAATATTATCTCACAATTGTATGGTATTGTTAGTTTGAGGAACTTGAGTATTGTTAGCTCAGTTATATTGTATAAGCTCAAATAATGGTGTAATGTTAGCTGCAGAGTTAGAATAAAGTTAGCTCGCTGTAATGGAGTAATGTTAGCTCACAGAGATGTTGTAATGTTAGCCAGCTTTAGCTTTGCTTTAGTGCTGTAATATTAGCTCGCAATTATGTAGTAAGCTAATTGTGGAATTGCTATCAGCAGGGCAAGACCTTCAATAGAACAGGTAGCGGACAAACAGAAGCCTGGATTAGCTGGACTTCCACTTGGAGTGGGGGCAGATGCCGATAATTGTGGTGATCGGTTCTCTGTCAAGAAGGGGGTTGGAAGGGTGGTGCTGTGCTGCCGAGCTGGGACAAAACGCAATTAACCCTGATTGTCATGTCTCTGTCGGCAGCCTTCTCTTGTTTCAGGAAAAATGAACAACCTAGACTCAGCTAAACAAGACCCACTTCTATGGCTCAAATGATAGCCCATGGTCCAAATGGTTGTCATGGAAAACAATATATGTATTTGTATCTTCTGTTAAAGTCAGCTCTGTTCTGTAAAATCTTCATTTGTTCAAACTAATGTTACGTTTTTTTCATCCAGCTGTCAAAAGCTCTGCATGGATTTTATTCAGGTTTTAGGACCGTTTTTTTTTCTTGACAGTCTGGTGAAGCTGCATAGATGAGTGCCATTTTTAAAAGGTTTGGCTTATTACTACTGTAATTTATGCCTCCCACATTAGTGTATTTTACATGTCCAGAATACCATCTGAATGATTAGGTTGAACACTCTAACCAGGGCAACAGAGCAGCCTTTAATAGGTCGGTGATGTTAATTGTCAAGGATTCTTGAGCTGTGTTTGTGTGTGTCACCAGGGTAAAATCTCAAATAAAACCCTGCGACAGGTCATTTAATAAAACAAACAAAGTCCTATTCTTGATTCAGACTGCTCTGCAGCGTTGCTCATTAGGCTTCTTATTATCACAAAGTTACATAATTGGTAGCACGCTGGCAAAGCCCAGCTGAACATGTCACAGCTTACTTTAAAGACCATCACTGATGGAGTCCTACAAGCTAGCAGTTATAAAGTTAACCTGCAGTAGGAGACAAAGTAAGCTCACTATAATGGAGTTATACTAGCAAACAGTAAGGGAGTAAATGAGTTGAGGTAGACTCACTCAGCTTCCTGACTTGTGAAATCCTATTTCTAATTCATAGGGAAAATATTGTGCTGATCTGAAGCTGTGCTCATTGGGCTTCCCCAAAGTTACATAACTGGTAGTACATTGGTGAAGCCTAGCTGAACATGTCACAACTTACTTTAAAGACGTTTCAAAGGATCAGCATGCATGATTTAAAATGCACACTTGGGGAAAATCTGATACACAAACATATAAACGGATTATGTGTAAGATCTGAATGACAGCAGTATTGGTATAAAGGTGCTTGAAAGTAGAATGGCTATAAGCACTTTCCTCATCCTGTCTTTATCAAACTGCAATAAGAAGAGTGTCACCACTGAGTAAAGTCGGTATATATAGAATTTATTTGGGAACACATTCAGTACAGGTCATCAGTGCTTGGAAATGGGGAAAAAAAGTGCAATGAAGGTCACATTTAATTGTGCAGGAGCTTTAATTAGCTTAAATAAGCTTTAATTGGTCAGCCATTTTCCATTATGACCTATGTACACAGGTGATTTTTATAGTTGTGTAAAACAGATTCACTCCTTCTCTCAAGTTCCTGCCTATCCTGCTCATCTGTCTATAAAGCCTATGCTGTACTTCCAGTTTACATACAGTATATACGCACATGGACTTGAGACATTTCATGGCTGCCCGTAAATCTGAAGACACACAAGACAGGATGTTGTCACGTCGTGATCACCTGTCTGTTTCTGAAGCAGCGTTTTGAAGCAAATCCCCTTGCGCAGCCATATTGGAAATGCAAGCTTTGAGTCTCCACACTAACAGCTACAGGGTGCCTGTCAGTCACATGAGCTGAGCTGTTCCTTTTATTGAGCTGTTTCTGTTACAGGGCTTATCAAAATATTTTCTTAAGTGCTGCGTAAAAAATGTACCCCCTGTACAGTGTGAGGTACTAGCAATATTAGCTATTAAGACAGGAGACATTTTCTGTACTAGGCTGCGAACATGGTTATTTCTGCTGTGAAAACGTCTTTTTTGGCTTGGTGTGTGCATGACTTTTGGTGCTTCCCGAGCCAGCCTCAAGCGGACACTCAATGAACTGCAGATTTTAATACTTCGGCATTGTCTCATATTTTTTTAATGGAGTTTGCCACTTAGAAAAAACCTATCTGATACGGTGCAGTGATGGTACATTTTGGCTGTATAGGTTAACTCTAATTAACTCTGTTTTGTTCTCTAGCACCTCCCAAGTTTATGGCAACTAAGGTGCATGACGTGAAACCATAAACGGTGAAATATATGCTGTTTTAGTATGGGTCCATGGAATTTATTCATGAAGGCACCTATGCCCTGACAGATTGTGCCAGTGACAGTTGGCACCTATCTATTTACAGCTGGATGGAGTCCAGTTCTAATGTAGACCAGATGTTACCAGATGCGGTCAAACTTGTCACAATACAAGCAAGCCAGTGTCACAAAGTCTCCTTCTACTTCTGCACATCACGGACGGCCAAGATACAACACTGCCCAGCTGCTTAATTACAGCCATTATTCTGTCTCCAATGATTTAATAATTAGATAACCCTAACCCATTCCTGGTTTAAAAACATATTAAGTAAAAGTGGATCAAAAAAATCTCTCTTGGTTGTGACTACAGGTCAGCTTATACGCCTCCTCAGATGAATACAGTACATGGAGATCTTTAAACAGTGAGAGCACATAACCGACATTAACATGAATGAAGCTGTTAAATTACTCAGTTTGCACATGAATACACGAGATGAAGCACGTTCTACTCAATTGATGAATTTAATTTCTTTCCACTGGCACATTTCCTCAATCACCAAAGATTGAGAGCATGAGCTGAATAAAAGCACGCTCCTTGGTTGCGTTAAACCTCCAAGATTATTTTCATCAGCGATGTCTAAGGCTTGAACACTTTCAAAATTATATATGTGTGTAGTTGTGGTTATGGTTGAGCCTTTCAATAAATGTACAATGTGGAAATATGAATTCAAATCATGTCAAAGTTAAAACCTCACTGGAAAAAAAATAAATATATGGGTCTTTTACATTTTACGAACGAGAGATCCACAGCTTAAGATTTCTTTATCCTGAGCAAAAAAAACATAAATAAATAAATTAAAATATGAGTACACCCAGTATAACCCAGTATAATTATGTGTAAATGTTGCATTTTAACAAACTTGTAAAAAAGAAACACAAAGAAATAAATCAATCAGGCATGAATTTCCAACAGCAATTTCACAAAAATAATCACGCAGTTCAAAAGCACAATTGCGTAGGCACACATAAACACAAAGCTTTTAAGATAAACAGTACATCAGCAGGTGTTCCTGTTCTTCTTTACGAGGTAGAGACAGCAGATGCACAACTGGTAGATCCGTTAGCTGTAGAAAAGGCAACAGCAGGTAAAAAAATATATTGATTCAATATATACAATTGTGAAAAAAGCGCCAGAAACAGAAAATTACAGGCAATATGAATAACAATAACTTGTAATGCTGCTACACCCACACCCACACCCACACAGTATCTTTTAGAGATGACAAGAACAAAATTGTCTGTTTCCCTGGTGTGCTTTAGCTCTCAGAGGCTTTACGTGGCTTCCTGTTCCTGGAGCTATCTGCATGCACACCTGTGTCTCGTGTTAAATTCACAACAATGTAGTTCTTCTATTATGGTAAAGGCAATGGGGGGACATAGTTTCACAACAGTACACCATGGTTTTATGTCACTGACAAGGTCTGTAGTTAGAAGAGCTGAATTAGCTAATGTTAGTGAAAGCTTAGCTTGTACAGTGTGGTCAGCATGGTTTGTTTAAAGAGGAGGTATTGTGCCTTTATTCAGGCTTTCCACTGTCCCTCTGGTAACCCCATAGTAACTTCACATGATTTACAACTTAAAAAAAAATCACTATTTTTCTCACACTGATGTTTTAAAAAAACCCTTATGTCAGCCTCTGTCTGAAACGTTCATTTTAGCGACTGGCTCTTTAAGCCTCCGGCTTCATAAACCCTCTTCCCTCTGATTAGCCAGCCCTCTCATGCTATTTTAGAACAGACTTTTTTGAGCAGTTTACACACAGATTCAGGGATATCTACAACACATGAATATCTAGCTGCTTGAAAATTTGCACACATTTAGTATGGAAATCCATTATTGTTATTTTATATTCACATTTAAATATGGGAAACATAGTACCCCTTCTTTAACCGTAGTTCTGTAAAGTATTGTGTTAATCTGGATTCATTTAGTTACCCTGCTTTAATGCTTTGCAGAATTTCTGAACAAAGAAAAAAAAAATAATTTCCACATTTCTACAGAGTTCCCTTTTAGTTACTACTTGATCTTTTATTTTTATTTGAAGGCAGCACTGCTCATTTCTTCTGCCTCCTGCTCAGTAGAATTTTCAGCCTGCTTCTTCAGTATTAGCTCAATGAGAACGTTTCCCTGTAGTTTCTGTTAAATCTGTTGTGTATCTTCCTGCAACTAATCTGTTTTCTCTCCTCCTTGCCTCGAGTGCTTCCCACATTGTACTTCAGAGCCTTTCCACTCCTTCACCTTCCTTTCACCTCCTTCAAGACTTGAAAGCAACCTCAGCCCCTACAAACCTTTCAGCTCAAACTCGGCCAGTTCGTTGTTGATAAAATTCACTTCTTACCCACATCCCTTCTTCTGATTCTCTGATCCTGGGTTCAAATTGTTGGGAAACTATCTACAATAGATGACAGTATATCAACACAAAGGTGTCATTCCCACCTACATTTTGGGGGTTCACATTAAAATTAGGGGCTGTTTTCGCATTTTGAGACATGTGCAGTTGGATATTCAAAAAATTCAAATTTTTATTTCTTTAACTGTGAGAGTAAACCCTTTTTACATCATGTGAAATTTCTAACATGTTCCTCAGTACTTATATACATTTCTGTAGCTTTTATCTTTTTATCTCATCTTCAGTCACCTTGTACAAAATAATTCAACAAAATAAATGTATTTCATTAAAATAGGAATGTGTTGTGAAAAATTTACAAGGTAATTTACTAACTTAGTAAGTTAACCTCATCGTATGAGCTGTTGTATTGAATTTAGTAGTATGATTCACATACACCAAGGACGATACCACCATGATAAGGGAAACAACAATGTTACACCCAACCTTGGTGAAACGGGCAAAACACAAAAGTGAACCAAATAATCTTTTCTCTGTAAAAATTGACAAAAGGCAAAAACTGACCTGCATGAGAAACAGAAGGGACAGGAGAGAATTAAGAAAGGCTAACTAGACTGACATGTTGAAAGCTGGTGAAAAAGACATGAGTTGTTTCAGACTGTAAAACATGCTCCACCATCTCCTGTCCAATCAGCGACGATTCCCATTTTCTTTTTTTTTTCCCACTTTTTGTGACTTTGTTCAATCAAAATTCATATGCAGAAAAGAGTACATCCAATTCACATACAGTTATGTTCAACATGTTTTAAATTATTTACTTATAAGAGGAGATGAAAATATATACAAAAAATGAATTTCAAAACATACATGAACAACAAATAACCTTAAATGCTGGTTGCAGGAAACAAAAAAAGAAAAGAAGAGAAGAGTGTGTGACAGAAAAAGTAAGGGAGAAAACAAAGAGGTCTGCTTACTGGATGGATACAACTGAAGTAATCTAATTAAAGTAATTTTTTTCAACTGTGCCATTGAACCACAGCTGCCCCACTTTACAAGAACTACACTGAATTCAGATATTAGCCACATAGACCACTTCACAACCCATGTCATCATAAATATGCATGAGCATTTTGGCAACAGAAGCACCGTTTTGTTTCGTTCATTCAGACGAGTTAGCGTTCTTTAAACTCTAAATTAAAACCCTTCTCACATCCCCTCACCTTCATCTGGACAAAGATTTTTCACCACGTACTACTGGTCAACATCAGGGCAGGGTATCTCGACTTTTTTCTCATCATTTTGACTTTAATCTCAACATTGTATTTTAACTTTATACTTGAAATCTTGACTTTATTTTCAATATTTTAACTTAATTGTTGGCATTTTGACTTAAATCTCAACTGCTTCCACACTATTGTTCCCAGCTGTGCTTGATAAAACCAAACATCCTTTGAAAAACGGGGGCTGCTCCTCTTTTGTTGTGTGAGTGGACAAGGAAATGAAGGTCTGAGTAACACATGACAGTATGTAATGTAAGGGTTAAAAAATGCTCATTTGCACTTCTCAGTTTTGTGCAATAAATAAATGCAAAGCTTTGGTGGTCAGTTATGTCCTGTTACTCATGGAAAGCTTCTTGGTATAGTTTGTGTTCAGTCTGTTCTGCTTAATAATCATAAAAGAAGTTCTGTAAGAGGATTAAAAGAAAAACAAACATGTTTTATATCCCATATTTTCCAGCAAAAAGCTTTACTTTAAAAGCAGTCTCTAAATAGATACGGGTACGGAGTGCTTAGCAGATTTACTCCCCAAGAAGATGGCTACATTCTTTGATGAGGAACCCCAGCAGGTATACACCTGCCTGCCCTGGAAATGGTTGCTAATGGTGTACGTAGCTCGGCTCCTGCTCTTGCTCTTGCTTTTGTTCCTGGCTTTTTCCTTAGACAAAGAAATAGCAGTCTTTTTCATGCAGGGTCTCTCCTGGAGCTGGATGTGGATGGGATAAGGAGCTTCGTTGCCTGATGCTACCTGGATACCCACTCGATTTCCTCCCATCTTTGGCCAAATGGAGAGGAACAGGCTGCGGAGCTCTTGCTGGAAAGTCTTGTTGAAGTAGAAGTAGATGAAGGGGTTGTAGACGTGGGAGCTTTTGGCAAAAAGGGCAGGGAAAACAAAGCCCTCTGGTGCCATGTACCAGTCCCCCTTGTTGAAAATGAAGAGGAAGGAGACAATAGCGTACGGGGCCCAAGCAATCACAAAACCCAGGCTGATGCAGAAAAACATCTGGAGAAGGACATAACGGTTACGCACGATTAGCACAATGAAGCAGAAACACACCATGAAACTCAGAAACTCCTTCCATCGCGTCTTTCGACACTCATTAATATCTGATGGATGACAAACACATGTTCCCTTGGAAACTAGTCTCTCTAGACATAGTAATGATTATACGCTTCAAACAATGACTGAAATTTCCCCTGCAATTTTTTTTCTTTTCAGCAGGTATCGAAACATGATATGAGGTGAGTGTCCTGTACTTGCAGTGACATGTTTAGATCCGGTGTCATTACAGCTGAGAGACAAATGCCTGTCGCTGTAGTGTGTGTTTAGCAGGCAGCCTTACACCATCAAAGGGACTGTAAGGAATTTCTATGTGATCTTGAAAAAATTATATTTCTGAATGCAATCCTCATCTGAAAATGAGATTATCATCGCCAAAGTAGGTTTTTTTCTAAATGCTATTTCTTTCTATGGCTAGGTATTGGCATTTAGACATATTTAAGGCATCTAATACATGACATCCAATTCAAAACTTTGTACACTAGGGATCACTTCTAATCAACCAACTGGTAAGGGCCCTTATCTTGTTCAAAATTCTTTAATAATAAGTTAAAAAAAAAAACAGCGCAGTGGAGTTGTTGTCTTTGTCAATCATGTGTTGAGCATCAAAGCCTGAAGAATGAAAAGCAACTCGAGATCCACATGAGCTTGTTTGCAAAACCTTTTTGTATGAAAATAACAGGCACCATCAGAGCAGAGTCAGACAAAGGCAGCATGCTGTATAGATCATATACCAGATGAGTTTACATAAGAGACATGTATAATGACATCAAGATTCAAGTGCACATCAAGATGAGCAACCTTCAGCAGATCTCATCCTCCCTTAGTGAATGTAAACAAAGCTCACCATCCTCAGCATCAAAACACAAAGTTAAGATACATAGATTAAAAAAAGAGTTTAGACTTATAGAATGAAGTCTCTAAATCATAGTTTTCAATTTTTTTGGAGTCCAAAATATATTAATAAATAAAGTCTCAGGGTAGTGAAGTCTAAGCCTATTCCTCATTTTTTGAGGTATAATGTAGAGAATACACATTTATTTATTTATTTAAAGGGACAGTGCATATTAATGAACAGCATAGCCTCACTGTAAATATGCCAGAGTTAGCCATCAGGCTAGTTTCCATCTGTAGTCCCTGGCAGGCCAGAGCAAAGTTCTTAGGAAAAGATACAAACTATAAATAGAAACATCCCGATAGTATATAAACTAAACATGCTAAGTTATAATGATGCCATTTAACAAACGGTGCAAGAAAACATTCAAAGTGCCAGAGAGATGCAATGATAGCGTCTGAAAGAGTGGCAGCTTGTTGCAGCAGCTCTCTCTTCGTAGTTCTTTTTTCTCTTTTTTTTTTCTTATCTTCTTAGTTATCTTAATATTTTGAGTTTGTCATTTTTTTCATTACTTTTTATGGCTCATTTGTTGGTGATTCACACCAAACTGGTTGCGTTTGCCGTTGTGTTTTTACTTTTTTGTCACCTGTTTGTCTGGGGATCCTGCGTGTAACCATGGTTTCATTTTTTTTACACACAAGACTACAACTGTTAGCAGCCTGTGGCATGTCAATGCTAATTGGTCCAAAGCTGTGAGCTAAAGAGAAGGAGGCAAGGACACGTGCTGGTACTGCAGTGTGAGATAAGAAAAGACGACATCAACAAATCCCCCATCCATTGTTTTGGAGAATGTAAGACCAATCTACAATGAGATGGACGAGCTAGCCATGCTAACGCAACAGCAGAAGGAATATCAGCAGACTAGCTTAATGCTATTCACAGAGACATGGCTACCGAAGCTAACACCAAACACAAACACCACATTGAAGGATTTCACATGCTGTGAGCAGACAGGATACAGGAGAATGAGACTGAACAGATTGATGAGGAAGGCCAGATCATTCCTGGACCCTGTGGACCCTAAAGAGTTTGCTATCTGTTGTCAAATTACACAAATTTAAGTACTAAGTATGCAGTAATGCTTAGTTCCACAATCAAACTATCAGAGCAATAGACTCTAACGGCTGTTTTTGAAACCATTTACTATATTAGCTAAATTATTACATTTCATATATTACTTCAGCCTACATTTTTAAAAACCTTAAGTTGATGCTTCAAGAGCAGTTTTACTTCCGCTTTCAAAAAGAAAACAGGTCGAACAGAGCAGTCATAAGCAGTATTCAGTACATACTACAATTGTATGTAGTATGTAGTCGGGGATTAAAAAAAAAACAGCCTTGGTCAAGGCCTCATTGATGTCGTACATTCTGATGAGTTAAGACAGTCACTGCCCTCGGCCTGGAAGTATTTCCACACTCAGCCCTGACAGACACACTCAGTCCTGTTTAGTTACCTTGGAGAGCTGTTTCTCAGAGTGCCGCAGGTTGTTACGGATGCCTCTCACAGACAATGAGTAGCCAAAGCGGGACACCTTGTAGAGGATCTGACACTGGGACACCATGATGAACAGCACAGGAATCAGTGTAAAGCAGACAAAGGAGCAGATGACGTAGAAAGCATCCTTAGCTGAGGTATGATAGCCCCTCCATGCGATGGTGCAGGACAGTCCATAAGGCTCTGGGACGTACTCGCCCCAGCCGAACAGAGGGAAGCTTGACCAGACAGTAGCCACAAGCCAGATTGAACAGCAGACTATCCGAAGGTTAGTCCCTTCCAGCCACACAGCTGAACAGAAGAACAAAACTGGTGTTAGTTTACTGCAGCAGTTGTTAACTAATGCAATCCTATGTCTATGCAGCCTACTTGCTTCAAATGATAGTACATGATAAAGTTGTTTGTCTGACTTGGGGACACTTTACAATCACTATGACTGCTAAAAAAACGGACAAGTGCAAATTCAGTTGCAGACAGAAAAGGGAAAAAAAACAATTACCATCTGAAATGCATGCCCAAACATACAGTATATGTTTTTCAAGTATTGTAAGATGACCCTAAGCATGACTCTTAACACACTTCAGATTCATGCTGTGAATACAGATAACATGCAGAATATAGTGTGTGAGATAACATGTCCCTCATCATCCTCTTGTGTTATTGTTGTAGCACACAAAGAGGTAACAATCGCCTCATCTCAACAAAAAAAGACAACAGTTACTGTGATTACACTGAAGAAGTCTTTTTTTATGTGCTTTTTATTCTCGATGCCACATCACTTTATAAAAAAATCTATGAAAAGAGGAGCTGCACTGTACTCCCATCACAGCTCTGTGAGCATGAAGCAACATTGCAGACTAATGTCAATTCCTGCATCATGATAGAAAAGGGGAAAAAAGAGGAGACATCTGCTTACAAGAGCTATAAAATGTATTGTGTGAAGTTTGATGAAAACCATATGTTACTTGGACCATGAGTGTTTTTTATACCCTTAATTATTCTGTTTCCTTCTACACTTATAGTTCCTTTTTTCTGAGCAAAAGAGGCTTTATGATTGAGTATAATAATACAGGTTGATTGTCATCTAGACGACCCCTTGAAAGGATAAGTGGTTCAGCCATTAGGCAGAGGAAAGGTTTTTTACAGAGTCAGTTTTTTCGTCCATAACCGATGCTCGTCCATCATATTTTTTTGGAACAGGTTAATTTTCTGCGTTTTTTTTTTTTTTTTTTTTGATCCATTCAGATCGTTTCGGAGGTTGTTTGACTATTCGGAGATGTAGTAGGCTACTCGTGACGTCATCATCATCACCATTTAATTGAGCTGGCAGATTAATTAATCAGTGACAAATTGTGTGTGATGAGATGGGCCGACACATTTTCTGCCATTTCAGGCTGTGTTTAGATGATGAGTGAAGACTTGTGGGTGTGTCTGTGTGCCTGTGTATGTGTCATTAGAAAGATAAACGCATCGGATTCAGTGTGTAAGGAGTCTTTGCGTGACGTTTCTTTTTCAGATTATGGATCTAAAAAGCTCATCCAAAAATGACGGACTCAGTGTGCAAAACTTTAATTGTTCCTCAAATTGAAATATCGCTTGGAAAAATGAATTTGTCTTTAAAAGTGGAGCCTTTTTTTCTGTCTTGTCCTTCTTGCCTCTAACGCTTTGTGAGAGTCTCTTAAAGAAAGCCTTGCCCTCACCATGAAACAAGCTGTAGCAAATCTTCAGGTAGCGGATGATGCTGATGGCAGTGATGGTGAACATGCCACACAGGCCGAAAATAAAGCAGCCAAGGCCATAGTAAACGCACGTGATGTGCTCCCCGAGCCATGCATGGTGGAAGGAGGAGAGGATGGAGAGTGGGTAGAAGCAGATGCAGCAGAGGAAGTCTACCACGGCCAGGTTGACGCACAGCAGCTCTGAGCCTACCATCTTCTTCCTCCTGCGGTAGCAAATCACCAGAACCAGTCCATTGCCCAGAACGGAGAGCAGAACTACACAGGAGGTAGAAGAAAACGTTATAAGCATCTTTTCATCACTCAGAACTGCATGTAATGTGGAGACAACTAGAAAACTGAGTCTAGAAAACCAATGAGCAGAATTAAACAGCATATTTATCCGCATTTACTCTCTATATGAGAAAAACTGGATAATGAAGGATACAGGTTTTGACATACCTGCATCTACAGAAACAGCATTTTTCATCAGCCAACATGAAACAAATATGTAATCAATCAATTCCTAGCTAACATTTCTGTTTACTAGTTTTACACTCACACTTACAAAGATATTACTCAAAGAGATGCTAAATTTATAACAGGAATAGATGTGGAAAACTAAACGAACACACCCACCGGACAGCTGTTCATGTTAGCATACAAGACACGCAGTATGTGGTGTTAACCAGGGAGTGTTTGATGAACGGCATAAGGTGTTGTCAGGTGGTAGCTGAAGAGCTATCAAATTTGTTATGGTTATAAGGCTGATGGGTTTCATCTGGATATGATTAATAGTGATGAACTGAAGTCAGTGATCTTTTGGCCTGTTGTTTTGGTCTTTTTGTTCTGATCTAACTAAAACTGAATCAGACCGAATGTAAGATTTAAATTCTTTTTAGTGTAGACAGAATTCAATTTCAAAGTGTAGATTGAAACTATTAAATTCAATTTCAAGTCTTTTTTTTCAGATTTACAAATTCAATTCAAATTAAAAAGAAAGAATTCAGTCTGATTTTCGGCCAACATTTCTGTAATATAATCCAAAACCAGCTGAACAGATTCCCGCTGTTCTTTATTTCTTTATTTATTTATTTTTTTGGTCACATTTTTACTTACATTGTTTTTTTTTTCTCCACAAAGTGAAGTCCTGCACATTTATAGATTCAGGACAACCATGGCTATAAGATGATGCAGCTCAATCATATCCTAATGCAGTGAAACAACATTTGAAAGCAATATATCCTTAGAAAAAATGTAGAAATTTAATTTCACTAATTTTATCCTTTATAAATTGAAAAATATGGAATTAGTGTATAGAACACATTTTCAGGTAACCTTAAGGAACATGAAAGAATACCACTGTTGGCACAACATTCAAAGAATCTACAAATTTTGATTTTTGGAATTTTTCGTGGTCTCGTTTTTTAATACAGTATGAAATCCTGCACCTCTATGGGTTCAGGACAACCATTGCTAAAGCCAGATCTAACTCAACAACGTCTCCTGGGCAGTATAACATCATCAGAATGCAACAATTATTAAAAACGCATTTATTATTTATAAACTATTTACAGTCTGTACAGTCAAAATTATTTACACAATTTACAGTCTACATTTCAGAGGCATCATGGCAGTCTATAAAGCAGTTTCCTTCAATAATGAGACGGATTGCTGAGCAGCTCTCAGCAGAAATTTTATGCCTGGAAGACAACGCCATGGGAATCAAAACTCAATTTTTGAAGCACAAAACAGGGTGTATGTCTATCATTGAGGGCTGGCTGAAAGCAGTAAGAAGCGTAGAATTATAATTATTATTTTTTGACAGAATTTAGCAAGAGCAAACAGCTTGTTTTCTGCAAATTTTAAAACAACTTTTTTTTTTTTTTTACCATTGTTGGATTGGATTCGACAAATGGTTTGTAAAAGACAGTCATTTAGAAATATTTGGTATTTTAATTCTGCTGGTGGGATTTGAGTTGTGTTTGAGTTTTTTTAAGCTATTTTTTGAGATTTTTACACCTTTATTTTCAGAGAACAGGACAGTAGCTAGAAAAGGACACAGGGTGAGAGCCGGGAATGACAAGCAGGAAAGTCACCACAGGTCAGACTTAAACCCAGGCTCCCCACTCAAGAGCTTTTTTACTCATATGGAGCACGACCTTGACCACTAGGCCATCTGTGCTCTGTTTCTAAGGGTAAAAGCATATACTTAATTCAAGTACAGAACAATGATGTAGTTCCAGTGATGTCATCCATTGGTTGGCCTCATGAGCACCATGCAGTTGCAGAGTGGTCGCTTCATTAAAAGTGCTTCCTCCTGAAGGTTGCTATAGAAATAGAAGCTCATAGTAATGAGAAGTTCAGTTCTTCTCAGAAAGCCGGTTCTTTTGGCATGGCTCCTAAAGAACAGCTGGTTCTTTCAGCACCCAACAGCTCCTAGTTTAGTATTACTTGCAGCCTCATAGTTCAGCCTAACCTAGTCAATAGAATTGATTTGTGTATTTATAAACCCTTTTGCTTCCAGTGTTTCAATGAGAAGACTGGCTGCACGGCTGCCATGCTGTCAAGCAAAACAAAGTTCTGCAGTGAGCAGAGCTGAGCAACTAAGTGAGAGCTGAGCAACTAAAGGAAAAAAATTGGGAGCCTGCTCTTCTGATTCACTTCAAAGCATCGACTCTTGAAGCTGTGTCTATGCACAACACATCACTCGAAGCTGAAGCAGAATTTAACCTGCTCAACATAAAAAAAAACATAACAAAAAAAAAAAAAGGAAAGAAACTAACAATTAACCCTGGCACAGCTTTTAGAGATACAAAAAACCCCCTCTTTTAGACCAGAGGTTACACCTAAGTTGTCAAAATGGCCTGGAACAAGTAGAACAAGAGGCTTGATGGTGATTTTCAGCAAGCAGCAAACCTCCTTTGCTAATAAATAAAGCCAGTGTAGGAGTACAAAAACTTGCAGTATCCCATAAACACATAATAAAATGTTTATTTCATATAGCAGAATTAAGCATTTTTACAACATGCTATGAAAAACACTATCCAAAAACCTGTCCAACTGCTCGTTAACACAAATTTCTAATAGCCAATCACATGGCAGCAACTCAAACACTTGCTGCCATGTTGCTGTGCAACAGTTCAAACCGAGCATCAGAATGGGGAAGAAAGGTGATTTAAGTGACTTTGAACATAGCATGGTTGTTGGAACCAGATGGGCTGGTCTGAGTATTTCAGAAACTGCTGGTCTACTAGGATTTTCACGCACAACCATCTCTAGGGTTTACAGAGAATGGTCCGAAAAAGAGAAACTATCCAGTGAGTGGCAGTTCTGTGGGCAAAAATGCCTTGTTGATGCCAGAGGTCAGAGGGGAATGGCTAGACTGGTTTGAGCTGATAGAAAGGCAACAGTAACTCAAATAACCTCTATTTGCAACCGAGGTATGCAGAAGAGCATATCTGAATGCACATAAAAAACACATAAAACCTTGAGGCAGATGGGCTACAGCAGCAGAAGACCACACCAGGGGCCACTCCTGTCAGCTGAGAACAAGAAACTGAAGCTACAATTCACACAGGCTCACCAATATTGGACAAAAGATGATTGGAAAAACATTGCCTGGTCTGATGAGTTTCAATTTCTGCTGCGACATTCCACGAAACGGTGGAAAAGGGGGTCCAACCTGGTACTAGCAAGGTGCAACTAATAAAGTGGCCAGTGAATGTATATATGGCTACTATTTAGATGATATATATATATATATATATATATATATATATATATATATATATATATATATATATATATATATATATATATATATATATATATATATATATATGTAGCTAAAATGTAAGATTAATATGAAATATATGGACGATAATTCTGCATTTTACACAATGTGTTCACATGTCTTGATACTGCTCTATCCCTGATTATCTTTTTTTTTTTTTGAGAAAAGACAAAAGCAAACTACCTTTAAGGTTTGACTGCAGCAGAAACAATTGCATTGCTTTAATTCATTTTTATCTACAATAGGAAAGATTTGGACAAAGATTTGAAAATATGTGGGGGAAAAATGGATGACTTCATTTCCTCTTGTATGAAAGCATCATCTACCACAGAGTGAAGGAACCTGCTCAGAGTATTGAGACAACCATCTGTTGAGCTCTGTGTATCACAAGTCAACACCATTTTATTAACATGTACTCTACATCACGACTGCCTACGTGGTAGGAAGCAAATCCCAAGAGAGGCGCAAGGCATCAGCAATTTCACTTTACTGACAAATTGTCATTGTAGCTAAGAGACTGATTGGATGACAATCTCCCGTGTCCTTCAGGTTTGTTTAAACAAATTTTAGGTCAAACATCAAAGGATTCTTGCTAAATATAGCTTTTTCTGGTTCAGACCCCCACCATCTAATCGTCTGAAAGATAGAGACATAAACATACATCAGCTTCTGGAAATATTTCTCTGCTCCTGTGATGGAACAAGGTAGATCTGTGTTCAGTTCTTCTTTGATACATGCAGTGAGAGATGTACAGAAAGTAATAAACTCCTTTCTCACATGAGACATGAAATGTCTACAGTGTCAGAAAAACAACAAATTTTTTTCTGCAACAGCCAAACCTGAATACAGGTTATTTTGTGTCTTTTCTGAGGAAAAAAAAGTAAATTGTAGCATGTCCCTTTAAGTACCCCTCCAATTACTTAACATGAAAAGTATAAGTTAACATTTGCAAAAAATTAAATTAAATAAAATTAAAATAAAATAAATAAATAAATAAATAATTTTGCTGCGTTTCTTCTCTCATAAAATAACATTGATTCTCTTAAAACTATGACTTTTTAGTTGACTTCAATCTCGTACATTACTTTATTTCGTATCGCAAAATCCTTTTTCATATATATATAAAAAAAAAACCTCACGCATAAATGAATCAGCACGTACCAATAAAGAGGATGGTGAGCCCGACACATATGTCAGCAGCGGGGGTCAGTTTGGAGACGTAAATAGAGACGTTCCGGTTGTCCTCGGAGGAGTTTAAAGGCATTGGTTGGAACTGTTTCGGCTGGTGTTCGCGTGTTTGAATCCAGACTTTTCTCTGTCAGCGGTGCGAGCGCGTGGAAGCTGACTTTTTTTATGCTGGTGAATGTTACCATAGTAACTTGTAGCACGAGGCACACTGATGGGAAGCACAGTGGTGCGTGCTACCCAATCAAGAAGCGTGAAGTCATCTCCGAAGGGTGTCGCTCATTCGGTTGTAAAATATGGAGGGCCAGAAGTGACAGAAGTCATTTCGAAAAGATGAAAAAGTTGAGGTTCGACACAGGACATGGTTACTGGTCCACAACCAATCCATTCATATCTTTCTGTAAAACAATGATGAGAGTATTAAGTTAATTGTTTTGTTGATTGAAAAATATCCCATGTTGCTTTATTTTAGTAGCAAAAATAAATAATTGAAAAAAAAATGCATTTAAATTCTAACTTTATTTTTTTTGACATTTTAAGGAATAAAAAAAGATTGTCCTATCTAAGATTATCACAACAAAATGTCGGATATCAGACATGCTTTTTATTCTTTAATTATAAAAAGTGACACATTATTCAAGGCTGAGCTTGACCTCTGTACAGAATAGCTGGCTGGGTGGCTGTATAACAGATGGTGCTAAAAGAGCTACAGATCTCAAAAGAAACTCCAGGTTCTTTGAAGCCCTCTCTTGAAAAAACAGACATATTTCATACACTTCTGATATAGACTCCTGGTTTTATAGTATTAATTATCTGACTGGTTTTTTTTTTTGACAAACTGTTATTATTAACTATTTAAAAAAAAATGTATCCGACCTGTGAAGTAGCCATCAATACTTCCACAGTATGTACTTCTACAGAAGCCCAGGAGCACAAAAAAACATTTCTAAGCACCACCTGCTGACCACTGTGATGCACTGTAGCGCAAGACACACCAGTGATTGGAGAAGAAACACAGTGCGTCTTTTGCTCTGAGTAGAAAGATAAAGTTGACTTTATTTGATGGTGAAACCTAAATAAGATCTGCGATTATAAAACAGGTTCCCCCTGCGCAGTCACAGAGGTTGGAATGCTGTACAGACAGTAAAGGCATCAGAAGAGACTGGACCTAAAAAAAAAACATGAACTCAAACTGTGACAGAGCACACACTCAGGTTCAGAGGGAACACTTTTTTTTTTTAAATAGTTCTTCCTATGATCAATGGCAGTAAGATTAAGTTCATGAACACATTTATCAACTCCCAACACCAGAAACTGGAAAACAAAAGCAAATGTGAGGTTGTTATGCAGCCTGGTGATGTATTCTGGATATAAAACTAAAAAAAAATCAAATCAAACCTCTTGTTTGCTGTAAAATACTGGAAAAGTGGTGGGAAAAGAGTGATTAATTGTCTTTCCAGCTCTAATGGGAAACCTTTATGTTTCTAAGCAATGACTGCACTCTCATAGACCACAGAAACAATAAACTGTACATTATTCTTGAACTGAGTGGCATTTCCCTTTAAGTAGCCCCAATACTAACATATACACATAAACACACTCAACAAATATACACTGAAGCACATCCTTTATCAAACATGAGCCATCTGTAAAATATAACATGTTTGCCTTCTCAATACTGTGGAAAAATATAGAACTATCAATCATCCATTTAACTGCTTTTAATAAAATAGTTTTTAGAAACTCTTCATCTCTTTCTCTTTGATGGTTGGCTGAGGAATTTAAAAGCACTTTTATGACTAGATTTAAAAATTGAGCAACAGCCGGCAGCCAGTTAGCTCGCCAAGAGTTAACAAATGTTGAATGACAGTTTGTGCAAAGCCCCTATTTGAATTTGTTTCAACTGTGCAAAATTAGCAATTTCAGAGACATCTTAATGGTTAACCTATTGGAAAACTAACACATTAGTTTAACACGGCAGTCATTGTACAGATTTAATAAAAAATATATATGAAATCTCAATTTTATGTCTTTTTGAGGTGATATATTGTAAGTTTTAATTCATTTACTGGGATTCACAACAGAAAACAACACTCCTTCGAAGATTCTAGGCTGCTACACGGATTTTTTTTTTAATCAATTATTGAGACAATAAAAGATCCAGGAAATCTATTGATTGTAACAGAATGATGTATCCAAAAGCTAAACAAAAACAAAAACACTTAAATTTTTGTTTTAAAACTTACATGATTTTTATGCCCCTGGAAAGTATTTTTTGTCAACCTTTGGTCATTAAAACAAAAAACAAAACAATTTTTTTGAGTCAGAACAGTGTAACAGAAGTGTGTGTTTGCTTGTAACTGCCCAGTACCTACCACTGTTTAAAAGATCAGCATGGATAAACTTCCAAATATACTGGAGATTCCCATTCTTGTATCAAATTTCACACAAGGCTAAAGATTGTTTGAGTGTTGCTCAAACAGATAACCAGTTATGTTGGCGGCTAAGCTAACCAGATGCAGGCTGTGGCTTCTTATTTATCCTCTCAACAAACTGACCAATGAACCAGTCAAGCTGTATGACATCTCGGTCTTTCTGGACACTTTAGTGTAAATAATCTCAAAAAAGCAGGTGTTGTGTTACAATTATTAGCTCCACTCAAATATAAAAATATTAACCAACACCTAAAACACAAAAATAGTCACAAATGTGACATTTACTCTTATTGGGAATAGTTTATGACTTCCTGTCCCCATTTCGAGTCTCTTATAGGGACATTAATTTTCTTTATATGACCAAGCTTCGCTCATCCTTAACACGTCACTGTCCTCTCTCGGTTTCTGCCTGTTTACAGCCCTTTTCTATGTATGAACGGACACTAAAAGTTTAATCGTTGATCTGGTCCCGTCTGCTCCAAATACTCCCAAAGTCTGTGTTTCCCTTCTTCTGTAAGGTCCGCACGCGAGTGTTGGCAGCAACAAGGAAAAGCACATTAAAAATAGACATCTTTAAATAGCTGTTCAGCTCTTCTAAGTGCAGCACGATCGGAAACATTGAATTCAAGTCATTACTTCTCCTCTCACGTGTACATTACAATGAATATAGCAAAAACAAATCATTTTCATTTAAGAAACTAAATGTGAAGGGATACATCTTTGATCAAACATTTTACTGCAGCCACACTGTAACATCAAAAATAGTCTGAAGTTGAAATAATTTTTTTTTTTTTTTGCCAAAGAAATGCTGGCATTCTAAGTCATTCTAATAGATTTTATGTACTGCTGAGGTGTAATTTGTGTTGTTCTGTCTCTGTTAATCATCTCCTGACAGTCCTGAACGAGGTGTAAAAACCCAAACGGATTGAAATTTTTGTCCGCTGTCATTTGGCACTTGGGTCGCTTTCACTGGCATCAGGATCTTTATCATCCATGGCAACAGGAGCCTCAATATCTCTCTTGTCCTGGTTGTCGAGATCATCATTATCGCTGTTGTTGTTGTTGCTGTTGTTGTTGTTGTTGCTGTTGTTGTTGTTGTTGTTCTGGACACTCAGGAGCTTGTGGCTGTTGTTCTGGACGAGACTGCTGTTGTTGAGTTTCAGCTCCTCCAGCTTCTTCCACAGCTCGTCCCTCTCTTGCTCCTTCTTCTTCTCCCTGGAGAGGTAATATTTTTAAAGTTGTGACCAGGTTTTAAAAAAATACCATAATAATAACAGCAAACAACAGATTTTAGCTTCAATTTAGAATACAAGTGGCAGCATTTCCCTTAGTAATGAAGTTTAAAAAATTAACTCCAGGTCTTGGGGAGTTCATAAGTTTGAACAGATCCAAAACTAGGCAAGAAAAGTAAAGACATTTTTACTTGGTAGATTAATTACTTGTAACCAGGACTTTGAACCAGAATTCTTTCCCAAATTGTTTTGTTCCGGACAGAAACAGTATTTTAACATTTTAGGTTTTGGTTCCACCCAAGAAATTACATTCTTGAACCAGTTAGACCCCAAAATTTTTGTTCTTGAACCAGTTAATATCATTCCATATCAGCCACAGGACCTTAAATTGGTAGGTGTAACATTATCATTTTCAAATGGGCTGTTATTTCTCACAACAAACACTACCGGTTCAAAGCCCTGGTTGTAACAATTATTATTATTTTATTGAAGAGCGTGTTTATATTCCTTTTTAAATGGTAAGGAACATGCATTTGTGAAATGAGCAGCAGAGCTGCGTATGTGGGCTGTGCTCATGTGACAAATTAAAGATTTGCACTTGAAGTAACAAAATGCATGCAATTCATGGTCTTTAAAATGTGTTTCATAAATAATTTTCGTCATCATAAGGTTTTTGAAACAAGCAATGAATGTGTTTGTTTCATGTTAAAAATGCTGAGGGGAGATTTGTGTTTTTTCCCCATTCCAGTAAAAAGTTTACACTGAGGAAAACCCAATACATCACTCTCGTGATCATTTATCACCCTAAATATAGGTATGTTGTGGAATGTGTTTCCAGTTCATGCGTCATTTGACTGTAGGTAATATAAATGAATTTCAGACAGCTGATGATGCATTTTGTGAACTTTCAGATGAAAGAAACAGTATGTATGTTTGCTAGCGACTGAATTCTCGCTAGTTGACTGCATTATGTGTGTGTGTGCATATGCTAATGAACGTACCACAGCTTGTTCACCGTTTCTGTAAATTGTTGTATCTGGCGCAAAATGATTCTAGTAAAAGTTTACATTGAGGATAACCCTATTAATCACTCTCGTGATCATTTAGCACCAATTATTATTCATTGCCGAATCTTTTCCGCCATTGTCAAACAGCTTGTTCTGCTGCCATAAGGTGGCTGATAGGCACAGTCTGGACTCTCGGCTGAACAATGTTCTTCCGCAAGTTTCCTATGACAGTTGGATCAGCAGGACAACCTCTAGTCTGAGCTGATAATTACAGCAACTTAGTTCA
Source organism: Labroides dimidiatus (assembly GCA_030710495.1). Classification (NCBI taxonomy): domain Eukaryota; kingdom Metazoa; phylum Chordata; class Actinopteri; order Labriformes; family Labridae; genus Labroides; species Labroides dimidiatus. The sequence continues at coordinate 12,577,471 of CM061158.1, forward strand.
CCAGGGCCAGGTGAGAAATAGAGGAAATTAAAAGAAACTGGTGTTCTTAGCTTATTAAAAAGGCACTGGTGATACACTGTCAACTGGGGGAATGTAATCAACACCTCCTTGGTTGGTTTTCACTGCTTCTCACCAAACGGGGGTATGAACTTTGAATATCTAGAGCTGGTTTCACATCTAACAAACCTGTTAGATTGCAGGCAGGCTTCACATGGAATGGTAACAAATTTGAACAAAGTGGGCTAGAATGTTGGGCACGATTAGCAGAATGTCTTTATAAAATGCTTAATTATTCTACAAATGTATTAGGAATTGTCGACCTCTAAATCAGGAGCAGAAACACTGATCAGCAGCAAGAAGACATCTTTTCTCCTCATTTACATCAGTAACAAAAGCCTCACTCATTTTATTCCTTCAAGGTCATACTTACATATGACTGTCTGGTTACCTGGCTACCTATTTGTTTCATTCTGAGGAGCTGGACTGATCAGGGGGACGATTTGTTCTCCATAGAGATCAGAGAGATGCTGATATTTTCTAATGTATACCAAACTGGTTGTGTGGAATCAAGGTTGATTAAAATGAGTTGAATATGCCCACCGCTGCCTGTCTGCTTTATAGGAGGAGGTCAATTCATCAAACAGGGTGCAGTTCATCTCCATCAGAGTCTTCAGCACGTTGTAGACTAGAGCCACAATTGTCCTGCAACACAGCAGAGTAACGGCAGCATCAGAAACATGACAAAGACAATTCATCAGTTAAAACGTGTGTTAACTTCTTAATTAAACATCCAAACAGTAGGACAAGTTTTGGGATCATCAAACCTTTTAAGCTGTTCTACAGATGCTCTCTTTTATTACCTCAGCCAAGCAAATAATGTTTTGGGTGATCTCATTCCATTTTGGAATGGATCATTCAGCCAACAAGACTGACAACATACAAACACAGTCTTTCTTAATTTCTAAGGGTTTTTCAGTCAAAGGAAACTGAAGCATTGTTGAAATGTTGGATAAAAAACCGGACACAGCTTCAGTCTCTTCACTTACGGGTTCCAGTGCTCTTTGGAGATTCTGTACAGGCTACCAAACATGATCGGGAGGACCTTGTCGATGTTCTCTTCAATGAGGCTCAGAATGTACTCGTTGTTCCAGAAATACAGCGCTCGCTCTGCTACCTGCAGAGACAGATGCAGAAAGGTCAAAGGTCAAGGGACAGAGGCTCTTTTTGACAGCTTTGCTTTTCTGTTTGATTCGGTTCAGTCATGTAAAATTAATATTAAGATAAAAGAAAAAATAAAGCATGCTTTCAGTAAATGCACCTTGCTGTGCCAATGCAACTTGTTTTTCACCTGTCACTATGAACAATGGCTGAGGTTGGGCAAAAACTCACACAAGTTTTAAAGACAATCAAAAAAAAAGTTTTACAGTCACTCCTTTCTTCATTGGGGGTTTTAGAGGTGCATAGATTTACTGGTTGGTGACAGTAACTGGATGATTTTCCACCCGTCCAGCCATGATCTGACCAGCTAGTTCTTTCAAATACGATGCATAGATATATTAAAACTTTCTTAACCCGTGGAGGACTGCTTCATATAAAACAAACTGTCACTTTGTCATTGTGAACAGACTCCAGACTGCAGCGAGCCTCTTACATCTTTATAGAAAACACAGAAAATCATAGAAAGCTACAACATATGCATCCTCTTGATATTTCTCGGATACGATGGGACACTTGAAAGACAAAACCTCTGTGTGTGAGCATCTCAATAAAAAGTTTGACCTGCCATGTGATGTATCTTTACAAAGGAAGAATCAAAGAGGGAAGCTGACTTAAAATAATGGGCTGGACAAAATATTAATACGACTATACATTGTTCCAACCTAACTAGTATGATCTTTCACACGCCAGGGCAAAACATCAATACTTGTACTGAATAAATGATGCACTCTCAATCAATCTCACTGCCAACTTGACTCACGACATGGAATTCTGTTTTTGTATCAAACAGTTATTAAACAAATATACTATTTTGATTAAAAAGCTGTTTGTTTAATTTTTCTGTCAGTTACTTAAAAGAAAATAAAAAAGGAAATCTCATTCGGCAAGTCAGACCTGGATAAAAAATAAAACTAACTAAAAATGAATGTTTTTGTTAAAGATCATGAGAGGGTGTGATCTGCATTTAATAAGTACATACATAACATTTAATAGTACATACATCATTGTTTAATAATAATGATGTATGTACCTAACATAAAAGGAATACTTGAGCTTAAATCAGCTGATTTGGTATTAAGATGCAGTTTACAAAAAATTCATAGTATTATTATTTTTACTTATATAAAGACACTTTTTAGATGTCATCAGTGTTAAAATATTTGCTAAGTGGTGTGACTTACTATATAATGACACTTTATACTCTTATCTAATTTTATATTGTAATTCATCATGTTTGATCAGCCTCATAAGGAACTGGTTTAAAATGGGTCAAAGCCTATTTTAGAAAACAAAAATGTAAATTATAGAGGTTTGTTCACCATTTTCTATAAACGGTAGGGGTGCAACGGATCAAAAAACTCGCCGTTCAGATCATATCACGGTTTTGAGTCATGGATCAGATCATTTTTTAGATCAGAAAAAAAAAAGAAAGAAGACTAGACAAATATAACTTTATCCTCCATTAATTGGTAAAAAACTTTTGCCCATTAACTAAAATCAACATTCAACTCCAAACATCTAATACAGCCATTTAAATTATATGAAACCAACTTAAAGTACAACACAAGGCATATCTTCTTTCTTTAAACATGGAGGGTGAATTAAAAACTAGCCTGTGGTCACATCATTTTCACTCAGCCGCTGCTTCTTCACTGCTTCTTCACTGCTTCTTAGCACCTGTGCCTGATTTGTGCCTGTGTGGTGCCTCTCATAGAGGGGGCATGCCTGCAGCACAGGGCTCCTCATCTCACACTCCACTGTGATGTTGTGAGCAGCAGTGTTGCCAACTTAGCCATTTTTTTGCCAAAAAAACAACTAGCAACACATCTAGTGACTTTACTAGAGTTTAGATACTCTGCCGTGAAAGCACGTATTTCTCTTACTCTCCTCAATAAGCAAAACAATCACAGACCGGTCCTCCTCACTCGCAGCAGTCCCTTTCAGCTGCAGCCAGAGCAGACGACTGCATGCAGATGATTTGCGCATGTGCTTGTCTCTTTCTAGCCACGACTACCGATGCGCTCAACTAATGAGTGTGAATTGAACATGCGGTCTTCATATGAACATTCACAACCTTTTTTTTTTTTTTTTTTCCATCAACCAATACTGGACCAAATGCATGCCGAACCATGGAGAGGCATCTGTGTGGATCATGGATCGAAGATGAACTGTTGCACCACTATTAAATGTATAATAAAATCCTGCCTTGAGGGGATGCAATCACTGACATGGTGGTGGCAAAATGCCTTCCAAAAACTATTAACAATTTCACATTTCATCCATTATTGTAAAAAATATAACCAAAAACAGGGGTTGTTTTTCATATAAAAGCATGCAAACAGAACAAGTTTGCATGCTTTTATATGAAAAAGGTGATTCAGCCAGGATAACAACAGTATCAGTGGCGGTAGATAAATTTAAGAACACACAGAAATATATGCACATGTGTAGTAGGTTTATTAGTCCCTGTCTGTTTTTGGTTTGGCCTCTTTGAATATTCTAAGAGCAGGGTTTTGCCAGTCTCCATCACCACCTTTCGGGGGTCATGGGCTGAAAAGTTTGGAAACTCCTGCTGTTGAGGTTAAACCCAAATATTGTAACAAGTTGTTGGTGTGTCTTGTGTACCTGGAAGTGCGGATTGACCACACATCTAGAGATCTGTTTGAACAACGGCTCCTGGATTTTCTTGAATTGTGTAGGCTCAATGACGTCCAGAATCTCCTCGATTTCACCCAGGAACATCACCTAATGAGAGACGAGGTGCAGAATGACTCATTTTAAAGATGTTCTGAAAACCTGTTCAAAGAGTGAAGTGTTTTTAAATAGGTGCAGAGTACCTCTTTCTGGCTGCAGGTTTTAGGCCAAAACTTCAGCAGCCCGCGGATCACCTGCAAGAATACAAAAGCAGAACATTTCATGAGAATTTCTCTCTAATGTAAAAAATAAGACATAAAAAATCCTCAGTGGTCTGAGTGGGCGGTTGCAGCACCCACTACTAATCTCTCTGCAGTGTAGACTAATTTAGTGCTCAAGGCCTTGAGCTTTGAGTGGGAGGAGTGATACAAAAAAAGTACCGGCTCAGTGAGCGTAGGATCCTTCTCCAAGAACTGGACCACACAGTAGGCCAACTGAAAAAAAGAACAAATAGAAAATGTACACTCTGTTCCCAAAAACACACTGCAGCAGGCAAGTACAGTGCTCTGGATGAGTCTGAGAATTCAAACCTACATTCTTGTAAAAAAAAAACAAGCATTTAATCCCGCAAGGTCACTCAAAGATATACAAGTAATAAATATAAGTATAAACAAGAATAAATTTGGTATTTCCATAATGCATTTCCACTTTCACACCACCAGGAGGAGCTGCAATACAAGGATTTCATCTTGAAAGAGCATGAGTCAGCTGATAACTACCATCAAAGTTTTATTTATCATCTTATAAATTACATTAAATTCTTCATGTGACTATTTGGATGATGCAGATGAAACTAAGTTATTAAACAGTTTTAATAAAAAGTAAGGACAGTTATTTTACCTGTGCATGGAAAAGAGACAACGCTTTAGCTGTATGCAACGGGATGAGCACCTTCATGAGGAACTGCTTGTGCTCTGCCTTCAGAGGCAACGCAAAACCGTTTATTATACTGCAAACGGAAGAAGAGCTATGTCAGAGAGATAACTGCACATAGAGAGAGAGAAAGACAGAGAGACTGCAGCACAGACTGGACACTGGATGCGAGTATTCAGCTCCTAAAGCAGAGGAGAAATATAAAGTGAACACTGCAATGAAATGAAGGAGCAGAAGAAGCCTCAGGGGCCTTTTAGTTTTATATGGCAAGAGAGCACAAGTCCTTCACATCACCACACAGGTAACATTCTCCACAATCCTGTCTGCAACCTTGACTGCAACATAGCAAAACATAAAATCCTACATATTTCTTGCAATAGATGAAGTAAAATATTTTTTTTATCACATTTACACATTTTTTTCTTTACTAGAAATTCAGGCATCAAAAAAATGTCTGGGGCATAGACTGTGTAATTAGTGGATGTAGCCTCTGCGACATCAACCATCTGTTTCTGAAAGATTTTTGAAGCAAAACAGCCGGCACGGCCATATTGGAAACGAGGCATGCTTTGAGTCTCCACAGTAACAGCCATAGGTCACTCAGCAGTCACGTGATCTGAGCTGTGCCTGTGATTGGACAAACTGGTGATCTAAATATGCCTGTCTGTACCAGGCTGTAAATATGCTTATTTTGGCTTTGGTAACGGCTTCTTTTGGCTTGGTGTGTATGTGACTTCTGTTACTTCTGGAGCCAGCCTCAAGTGGACACTTGATGAACTGCAGATTTTAGTACTTCTGCATTGACTCATATTCTCAGACGGGAGGTTGCCGCTTGGTCTGGGGCTGTGAGGACTATCTGTTTGAAGTGGATTGTAGCGACACCTTTTGGCTTGAATCATGCCCACACTGTCATGATGACGTGACTCTTCATGAGGCGTGCATTTTTTTTGGAAATGAATGGAGATCGGATCCTTTTTTTAACATTTTTTTCTTTGTTCAAGACAACTTTTTACTGGATACAGCATGACGAGGTAAGGTTATCAACAGTTACTCAGTGCTGTTGTTTGAAGCGTGGAAACAAACAAACTTTGTCAGTTGTGTGACGTTAGCCAATCCTTGTGTCCGACCATGCTCATCCATCAAGCAGAGCCAATAAAACCTCACGCTTCATTTTATTGACAGACTCTTAAGTTTAAATTAACAGTTTAGTCCCTGCTTTAACCTTTAGCTAAATGAAATGAATCCCAGATATTGTTTTCAGCAGAGAAAAAAAGATCTCTCTTCTCACTAGTAAACTTCCCCAGCCGGCGTGGTGTTGTCATAGAGACTTCAATAGCATTTAGAAATAACCGATACGGGTGTTAATAAGTCCTCACAGTCCCTTTAAGTCCATTAAGATAAATTTTAACCAAATTAGTCATCAACACTTGCTTGCTTTCTTCACTCTTTCAGAAATATGTGTAAATGTGATACAGAGGCAACATGGAAAAGCATTGATTAGAAAACAAGTGGGTGGAAAGAAAAAGTGTGCAAGTGGTGGATGACTTTGAGCTTCATGTTAACACTTGTTTCATTCATCACTGTCTTTGTGACCAACATATTTACACGCTTCATTGAAACATGAATGATTTATGTAGATGTAGCATGAAGAAGTGATTGATTTAATGAGGCAAAGATATGACGTGATATGATAAGAAGGACATATGATGCTAACTTAAATGTGTGTGTGTGTGTGTATATATATATATATATAAATATAAAATATATATATATATATATAAATATAATATATATATATAAAATATATATATATAAATATAATATAATATATATATATAAAATATATATATATATAAATATAATATATATATATATATATATATATATATATATATATATATATATATATATATATATATATATATATATATATATATAAAAGTAATGTTTATGGGCCAATCCATGTCTTTACAAAACATGCGTTCGGGGTTGGGTGTAAGTGTCACGATTAATGTTTAGCATGACAGAATAATTAGGCTCAATGACATCTGATCACTCACCTCCCAAGGATTTCTAGAAGTTCAGCAACTCCATTGAAGTGCTCCGTTTCATAAATGAATCTGCAACAAAAACAGGAATTATGAAACATAAAGCCAGGGGCATGTTCCCATTGTTAAACAGATGATCCAGGCTGATTCAAACAAGTTGCTCTTCTCAAAATCATCCTTCTTAGTTGGACTCATTCAGTCTAATAATTTGCTTCATGTCGTGAACATCGGTTTTAATATTTGTCTGTATACAAAGTTTGGTACAACTTAGAAGAATAAAATAGAGGTGACATGAAAAAAGAAAAAAAAAATAGCAGAAACGTCAATTCCACAGCTGTTATGCAACTTGACAATTCATACATCCTTCACCTTCCTTATCTGTTAACCCTCTTCCATGTAACTAAGCAGCCAGGTTATGTACAGACAGGCCTTGACAACTGTGGCACTATTTTTATTCACCGTGACAGATGGTCAAAGTGGATGCACCCGTTTTGCCACCTTGACCGTTGGAAGCAACATCAAGTGCCCTCTGTTTCAATCATCTGAAGCCTTTTGTCACACAGCAACAAGAGCCATAAAGAATCAACACATGGCTCTTTACAGTATCTGTTGCCTCAATTCAAACATGTCTCATTTTCATCTGTTTCAAAGGGTCAGAAATAATCTGAGTGTCTATGTAACGTACTAGAATGATTAGAACATAAATAAGAGCTTCAAATGTACCTAAGACTGATCCATTTAAGGGGATATTTCTTCCGGTTATTATCATAAATCCTGTGTGAACTGATCACAGGTGAAAAGAACGCTCCTTATATGAGCTTTCACACTTAGCATTATCAGGCATCCTCAAATACATCACCAGCAACCACTCTGTATGCAAATAAACACAGAGACCCATTTACATCCATTAGCCTCTGTCAGCTGAATATATATACATAAAGAAAAAAAACAATGGCGATGCAGAATCATAGAGAAGAGGAGAGCTGTGATCATGTAACCAAGCAGCAGAAAAGGAACTTAAAAACACGGACTCAAGTGATGACGTGAAGCCTTCACAGCTCTGTGATTTGTCAGCAACATATAAGAAGTATGCTGCATTTCTATTACACAGTGAGCAAAAAACACACAGATGAATCACGAAACACCTGTATCTTTATCTGGCGCTGACTTTTAAATCTTTCACTCACCGCAAGAAAATGTTGTTGATCTGCTTCCTGATGAAGGCCCGCAACCCCAGGAACTTTCCATAAATGCGATGCAAGATGGTCTTCAGGAAGTCCCGTTCCCTCGGGTCCTCGCTGTCGAACAGCTCCAACAGCTGGAAGCACAAAGAGAAGAAGGCAAAGTCACTTCACTTTCTCTTCTTGAACAAATAATCGAGTCAGATTACTGACATCTACCATCGTGTGTACAGTATGCGCCGGATTTGCAAATAGATCTGAAACCTCTGGCATTTCACAGCTATTTTCAGCAACAGGTGATAAGTCATTATTACAATTCTGCTGAGGGCAGCCATGCCAGTGGCACAGGGTTCAAAAGAAAACTCTTCAGACTCACAGTGATTCTTTTCCACCAGTGAGCCATTCGCGACTCAATGACTGGTCTCTATTTATAAACCTATGTATGTCCAGGAAAGCATTTCATCATCTTCTTCTGCACATATCAAACCCAGAGTGTGATGGAACAACAAGTCTCTGTATTGTAACTGAGCTAAGATGAGTAGCAGCTGAAGTGTAGTTAATCACATTAAACTGGTAGTTTTGAGGGTTGCTAACTCCTGTAAACACAGCTGATTGTACCAGTGTGCCTTATTCTCTGATAACAAAGATGTTTTCTCAAAGTATGTCCAGTCTTTGTGAAGGGAAATGTGTCAAAAGGAATGGTAACAAAAAAATTGTACTAAAAAGAAAGTTTATAAAAATATTGCAACAGTTAAAGTTTCACACTTCCCAGACAATAAGATGCATCTCGAACTGAACTCAATGAAATCAATGAACTTCACCACTGAGATGGTAACGGAATATAAACATGGGACTTGATGCTATTATGTAATAACTTCTACCACGCTGCATGTGTCCCTGAAGAAATGTCAATTCTTGATCACAATAAGGCCAGCTGGGAGTTTTTTTTAGCAACAGCTGGGGCAACTGATCACTGGATAACAAAAGGAGCTATTTTTTTCCTCAATACAAGACTTTATCATCCTGTCTTCCCAACAAACAACCACAAAGGTTTACAGACTTTATTAGTAAAAAATACTGACTTTCAGACAAGCAACAGTTTTCTATTTATGTAAAAAATCTGAGGCTCCATCTGACACTGTTCAATGTCATGTTTATGCCTTGGGATCATCTGAACTGAAGCTTGCTCTGAATGAACTTTGACCTGCACAAGGGCAAGAGAAATGCTTTAAACAGATGAGGAAAAAAAAATCTGTATCACACTGCAAACAAGCCGGAATCTGATCATTTCACTACCAAATAAAGTGTGTGTGTGTGTGTGTGTGTGTGTGTGTGTGTGTGTGTGTGTGTGTGTGTGTGTGTGTGTGTGTGTGTGTGTGTGTGATGCCGCTGATTTTTATCTACATGAATGATGAGTTCGATGGAGAGGGGAAGTTCATACCACTTTATTTATGGGTAAATTCACGTCAGATGTGACACGAATCTCACTTCCTGGGGTGGGCTTGCAAAACGTAGCTAGTTCAGATTAAGGTTGAAAAAGACAGGAAAACTTACAGTAAATTTCAGGAAAGTTTCCTGAAAATTTTCGCAGGAATTTTTAGCTCAGGAATATTGGATGTTTTCAAGGTTTTGATGCTGTGGATCTAAATGATTTTTTTCCTTAAAAAATTGGGGAAAAAATGAAATTATGTCTCAGAAATTTTGGGGAGTTTTTTTTTCTTGTTATCAACTTGATTTTAAAAAAAATATTGCATTGCATATTTTTGCATCCTTGCCTGCTTACAACAAAACAAAAAAAAGTTTAATGTTCATACACATAAGACCAGGGGCCTGTACTATGAAGTGGAATTATCACATCTGAGAATCTCTCTCTGTTCCCTGGATTAACAAAGCTGGTAATCAACTCACTGAGTAACTCCAGGATTTCCCAGTCTTGATCAGTGCGCGCTCACATAAAAATGGTGGTGTTTGCAGTGTCTGACCAATCACAAACATGGAGAAATGGGACAAACTCTGTAGAGCAGCCTACTTCACCATGGAGGAGCAGACAATTATTCTTCAAAAATATGAAGAATTAAAACACATCATCCAGGCTAAAAGCAAGACTGTTGCCGCAGCAAAAGCCGGGAAGGAGTGTTGGCAGAAAAATGCAGATGCATATATTATTGAGATCACACAACAATCATTCATCGGACAATAGAAATAAACAGAACTCTGATCAATCAATTTAATGGAGAGAGCGGGAATGTGTGTGAGAGAGAGAGAGAGAGAGAGAGAGAGAGAGAGAGAGAGATGGATAGATGGATGGATGGATGGATGGATGGATGGATGGATGGATGGATGGATGGATGGATGGATGGATGGATGGATGGATGGATGGATGGATGGATGGATGGATAGATAGATAGATAGATAGATAGATAGATAGATAGATAGATAGATAGATAGATAGATAGATAGATAGATAGATAGATAGATAGATAGATAGATAGATAGATAGATAGATAGATAGAGAGAGAGAGAGAGAGAGAGAGAAAGAGAGAGAGAAGAGGCTCTGTATGTATTTTTACTCGTGGGCACTCGGTTGTGTGAGATAAATAAATCTGACTTTAAAAATTGGAAATGCATTGATTTTCATGTTGTCATTTCATGTTTATGTGAGGGAGGGGTTGTGTTTGTAAGCCCACGTGTATGATGTGGCTCTTTGTAGTACCATAGTTATTTTGTGGCTCTTGGTCACTGACTGGTTGGCCACCCCTGCTCTACCAACTCTACAGATGCTTCGCTGGGCTTTCCCCTATGCTTTGACTTCTGTGTGAAAGTCTTTGGGAACATCTCAGAGGGATATTTGAGGACCTTTTCCTTCTCTCTGTGTATTTTGATAACCCAAGTTAACCAAACTGGGCCTTCCTGTCCTACCGCCTTTATTGCCACCCTGACCTCCATGTACACCAACCACAGTCTTCCTCTCTCAACCTGAGGAGTAAACAACAGGTGGCTATTTAAGGATCCCCCACGACACACTCGCATCATGGAAAGTCAGTCCAGGAACCTCAGATGTGGCCTGGCCAACATTCCTGGCCCTGTGGTCTACTGTTTGCTGCTTTGCTCTGCAGCTTCAAACAAGGAGTGGAGCGTTCTCGTGGTAGATGGGCAAAGATCCCAGACAGATGCAGCCCAACAGCAACTTTTAATGGTTTTACGCATCCAAATAATCATACTGCAGGGTTGTTGAGTTCTCACACAAAGCAAAACCCAAGAGCTGTCAGACAGCTTTTAGTCTCCTGAAACATAATTGCGATACTTATCATCTAACTGACAAAAACAATCTTGTTCTTACCAATATGTATCACTAATTCTGAAAAAGAGAAAGTGCATCATGTTGTCTGCTGGGACTTTATCTGTGACATCTACGAACTGAGGTTTCTCAAGCCTGTATTTATGCATGTGTTTACTGAGTCACTTTGTTTCCCTAAGTGCTATTTATAAAAATGTTGATATCATAAATCTCATCTGAAATCTTCATGAATGAAGATATTTCAATTTGTGTCAATTATTAAAATGATTTCTTTGTTCCATTTCTTTTTTTAAAAGAGTTGGTAGACATTGAGTCTAGGGATAAAAATCATGATACAGCTGAGTTGTGCTAAATGTTAAAGAAATCAGCTCCTACCTGCAGGACAAACTTCTGATCAATGTAGCGCTTTGCGATGCTAGGCTGGAAGTCTGGATTCTCTAGAAAGCGCAGGAGGAACTCGTAGACCAGCTGAAAAAAAAGGAAACGCACACAATGTAACTTCTCAAGCAACATGAAAGTAATCCATTGTAGAAGAGCTGCTGTCAGGTTCTTACTTGAATGTGAGGCCAGGAAGCCTCTAGAGTGGGCTCATCCTCCTCTGGGTCAAAATCAGGGTTTTCACTCGGTGGAAGTGTGCGAAATATATTGGTACAGATCTAGAGGGAGAGGAAAGACTTTTATTTATACAGAGAAAAACTAGGAAATATGTTTACCTTCCAGCAGAACATAGGAGGAGTTGCAGATGAAAATATACGTTTTTTTGTGGAAATTCAACATTTAAATACAAAATCTTAAAAAAATTCATTTGATTTCACCTTTTTAACAAGTTGTTATCACAATGTTTGCACTTTAAGTTTGCAAGTAACCAATGGTTTAATTTAAAATTAGTTGTTAGTCATCAGTTGTTTTTGGCAACTCCTGTGGACAAACATAAACATTATGTTGGTTATCACTTTTCATGATCATATTTACATCTTGTTGTAACTGATTTTCTGTCTCAGGAGTTCATTGACAGTAAAATATGCAGAAGTATTGCTCGTGATTTTGAGACCTAATTTTATATATATAGCAAATTTCTAATCTTTCAAATTTGGCTCAGTGGTCAATGACACATGTTTCTGTGATGTCACAAACTCGTAACACAAATTTAATTCTGCTTACTGCTCACGTAGTAAATGTAATCCACATTTAATGTTAAGTGTAAAATCTTAACTTATCAGTCAATAAGCAATTACTGTTATTATTGTTTATCAAATGAAATGCATAGCAGAGTTGTAGCTGTATTTCTTTAAAAGGAATTGTTGATTGAATGTGTTAACATTTAGCATTTAAGCAAGCAGCTGAAGCTTTGAAGAGCGTACATGACCTGAACATTTATTAATATTGAACACTTCTTTGTAGTTTGAGTGGGAACAGACTTCTGAAAGGCTGTGGCTGTGTGTGTCTCACTGGATGCTTCATCCATCTGACTCCTGTGAACTGCTGGACAAGCAACAGAGCAAAGTAGGAATAATCCATCATGCAGCAGTGTCACCTGTGTTTGTGTTTTTTTCTACGGTCTTAAACCACTGCAAGACAAGCATTTCCTACATCACTTTGTGTTGTTTGTTTCCTTTAAATCTTATTCACAAATGCTTTCTGTGTAGTCTTCACTTTATATGAGGTCACACAAAGAAACTTTACTGATGACTAGACTAGCATGAATTGCTGTATTTCGTTTGTAAAGCATCTATTACTATCATTTACTCTAACTACCAATTTAACCATTCTCTTTGTACATGACAAATTAACTCCGTCAATATAGTAAATTGTGCACATACACGTTATTAATAATGTTATAAACCACTTATAACTACTTAAAAACTGGTTGACACTTAAAAAATGATGAATCTTCCATTTATAGTGTCAAAACAGGTCATCAAAACACTGTAGATGAACATATTAATTAGCATTAAAAAATAAAAACCTCTATAAATATGATACAAATAAGTAACAATGTTGGAAAAAAATGTGTTGTAAATGATGAATAAAGTAGGAACTAAGGTTAGGTAATTACTGCCTAATGCTTTATAGTCTGTAGTCTTTGCAAGCCATTGCAGGGCCTGGTTAAAACCATTACAGACTCTGCATCCATTCTATTTCCCCCCATTAAAATTCTGAACTGAAGACAATCAATGCAGACAGGTCACTGCCACCTCTATCCCGCCTTGTTATTTTTAGCCAGTGTAAATTTGAGAGTGACACACAGACTGTGGTGGGAAGTGGGAAAAGCTGGCATTATATGGCTGAGTGAACACTCATGCTGAAGTGACAAAGACAACATCAAATTATTTATTGGCAGCTGGAAAATCCAAATGACACTAATGGGGGAGGAAGGGAGTTTTAAACCTGACAGTGACCCAAAACCTGATGGGCAAAAAAAAAAAAAAAAAAATCACGGAAAAGGCATTTCTAGATAATGATTTCTTAACCAGTAAGAGGAAATGCAGGGTTTGAAAACAATGAAAACAATGCATGAACAATAAAAAATAAGACACATAAACTAATAAAAGAAAGCTAAAAACAAAAACAACAGCACTTAAGAGAATCGGATTAGGTAGCAAACTGGCTTTGAGATGAATTGGATTGTCAGATCTATAATAATTTACAGTTTGCCAGGTTGCTTCAGGCAAAGTGTCACCATGTCCTTACAGTATGCATACAACAGATATCACAATGCATTACAAAGAATTGGACAATTACTGACCCCACTGCATCTGTCTACAACCCCAAATCTAATGAAGTTGGGCTGTTGTGTAAAATGTAAATAAAAACAGAATACAATCATTTGCAAATCTTTTTTATCCAATATTCAAGTTAAATACACTACAGAGACAATGTATTTTTTTAACTCAGCAGTTTAAAAGATATTAGGATTATGAGGTTGTCCAATCAGAGGCTCAGCTCACGTGACTGATGGGTGCCCTACAGCTGTTAGAAAGGAAGCTCAAAAGTCTGTGTCTTATACAAGATGGCCCTGTCCAATGATTGGCTTCAATGTACTGTCTCAGGAACAAACGGGTGATATCATGGAGACTACGTCCATATTTTATACAGCCTATGGTCTTTATCGTGTATTAAACTGAATATAGGTTAAATGAGATTTGCAAATCACTGTATTCTGTTTTTATTTACATTTTACACAAGTCCCGACATCATTGGAATTGGGGTTGTTAAACAAACTTCTGTTATGTCCTCTTAACAGACTTCATGGCTTTTGGTTAAGACCAGCTGGAGCTGGTGATTAATTAGTAATTGCATATGGATTTTATTACTTTGATGTCACATTCCACTAGAAGTGTTGCTTTTGTCTTTTTGTAACCAGCCAACATGGCAGCTCTTGCCACAGGGAGGTCAAATTCCTTCACTATTGACTGTTTTAAACAAACTAGTAGAACAAAAGAGACTTTTTTTTCAATTAAAACAAAAATAACAACTGCACTTACAGCCTTCACTGGTAAGAAAGATGTATGAAATGATATGACATTTTTAGATGCAGTTTAAAAGTTTTGAAAGTAGGTGTTATTTCGATCCACTTTAACATGACTAAGTCCGAACACTTGAATTTACATTTGGAGACCATTTCCTTTGATTAAATGTTGACTTTCATTTCACTTCACTTAGTTCACACAATACAATGTTCATACAATATTCAACCTAACGAGCACACTTGGCCTCTCCATACATGGTAAATAATGCCCTTGTTTCCTGTGAAGATGCTATTCTCTTGGCATGAAATTCCTTAACCACCGACTTGCTGAATGTTCTGGAGACCCTTAGTGTCAACTTAATGAGCACAGCCTGCCAAAACCCGCCACCTTCCCAGTTTTTCTTCCAAAGGAGCCAAAATGGTGCTAGAATATTTCATGTGACATAGTCGCATGTGCTCCTGACTTGATTGAATCAAATTCATGCAGATCCTTATTGCACACACCAGTATCACTGCATTATAATACCCTGTAAGTTTCCAGAGATAACTGGGGCTGTAGATATTACAATGTTCGGGAACTTTAGTAACACTGTTTTGGTCCTAAGGCATTCAGACAATGTGGTTTTTGCTTTTCACATGACCATGTTATCCTGATCTGGTTATAAGCTGAGAGGAATGGTCCTCAGTGTGGTCTTGTGCTGCTGTGGCTCCATCCCCTTCAAGGTTGAATGAGCTGCACACTCACAGATGCCCTTCAGCCCACCACTGTTGTTCAGAGCTGTTATTTGCCTGCTTGCTTGTGTCCTTCCTGTTATTTCAGAAAAGTCTGCCAGTGTAGTGCAGCTGTTTCTGAGCTGCTGAAAAACACCATCTGGAAACGACAAATTGTTCGATGTGCAAACTTGCTGATGGCTGAAAAACTCATTGATTCCTCAGCCAAACAATGACTGAAGCTGGTGACTGCCTGCATGAGTTATACACAGTAACTGTGTATAACTCATACATACTACTTCTGCTGCTACAAAGCAATGAATGGTTTCAGGCAAAATATATCAGTGATCTTCTGATACAGTACGAACCATCAAGACCACTCAGGTCATCTGGAACAGGTCTACTTGCAGTCCCAAGAGTTAGAAGTAAACACGGAGAAGCAGCATTCAGCTTTAATGCTCCAAATATCTGAAAAAAACTTCCAGAAAATATTGTCTGCTGAAACTCTCAGACCTGAACAAACCATTTTAATATCCATCTATCTAGCTGACCTTTTCTCTGTGAAGCACTCTGAACTGCCTTGTTGTCGAGATGTGCTATATAACTAAACTTGCCGTGCCATAACTCACACTTGTTAGACATAACTCACACTTTTAACACCTCTGCAATGAAAATGCGCATGTAAATATTGACACCCACAAGTCATAAGTCAGCCAAACTCTGCAGTGCAACTCACTACTATTTAGCTAATGAAGCAGCACTTTCACATATTTAAACTGCTTATTTTGTTTAGCAATCATTTTATCAACCTGAAAAGCCTTTTTTGTCATTTCTGCTCCACAATGCAAAAGAAAAAGAAATTAATGTATTTGCCAACACTTGCTCCAACAGAAACTTCTTGTAAACTATGAAACAACTGTTCTCCGATACAAAAATCACATAACATTAGTTTTCGGTATGATACACCAACAATTTCTGTTCCTCATCTTACACCGAACAACCTCCTCTCATCATGTGAAACTCATCTGCAGAGCATGCAGATGTAGGCAGAGGCTGATATTGAGACAAATGAATATATCAGTGTGTTGTCTCTCTCTGCTCTCTGTGGTGTATTATTGCTCTACATTTCCTGGCATCATACATCACTGGCAGAGCCGGAGTCACATGACTGAAAGAGTGGGTGGCCAGATGATTGCATTAAGCCTCAGTGAGATTTTTTTTTTTCCAGAGAAATGTTTTTTAGGATGAAAATGTACAGAGTGAAGATAAATGGGATTAAAGACAGTGGGGCAGATACAGACTGCCAGGTAACAAATAGTCAGGTTCTTATTTAACAAATATTGTATCGGACATAACAGAAATGCTTCAGCAGCCTGTCTCTTGATTTTTGAAATAATTTTCTATTCCTTGGTCTGCAAGAGAAATTTGAAACCATGAGGCAAACATCCAAGGAATTAAAGAGAGGGATGATATCTTTCCTTTTTTTCCTTTTTAAATCAAGAAAATACAAGTGCTGCCCTTAAGAACAGTACAAAAACAAATGGTGTTTCTGACAACAGAGTAAAGCGTTGAAAATGTTCCTAATAAAGTGCAGTCCATCTTAAAAAAGATAAACTAATGTCTGGGATAGTGACAAATAAGGCTGGGTATCAAAAGTATGCCTAAAACTTGTCAGATGTTAGAAGTTAGTTTAAATGTGTACTTTGCATTTCTGTTGGTGTCATAGTATTTTATATGACATTTATATTATTTTCAATCAATTTAAGATAGGAGTGTCCCGATACAACCTTTTCCCTTCCAATACAATACCAACATTACAGCCTTGGGATATCAGCCCAAATGGTTTGATGTTCAGCTTTATTTGTAGGTCTTCAAAGCTCATGTCATGTCAGACATGTCAGATGACTGTGGCTCATTAAGTCTAACAAGACCTTCTTTATTCAGTACAAGTAAAACTTGCTTTGATTTTAGTTTCGCAGAGTCATCCTTCTAATAGACTGCAGGTGGTTTTCATTTTTAAGATGAGAAATGCGTCATTTCAATATATTTACGTCTCAGTCTATTTAAATGAGACCGTTTTATTTTGAAAGACACACAGTGATGAAGATTGATGATGACTTTTCATCATCTCTCATTTCCACCCTAGAAAAATGTTGAGAAGTTTCTCAGATAATCTAAGGAAAAAGAACTTCTTTAACTCCTTGCTTTGCACGAAAGTCATCACCATCAACAGTTTTTCTTTAGTTTAAATAAATAAACAGTCATAGTTGATTAGGATTGAGAGATAAATGACTATCCACAGGTAATTACCTGGGGCATTGATTTTAGTGGTGTGAGTTCTGCTGAAAGTAAAAAGGTACTGCTATTTGGTGCCCAAGTCTGAATAAGTAAAGTTTCAGATGTAGTTTATACGAAACACGGAAAAGGAAATGAAAACAAAACATGAAGAGCTTTCATAAGTGACTGCAAACAAGAATGTACACTGTCTGACTCTGCACAACGCAGTCATTTACATAATTCACCACACAACATCCTGCTCTGTCAGTTCCCCCAGGCACCTCATAATATCGGAAAAAAAAAGTCACAACAGCCAAAAGCATTGGAAGACGTTCTTTTACAGGTGGAAAATGTGTTTTGACAGATTCCAAAGTGATGGCTACAGAAATCAGCACATTCATACTGATGACAGAGGAGGCTGCAGCTTTGTATGGGGTCAAACTGAGGGTGACAGTACTGGCAACCAACACCTAGCAACACGGAAGAGAGCTGGGAGGTGAGGGGGGGGATGGGGGGTGGGGTGGAAGAAAGGCTGAGCAAGGGGGAAAAGGCAGAAACAGAGTGCTGTGTTGGCAAAAGTGATGAAAAAGGTGAGAATCAAAGCAAATAGAAGATGGATCATAGCCCAAAGATGTTCTTCTCAAGCAGTCGTGTTGGCTTTCAGTCAAAACTGGCACATTAAGGGTAGAATTCAATCAAAAACCTGCCTGAGAGAAGCGATTTTCTGCATTATACTCGCACTGTTAATTATGAAGATGGCAAAACCACCTTTTGTACGAAAAAGAAACCTTGATGACTGCACACCTAACAACCTCTGTGATCAAAGCAATCCATGCTGCTGCAGAATAATGGGCAGCACTCTGAACGTTCACCTCTTCATTATCATGTGATGCCAAGCATGGAGTATTATGGAGAGCTGTTATCAAGTCAGCTTCCTGAGGGTGCAGCTACTATTAGTCTAACCTCACTCACAAGCCTGTCTGTAGTACAGATACTTCGCTCTGATCAGGGTTTTTTCATAGACCTATTTTAACCCCCTATTAGCAAGGAAAGTATGATAAAAAGTCTCTGATATATACATATAACCTGTTGTGTAACACTTTGCACCACCATAACACCATGACTGAAAAAAAGTAAACAACAGGATTTTGGATGCTTAAAATAAAACATTTACTTGAACACACATCAGTTGTCATGAGCATCTGATTAACCACTTCCGCTGTTATTACAGGATCTGCTTTTAAGTTGACTGTCAAAGTCTAAGTCAACAACTCCCAACTCCTTCAGCCAATCTGGTTGGCTGAGCAACATACACAGTCCTCTGAAACAAACAGTATTATTCTGTTGGCGCCATTAATTGGGCATGAACTGCTTCCTTAATCAATAGTTTCCAGGTTTGAAATAGATTTCTTCCCACAGGCCATTGATAAACTGAAGACTGCTTGAGTCAGCCGTGGATGTGCTCATTTGTGTCCATCATGATAATCTGCAGTGTGCAGTGAATCACTGCAGCTCTGACTACAGTACTGACTGTTGTGTTCTAAATGTTGCACATGACTCATTATTGTTCTGTAGGAGGAAACGCTGCTGCTGTTCCATCTACACTAATCTATAGCATAATGGACACTTAGCAGTAGCAGAAGGATAGCATGGTTTTTAAACATACTTATTATTACTTATACTTATTATTGATTGTGCAACAACACTGAAAGCTCATGTGTCAATCATGCACCTCTGACTTGATAATTTGACCCTGAATTTATAACTTTTCTGGAAGACAGACTCCTGAAAGCACAGATAAAACCAAAGAGTTGTTTTCATATTGAGTCCTAGCCATCTTATTTGGTTATCACCTTGGCTCCCAAAAAAGTTCTTCATCAGCTACACACAGTATTTTAGTAGTTCAGAACTACAGCAGTTAGCTTTAAGTGATTTGCAGTCAAACCTGATTGAAGTGAGGTCGGATATACAAAACAAAAACTTTTCATGTTTCAACTAGGGCTCTAATCGAAAATCACTGGTACATTCAGCTGAAGGTCGCATTTAGCTTTGTCAGTGTAACTCCAATACACCTGCTACTTTTTTTTTTACCATGAAGTAATCTGAGTTTAATTCTTTTTTACATTTTTTTAAACATGTTCAAATAAAGGATCAAATAAATTCAGAATAATAATAAATAACAAGAACCAACTTTCCCCTGGAACTATGTGCACTTCAACCATCAGAACTAAGGTGTAACTTTAGTTTAGGGGTAAAAAAATTTACCCCTGACAACAGCCCTGTTCCCTTTGTCCACAAAAACATTACACACAGCTGTGATTGCCTGTTGGCTCCTGGTGTTACAGTTTGATTAAACTAACGACTTTCAGTTGAATGTTTTAGTGGATATCGAGTATAAAAGCTGTTAAAACATAGCAAAAGTCCTAAAGAATGTGTCCTAGTTTAGATTTATACATGCATATGTGTCATCAGATAAGTATTTGATGATAATCAAAAACCCTTTGAGAAAGATGCTTCAATGTTTCGCCGCTTAAAGCTGTTTCAAGCTTTTTTTAGAAAGCTTTGACCGGCTACAGCTTGCTAGCTTAGCTAGCATTTATTGCTGTATAAGTGTCAACAAGTCAATATTTGTCTAATAAAGCCCAATCATGATCCATGCTAACAGGTTAAGCGCAGTGCTGGCTTGTCTTTTTCCTGAAAGATCTTAGTTGTTGACTTACCGCCCCCTTCTGGTCTGCTGGTGTGTTGCCATTACCTTAATTTTTTTTTTCTCCATATGCACCTGGCTTCCGGGCCTTTATAATCTACCCGGGTCTCTGGTTGATTGGGAAAGCAAACAACTAATGGGCCACAGGAGTCATGTAGTTCAAAGGAAAACTTCCTGGACCTTCTGGTTGAAAAACACCTTATGGTAAAGGAAATGCTCAAATATGTCACCAAATTCAGTCAAGCAACTGCTAATATTCTTGTAGGGTGGCTGACCCAAATGTGAGTGAGAAATACTGGATGTTCAGTACCTCAGTATTATTCATCATATTGCAGAAACACCAGCCCAGTGTGTAGGCAGACTCTTGAAGGCCACAGAGAACGTGAAAAAGAACACATCTGGCTGCCAGTTGAATGGGCCTGGTCTAAATCCTAATGAAGAGGATTCATTTAAACGTTAAACAAGATTACTGTAGCAGTTTGTGTCTGTCCTCTACACTGTGGCTAAGCTTGTGTGATTGACAGGAGCTAGATCAATGATGCTTCTGTCAAAGCCATGACATTTTTAAATAAAAAAAGAAAAAAATAAACATATTCAGTTTGCACAGAGCAGTGCCAGAGACATTGCTCTATGCAATGCATGAACCCTTAGGGCGGACCTGAAGGAATTCAAATTACAGTAAAAAACAAACTGAGCTTTTGCTTTGTACATGCTGCATATTTTGAGCAATATTGGAATAATATCTTGAGACCGCAACATGTTCCTAACATGCTGCAGGTATGACACACCCTGTCTAGACACATGAACAGCCTACATTTGTAATCCTGCTAGTGTACAGGATATTGAAGAGTGTTATAAAGATGTATTAAAAGGATTACCAGGCAGTTCTTTAAGCCAACATAAATGTAGAATTTTATTAAAGGTTCCTGTAGAACCATTTCCTCACCATATCAGTGATCTCTGGATACGTAGTTTCCACCAGCACCCCTCTGTTAGTGGAGACATACTCCACGAGCTCGTTAAGCGTGGCCCTCTTGATCTCCTTGCTCTTCAGGTCTGTCACTGAGTCCAAGAAGTCGAAGAGAATGCAGCACTGCTGGAGTTTCTGGGTGAACAGTTCCTGCTGCTCTGTGGAGGGGGCATCTGGGATTACAGAGAAGAGAGAAAATAGTTGGAATCACTGACTGTAAACACTGGAAACATGCTCTAAAGCTCTGAGGAAACAGATTAGTGGTGAGGCAGGAGGGGATGACAGCTGCAACTGGTCCCTTGGGTGGTTTGACTTAATATTGCAGAGGAAGACAATAAAACATACTTTAACAAGGAGTGAGTTTGAATTAGATTTTCTTTCGAAAATCCCCAAATAATTGAAATCCTGAATGAACAGTAGTGGACACAGACACTAAAAACAGCAAACTAAGCTCCTAATTAGTCTCAACCAGCTGCTTTATTACACTCTATTACATCTGCAACTAAACTTCTGGACAAACAGGCTGACAAAAACAAATAACACAAGCAGCCCAGTCGTTCTCAGCTTTGATTGTAAAGCCTTTTATGGATTAGACGGTGAGTGGGCTCAGGGTTATTAGAGCTGTCAAACTTGACCCCAGCTAAGCTATAAACAGCATTTGGCAGCCGTCCACAAATGTGGTGACACAGTGTACAGTGATGTTCTGTTCCAACACAGCAGCAGCTCATCCCTGCAGGCACAGGACTAGCTCTGTAACGTTAGCAGAGGTACAGAGTTTGGAGAGCCTCTGCTGCAGGTCTGATTTACAGCACTGCCAAAAGCAGACACCCCACAGGATCTGGGGTTACGCAAATATAGATGCCTTCGTGACACTTGTTAACACTGAGAAGTTATGAATGTCTTCATTAAAAGAAGTGTCACAGTGACACATTTCTCTGTGTAAATCATGCTGAAGTTAGCGATTTTGGATCTTAATGTCAGATTAGTTTAATTTTTGTCTTCTTTGGCATTTGCTTAAATGAGTTGTTTCCCATTTTTCAAGTCTACCACAAGTTAGGAGAGGAAACCCCATGCAGATGTTTTTTTTTTTTTTGAATTCTCACAAAACCAAAAGACACTCAGGTACACAGGAATTGATATGGATCACTGTCCTCAAAGACCCTGTGAGAAACTTTTGGTTTGAGCTACATTATGCATCCCCTGTGGACAAAAAAGTACCTCTCATCTCTTTGCTTGTTTTCTCCTGCTGTGCAGAAGTTTTTCAGTATCCATACTTTTTGGTAGAAATCTTTGCCATGGAAAATAAAAAACCCTAACGTTTTCCAGTTCATCACTACAATGGGAAGTTTCAGACATTAAAAGGCTTCGAAAAACAACACATGAATTAACACATTTTTCAAAAAATTAACCGCATACTGAAATAATTATAAGTCCAGCTAAGAAGTATTAAGTATTACACAATTAAGAAAGCATTACCCTATAAAGTGGGTACAATCAAGCACGGTCAGACACAGACAAAAAATATCCATATTATTTTCACACTGAGTGAAAATGCTCATTAAGCAAAGAACTCCTGTCAGACCACTGGCTGCTGCTCCAAGTGAACCCAGTATCTAAGTGTAACTACAGCCAGCTGACTTGTTAACACACTGCTTATTGCCAATTTTCCAGAGTATCAAATCTCAAAGGATCTCACATTCAAAGAGCTGAAAGACGACCGACCTGGAGCTTAAGATGAAAAGGAGTACAACGCAACTGTGGATTGCTGATACTGTTTTTAACATGAAGTATCAGTACGACAGATGTCTTGAATATAATTCATAAACTAGCCTTGGTGTTTTGTACAGTGCAGGTGTCAGGCTTGTTGGACTGAAATCTTAAAGAGGGGGTATTGTGCTGTCCTGTATTTTGTACATGGATATAAAGCAGCAATGCTGGATGTCCATACTAAACGTATGCAGATTTTCAAACTGCTACGTATCAATAAATTGTAGAAATCCCTGAAACGGTTTGTAAACTGCTGAAAATGTTGTACAAACAGCTCAAGACCTTAATGAGACTTGCTGAAATGATGAGGTCATCACTTAAGGATCTCCTGACTGGTTTATGGTATGTTGGTGCAGGCCTCAAACACCAAGGTCTGCCCATTACTCTGCCCCCAACAAGCCTCTGGAAGGCTGACCAATCAGAGGGAAGGGGGGTTGGGGAATGGGAGTCTTAAAGAGACAGCAGCTAAATTAAGTGTTTCAGACAGAGGCTGGAATAAACTCCAGTGTGAGAAAAGTCAGGATATTTTTAAACTGTAAATCATGTAACACTGCGACAGTGCTAACAATGCTAAAAAAGGCAGAATACCCCTTCTTTAAAGAGCATCTCAGTGGCAGTTAAAACACATATTTCAGCAAGTAGTCTCACTGAGAAGAGCCCAATTATGGCAGTTTCCATATTGGTATCCTGACCCAATCTAACTTTTGATCAATTTAAGAACAGAAAGGTGGAGCTTAAGACAAAATAAAGCTACAGACAGGAAAGGGTTAGCTAAGCTTAACATAAAATGCTTGTCTTAAGAAATGAAGCAAATTCCACTTTAGTAAAATCTCCAGTTCATATAGTGTTCACTTGAAGCTGGCTGCAAATGCTCCAGTACCCACATAAAAAGCCAGTTTTTAACAGCAAAAATAAACATGTTTTCAGCCTGTTTCAAAATAGTTATGGACCAGAGTATATGGACTTCCTCTAGATGAGCTTTCTCATATCTATTTTTTCTTAAAGCTTTCTGAACATACTACATAAAATAAAAAATAAATTCTATATTTTTACGGGGATCTGTCTCTTCCCCCCTGAGAGGAGAAGGGGGCTGGGTCTGTTAGAGAGACCCTGACATGTAGATGCTTTTCCCAACGTGGAGCTATTTTTGCCTTTCAGATACAGATGCATTAGAGCACACATTCCTTTGGGGTGCTTAGCAAGAAAGGAAAGATAAATAACTCAGTCGGAGCTACAAAGCTATGTACAAAAAAAAAAGAGAAAAGAAGAAAAACTGTTAGAGATCAGACAGAAATTGAAAAATGATAATGCTACAAAAGGTCTGTGTGGATCTTATTACTGAGAAATGAATGTTGATGCTATTCTGAGAGATAAGACAGGAGTCCTTCACTCCCACATGAAATGTTACATCTTGGCATAAGAATATAGAAGACAATAACAGCTAAACAAGAAAATATATAAAAATATATAAAAAAATATATAAAAAATATATAAAAAATACATCAGTATTTGTCATAGAAGCTCCAAGAATCACTTGAGCAACTACCTGGATAGACACCTTTAATTTCAAACTGCACAGACATGAATGAAAAGATGCAGAGCTAAAATTAGAGATAAAGTTATCCCAAAGAATAAGCCAGGGCGATTGACTTTAAACATCTTGAAGCCTGTGTGTTTATCTCAAGCCTCCTTGAGAGGAGTATCAAGATATGAGCCATTAAATACCTGGACAAAAATAAAAGTTACAGGATGTTCAGGAAACTTAAGAGTGGCCATCTTCACCCACCGGCTTGTCTTTTTGTGTAATTCTTCTCGGATCTCACTCCACCAAGTCTTAAAATATACAGCAGCCTCTTCACTTGTGAGAAAAACCTTGATATAAAAAGAAACATTGCAGCTCATCTGCTCCATATTTAGCAACACCAGACTCTAGATGTTTTCCAACCGCTTGTGTAGAAACCGAATGTTGCACAAGCTCAGCCGTGATGTTATCTGGGTCGCATTGCATGTTGGTCATGGTTTTTTGGCCAACTGTAAAAAGAGTGAATACCAGGATGGTGCGTCACTGTCAGACAAATGCTTCGTGGGGATTACAAAGAACAAGCAGATGTTTTTCAAGCAGCACGGTGTTGCTATTTTTGTCTTGTCTGCTGGTTTAATTAAAACAAAAGGGAATAAATTCTGGTCTTAAAATAAATGAGAATTACACAACTTTGCAGTAAATTTATCAATCAAACCAAAATATTGTCTTGCTGTCCAACACTTCCCAACATCAAAGGGAAGTATGTTAAAGTTTAAGATCTGGAACTGTATAAATTTGAAGGGTACATAAGGCTCAGTAAGTACACTAGAACTAGGACTATCTTGAACTCATGCACATGTGGAGAAATCATAGGTGCTTATAGGAATGTAGGCTTGAGAAATAGCATCCAAAGCTTGGTATCTATTAGCGTGCAGATGTCAGAAAACAAAGACAAATTTCTAGCAAGTTTTAAAAGATTTTGGGAAACAGAAGACATTAGAAGACAAATATGAGGATGGGACTGGAAACTATGTTTTGGCAACTTCAGGCTTTTCTAACCTTTTAAACCAAAATGAATTAGAAATATATTTCAAATGACTGAATTACCATTTCATGGGATTGTACATGTGAAAATGTGTGCGTAAATCTTCCATACTAACAAGGAACAGCAATTTAACAGTCAACCTCAGCTAGGGCTAAGTGAGAAATTAAACTTTCACATATTTGAAGTTGCCATGTGAGTTTTGGTGAAACAAGCTTGAAAAACCTCTAAACTGCTGTGTGACTCTAGTTTTCTTCTTTATTAAATTTTAGCTCTGCTAAGCAAAATATACCGACTTACCAGCACTGAAGTCCTAATACAGTCACATGGTTGTTTTAAACAGAAGAGCAAAGCACTGAGCTGAATGGGTGAAAAATAGATCAACTCTTTGTCAGATGTATCTGATCTTACTTAATCTGAATCGAAACCAGTACTTGATACTAGGATTAGATCTGAGCAACCCTACTGATGTTGCTTATGTTAAAGCCTGGGCATCCAGACCTAAAAGTTTGATTGGTGTATCCATACAAAAGACAGATATTCTAGACAGCCAACACTTATAATGTGCAAAATCTGACATACAGTCCACTTTGTTCTGTAATGAAGCAGTCAGGCGGTTCCAATCAGCAGCAATCATCAAGTTGTTTACTGAGGGGCCTCAATTGAGTTAAAGGTAAACTTGAATCATGTCTGTCATAAACTTGCAGATTCCTGTTACCATTCTGCACAACATGTATTTCACTAAACATTCTTTAAAAGACCAATCCATCTCATATTGTTTATGGTGCTATATTCTACAACTTGTGTGAGAAAATCAAAACAATAAACCATATTGCTGCTCAAAGCAGATTCAGAAAACAAGCTTCACAACGCCAGAATCCTCTGATCTAGGAGAATGTAAGAAGAATCTTCCACATGTTCAAAACTGGTGTAGAGTTTAAAACTGCTGCTTTATTAATACAGCTGAAACTTGTTGCATGTGAGCAGACAACAATACCGTACATAATAATGAGCCATTATGCAACCATTTCCCATTTGAGCATCCCTTGTTTCACAGCCTGAACACACTGAAGTGTTGTCCCTAAATGGTGAACATTGTCCGCTGTTGCAGAGAACAACAGTAAGTCAAACAGAAATGCACAGACAGACTGCATTTGTGGTGACCATGGCGTCTTTATTTTCCATCAGCTCAGTGATTAAGTTTTGGGATAAATTCTCAAAAATAAACACTCTGTAATTATGACATTCTTCAGTATTAAAACACTAATTCAACACATACATACTTTCAGTGGCCTGTTTGAAAGCGTGCAGCTAAAGTCAAGTATCTGATCTCTATTTGCATTTTGATTACTGCTATTCTGGAGCTTAAGCACTTGTAATCTCTTTTGAATCCAAAATGTGGTTGAGCAGAAAGAAACTTCTGGTTCAACCAATAATCATTATTCAAAGTGTAGTGTTGTTTCAATTCTCAGAGTTTAGATTAATTTTGGCAAGGGTTTTTTGGACTCTCTCAGTCTTCAGTCTTGAACATGGAATGACATTCATCATGGTGGTAAAAACACCAAAGGTCTCGACCTATAAACAGTTTAAGAGACAACAAACATATTTATATTACACCTGAATAATCTGAAGCTCACCTTATGTGTGCTGCACACTAACTCTTGCCCTTGTGGTGTCCATCAACATTTCAAAGAAGTATAACGGAGCAGAGAGAGACCAAAACAAGGTGAAGCAGGGAATGCAGGTCAGGTGACCTCTGAATATGGACAAATAAGACCCGAGAAGCATTTGTTACTCTGAGCTCAGTCACATTTTTGAGTGAGAAGTGAGACATCTTGCATCCCTATTAATTCTACTGAGAGTGGTGCAAACAAGAAAAAAAAGAGAGCTGGAATCGAGGAAACACTTCACAAAATAAACTGCTAAGGAGTGGGACATCGCACATCCAAACTCTCTCAGCTGAGAGTCACGCATGCAGGTCAGTGTTGGGTAAGTAACAGAGATACAAAACATAGCATATTAGCAGTAGCTGGTACAACACCATTACATCCTTGAACTTTAAAAGACTGGTCCTTCTCAACGATGCAAAGACAAGGAGTACCTGCCTGGAGTTAAATCCAACCTCAAATCCCCACTCTCTCTCTCTCTCTCTCTCTCTCTCTCTTTCCTGCTGGATCCACTGACCTATCCTCTACATAAAAGGCATAAAAGCACAAAAATCATGCGGGCACATTTCTAATTTCTTTTTAAACATTGACTGTGACATTTCTGGAATGACTGGGGGAGACAGAGTTTTTAACTGTACTGCAGCCAGTCACCAGGGGGAGCAGTTTCTGTGGCGACCTCACTTCGAGGCAAGTGAGATGACGTCCATTTTTTTTTCTTTTTTTACAATCTATATTTTTAACATCTTTTTCTTCCCTTCTCTTTATGTTTCACCCATCCTAACACTAACAGTGGCACAAACCCTTAACATGTTAGCAGCACATTAAAACAAAATCATTGAAAGAAAATTGTCTATCATACATTAGCACTAATAATGTTTCAAGCTAAGACAAAAAATGTCTTGAATTAACCGCTTGTTTTTGAGTAACAAATTAACATTTGTTACAAATTAACATTTGCAACACAAATGTCTGTGACTCTATCGAAGAGGTGAGTAGCCAGTTTCCACATTTCAGTGGCTTTTGTGGTTATCGAATGGCTTGTGTTGCCATCTTGCTTCAGGCACAAGATTTGTTTGCCCATGAGACAAAATCCATCTCCACTTGTGTGTGCAAATACTTGTATTTACATAGGAGTTAGTAAAGTGATTTTAACTGTTGTCAATTCTGCCTTGTTTCCATTTCTTTTAGCACACAATATAACATAATATTAGCCTTGCCTCTGTATTTAGTACACTCCACTAAACAACGGGAGATCATTTTGGTTGAAAATATAGATAAAGTTTACCACTGGGAAATTGTAGATTATAGTTTACTTAAATCCAGTCAGTGAAACGTCTCTTTACCATCCAGGTGAGGGCAGGCGGATATTGTGACATCGTCTGGAAAAGGTCTATATTTCATAACTCCTTGACCATCAAAGGTCACTGCTAACAGGGATACTTAAATGCCACAAATTTACTTTTGATGCTTCAAAACCCATCTAAAATTAAAAGTTAGCAAAAAAAAGAAAAAAGAGCCCTGTAGCTTAATGGCTTCGGCCAAAATAGCTACAGAACTGTAACGAGTGATAAAAGACCAACAAAATGAAAATCGCATGGAAAAAAAACCCCATTAAGTTCACTAAATTAAGCATTGTTTAGAAATTTATCAGCTATTCTCTATTCTCTATTCTCTGACTATGGTTTAAGTATGCTGGGAATTAATGTGTTGTTAGATGTTGCATAAACTTCATCCATGCATAGTCTAACCCTGTGACTTTGATAGGCCAACTGCAAACCCTCTTTTGTTCTTAAAAGATTAGGAAATTCTTGGCATATCACTTGCTGTGAAATGCATCACTGGCGTATGAACTTATGTGAATTGCTCCAGCATGTGAAGAATATGTCTGGTGACTTGTGAAAAAGCCGGACTGACAGTCTACTTCAGGTGAAACATGTTTGTTAACACATGGCATGAATGCTGCCACATACTGTAGGTCACATTGCAGCGGCTGAACTGGTCGAGTAGGATGGTACCACAGGGACAATTATAGACTCATCTGCACATTTGTTTTGAGTGCACACTAACATGATGCTGGCACAACAAAGAGCAAAACACGGTTAACCCTTTACTGCAGAACGTATCATATTTGATACACAAGTTTCGAAGAGCTCTATCTCATCAACATGATAGTTTCATTAAAAATGTTTCTAATTTTTTAAAAGACGCATTCTACCCCATTGAGGATTATCATACCACCACAGGCATCTGGAGTTGTATTTTGTCCCTTTTCAAAATTGTTGCTTTCATGAAATCATCCAAACACTTTTATTAGGAACATCATTGCTACTTTTTAAGAAGTTGTGGAAAGAATAACATCTGGTACTCATTTTTTGAAATAAGTATTTTCTGCATTGAAAGAATGCATATTTACTAAAAACGACAAAAAACCACCCAATGTGTCAAATATGATCCAAAAAAACCCCAACTCAACCAAAAAACAAAATGTTGCAATATTTATTTGTGGATTTTTTAAAATGGTTAATAAACATCTCAGTTCCAAAAAAAATAATAATTTTATGACTATTTTTGATGGTTCAGGCTTTAAAGGATTAAAAGACTATGGGAGTTTTAATATGAACTGAAAACTGGAGATGTCAGAGAGGAGTCGGGGCAGAGTAATGGGCGCAGAATGATTTAGTCTAACTTAGAAAAGACTTAAAATGTTGAAAATAACAAGAGTGAAATTTAAGTTTAAAAGACTGTTTGATGTGCTAGAGGAGTGTATTTGAGAGAGAGTCAATGGGAGGGTATCAGGCATTGGTCAAATATTTTCTGGGCTGCCTCAGCTATAAGGTGATATGGTACTGATTCTTGTGTCTGAACAGAACAGCCGACTTTTACAAAATCAGTTAAAATAACGAAACTTTGGTTTCCATTTTTGCTTTTGAGACCATGCAGCTTTCTGTATTTCGTCACATTTCAGATGCTGTCCATGCTGTGATTACCCAATCAGCATGGCTTTGCTTGAGGGTTTCCTCAGTTATCATCTATTAGACTGGTTAACAGAGAAGTCAATAAGTTATTCAAGGTCAACTAACAATGCTGGCCAAGACCACAAGAGAAACCACAAATAAAGATTTTTTAAATTCTTTTGAACAGTACTTTTAAAACTCAAGCAGGTTGTTTCAATCCAAAAGCTGATGACTTAAAAAAAGGAACTACTTACATCTTTCCATTAGGCTTCGGCTACAAGTCTGCAGTAATTGTAAACAGTTATACAAAAGCAATCAAAGACATTTGAAAAGCCGAATGCTGATGACAGCCATCAGCAGGCTCCTTCTCACTAACAGCTGTGGCTAATAGGTTTGTCGACCAAACTGTGAATTTCATTAGTTACCCAGCTGTCATTTAATGGGAATTAAAAGATCATGCTTGCAAAGACAAGGCAGGAAATGGATTGCAAATATTAGACAAATACTAGACTGGTCAGAGTTCATGAAATGATTCTCTCCTCGTAACCTACAGCTCTCTGTAAGCCAGTGTCTGATTAAAAAAGCCAAAAGGTTGTTTTAAATGAACCACTTCTTAGCTCTGTCTAAGAAAATGGGAGCACCATCTATGTTTTGAACTCTGTAGTGTTAGTCGGTGATCAGTAACCCAGCCTGCAGCAGAGAAACTTCCGGCACTTACGCTGTCATGCTCACATTACCTCTACAGGTTACTTCTGAAACTTGAGCATGAGTTATAGCGGCTGAGAACGATAAATGTCAAAAGATCTGGGCCAAGCAGGTCAGGACTGTGTTTAAAAGAGGTAAACATGACTAGCCAGCCGGATGTCCAAAATATGAGTCCTATTTATAACTCAGCTCATATAATTTAACACATAAATGGATGCTTTAATGTCACCAGGTCGTCAATCCCAAAGAGACCCATGCTTACACACTGTTCCTTATGCCAGAGGTTCCCAAACTTTTCAGCCTGCCATGAGAAAACACTAATAGGTGATCAAAACACAAAAACACAGACAACATCAAATAGGCCGAAGTTACTTAAATTAGATTATCAGTAGAGAATCTGACCATGTGCAAATATTTCTGTGCTGCCTAAATTAATCTGCCACTATTGATACTGTTCATTTCTTGATAGTCATTTCTTGTGGGGGTCTTGTGGCAACAAAGAAATGTGGAAAACAGATAAAATATTTCCTGAATTGGTTCAAATTTAGCAAAAAGTAAGACAGGATTTTTCTTCTTTTTTTGTAACAATACTTTCTGGCAATAAATCTAATCCTGTTGGAAAGTCTGTTTCTCTTTTCATTGGTGTCACATTTGTATGGAACATGCATTTGTGGGATAAGCAGTGAACTGAGCATGTTGGTTAGGCCCATGAAATATTTGCCAAATCTTCCCTGACAACGCGAAACAGTTTGTTCTCTTGTTTGAGGGATTGGATGTTTGAGGTCTGAAGAAAGAAATACTGTCAACTGAACAATTATTTTAAACAATAATGGAAGAAATATGCTATTATATATAGTTATTTAACTTGGAAGGGATTTTGCGACCTTACCATCACCCCAGGGGGTTCCAACCCCCACAATGGGAACCACACCCCAAAGCCACCGACAATGACACATCTTGGGGTGGTTAATTGGTTCGATTTGATTTAATTCTGATTACTGAGGTCCCTATTCGATTACCAACCAATTCTCCATTCACGATTTTTTATTTCCCATTGGACAGTAATGCAAAATTATTGCACCATTAAAAAACAGTCGGTTGCTAAATTACTTATCTTTTAGTGAGAAAAAGCTCAGAGCACTTTCTGCGTAGTGTAGTTGTTACTTCAGAATTATTTGCTTTAACTTGAAACAAATTCACACTTTCAAATAAATGTCAACATTTGTAAAAAAAAATCTGTATAACAAAAATGCAGCTTTGGAACTGTGTCCATAGCTGTGATTTGGCTTGCACCTTTATAACAATTGAACTTAAATGTCCCATCCCATGTTTTTTTTTTCAAACAAATCTGATCATGTTTGCATCACCTCGCATGTTGTCATGGACTGTGTTGTATTGTTCCTGTAAGGCAGGATGGGAACCCAAATATCTGAATGGCAGGTAACAGCGTGTGCGCTGTCTTTATAGCAATTTACAGTTTCAGAAACAGTGACAGTGACCAAGCTGTATTAATATTTGTTTGGTTTTTAAAAATAGTGTCAGTGTATAGATGATCTTTTCACTAGCTTCATCTCAAATTAAGTTCTGAGACTGCAGTAAGATAAACAGAGCTGATTTCACCACGTTTTTAATGTATTCATTCTTGTAATGCTTCAGCAAACCCAGCATATGAAACGCAAAAGTAATGTTGTGTTTCTGTGTCTTGTTTCCACGGAAACACAGTTTTAACCGACCTAAAACGCAATTTTTTGAAACGCCCTTGAGAGTGGAATCCGGATTTTCAGTGGAAACACTGACATCACACTCCACTTTTTGCGTGTGCATTCCTCTTTCATTTTGGGAACTTTTTATGCGCGAACTGGACAACAACTACCGTACAGTTCAATGGAAGACTATCGATTAGATTTTAATCAACTTTTAAAAATGTAATAATTGATTCATACACGTTTATAACATAACCAAGATTAATCTATAATTGATTTTTTTTCACCACCCCTAGCATGATTGTGTGTAATTTTGCTGCCCTGCAATCTTTGACTGCCTGGATGATCTGACTCCAAAGCATGAACCACTTCTGTATTCAAATTGTACTCAATTCAAAGTCTCATTTTCAATTTCAAAGTTGTGATTACACACTGTGGTAAACATCATTTTGATCCATTCTGTGAACAAAATGTATTATGTAATGACGCCCAGCTTGTTGCAGCTGGTCATTATAGGAGCACAGCTTCATACAACCCCTTGACTTCAGCCAGCAGACTGCTGACACTAAGTAGTGTTGAGGCAGCAGTCTGGTACAACAAGGTGGAACAGGTCCTAACCTGCCAGAGACCAGAACTATGTCACTGAAAAACAACAAACAGGAACACAAACACCATCATAAAAGCTCTGTCCCTTTGTCTACTGGAAAATTATTTATTGATTCGCTATCTGCTGGCAGACATAATGGAAACAGTCTGTGTGGTGCGAACTTTGTCAATCAATGGACACATTAAGTGAACATGTTGTCCATAACAAGACACCGATGAGCCAGCAGCAACAGCAATGAAGATGTAACTTCAGTTTTTGAGTGTTGTATAAGCCTTTCACCTCACCATTATGCCTCCATGCATTTTGCATTGACAGCAAGGTTCAACCGAGACATAACAGCCCTACCTTGAAGAGGTATTCTGAAAGGGGCAACAATCTGTCTACATGTAATAGGAAGCAGTCTTTCATGTGTGAATAAAAGACTGAATGGGCCATTGTGGCTGGAGGACAAGTTGAGATGTAATCCCAACAGCTTAAAAATGTCATCCTTTCATTATTTTATGCGGTTAGACTAGGAATGGATCCTGATGTTCATTTCATTGAGAATTCACAACTTAATCAAAAAAATTAGGGTGAATACAAATTTTATCTAATTAAATAATTACAATCTTTCATTATTTTTAATTGGTGCCTGGTTTTAATATGGAATTCCTTACCAGGCAGTGGCCTAAAACAGATTGATAAGCACATTAAATACCAGGAGAAGAAGAACACCAACAAATCAATTGTCGAATAGATGCTAGTGACTATCAAATAGTGCTTTAGCATGAATCGCCCCTCCCTCATTCAGACATTTGTTCAAGACTGAATCATAACTTACAAATTAACTGAGGTTATTATAAAAAAATCTTTAAGAATTCACA
Organism: Labroides dimidiatus; assembly: GCA_030710495.1. NCBI lineage: Eukaryota > Metazoa > Chordata > Actinopteri > Labriformes > Labridae > Labroides > Labroides dimidiatus. The sequence goes on from CM061158.1 coordinate 12,611,747, forward strand.
GCAACTTTTGACCCCAAAATACAAAAAGTTAGTCGACAACATAAAAACTTTGAGGACATTCCCTCAAACTTTTTACCTTTATTATGCTTAATATGTACACATTGTTTTCAAGTGAAAGATGTATCTTATCTTATCAAATGTTCCTGATAAGGCAACAAGCAGCGTATAGCCTGGAAACACAGTCTCTGTTGGTGGATGTTGCAAGGGATAAACTGTCTATGTCAACTCTTTACCCTGTAATAAAAAAAGACATAAGAGAAGAAGAAAGATATATGTGACGTAGGATTGCCTTGTTTAATATTGCAATGATAATACAAAGCATAAATAAATCTCATGACCTGTCCCTTGGGAATGAAAAATAAGTCTGATGGGTAGATTTTCAAAGTCATATCTTGGCTAATGGTAGGTGTAAAAAGTAGGCCTGCTGAGTGAGGATACACTTCTTGTGCACAGTGAATGGTTTCTTATACATACTGCAATAGGAATAGACTTTCCCAACATGTTCTTTGCAAATGTTCACATTGCAGTAACAGTGAAACTGCAATTCATCATGCAGCCTTAAAAAGGAGTTGTGATAAACAGATTCAAGTCTTAGCCAGTCTCTGTTTGCACATGGTTAAAAGAAAGCGAGGAAAATAGAACGGCATCCTTCAGGTAACAAATCACTGAAATTAAATATCTGCATGTTGGAGAGATTCTGTGATCATGCTATTTTAAGACTATTGGCAACAACCACCACACCTCCAAAAGTCAGACTGGGTCATGTTTGGAGAGGCTCTGATCAAAAATCTGAGTTGCAGTGACAGAAATATCAACCTAAATGAAGCAGTCTGTATTTGGAAAGTACAACGTTTCCCTGGCTTGCTCTCAAGGCTTCTGGCTGCCATGGCAACAATGTTGGTCTCTGAGTGACTCATCCTTTCAGTGTCTATCACACAACAGGAGCTATAAGCACTCCAACCTCGCCATTGCAGGAGGGAAGAGGTATCCTTGCTGTCTGCACTCTTTTTGGGACCAGAAACCTACCGGCTACAGAGAGATCATTTCTCAGTCTGGTTACTTTGGCAGGAAGGAATAGTGCTGATAACTGGACAAGAGTCTGAGTAGAAGCATGGTAAAGATGCTCAACATACACTCATACAGAGGCTATTACTGCATATAAACATCACACTTATCACCTCTAGCTTTCAGGCAACTAACACCATCGGTGCTTACCTGACAGCACAACCTATATTTTTCTTAATACGCACTAAAACTACTGTTCTCTTGCCCTGTTACAAGTGGTTCATGTAGCCTGCAAATGATCAGAGATATTCTGCTAAACCTATAGTTCCTCTTAACATTAATATTTATGATAAATTTTTACTGTTTCAAAGCATCAACACTCTAATGCACACAAAGTATGGACAGCTCTGCATGCATGCAGCCCATTTGTAACCACACACTCATATATGAGGCATGAGTCACGCAGTTGTCTGTTACTAGACAACAGATGGTGAATTGATGAATTTAAACAAGCTCGGCAATTGCGTCTGGTTCCTGAAAAGATCCCCAAGGCAAAGCACGAATGTGGGATTTGGCAAAGTGAGTAAGCGAAAATAGAAATTCAATTTCTTAAGGTTCTTGTTTGTGAACACAGAGAGAAAGGTCATCTGTAAAATATGACAAGTGACAACCTGACTGCTGCTGCTGCTGACTGTGTGATGGGCTCAGGAGCCTCAGAACAAACAAGCTGACTGATTTATGAGGAAAACATCCCAAATATACCCTCTTTTAAGAATCAAATATTCTGACTCATCTATTTTTATAATGAGACTGAATGTCAAGCTTTCACCAGTTTTCACTCTTGCTGTTCATGTATCAATGGAAGTCACAGCTTTGATCATCAAAAATCTAAATTTCTTAATCCTTGCATACCTAGTTTCCAGTACTTCTGAAGCCAGCCTCACGTGGACACTACATTCACTGCAGTTTCTAATACTTCCACATCTGCTTAATTTCTCGCTGCCAGAGGTTGCACAGTTTGTGAATTTGTCTCAAAGCTGCTCTTAACCAATTGCACTTTGAGGGATCAATAAAGTTTCTTTGAATTTAACGGAAAAGCAGGTGAACCAGACTAACTAAATCAACCTAAACATAGGGCTAAACTCTCTGAATTGGGATTAGCATTCATTTAACAAGCTTTTTGATTCCTACCTTCTTAAATGCCAACATTTCTCATTTTAAAGGGGCTGTGAGGACTATATGGAAAAGATAGTGTTCTTCCTGGTAAGACTCCTTTTCCCATGAGCACTAGCATCTACTGCCGCAAGGAATGAAGGTGGATCAGATCATCTTTTTAACACAACTTTTCTTTGTTCAAGACAACTTTTTATCGGATACAAAGCTACGAGGTAATGAATTTAATAGTTATGTAGCGCTACTGTTTCAAATGTAACAAGCAAACTTTGTAAACTCAGTTTGTGCTGTGGTTTAGTACCAGGCTATATTTAGCACAACTCACAGCCCAGTGCTGTGAGACATGTATGTAGCATGAAATTTTAGTGAATCCTGGTTATGTCCTGCCAGTACTCATCTACCAACTCCAACCTCACCAAGCAGAGCAAACTTAACCTCGCTCTTCATTAGGGCTGCCACGATTAGTCGACTAGTCGCGATGACGTCGACGATCAAATTCGTCGGCGACTTATTTAATAATCGACGTCGTCGTTTTAATATTTTTTTTAACTTTATTTTTCCCTCAAAACTGCCGCTGTAATTTCACCTGTCTCGTCTGCTGTTCCGTCCTTGACGCATACGCGCAGAAGTGGTAACCGGGGTAACCCGTGATGTCACTGGAAAAGTTATGCTCAACAGCAGTGGTCCCCAGACTACGGCCCGGCCCCCTGAACAATACCAGAGACGCATTATGATTTATATTTTTTTTTCGGTGCCAAGTTTCGGTACCCAAAGGGTTAATAATGCCACCGGTGATTCGCTGTAACGTTACACATGGTTGTGGTATGCAGGAAGGTGTTGCCAAATTAGCGTCTCTGTCGCTATATTTAGTGACTTTCAGAACCCTCTAGCGACTTTTTTTTTCTGAAAAGCGACAAATTCAGCGACCTTTCTGTGGTTTGGGGACGGAGTGAAAGCACGTTTTGATCTTCGGCCGCTGCTTCTCAACGAGCAGTGGGCGCTGAGCCCCTCCCCTCTCCAAACACAAACTCCTCCGCTCACAGCTCCAAGCTGCAGCCAGAGCAGACGACTGCGTGCAAATGAATCACGCTAATCAATGTCTCTTTTCGGTCAGCTTTGCCGGTCAAAAGCCCGGATAAAGGAGGAGGGTTTTTATTTTATCATTAAAAAACAAGAATCAACAGAATAAAGTTCATTAATAGTTGTTAACAAATTTACAGTGTACTTAGTATAAACTGACCTGTCACTTGTTTGCACCTGTTATTTTGCACTGGCAAACATTTTATGTAGGAAAACTGCTATGAGAAGAAAATTAGATGTAGATGGAAGATAAAACTCCAGATTTGTACCATAACATGTAATGAAAGTTTCTTTTAGTTAGAACTGATATAAAAATTGGTAACGAAAAAAGTATTGCAATCAGCTGCAATTTATGTATGATCTGAATAGTCGACTAATCGCAAAAAATAATCGGTGACTAGTTGATTATCAAAATAATCGTTTGTGGCAGCCCTACTCTTCATTTTATTGACAGACTCTCAAGTTTGATCAGATCACTGCAGTTCAAATGCTGCATGTGGGTTGGAATGAACATTATCACAAACAGCTTAACCCGTGCCGTGCTCTATCACTCTCTGGTTCAGTTTTCTTGTGCTCTTCTGTCCATTTTCTTTCTTCAGTTCAGGTCCACAAATTAGTTGCAAAATTATTACAAGAAATCGATTTTAGAAGAGAAAAACAGATCTCGCTTCTCACTACTGAATGCTGTATGTCAGTGTGGTGATATCATCGGAACTTCTATGTGCCATAAATCAATCTGGTCCTGGACAACCCGACCCGGCAACTAAGAAATAGCATTTAGAAATAACCAAGTCTGCCGCTGATAATCTCATTTTAAATTGTGGATTACAATCAGACATATAAGACAAGACTTTTCAAGATAATTTAGAAAGTCCTCATAGGGACTTTAAAAGTTATATTATGGCATTGTAACATTTGCTTTTTCATGGCTGACAGCCTCTGCTAATAGCTGTAATACCCTTGGTCTTACCATTAACAAGAAATGTGTTCTTAAAATTCCTTTATTCATAGGTTTTGAAGTTGTACTTATATATTTCTAACCATATCATTAAACTTAAAACCAACTTTTAGTGAGCGGATGGTCCTCCTCTTTTTTTTTTGTTAATCCAGCATTTCCATGTGCCAAAAAACCTTGCTCACAGTAAACACTTTCCAGCTCTGCCAATGTTTATTAGCATTCAAGATTATACAAACCAAGGACACTTTGCCTTAAGATGTTTTTGTACTAATTACCATCTTAAACAACAATGAAATTACTCAAACCAATCATTTGAGAATGGACCCTGATCCAAAATCTGATGGGTTTACTTAACACAACATCCGTTATAGTAACTCATAACAACACATTCCTCCTCAAGATTTCAGTGTGAGAAAGTCAGCAAATTTAGCTGTCACTTTCACACTCATTAACCAGGCGCTCACTTTCCTTCTATTTCAAGTCAATCTGGGTGTGGTTGTCATGCTGTTGTCATGTTTTACAAGATCATTTCAAGGGGTTCAAATTCCTGAGAAACTGTAAAGCTTTTTTGTACCTAGTGTCAGTTAACAGCATATAAGACAATATATATATTGCTGTCCTTAAAAAATGTATGTTACCAGACACTGATGATACAAACTCATTCATTAAATGTTTCTTGAGAGGTTGCATCATGCTGAAAACTTCCATCTACTTGACCAGGCAAGTCTTTCTCACTTCAACTGTGATATTTCTCCTGGCATCACAAACTCTGATGTTAAGCTGTCGAGGCTTGTTTTTATGTTTTAGGAAAATAGTCATGAGATTTTATAATTACACTTTTTATTAAAAAAGTTACAGATATGATTTCAATGGGGGAGTGAGTACACAGTAGGCTCTCTCCATGAAAAATTCAACTAAATTGATACAGTGAAAGGATCTTATTGTATACATTCTATCTCTAATTTACAAAACATTAATAGACTCTGTTACTTCCACTCCTCCCTGTTATGTTGGCTTAATTCAGTGGGGTGACTTTTTGAAGGAAATGGGTGAAAACTGAAGAAAAATAAAAAGGTACAAACAGTGCGTTCTTGTTACTGAAGAGGGCGCTAAATTCTGTATGTTTTTGGGGGCATTTTAACATATGTTTCTGCCTCCCAAGAGGACACTTTAGTACATTTTTCAACAACTGGGCCACGAGAGAGGGGCACACTGCCTCCATGCACACCACTGGCTTAATGTAAACAATCACAGACATATGCTGTGCTTCATTGGGATAAATTTTGACGACATGTTTAAGTACAAAGTGAAAATGTAATTTTTATTGTGAATGGAATCTCAAAAAATAAATGAATAAATAATAATCTCAATATAAGATATGAGATCATCTTGTGTCCTGCATCCAAGCAGCATTTAACTGACATTCACACAGTTATTGAATTAGCAAAGAATTTAAACTCTATTGCAGAAACATTATAATCAAAAATAAATTTTAAAAAAGCTGTCCTTGTATAAATCATTGTAAGGGTATGTGCTTGCTATATTTTGCATCGCTATTTCCTTGTACACATACTCATTTGTATTTGTATTCTTACTTGTTGTTGGAAAAAGTAAAATAAAAAGTTGGTCAAAAAAAAAAAAAAGCTGTCCTTGATCAGGTCATATGCTGGACCTTACCATATCTCCACCCACATGCATCACCTCCACCTAAAACAGAAAACTGCATCAAATGACAACAAACTCCCTTATTTTCCCACACAGTGTCATGCTTCACTTGAAGCATTTTTGCCATCCTCTACTCTCCACTGCACTTTCATGAGTTAAAAATCAAACAACAACAACTATGTGATATTCAACAGGTGGTTCAGCAGCCCTCTAGCCTTCAGACTTTGTGACCTGCTTGTAGCAATTTTTAGAATTTCAGACTTGCTGGAAGGATCCGGACAGGGTGTGTGATGAATGAGAAGAAGTAAAGCAGTATCAGTTTGTGCTCTTGGTTGAGATGTTCCAGTTTCCTGCCTCTGGCTGAGTGCTCAAGTTATAACTCAGCAATGTTTGCAGTAGAAGTGGCTTTGCATCATCACAAGATATAAACTTGCCAAGCTGTAGAGAAAAGATGAGTGCTGCCGTTTTCTTTCACTTTCTCAAACGTTTTCAGCATCAACATAAAGGAGGAAGTCACATGCAATGCAGCACATTCGAACAAATCATAGGTCTCTTTGTGAAGACATTGTTGCTCCATAGCCCTAAACTGTTAACTCCCTGGTAGAGGTATGAAACACACCCCCGCAACACTTTTAAAGGGAAAAAAAATCCTCCTAACCCATTTTTGCTCTTGAGATGTGCCCCTGCATGTTAACTCTTCCCCGACTATTCAGCTAAGGTGACTCTGGATGTTTTTAGGCTCACCTTGAAGCAAGCATAGTGCGGGGAAAGTCAATGCAACTGTTGAGGAAACGGAGCATTTTGCACAGGGAGCGCGAGCTGATTTATGCACTTTGACAGATAGTGGTGTCGTTAATTAAAAAGCCCTGGGGTCAAATTATCCAAACAGCTTGTGTGAAAGGCAAGCTGCGGAAAAACGAATGAAAATATAAAGAACTGGTTCAACAAATGTGTTGTCATTTCCTGTGGGTTTTAACACAAAACGTATGCAGAATAGTGGAAGAACTAAGTATTAAGACATTGCAGAATTTGAGTTCTTTTCCCCCCATGTTTGCTGGTTAAAGTCGCGCAAAGTGAAAACCTTAAAGTGCAAACAACAGTGGTCATTCCTGCCTATTTTAAGCGCCAGACCCCTTCATCCTCTTACCTTTGAGCTGCGGCAGCGGTGAAAGCTCCACCGGAGCGCTCTGAGTGCGGTACTGAGAGGAGCCCTGGGATTTTCTCTGCTTCTGGGCCTTCCTCATAGACTTTCTCGTAAATCCGTCCACTTTCTCGGCTGCGGAGATGGCCGACATTTTGATGCAGAAATGGACGAGGACTTCAGAAAAGCTATTTTATCCCGAGGTTAAAATGCAAGGTTTCCTCTTCTGCTCGCATCAGCACAAAAAAACCGAGCCCAACTACGCGACTTGAAGCTCGTCCCCCTGTACAACTCTTATGTTATTCTGTATAATCCAACATGGTCGCCAGGTATTGGGGGTTAGACTGTGTCCAAAGACTGCATCATCTGACAGCTTGAAAAAAGAAATACGAGCACTATCTTCAACACACTAACAAAGAATCCATTGCTTTACTTGCAGTAAAACTTTGAGTAACAAAGGCAAATAAATTGCCTCTTTCCTGTCTCAAATTCTATTGTTTTATCACTGCTTGGTCCTGACAAAAAAATCTACCTGTTGCTGAACAAATGAAAAGCATTATCGCCAGTAGCTGCTGAAATAAGTCACAAAGTCCTGACAGTAGCAAACTTAGTGCACTGCGAGTCTGCAAGCTAATGTTCCTAGCTAGCTTGCTAAAATTAGCAGCTGTTAATGTGCTCCTATACAGAGACAGTAAAAAGTTGGTGAAGATAGAAACCCCAACCGATTTACGGTGTGCGTTGTAGAAATAGGTCCAGGTACAAAGGCGCTGTTTTTAATCCTGGTTAGGCTTGCGCTGGTGTTTCCAAAGAACAATCCGCGATCGATGAAGTTCAGTTTAACTCGACGAATGGGTCTCTTTTAGCGCTTAAAAGTTAGCACCGTGTCCACAGTGGAGAACAAATAACGGTATCCCTCACCGAAAACGTAACTTTTGATTCCACGATCTCAAAAAGTCAGTATTTTACTCGATTTAGCAATTTAATCGATGTCGAGCTCGACAACAGCCACACAAACACTCCCTGCGCTGTCGTTCAGCCGTTGTCTGTCTGCTTGACTGTTTGGTACACTGCAGAGCCTGACAGTTGTACGTCATTGAGTGACGTCCCTTGCTGGCCAATCACGAGCAGTGAATCGAAGACCGTGATAACTTTTTAAGCCAATGAATACGGGCAGAAAGAGGGCCCGGAACATGTGATATTAGAAAACAAATACACGACAGCGAAATGAGTGGCAGCTAGAGGAGGTCTTACTGCTGTGTTCCAAATTAACATTTAATATTTAAGGGAAAAGACTAAAGGATTTTTTTTTGCTTTTACGTCTAACTTTGTTTTATTAGCTAGGGGGAAGTCAGCTTAAGTAAGTAAAATATACCCCTATTTTCATCTGAAATTACTTTAGACAAATGTGTGGTGAGCAGTCTAGGCATGATGCCCTACAACAGCTAGAAACATACACTACTGAATCAGAATGACTTTAATTCCATTTTCTGAGAAATTGATCTGGACGTATGGTCACAAATATTTGGTTAATAGGAGTGACTACAGTTAACTCTAAAAATAATAATTTAAACTAATGGCAAAATGTTTAAAAGAAAATATAGATGTTATTCCTGAATCCTATGTGTTCAGAGGAACAGGCTCAGATGTGTACTATTATAGTGTGTTCTACCATTTTAGACAGCTGCAGGTATTAAAATCTGATCCTTCAAAATCTCAAAGCTCCCAAAATAATTTAAATCAAACATGAAAAGAACAAAAAAAAATGTCTCGGTGAACATAAGAAAAGAAAAGACAGGGGAGTAAATAAATGAGCAAGTGACATACAATTAAAGCTATTGCCAATTTAATAAAATCTGACCACAATGGTGTCAATTAAATACAAACGAACCAAGAAACAATCATTGGTTTCTTTGTACATATAAACAACTTAAGCATTTGCTCAAGAAAAGTAACTTTGAATCTTAGATTTTTTTTTACACAAAAAGCAGATAAGACTGAAACTGAAACATGAAAAAGCCAAGAGACTGAGCTTTTAATAATGTTGACGTTTGTAACTGGACTCTGAGATGTTGGGGAACTATTTCATTGCATCGAAACAATTCCTCGATATTCACCCAGTTGACCTCATTTGTATCCAATTAAATGTGGGCCATTTAGTTTGACTGACAGTTTTGAGTAAAACAAGAACATTTTTCAGCAACACAAAAGTTTGTTTTTTAACAAGAGATTCTGCAGGGCACCGGCTGAATGCGTTGGTGGCAACCGCAAAACCTATGACCCAATTCAAATTTAAAAGCAGTGTCTCGGGTTATAAAAAAAAAAATGTTGCATCAAATATTCAGAATGAAGTTTGTCACTCCCTTTAGAGCTCAGGTTCACGCACTACTATAATCTTTACATACATCAGAGCTCTTAGGAGGTTTTTCTCAGAGCAGTTATGTTAAAAAATACTCAAAATAAAAAATACATGTCATCTCAAACAGGAGCACAGATTATCTGACTGGCACAAGAGTTCATTCCAGAGGCGTCCTTGTAAAATAAGTGGAGATTTTCTTCATGGCCTGTGGGGAGCGGGTGGTCTGGAAAGCCACAAGAAAAGAAAGGTCAGATGCAATACTAAAATACTCATCTTAATAGCTAGAAAACATTACTGTGTATTGATTGTCCTCGTAAACTAAACAGCTCTTAATCAAGTCTCAATTTCTACTAAAATACTCATACACACAACAAAGCCTAGTGCCATCAGCACGAAACAAGGGAAAAACTACAGACGCACTCACTGGTGATGCTGGTGTCTTGCATTCTTGCTTCTTGGATGCACTTGGGCTTCTGGGAGAACCAGAATTTCCTTGACGTTTCCTCATTTTTTGGCCCATCACTGATAACCAGTCAACCACTCTTGGGGAAAAATTTTCCTTATCGCTTTGTCTCGGCGATGTTTGTTTGTCACCCTCTGCCTGAACGTCTGTTTGTTCTCGTCTCTCTTGAGCTGTGCAGCAGATTCCAGACAGGACTCGGCCTCTCTTGGCTGCAGGGTAGAGTTCAGAAACACACTCACAATTTTCTGCCGACTCACAGTTTGTTGGTGGACTGTCTCCAGTCTCAAGCCTGCGTTTGGCGCGTCTTTCTGTGGGAGAGGAGGTGCTTGCAGGGCTTTGGGGATTTGGATTCAGCACTTTGCGGAACAAAGGGCTGACCTGGACGGGAGATCCATGGCTTGGGGACAACCACTGCTTGATAGATGATGGGGTTCTCTGGCGAGCAGCTGCAGCTTTGGCATCCTGAGAGGGGAGAGGTGAGGTGGTGATGGAGGGCAGAGGCAGGGCGGCTCCACTGGGAGCACAGGCAGCTAGCTGGGGTGAAGCCAGTCCACCTATACTCTCTATCCTTGGGGTCTTTGCAGGAGTTGAGTTTGGTTTGATTTCAGGTGCTAAACAAAAGCAAAAATTCTTGTCATTCAGTGTGACACAAAGTATTCTTTCTAAGTTATGCAAAGCATACGCATTTTATCTTGCAAATACAGAAAGACAATGTGAGGACTAAAAACTAAGATGCTGCTTTTAAAGACTGTAATGAAAGTTGTAATGCATACTTGAGGGAGTTATATGACGTGCCCAGCCCACAAGATTTGCCTCTCCCACTGAAGACTGTGATCCATCCATTTCCCTGTGAAGCCTCCATATCCGAACTGTATGATCATCAGAGCAGGAAGCAATCTGCCAACAGAGCAGCAGAGATTATACACAGCTGAAATCAGCCTGTTTAAACAGCTCAGCTTCACAGCAGGGAAGGGAAAACATTATTTTTTTTAAAACATTATTTAACCAGGAAAGAACCGATTGAGATTAAATCTCTTTTCCAACGGTGACCCGGCCAAGAGGACTCGAGGTTATTAAAACAGTTTTTTTTCCCTTTTTTAAAAATGGTCTCAAAATATATGTATGCAAACAAAGCACATTTAATGCCCCACCTTAGTAAAGTCTGTGGGACACCATGCAACACATGTCACTTCCTCACTGTGGCCTTGGAGCGTCATGAGAGGACGTGTGGGGTCAGAGATCTGAAATGTAAACAATGGTAAACGCTCAAATACAGTCCTAATACAATCAGAGCACTACAGAAATTGTTACATTGAACTGAAAATATGCATATACCTTCCAGATGTATGTGTGGTTGTCACCTGAGCCACTGGCCAAAAACTGGTCATCTGGGCTTATAGAGGACTTGATATAAAAAGAGGAGTTCTGGTGGCCACTGAAAGCAGCAACTGTAGAGGAAAATGAACAATTTTTGAGAGTCATTAAATCAAGATATCACCGTGAAGGCATCACAGCTTTAAAAACAGGAGACCAAAAAGACATAAGTAAAAAAACAGAAATATGTTGGTACAATCACTAATCCTAAGCACATCTACATGTTTCCTCTTTTCTTTCTCAACTATCTGCTTCTTGCATCACAACAAGCAAATGACACTTGTTTGCAGCCCCATCTAGTGATAAGGAATGGCAGTAATGTCATGATAGTCTGGAAATTCCTGTTCACAGTTTGTAAAAGCCAGAATGGAATCCTTGCTTACCTGGGGTTGTTTTGACCCCACTGACATTGAACATGTAGATACTGTCATCAGTGCAGTTACACATTACATGGGATCTTGAAGAGTCCAGAGTGAGTCCGGAATAACCTGAAATACATCAAAACAACTTTCAGTTTGTTCTAGTTAACAGCTGATCAATACTTTAAAACTAATCTAGATACAGAAATAGACTTTGTTGATATTTGGAATTTGAATTTGGAATGCCCTGGTGCTGAAGAAAAACAGGACTGGATCTGGGACAAGAATATCTCAGTTATCATTATTTCTAATATTGTGCAAAACTCACCCAGCCGCATGCGCATGCAAGAGCCTGGATAGGGATATGTCTGCATGGGAACAGGATCTTGACAGTGAGCAGTGTAGTTTTTCCTCAGATCCCACATCTTGACCACTCTAATAGAACCAAAAAAAAAAAAAAAAAAAATCAAAGAAAATTACCAATGTTTATCCGTTTCCTTCACCATCCACTGAATGGAACGTGTTAGTCACAGTGCTTTCTTACCCATCGACTGCCCCAGAAGATATAAGGGTGTGCTGATCCCGAAACAGAACCACTGTGACACTCTGCTGGGAGTCCTGCAAGAAAGGCTCAAAGTTTAGCTTCCTTTCTGCACAGCACATTATTCATTTTTCTAAATAGCGTCAGTTTTTGAAAAAACTTACCACACTAGGTGCCATGCCCCGCATGTTGCCTCGCCTCTTCTTGGTTTTGGTGGGGGGTTGTGTCTCGGCTTTGTTGTGAGCACCACTGATCTGTTTCACCTGTCTGTAGAAACCATCTAAGAGGAATGCACAAACACAATCACACATGGTGCAGAAAACAAGACACCAATACTTATCTTTAAAAATAATTTAACAAGCTAAATTTTTCTTTGGGATAAATTAAGTTCTACTATATCTTACTGTGAATTTGAAATTCTTAGTACAAACCTTTTTTGCTGCACCTGGTGTCCCAGACCATAATATTTCCATCTCTGGCCCCTGTACAGAACACAGCTGCATAGCACAAGACAAATAATTACTAATGAGATAAAACAAGGAACCAGTTAAGCAAAGACATTAAATCTGTTAATAAACTTCAACTTTTATTTTTGTATGTCTCTTTTTAGAAAACAAGTAAACTGTTTCCCAAAACTTAATGTTGTTTCTTTGTCTGTATTGTGTTTACCTTTCTCCTGCGGTGCAAATGCCACAGACTTTAAGCTACACAAGTGACCCTTAAAGCTGCCTAACAGCTCCCCAGACTTGACATCCCACAGCCTTGCTGTCTGATCACCAGCAGCAGTTACCTTTGGATGACACATAACCAGTATGAATGTATAAATAGTCGATGATATTCTCAAATTGCATTTATATGAAAAAAGTATATCAGAAAAAAATTGTAGTCTGTCTGGATTTATTTGGTAGCAATGGCTTTTTTAAAGCAATACATGTATTTAAATACAGTATTTCCTGAACACACGTCATAACTCATAAACATAAAATTTGTACATACTAGTTGAGGCTCCCCAGGTACCCAGGCTATGTCAAAGACAGCATTCTCATGAGCCAGCCATTCTGCAAAATCATATACACCATTAGCCAATGCTTATATTTTCTGATAATAAACACAAATCACGTATAAAAACAAGATTCTCTACAATTACCTTTGAGAAGTGCGTTTTTTCGTCCCTCTGTGTTGTAGATCCTAACAATGCCTTCCTCGTTGGCAGTTGCCAGGACATTCTGCATATTACTAGCTGTACAGGTGAGGAAGAGAGAAAGGGGGCACGCCAGTTAGATCGTTATATTAAAGACCCTGTTTGCATCACCTGAGTGTGTCATGCAGTGGAAAGTAAATATTCACCCGAGGAGAAAGCTAATCCAAATGGAGGAACAGAATCCCCCAGGTTTCCATAGGAGATGTGTTCGTCATGTCGAACACACTGGTAGCCTTCCAACAGAGAACTCAGAGGGTACCTGTGCCAGAGATCTGCAGGGAGGGCTTGTCAGAGACAAGGGGTTTCAGGCTCATTTCAGCGATTTTGATACTTGGTATCATATGAAGCAATTGAAATCGTAAAACATACTGTTTTAAATGTATGGCCTACAAACAAAATACTTGTAATCCGAGGTTGTATGAATACTATTATTATTTTGCGAGAATCAGTTCAGTAAATGCACAACGAAAGAGCCACGGATAAGATTTTTATGCATTAAATTGAGTTTTATTCAGCATTTGTTTTATTTGAGACGTAGAGCACACTATGTAGCCTACTTAATGTAAGATAAAATCGATCTAAGCAAATGAAACGTTAGTTCGGTCAATTCTAAGCTCCCAACATAGCACGACAAGCACTACAGCTGTAAACGGTAAAATTCTGCGGTAAAGTTACCCAGTTCCATGGCTCTTGTTGTTAAGCTACCTGATAGTAGCTTTACATGTAGCACAAAAGAACCAAAGGGATCACCCTGTACCCAAAAAGGTACTCGGCTGGGTGGATCTTACCATTATGCCTTCGTGATCCCACTCCTCTGCCAATAATCGATCGAAAAAGCATCTCTACAGTGTTGCAGAGGAAGATCGATGATGTATTTAAAACAAATCTGAGAAGTTAGCTCGCGATCTTATTTTCCGTGTTTTAGTAACTTCTTCTTCCCGCGAACAGATCCTCTGAACACAGACACCGAATCACCCGCTAAACTGGCGTCACGCGCTACCATTGGTGGAGCCAGCCGCTTCCCCTCGAGCCCCGCCTACATATCCGCTTTATTCTAAATTATAAGAAACGCAAAATGGTGTGTAAATACAACTTTCAGCCAAGGACACCCCAGTATGGAGTGGTAATGTTGATTCTTCATACAACTTTTTCGTAAACTTTCTATGGCTTGATGCCTCCCTGTCCAAACGACACCTCAGATGACCTAATTTTACGCCCTGTAAGCACTTCCATCCTTACATTTTAAATGCACTACTTTGCCCACCATTGAAATAAATGGTTGTAAAGCATATAAAAGTATAATTATTGGTGCATTTGACTGCTGTCCAAGACGAGGCCAGCAAAGAGACGTAACTTACCGTTTGGTCCTTATGGATGCTAGAATCCATACAGCTGAAAGAAGGTTTAAAAAAAAAAAAAAAAACACGATAAAGCAACCTTGTCTTATAATTTCTGTGTCAAGATAAAGTTATTTAAAAACAGCCAGTCGCTGAAAAGAAATCAAAGTGTCCCTATAGCCTTTCCCCATCAGCAATATATTGTTACAGCAACATTACACTATAAATTACGATACATTTACACGTTTACATTACTTGACTGTTGTATTCAGACTACCTTCAAAAAAACATCATCGTCAAATTGAATTGAATGTTGTTAAGAGCTCATCAGCTTTTGATTTTTTGAGAAGAAACATTCATCAAGATAATGTCATTATGTGTAAGCCTGGGGGTTTCTTGACATTTCCCGACATACCCTTCTTACTTATTTTAAAATCAAATCCTCTGCAATCAAATGTGTGCAAATAAAGCAAATCATTAGCTTTTATTTTGAAAAGCAAGACCGGGAACCGGATGTAGCGTACCTGTAACAGTCAGATAAGCTTTCATTCAGTCGTCTTTACAATGCTACACCAATAGCTAGTCAGTGCTACAAAGCCTGTTTTTATTTAGAAAACCAAACGACCATGTCGCTTTCCACAGCACGTTCATTCCTGTCAGAGGCTTGTTATGGTGAACAAGAACTGGACGCTAACTCAGCTCTCATGGAGCTGGACAAAGGTCTGTTAGCTGCCATGCTAACCCGTTGGCATTTTTTCCTCATCGTTAGCAGTGCATTCTGGTCTTGGGTGTTGTGTCCTGTGAATGTCTCAGTTTCACAGGATGTTACTGGTCTATAAGATATGCTTTATTTTTCTTTCATCACAAGTTGAATTGCTTTGATTCCAGGGTTGCGGTCGGGGAAGCTCGGGGAGCAGTGTGAGGCTGTGGTCCTCTTCCCTAAACTCTTTCAGAAGTACCCTTTCCCCATCCTCATCAACTCTGCGTTTCTCAAACTGGCTGACATCTTCAGACTCGGGTATGGATTTATTATAACACAGCACTAGTAGAAAGGTTGGATATTTTCGAAATGTTCATTTCCTTCAAGGCAGGAAATGCCTGTTCATCTCTGAGATATGAAGTCCTTGCTAATATAGAAATACAGTCTATTGCAAGATTACAACAGCCTTGCTATGACTCCTAATGTAAATATTAGACACACCACAAAACAAAATTCAATATTCAATATATCCTAATATCATCCTTGCACCCAATTCTAACCTTAAAAATGGTTGATTCAGAAGTCTATATCTAGGACAGAATCAAAAATATTTCCATAAAGTGTCAGTTTTATCCAAGTGTTGTAAAAGGGAATGTGTACAACACAGTAATACATTCACTTTCACGTAACCACCAAGTGTATTTTCTACAATTTCTTACTTCAGTGTTTTTTTATGAAAGTTGAATGAGTCTTTCTTTTTTTTTTTTTTTTTTTTTTTTGCTATTTATAAATAATATGGGTTTAACTTAGCTTGAGTCAATTTCTAACTTAGCTTGAGTCAGTTTCTGCACTGCTAATGCAGTAATAATTGTGGGACTTGTTTTAAAAAAAAAAATGAATGAATGAATGGTTTTGCAATTATTCAACCATATTTTAATTGTACATCAGTTTTTGGCACAAAAAGCAACATTTTTTTAAATTCAAATAGATTTTAATAGATAGCTGGATGAGTTAATGTACATATTCATAAATTTAAACAACAAGATCATATTTTTGTTTTCAATCAAACACTCAAATATACTTTTTAAATAAAGCATACTTGAGGAACGTTTTTGCATGCTGAGCTGGCATTGTTCCTCAGACTCAACTAACAAATTAAAGTTTTCAAGGACTTTTTGTAAACTTCAGTGTAAGTTGACGGCACTGCATACTCCTGCTCATACTTGAACTAGCTCTGGCGTCCTCGTTGCAGCTACCATATACGGTCTGTGACAGCTACAAGTTGAGCAGGCTAGAATTGCTCTGTTAATATGCAAACATGCATATGCATTGCGTAATTTGCACACAACAAT
This sequence comes from Labroides dimidiatus, assembly GCA_030710495.1. NCBI lineage: Eukaryota > Metazoa > Chordata > Actinopteri > Labriformes > Labridae > Labroides > Labroides dimidiatus. Next base: position 12,628,452 of record CM061158.1, read on the forward strand.
CCTTCCAGTGCAGTCTCATTCATCACTTGCTCATTCATTGCTATGATAGATATGCCAGGAACATTCCATGTTACCTGGAGTGCAACAACAAGCTGCAATAAATTGCATACATTTTTTTTCCAACAGAACATTTTTTCTGTAATTAATAAATCTTGATTAACACATAAAAGTCCAAGCCCTATACAAAAGATATGGATTTATCAACAAGTGACCATGAGTAAATTGCCTGTAATGTAATTTTTATTTTGGCACAAACTGCTTTTCGTTCACCGTTTGTCTTTCTGATTTAAGGAACAACTTCCTACGCCTCTGTGTACTCAAAGTAACACAGCAGAGTGAGAAACATCTGGAAAAGATCCTCAATGTGGATGAGTTTGTCAAACGTGTGTTTTCAGTCATTCACAGCAATGACCCAGTGGCTAGAGCCATTACTCTGAGGTAACTACGAAAGCACTGAAGTTTCACCTTTGTGGATTTAAATAGAATGACTAATGCTTGGTAGACTTCAACTTTTTTTAATGTCATCAGAGGTTTCAAAAAAAAATCGCTGTGTTCTGTGTTGTCAGGATGCTCGGTAGTTTGGCCTCTATCATCCCAGAGAGGAAGAACGCCCACCACAGCATTCGCCAGAGTCTGGATTCTCACGACAATGTAGAAGTTGAGGCTGCTATATTTGCTGCTGCAAGCTTCTCTGCAGAGTCAAAGTGAGGAGAACTGTTGCTTAACTTGAGCTATTGAATATGTTGGAAGAAATATGTTTTGATGTAATATTTCTAAATTTACAGGTACTTTGCTGCGGGGATCTGCAACAAAGTCAGTGAGATGATTCAAGGTATGGTATCTAATCTGATTGTAAAAGGTTGCCTATTAATTCTTTTTTCTTTTTCTACTTCAAATAATACTCTAAACCTATAGTCCAGTCTGGTTTTCTTTTTTTAAATACATCTAAATTTATAACCATTTTGAAATGATTACTCTGGAAGAGATTACGCTGATCTGATCTTGCATAATTTTAGTATTGTATAGTTTGCATTCCTCTTTTCTTTGTCTAATCCTCAGGTTTAGACACCCCCGTGGAGCTGAAACTGAAGCTCATTCCCATGCTGCAGCACATGCATCACGATGCCAGCTTAGCCTCCAGCAGCAGAGAGCTCCTGCAGCACCTGGTCACCTCTTATCCCTCCACCCCCATGGTCATAGTCTCCCTGCACACCTTCACCCAGCTGGCTGCGTCCTCTCTCATTGACATCCCAAAGCAAGTAAGGGCAACGACATGCCTGGGATTTGTTGTTTATCGTGATGAACTTGGAGACAGCATCCAGAGCAGATACTGTGTCAGAGTTTTAGAAGTTTTGCTCAACTGAGGGTCTTGTAAACTGTTCCCTCAGCTTTAACTGCAGGGTATGACAAAATGTACAGCCAATATGTTAGTACAAATGTTTTTCTTTTTTATTCTTTATTTGTACAGTTGCAGCTCCTACTTCAATACTTGAAAGATGACCCAAGAAAAGCAGTGAAGAGACTTGTAATCAGTGACCTAAAGCTTCTGGCCAAAAAAGCTCCCCACCTGTGGATCAGAGAAAACACTCAGGTATACTTTTGGATTCAGTACCTACACAGCAGGAAGTGATTATATTGGTTAAGAATCAGTGTGTAATCCACCAGGATTTTGTCTCCCCAGACTCTTTGTGAATGTGCCCTGTCAAGCCCTTACAACAGTTTAAAGCTGGGGATGCTGGCTGTGCTCTCCACTCTTTCAGGAACTATTGCAATCAAGCAGTACTTTAATAACATCACAGGTAGGAGCAACTTTTAAATCTACTGGAACAGTGCAATGTACCTTTAGTATCTACGAATCGATGCGTGAACATACTATAACACCAGGTTTATATTATTCTCTGCATATTATAGAGTAGTTAAAATGTCTTGTCTGATCTCTTCTCAAACATTCCTCTCAGGTGGCTCCTCAGTTCCCCCCCGCCTCACTGACCTGGTTAAACTGGCACAAGAATGCTGTTACCACAGCAACCTGGCAGTGGCTGCTCACGGGGTCATCGTGCTCTCCAACATCACAATTTCCTGTCCAGAAAAAGGTTAGTCACCGCAAGAAAATGCTCATCAATGCATTTAGTTCACTTCAGCCCACATTATTCTCTTTTGTGCCAAGGCTGAATGTTTGTGTGTGTGTTATTTCTCCTCAGATATTGTGCAGGTGGAGCAGGACACAGTTCTGGGAGTGGAGTCTCTGCTGATGCTTTGCAGTCAGGACAGCAGCCCCAGTTCCCAGAACACTCTGAAAGTAAGGCCCCGTTTACACAACAACGGTTTTAGGATGGAACGCACAAGTATCGTTTACACGGAAACAGCATTTTAGCCGACCTAAAACACTTTTTTTTTAAATGCCCACCAGAGTGGAATATTTCTGAAACACTGGAGCCACCATTGCTGTGTACACAGCAGGCCACAGATTTCCTTATGTGCATGCACATTTGGCTCTTTGGTTGCGGGAACTTTTGATTGCCGTGCGCGAACCAGACGACAACAGTTCAATGAATGACAGACTACCATGTTGAGCTTGTGCTGCTGAATCTGCTGACTGCTTTTCATCAAAATGTGCATCTTTCGCTCCACTTCTGCACTCAGATAAAACCATAAGTTGCATTCAATATATCCACCTTTGTTCTGACTACCCACAGTTCATAGAAGTTATCGGTTTTGCTCTTCCGGTTGAAAATTCTGTTTACATCGCTATGGAGACCTCAAAGCTAAGGATGTTAGCCTAGTCGTCCTACTCGCTCTAATAAAAGGCTTTTAACAGAAAGAGAGCAACAAAATGAACCAAAATCAGAGGTGCAGTCATAGTGTGGATGTTTTAAAAAAAGTTTACACTGAGCCCTGTCTACCATTAATGATTTCACTCGAGTTGTTTTGAGCTAGCTTGCTGGCAGCAGTCAGCCATATCGTTGCAAAGCAACTGGAAGTCAGAAACCACTAGCGGAAGTCAACACCAATAGGCTCTTTTACCGCCATGCTCAATCTCTCCATTTTTCAATGTTTCTGAATCTCATGGCATTGCAACGGCTGTCGCTAAACATTAGCGTCTCATTTTGATAATTGAAGAAGTTAGCATTCTTCATCTGCTCTTGATTAATGCAGTTAGCAAACAATTTGTGGGCACGCTACACCCACTGTCTTGTGGGAATACCATATCACAACAAGATTCTGACAGTGGAAAATGGTGTAAACTTATAATTTTAATATGAGTCGCATTACCTTCATTTTACTTCATGAATTTCAAAGTATTAAAAATCATAACACGTTTTTCTTGAAGTTTCTTTGTTTTGTCCAAAGCCCAAAGAAATCCTACTCACTGTCACAGTGGTGCAGAAAGAATTACATCCTAAAATGTTTGTTTGATCATGAACTTTCCTCATCTGTATTATGACTAAGCATGACTAATCTGTTTTTCATCTTGTTTCCACCCCAGACAGCCCTCACCTCATTGGTCAAACTGCTGAAAAGTCGACCCCATCTCAGCCAATCAGCAGTGGAATTCCTGCTCGGCCAGCTGCACTTATCCTGCGATTCCTCCCGTGTTCTCATGTGCCACGCTCTGGCAGCCATTGCTACCCACCTGCCTGTGCTTGGTGACGGCATGCTGGGAGATCTGGTGGACCTGTATAGAGTGGCCAGTCACTCTTCCACTGACAAGCAGCAGGAGCTTCTGGTGAGAGATGATGCATGAGTCAGACTTGGCTGCTGTTGCTTGGACAGTACATCAAAGCTTTTGGATTCTCAAAGGGCTTAAATGAGCTTTTATGTTTTAAGCACAAGCGGGGGAGACTCACAACAGCATTAAAATTACAAAATAAAGCGTTACCTCCACATTCAAAAACTGACTTCAGATCCAAGAAGCCCCTGTTCTTTTTATACGGCAACCTTACCACACTGTTAAATTAAAAATCTGCTCTCCATCAGAAGAGGATACCTCTCTGATTTTAACTGTGCCTTCTGCAGGTTTCCTTGGCAACAGTGATTTTTGTCGCAAGCCAGTCATCTCTGTCAGCTGAAGTGAAGACCGTCATCAAACAGCAGCTGGAGAACGTCGCTAATGGGTGGACAGTATACCGCATTGCAAGACAAGCTTCACGCATGGTAACCAACTCTGTTCGGCATAAGTAGGAGTAAATATAGCATAAAATGTGTCAATAAATGAGGGTTAAATGCACCCCCAATTGTCAGGCTGCTTGCAGTATTTCAATAAGACATCGTGGGCTTATTTTAGGTGAGGTGAGACTCACTCTATACAACACTCACTACATATCTATATCTATATATTTATATTTATATCTATATATATCTATCTATAAATATCTATTTATATGTGTGTTTATATATGTGTGTGTATATATATATATATATATATATATATATATATATATATGTATATGTATGTATGTATGTATGTATCTATATATATATATATATATATATATATATATATATATATATATGTGTGTGTGTGTGTGTATGAATGTATATCTTATCTATCTTATCTATCTATATATCTCTATATATATATATATCTCTATCGATCGATTTTTTTCTCATTTTAATATCAGGTCGTCTAACAAATATACAAGTATTATACATATACATATATATTTGACCTTATTTATGGTCACCTACCATTTAAGTAAACAGAAACATGTACAGTAGATAGGTTAAACATTTACTTGAGTGTAAGTTAAGTATAAGAAAGGCTGTATTTAGAAATAAGATTATGAAATAGCGTTTAAGTACTTGTTTATGGTCTCTGAGCATTAGACAGTGGTTTTGTGCTCCCAGAGGAAAGAATGAACGTGAATGAGTCAGTCCACTTTTCTTTTCTTAGACTATGCCATTCTCCTTCTATTGTTCTTTCATCTGTCCCTTGCACCTAAACTTTAATCTGCATGCAGAGCGGCAATATTTAAAGCCTGGGCGCAGAGATTTCATTGGCTGAGATGTGTCAGGTGGGATGGCATAACTTCAATGCAGCTGGTGTTTACGTTTCCAGTTTAGCTCAAAAACGCTTAAAAAGCTGCACCAGTGAAAATAGAAGCCTCTTGTCAAATTTAAAATCCCCTCGTGATTTATTAATGATAGGTTTGGATCTGTATAGGATGGCGTCGGTTTGGACCACGGTCTGCCCGTAGACCCCTGGCCTATTCTGTCTTTACCATCCAAAAAGATGAAAACATACACCTTGGTTTAAAGTACCTTTGTCCTGAAGTCTGTTATACAGCTCTTGCACATGCAGTAGCTTCTAAACCTTTGGATGGAAAGGCATCAGAAGAAATGCTCAAGGCAAATATGTTGAATAATCCAAAGCAGGTCCAGCTGTCCTTGACTTTGCTCTTCTGCTTCAAAGCTCTGCAGCTCAAACTTGATGAAGTGTTATCATTGGTCTGCAGGGATGTCATGAGTTCTCCAGCGAGCTGTACCAGAGTCTGCGGACCCGTGTGGCATCAGAACACTTCTACTTCTGGCTGAACAGCCTGAAGGAGTTTTCCCAGGCGGAGCAGTGCCTGAGTCATGTGGAGGACGGAGACTACAGCGGAGCCATGAGTGCCATCGCTGAGGCCCTGCGCTCCTACCAAAAGGGTATCGCCTCTCTCACGGTCAGTTAACTTCCAAGCATCTGCTTGTCAAAAACACGCCTCCCTCACCAATGCCACACGCTTAACGCTTCTGATACTTACTCTGCATTTCAAATGGTTAATGGATTAAACCCCTAAAGGCCAACTGTATTTTGTAATGTAACCTAAACAAGACCTGTGTGGCTGTTTAACTGCAGACGTTTGTAACTGTTATCTGATTAATCTCTCCCTCCAGGCTGCCAGCACTCCTCTGAGCCCGCTTACATTCCAGTGTGAGTTCATTAAGCTCAGGATCGACACCCTGCAGGCCCTGTCCCAGCTCATCTGTACCTGCAACAGCTTGAAAACCAGCCCTCCCCCCGCCATTGCCACCACCATCGCCCTAACCTCGGGCAACGAGCTACAGCGTTGTGGCCGGATCTCCATGCAGGTAAAACCCTAAGAAGATAGGAATCTATGATGAGACTGAAAGTACTTTTAATATCGAAAGTTTTTTTTTTTTCTTCCATCCAGATGAAGGTGTGCATGGATGAGTTCAGGAGTCTGGCAGCTCGCTACTCTGAACTCCACCAGTCGTCATTTGATGCAGATTATGCTACACTTCGCAATGTTGAGCTGTATCCTTAATCAAACCTCTGCTACATCCCTCTTTAGTCTTTTTTTTGTTTGTTTTGATGACGTCTGCAGACTGTACTCATCATTTTCTTAACTCTCTGCTCAGACAACAACAGGCATGTTTGCTCGTCTCACATGTGATAGAAGCACTGATACTGGACCCACAGGCTGCTAGGTGAGAGCTACTGGAAAGATGTGACCCAGATGAATTTGTTTGGCTGAAGTCAGATTGAGTCTGAATTTAATTGTACATCATTCCAAAATTTATGTCAAGTTCTGTAGAGTAAAATTACCTAAATTTATTAACCTGTTTCACTTTGTTTGAGGGATTTTCCTGTCTTTAGATAAGAGAAAAAGATGCGTTTCTGCAATTGTCTTCCAGGAAAATGTGAGAGTAAATGCCAGCTTAGCTTAAAGAAATGCTGTAGAGTTAAGGAATGTAATCATGTTAAATCAACTACATGGATGTAGCTTTTACAATAACCTCTACTTTTTAGATCGCCAATGAAAATTAATGTTATCTAATTTCATAAAGAGGCTTTCTTTATTCTGAAACCTACTTGCATTTTATCTAAGAAGAGTATTTTACCATAACAGACTTCCCCTGAAGACATTTGACTGGAACTGATTGTAATGTTACTGTCTGTCTCTGTAATGCAGTTTTCAAGAGTATGGCACCCTGGGGCCGGTCCAGACAGAGAGCGAGTACGAGCGACGGATGATGTCAGTGTTCAGTCGGGTGTTGGAGGAAGTGGAAGGCCTTGCAAAGAAACACCCTCCTGTGTCATGCCTGGTGAGAGGACTCCTAGGATTGAGTTGTGATTATCAAGTTTGGAGTGAAAGCATCAGACTAATCCTCTGCTGTAAAGGTCTTGGTGTCAATAATAACAATGTGTTGATTTCTGTTTGTGTTGGTTAGCATACAGGGTGTCTGTGTGATGCTGTCATAGCTTTGCTGAAGGTCCCGCTATCGTTCCAGAGGTATTTCTTCCAGAAGCTTCAATCAACAAGCATCAAGGTAAATTTACCCACTTTCATTTAAGAACACAAAGACAAATAAGTTCTGTTAGATGACTAATCATGGGCATAATATTAAACATTGAGAATAATTGAGCTCACTCACAACACTACTTTTCCCCTACTATCAATTATGTGTCTTTATTATTTTTGTGTACGTGTACAGGGTGTTTGTTGATATCCATATGAGATAAACAAAAGGAGCCAATTAATCAATGGACAAAGTCTCTGTGACGTCACCCATCTGCTTCTGAAACTGAGTTTTGAGGCAAATTGGCTGATGCAGCAATATTAGAAAAGGGGTGGGCTTTGAGTCTCCACAGTTACAGTTTTAGAGTGCCTGTCAGTCACGTGACCTGAGCTATGCCTCTGATTGGGCGAACTCATGTTCTAAATAGCTTCCAAACTGCCAAGTTAGAAAAAACCATTAACCCCCGTACAATGTGTGCCGTTAGTGAAATTAACTAGTCAGATGGAAGACTTTTTTTTTTTTTTTTACCAGGCTGTAAACATGTTTTTTGAAAAAGGGAAAAGTTTTATTTTTTTTAATTTATTTTTTGCTTGGTGTATGTGACTTCCAGTACTTCCGGAGCCAGCCTCAAGCGGACACTCGGCAAACTGCATATTTTTGCACTTCCATACTGTCTCATATTTTCAGACCGAGGGTTGTCGCTTGTGTAAATTTTAGTGAAATATACATCGATCATTTTGACGTTTTAATTCAATTATGCAAGATCAATTTTTTGCCAAAGAAGATCGGACTGTAACACTTGTTGCTATGCATTACACACTTTGAGTTTCTCTTCTGCTGGTAAACAACACCCATTCTGAAGGAGCACTAAAAACAGCATTTCCACAACTTAAGTAGCTCCAGTTCTTAAAAGTCTAACACAATAAAGGGGCAGGACCTTAATAAAACAGTCTAAAACTTGAGTATTAAGAAGGAAAAGAACAGCATGTTTTACGTGTATTGATGGGAATACTGTGCTGTTGTGTTTTTCTTAAGCTCTCTTAAAGCTATCTTAAATGTACTTTTGTTCTCTCTCCCCCCCAGCTGGCCCTCTCTCCTTCTCCACGAACACCAAGTGAACCGATTCCGGTGCAGAACACTCAGCAGCTGACTCTGAAGGTGGAGGGGGTGGTGCAGCACGGTTCCACTCCAGGTCTCTTCAGGAAGATCCAGTCTGTCTGTCTCAACGTGACTTCAGTTCTCCAGAGCAAGACAGGACCTGACTACAAGGTATCACATTTTGCCTTCATTTACTGCTATACACAGCTAATCTTTATATAATGTGTTCAACTTAGACCTTTTGTTTGTACTTTTTTTTTTTCATTTTTGTGAATATTTGTTCTTTGACCACATTTGTCCTGTTTCCATGTGTTTTCTCTCAGATTCCACTTGACACTAAAACTAATGAGATCGAGCAGCGTGTAGAACCCCACAACGACTACTTCAGCACTCAGTTTTTGCTGAATTTCTCCATCTTGGGCACCCACACTGTCACTGTAGAGGCCTCTGTAGTGGATGAGAGTGGGACTGAGTGGAAGACGGGGCCTAAGACTACTGTGTCTGTTAAATCTCTGGAAGATCCTTACTCCCAGCAGCTCCGCCATCAGTTGCAGCAGGCAGGATCTCAACCTGCACCACAGAGGGGTGCATACACCCGCTTCTAGTGATTGCTCTCTCCATGCATTATTGTCTAGAATAGTTGTAGCTTGTGTTCTTTGACTTGTTATGTCTCATGCAGTCTGAATTTGTACATATTTTTGACAATTAAAACAAGAAAATTTTGCTGTAAATTGAGTGTTTTCTTTCTAAAATAATAATAACCAGTTGTGAAAGGAAAGCGTAAAATGAGGTCATTTTACTGCTAACCTTCAGTCCACACAACACTGCCCTCCAAATAATCTGATTGTGAAGATTTACAACCAAAAGGTAAGCCTCCAGACAAACAAAAAAATGTTTTAATTCCCTGTCCATTTTCTTAATCCAGTAGTATTTTATGCATGCTGTAATCTCCAGGACAGTGTAGTACTGAATGTCCTTGGATTCTTCGTCTTTATAACATGTAATATGCAAACCGACCACTAGGGGGCATAACAATCATTAACTGAATGTCATTGTTAAAACACTAAAAATCTGTGTTCAAGACTATAAATTAAAGTGTTAAATTTAGACTTGTCCATTGCATGGATTTATTATAATTTCAAGAGTGTTACATTGGATATCATGCACGTATCTCAGATTGTGTGCTTCAATTATTTTTGTTAACATTAATGGAATTAGATTTAATCTACATCACATTCAAACATGCTTTTGTTTTGAGGCAAACTCTGCTCCAATAGCCCACGCTGTCAGCTCACAGTTTAACTACATAAATCTAATAGTCTAATATTGAACTCACGCATCCACATCGATGATGTAATCGAAAACATGATCGGCATCCGGGATTGAATCAAGATGATTTTGCATGTAGTCATGAAACTGAATCGCAATATTAGAAAAAAAAAAACAGTTTCTTATTCTCAGACACAGAAACCATCAGTACTTGACAAGAAAGCCTGCGCACTTCAAGGCTACAAGCTGGCGTCAGGTGGACGGTGAGCATAAAGTGAAACGAAACACAACTAAGAGGTCTCCTCATGGCTTTCAAAATAAAATGATTTGCTTAACATACTGAGACTACTTTTGATTCCACAATTTTTTTGATGCCAAAAGTGTAGAAAAAATGTTGCCCACTGGTAAAAAAAATCTTTTCTGGGGGGGTTAAGTATCATTTTAAAACGGACTATTGTTTTATAATCAATGTGTCCAATAACAATATATTTGTATTGATTTGGAATGCACGATTTCTTTTTATTAGGGTTACAGCTAGAGTTTAAGGTTTTGGTTTCTGCTAATTTTGAGGTTACAGCTAGGGTTTGATGAATCAAAATGTTTTTAAGCAATCACCACTCACAAGATGGGTTTTCCTTACCGTGGTTAAATTATGATATGTATGTAATCAGCTGTTGTTACAAAGTACGTATTCATTCAGTTATAGGAAGAAACATACTGTCTTTTGGGCTTATTCTATATAGTTATCTTACAAAAAAGTGAAAACTTCACCGCAGAATAATTGATCAATATAATGCTTTTGTTTTGAAGGCAACGCAGACTCAGTTCCGGAATCACTTTGTTGATCTTTTGTATTTTTTTGTGTACACTGGCGCGGTGTGAATCCGGGTCTGGAGGAAGATAACGGGTCCTGCCAGACCAGAAACGTAAAATCTGTGTCTTTCGTACTTGGTGTGCATATGTCGTTTTTAATCTGTGAGACGTTTGTCGAAGCCGCGGCGCTTACCCAAGACCCAACCCGAGCCGCCTCTCGCCTTTATACGCAAATGGGAGCTCAGTAGCTAGCTAACTTGACGACGACGACGGCGATGATGATGATGATGCATCAGTGGATTTATCCCGGCGTTTCTGACTGAGATGGAGCCAGCGACGCTCAAGTGGAGTTGCTTGCTAGCTAGCTAGCGAGCTAACAGTGCCCGCTGGGATTTACTGTGCCTGAGCAGCTCCGGATAACGTTAGCTAAATGGGTGCAGCCGCAGTTTTATGGCACGGGGTTTCTTTTCACGGTGTCAGATATTTCCTCCACTGTCCCTGATTTAATACAGGCTGGACATGTCAACTAGCACAAAATGCTAACTTAACCGTTGAGGTTAACAGCACGTTACACCGTTTATCTCGCTTTAACAATTGGCTCCATCTCTGACCGTCATTGGATGCTTCAGTGACAATAATCGGGTGAGTAACACGAGCTATCAGAGTTTGACTGTATCACAGGGTTCGGCTTTATTTTGTATGAGAAACACAAGCAAAGCGCTTTGTATTCGCTTTCAGATATCTGACTAGAATCGTCTCATAAAATGTCCAGACCTCTCAGCTACGCTTATGGTTTGTGTCTGTGCGTGTTAGTGTGGGAGCCCAGAGGTATTCGGATCTCCATATGTACCCGTTATGCTAACTCAGCCTAGTGCTAGCTAGCATGTCTTAAAGTGCACCGTGAACTGGTCCTTTTATGGTCCTGTCTCGGCATGCATTACTGTAAAGGTTATGCTGCTAGCTAGAGAAAGTCACGAATAACCAAATGCAGCTACAGTCCAGCGTAAATCCCCTTGAATGATAGTGTGGATATAGCGTCCACTACGTACGTGTGTGTGTGTTTGACTTAAATTCTGTGAAACAGCCTCACCCTCAGCCGGTTAGCGGCAGACTCACTCCTGTGTGTTTCCAGTGCAGCTGTAACGTTGGCTTATTTAGTGGATTTGTGTCCTGCTCGGAGCGCATCGCTTTGTTTACAGTAGGATAACGTTGTTTACACACACGCCTCGCCTTGTCTTTTGTCAAACAAGTCGAACCAAGATGCTAACTCCTGCCTGTGTCTCTGTTTCAGACGGTGTGTTTCAGGATGGCACAGCTCTTGGACGGGGCCGGCAAACTGGGCTGGGTTGTGCTCCGGTCTGTGCTCCGCTTCGTGTTTATGTTCTTCAACAACTGTGTAGCCATCCCCTCCTACTGCTTATACCTGATTCTCCTTCAGCCGCTAAGAATATGGGACAGCTCGACTTTCTGGCACGTTGAAGGGGTCATGTTCAAATGGTTGCTGGCCATGGTGTCCTCGTGGGGCTGGATTGCAGGTTATACAGGTAAGATACTTTATGATTCACACACAGAGCCACTTTTCCACGTGTTGCCTTGCATGCAAAGAAAGATTTGCATACCAGACTTGATGGTAAACACTCAGAAAGGTATACTTCAGATAGCTCCAAATACTAGCTCAGTTGTAGAATTGTTTCTGTAGTCTCTGTTCTTTGTAATAAGTTCTGTGTGTATTTACCTGTGAGTCACTAAGTTAAAGCTATACTTTAAAGATCTCAGAAGGCTGTTTATAGTGGATGCTCAGAAGCTGTTCCCAAACTCATTTTTAACCACCTGGATGACACACCTATGTGACACTTCTCTCAAAAAACAACTGACTTTTAGACTCTTGAAGTATGTGTGAGGAAAACTATTGCTCACATCTGTGGTTAAAATGCAAATACACTAAATGCATAGATGGAGGCTATTTTCTCTTCAACTGATGCCTACTGACCAGTGTATAAACATGGACACCAATGTTAACTTGCTTTCATTCCGTCCTCATCTTTTAGAAGTGTTCTGATTTTTGAACAAGTCAGTGCAATGCATCAAGACTTGTTTAATTTCAGTAGTTTGTCAGCAGGTTACCTGATCATTAAAACATTTTTCCTCATGGTTGATCTTAAATTAAAGCACAGGCACAGGACACCTCTGTTGTAAGGATCACAGTGCCTTTTCACCGAGTTTCCTTTCAGCTTCCTGGTGGAATATGTTGAAGTGATTCAGGCAGTCGGCGGTGTTGGATTGCACAGAGCAAATTGCTTACAAACTGTTAAGTGGTGAACATGGGGCCCAACAAGGTGTACTGATTAATAATGCAGAGCTTTCTGCCTATAGAACACCTGGGCTTTGTTTGAGCAATATGTTATTACACACCCTGATTGACACTGATTTGAAGTGGAATATCACACAGCTGCGTCATGTGAATGCTGACTGCAGTTGCTTTCAAATAGGACACTTGCAGTACTCAATAAGGTGCTGTTTTTTTAAGATTTCATCCATATTTATCAACCCATACATCCTCTTTATCCTGACACAAACCAGCTTAGATTCAAGAAAAGCACCCCCAGTCCAAACAGTTACATAACTTTTTATTTCTTTGCTGCTGCTATGAGGGAACAGTGAGGTGTCAGGACAAGTAATTATTAAAACGTCACTTAAATAAACCAAAATACTTGTGACACTTGTACTATTCTACGGAAAAAAAGATTGCTGAAGGGAGCTTTAGGATGAAGTGAGTGCAGTGTCAAGGAAAAGTTAAAGGTGCGTAAAATTCAAACTTCAGAGAAGCTTCAAACTCAAAAAAGCTATCATTTAGTATAAGTGCATGCACACGCATACCATACACTTACTGTTTGATAGAAAAAAAACCTGTTCTTTATTTTATTTTTAAAGGTGTAAGTAACCTTCTATTTTTCAAACCTTTGTTAAAATTGTCTCATAAAAGTTATTTACGATGTCTTCATCACACCATCATTATTTCATTTCCTGTTTTGATTAAAGGAACTGTGTTGACTTTCTAAGTATCTTGAAAAAGTCTTAAACTTAACTTAAAATAAAATAAAAAAACTTAAACTTAGACTATCAGCACCAATATAGGTTATTTCTAAACGCTATTTCTTTGCTTCCCAGTCAGGTCGGGGAGGACCAGATTGATTTGCGGTACGCTAAGGTCTCTATGACAACACCACACTGGCTGACGAAGTAGTAGTGAGAAGAGAGATCTGTGGTTTTCTCTGCTGAAAAAGATTTCTATGATTTATTTAGCAGTGATGGTCGACACTGGAGCTGAAGTGTCTGACAGAAAAAGGACGTCAGAGTAGAAGAAAGCTAAACGGGAGAGCGATAGCAAGGGCCAACGGCTAAAACACAAGCTAAACTGTTTATGATAACGTTCATTCAACCCACATGCAACAGTTACACTGCAGTGATCTTATCAAACTTGAGAGTCTATCAGTAAAATGAAGAGTGAGGTTACGTTAGCTCTGCTTGGAAAATGAGCAGGATATAAGGATTCGCTAATGTTACACGTTAGCCGACAGATACATCTCAGACCACTGGGCTGCGAGAGGCTCTAAACTACAGGACAAACTGATAAAGTTTGCTTGTTGTCGCGTTTTAAACAACAGTGCTGTGTGATTGTTGATAAATTCCTTAGCTTTGAGGACAACTTGTTTTGACTTGCAAAACAAGCTTTAGATAAAATAGTTTTAGCGGAGGGGTCACATTCATGTCACATTTGTCCCACAGTCTGTGTGACCGTCAGCGTTGTGACCCTGAAACTCCAGAACAATTCGACAAGGAAGGGTCGATACACCCTGTTACCTTGTCCTCAAAAAGCAGCAGCTCTCAGCACTGTGTGAATGACCTCTGAATCTGTGCAACACATGGTCAAGAGCACAGCTTTTATTCTTTTATTGTTGCGCTCATAGTACATCTTTTCACCCATTTAAAAAAAAAATAATAAAGAAGTCATGTACGGTAAGAAATAATATTGTCTGGTAGGTTTCGACTTGTGTGAAAAATTCCTGCGCTTGTATTTTTTTTTCTTGATGTGCATAAAGACGGATGTTTATTTTTGGTTCCTCTGGACAGTGAAGCACTATTTTGTAAAGCTTTAATGCTTGATGTGTGTCAGAGAAACAGTGATGACACAGTGCAGTCAGTCTGGAAGCTGAGCGCTGGTTAACCATCAGACATGAGAGGTGTTGCATCACCTCTACAGCAGGAGTGGAACAATGGAGCTTTGTGGATGATATTTGATCACGTTATCAGAACCAAATAGTGAAACAGTTTGTATGGAAAAGACTCTAAAACATGTTACAGTTCAAAAGTCAAATCTTGATGAAGGGATTCTATAAGTTTTATGAGGGTGAAAGTGAAACTAAGATAATGTTATGTGGATACGCCCTTTTTTTTAACCTTATTAAACATGGTGAGAACAAGACATAGTATGTAACAGGACTCTTTTCTTTGAACTTCAGGTGCTAGTTCTCTTGCTATGTAAGAAAGGGTGCATTTTGTGATTGAAAGAACAGTAACTCAAACACTATACAAACAGATCTTGAGGTAGTATTCCTAGTCTTGGAAAAGTTCTGATATGTAATATCAGTATAATTACACTAGCTTTGGGCCTACAGGAAGTCTTGTAGGTACCTAATCACTGAGCTAAAATTTCCAAAGAATGTAGTTATACTAGCCCAGCTAAAGTAAGGCTATTCAATTTTACTTAAAGGTCCTTTGAGGATGTGTGTGTATATATATATATATATATATATATATATATATATATATATATATATATATATATATATATATATATATAAGCTTCGACAGCTTTGAATAAGACGATATGGTAAACATATAACTGATACTCAAGCCGAACAGCTCGTCTTAATTTCTGTTATCATTTGACAGAAACACAAATCTATCACCGTGATTGGGATCAAGTGTGACTCTTTTTGTTTACAGTATTACCTGCACGGTACACTTCATGCACGAGCACATGGACATGATTGCTCCAACCGCTCCTCTCGACAGTTATTTTAAACAATAATGGGGTCTTAGAGGGCTGTGTGGGACCAAAACAACTTAACACGAGCCAAAAAGTCTCTAAAGTTGTAATCCTGTTCTTTGTGTCTCACACTGCTGACTCTGATGAGACCGCGCTGCATGTAAACCGATGCTTCACGGTGATGTAGGCGGGCCGTGCATGTTCCCAAAGTCTGCTTTATATTGGAGTAGTGTCCGACGACAGACCAGCGGGAGAGCGGCGCTTGGTTTGGACGTGAAGCAGTGGGTTGTTGTCAACAGACAGAGGAGTTTCCTTCACATAGGCTGACATCTCAAGGATGCAGCAGACATTCAAATGGATAATTAGAGTTCGAATATGAACTTTTCACCTCATATTCAAACAAAAATTTGAAGCTTGAATAAAAAGTGACAGCCCTAATATGTGTGTGTGTGTGTGTGTGTGTGTGTGTGTGTGTGTGTGTGTGTGTGTGTGTGTGTGTGTGTGTGTGTGTGTGTGTGCGCGCGCGCGCGTGTGTGTGTGCGCGTGTGTGCGCGTGTGTGTGTTTTGTGTGTACACACACACACACACGGGCTAATTAATAAGTTGTGAGCCTCATATTTAAGGGTTTGACTTTTTGCGGACATATTGCATTATTTTTCAACACAATCCCCTTCAGTATCTTTACACTTTTGCCAGTAAGGGCCTCAATGCCACTTTTTAAGAAGTCCTTTTAGTGACCGTTCAGAAAGTCTTCCACTGCATGTTTGACGTCATCATCTGACAGAAAGTGGGTACTGGAATTGGCCTTTTTCAGTCTTGTAAATCGATGAAAGTCTGATGGAGTGAATAAGGCGGATGCTCAATCAATTCAAAGCCACAGTCTTTAATGGCAGCCATGGCAATGACAGACTTGTGAACAGGGGCATTGTCCTGGTGGAACATCACACCTTCACTGAGTTTTCCGTGGCACTTGAGTTTAATATTTTCTCTTAACTGCCTAAGAAGTGATGCTTAATATGTGCCATTGATTGTTTGTCCCTTCAGCCGTAACAATATCATGGACTTTATTGACCATTTCTGGGGTTGCGATGGGCCTTTCAGGATGGGCGTCATCCCCAGGGCTCTGCCTGCCAGGCTTAAATTCACTGTAGCATATGAAGGGGCATCATTCCCTAGTGTGTTAGACCTTTCTTATGCAAATATCGAATCACTGCTCTTTTAGCGATTTTGTCCATTTTGCAAAAGTCACTCTCCTTGTTTACTTTGGAGAGTTACCTCTTCAACATAAACTGACCAAATGACACCAGTCTTGAAGTACACAGCCTTAAATAGTCAGGGAATAGTAGAGCTGAAAAAGGACCTCCCTGCTAAACTTCTCCAATACAAGGCTCACAACTTATAACCAGCCCTCGTATATACAGTAGGTTAAAAAAGTATTGGGACACCCACCGACTATGCAAGTTGACCCACTTAAAAAGATGAAAGAGGTCTGTAATTTTAATTAAAAATAAAAAAAAATCAAAAAATCAAGTCATGTCCTCAGTGGGTGCTAGTGCTCATAGGAAAGAGTCCATATCCTGGGAAAATGTATAGACCTCTGTTCCTAATACAGTTTTTAGATAAACTAGCGGTACTTCACAATAGTGATTAAATATTAAGCATTTCATGGAAATATTCAGTCGTTACAGAGCCTCAAGGTCAAGGCAGCAAACATAAGCCTTTTATTTAAATAAGAAAAAAATCCCGTTTACGGCACAACTTTTATGCCTGTGTAACTCACTTGTAATGTAAATGTCATCATCCTCAAGCTCCAGAAACACTATAAAACATTGTATAAATCATGCACGATGATATTATATTACCTTGCTGCAGAATCAATGTAAAAGTACAAAAGGGGGGGTGATGGTGGGGCTACATTACAGTGACTGGCAACGTACAAAAAATGAGCACTGTATGGGCTTTAGTTTTTACATAAGGAGGTTTATATGTGCAAGAAATGGCAGTGATGCTCCGAGCGATCGGCCTCTCTTTCCTGTCTTTTCTCTCACACAGGATTTGACACCATGACTGTTATGTGTCCACTTGTATTGTCGCTTCCCTTGACCTTCCTTTTTCAATGTTGTTGTCAAAAACAACTGAAGTGTATAAGACCTGATGGACCGGAGTGTTACACACTTCACACACACTGAAGAGGACACAAACAGGTACACTAAAGCCAGCAGGATTAAGTCTTCATTGCATGTTCAAGTGGCAGCAGGCGGGTCTGTTGGAGATCAAAGATTATGATGAAAAGACTGCAGACACTGCACACTTGTCTTCCAGCTTTGAGTAAGGGATCTGGATCTTTGATCATATTTACAGTTTACATGAAATGCAGGGATCTGCTTATTCATGTACCTGAATATGACATGGTACCGATTTATAGGTCCAATGAAATGGATGATTTTCGACTTAAATGTCCAAAAACCACTTTATTACCTCTAAGAAGCAGGAAGTTTACACCACTAAAATGTCACTTCTGTTGTTGTTTCAGCACAAGAACGGTTATTGTAAAGATGTGTTGAGGCTCTGGAGTAAATTCAACAAGGTCCATCTCACTTTGAACGTGTAACGGAAAGTGCTCTTCATTTGTCGGAGCCTTTGTGCAGCCACGGTGCGCCTACGCAAGTGTTATCAGTCACTTGGCTGATTAGACGTATTCTTTGCACTGTGTGGGTGTGTTCGGATCAAACTTGATTGGCATTTCTCTAACTGCCCTGAATTGTCTTCAATGCACCTGTTTTTGACTCTTTTTTTTTTAATCAATCTTTGGTTTGCATAATAACGTCTTCACAAGTCACCATGTCTTAGATGATCTTTGTGATCATTGCAACAAATGAAATCCTTGAAACAATTCTGGAAAAAGATGCATCGTGTGTCTTTTGGGAGAAAAGAGCAGCTCTGAAAGCTTTTACTTTTGGAAAGGATACTGTGGTGGCAGATTTTGGTTAAAGATTAATGTGCGTTAAGCATCAAAACATACTGTTAGTCTAGATACACAGGCAGTCATGTCTTGTAGCACAAGTGAAGGAGGTGCCCTGCAAGCAGCAAAGAATAATGGCTCTGCAGCTTGGGGTCAATAAAGAGGGCAATATGAAAGGGAATTAGCATCACTTTTGTTCTGATAGCCAGAAACATGTTTGCATAAGTGGAACATGAGGGTACAGTCCATGGAGAACAGAAAGACTAAGAGGGGGGGACTGATATGGATGAGCAACACATTATATGGTGGATCTAATATGCTCTAATGTGATTGATACAGTGAACTTCTAGAAACAGTGGATGGGGTTAAATGAGATTTAGATTTCAATCAGGCCAAGAAATTAGAGGTACTTTATGGGAACCATTATGGGGGTTTTTTGTTTGTTTTTTTTTAAGTATTTTTGGGGGCTTTTATGCCTTTATTTTTGAAAGGACAGGACAGTGGATAGAGGAGGAAACAGGTGAGAGAGTGGGGAGTGACATGCAGGGCAAGTAGCCACAGGTCGGGCTTGAACCCGGGACGCCCGCGTATATGGAGCGCGACCTTAACTACTAGGCCATCTGCGCTCCGGAACCATTATGCTTTTTGACTTAACATGTAATATACGGGGTTGAAAACTGAATACAACTAACTTATATTGTATTTATACACCCAGCAGTTTCCCTCCCTGACTTAACGTGAACTTTTATCATCAGGAACCCCCCAAAACGCTACCTTGCATGTGTTGTAAACATCACACCGCATCTTTCACTGTGATGTTTTTATTTTACATCTCATCTCCTAAGGCCCCATCCCCCTTCTGCCTGATGTGTTTAAACAGTTTACAGTTTATAGTTCTAGATATAAATATAAGATATATAAAGAGACTATAAGGCCTTGATGTTCTTAGGATGCTGATTAGTTTAAATCCATTGTTGAAGCTTATTCATAAAAACTAAATATTCTTTAAATCCTGTCAAATTCAATTCAATGGATGGATTTTTCCATTTCATAAAAAGAATGAGACTGTCACTGTCTTAATCTTTCTGAACTTTGGTGACCCCAACTTTTTGGGTTTTCTTCACACTAAAGATTGCAACATTTCAGAGCTGCAGATATGGTTAAGGACCACTTGTTTCATAAATGCATGCCATAAACAAAGGATCCTACTATTTGAGTTATGTGACCAAGATATGCATGGATTGACATATTGGCATAGTTTATGCAACAGACCTTATTTCTTATTTGCGAATAAAATGTGGCAATAATAAAATGTCTTTCTGTACATTTTTTTAAACAAATACATCTAAAGAAGGGTTTTTTTTCATTAAAGCCAATAGTTTAATGTTGGATGTCTTTCATTGTGCTACTGGCATGAATTTACCACACTACAGGTCTTGCTCCCCATTGTTTGACCCAGTGACCACAAAGCTTAAAAATTCTCCACTTGCTGCTCTCAGGTATGGATTGCCACATTTCGTACAGGCACATCCCTCTCTTCCTCAAGAGAGGCAGAACAAAGAGCAGCGATGAGCGGCAAGGTCAGCTGTACACCGTTTAGCTGACCACCGATACCGGATTAGACAGTGCGCCTGCAGCATGGCTGTCATCCTGCTGCGCTAACTGTGTCATCTCTCAAAGACAATTTCCCTAATGTATTCTCTCTGACAGATGACCCATCTCAGAGATATCATTTATGCTCATCTCCCGCAACAACAGGGACTTGTGCGAGCACAAAGGCACGCTCCCTGTGAAATGACATTGCCTCCAGGATACGTACACGGCCTGCACGGCCCCTGTCAGGTGTCACTGATGTGTCATTTTTCTGGAAGAATGCCCTGGATTCCCAGGCTCGTGAGGGTTGATCTTATTCTCTGGGGGGCAGGAGGTGAGAAAGAGGCCCAAATTGAACATGCCAACAACTTGTCTGGCTTTCATTTTTTTTTTAAATCACTCTTTCAAACCTGAAGGACATCTCCTCTTGGGGATGTTGAAAAGTACACGGTGTCCCCTGTATGATGCTAAAACAGTCGCTCATATACATACCGTACATGACATGACATACATTGGCATACTTTTGCTTGTATCCTGTATTCAATTGAAGAAGCCATCTCCAGTTCACTGGCTTAACTGTCTTTTTTTAAATGATCAGTAATGCACATAAAAGATCTAACTACTCCAAATGTGCAGTTTTCATCTGTGCCTCCTTGAAATAAGCGGAAACACTGATGAATGAATAACTCGCACATTATCATTTCATGACTAAATGTTCAACTGAACCTGCTTAAATGGGTTCCAGCTTCCCGTCTTTGTCCAATCATCAAAAACTGTCCTGTCGAGGCTTTTATTCTGTGAGTCATGTTCTGATGGTTAATCTGACCAATCAGTGTGCTCGTAGGAGCACAAAAACATTTCTGAAATCTGCCTGCTCTTTTGTAGATGAAGGAAAAATATAAAGTCTGTATGAAACTTTGGTGTAGCCTCAGGGAGCGGTCACACAGGCCAAACGTACCGTGCCCAAGAAAGCTTCACCCCTAAAGTCCAGTTTGTTTGGCCTGGGTGACTACAAGTGCTTGAGCACGATTCACTTCTCCTCTTTGACACACTGTGGTTAGGTGTGCTTCCGCACAGTACACTTCATGCACAAGCATGAGCACGTGGACACATTGCCGCGACCGCCCCTCTCAACAGTTCTTTTTAGGCAGTAACGCAGGCATGAAAGGGCTGCGTTGGACCAAAACAACTTAACATGAGCCAAAAAGTCACTAAAGTTGTAATCCTGTTCTCAGTGTCCCACTGTGCTGACTCTGATGAGACCGAAACAGATGCTTCATGGTGACGTAGGTGGGCCATGTGTGTGCTTTAAGTCTGGTTCATGTTGGAGAAGCGTGACCACGGGCCGTACTGGCCAGCTGAGGAGCAGCGCTATGGAGGGCCAATCTTGCTTGATTTCAGCACAGTTAAGATGGCCTGTGTGACCGCTCCCTCAGTTACGTCACCTAAGGTGTTATGTAGCCAAAAAAGTTGCTGTATTTAAAATGAAGACACCAGTTAACTTCGCCTATGTGGAAGTGATGAAAATGCCACTTCTTTAAGATTCTGCTTGAAGCTGGCTGCAGAACACGAGACAATGGCAAAAGTACCATTTTTTCATTTGTGTTTTGGCCTCTTGTTTACAGGGAAACAGCATTTTCGCTGATCTAAAATGGAAACTTTTGAAAACAGCCTCCACAGTGCAATTTTTCTAAAATGCCACAGCTACAGTTGCCATGTAAACAGCAAGCCAGATTTTTCAGTGGAAACGCTGGCGTCACGCTCTGCTTCATTACACTTTCATTGTGGTAACTTCAATTGCGATGTACAACCAGGCAACAACGGTAACCATAAGTAATAATGGTGGACTACTGTTTTGTGGGGGCAGCAGGAAAAAGTCCTGGGGAAATGTGTCTATTTGCATCCAAACATGAAGCCTACTCGGATAAAAGTCTGGAAATTTTCAAAAGTGGCAGATATGTGTAAAAGGGACCACAGTGTCCTCTCAGTTCATATGTTATGGTTGTACAGTACAAAACAATAGGCCTGGAAATGCGAGTTGCATTGGAAAAATTTCAAATTAAAAGACGAGTTGTCTATCGTCCCTTGTTTTAGGGTCTTCTACATAGTCATCCAACATATTTCACTGGTGTCACACCCTCATAAATGTAAGATTTTTAGTGTTTGCAAAGAATCCTAATGAAGCTATCCTGCCATGAACTCCCCCCACGGAGAGGAAGCACGCTCTTACTTTGCACCCTGAGGCATTACTGATGATACATTTACATTTCAGACCCGCCCAGAACCACAGGGGTCCCCCAGCTAAATGACTGCAGCCCCAAAGAAATCCTTTCACCTCCTTCACTCTCTGTTAACATGCAGAGCTTTCTAAGTGCATTACAACTGCAAACCCAGGCCTTGTGTTCTCCAGGAGGACTATTGTCATCCCTCATCTCACTGTTGTGTGTCTGTCTTTTGTTGCAGCTTCTGTGTGTATTTCATCGACAGTCTCATACAGGCGAGTGGTTACTAAAGTGGCCTGTTTGCACTGAGGCCTGACAATGTAAATGAGGGAATAAAGAGCAGCACAACCATGGTGGTTCACTCCTGTGGGTGCTGATAGAGACGCTGTCTATTGTCTGTGTTTGTTTAGCAGAATCACAGCATCATTTATAGTTTTAATCAATAGTCTGAGTTTACTGAGCTGGACTTTGATGCTGCTGTTGCTTCTGCTTCAGCTAGTGCTGTCTCTTAACACTGATGATGACTTAAGCCCCATTTCCACCAAGTGGTCCAGTATGGATCAGCGTAGTTTTGTACGTGTTGATTCGGTAAAGCCTGATCCTGTTTGCGTTTCCACAGCTTCTTGGTAGGCATTGTGTAAGCCTGATGCTAATAGCCACATCAGCTACGCAATAGCGTAGAGAATAATGCAACACAGTGAACTGTTTCATGATGTCATTTTCCAAACAAAAAGAAAGTTGTCTTGAGGAAGTAGACTGGAGATTTAAACATGGCAGGGTTGTGTGTTGTTCTTTAGTACCCCAATCACACGGGGAGTGTTGATTCTTTCCACCAATCAACCGACTGCAATGTTTTTTAGCTCCACCTTCCTGGGTCGAATTGCTATGTCTGGCAGTTTGAATACAGATTCAGTTTTTTTAATATCTGTCACCATTAATGCCTGGTCAGATGTAGATGAAGTAATTTATATGTTCTAGTCTGAGCTAGTCTTTTTTTTTCATTGCAGAAACTTATTTTTTCTTTTTTCTTCTTAGCTTCTGATGAACTTTTAGTCGTTGCCCATTTTTACGCTGGTAATTAAAACAAGTTTCTCTGTTGTTTTCTGTAATGGATATGTGTTATTAGTGTTTCTTGATATAAATTTCATCCTGCTCCATTTTAACAGACAAGTATTATTCATCAAGAATCTTTAAACATGTGCAAAAAGGCTGCAGTATACCCCTCTTTAAATTGCACTGCTGTTTTTAGGACAGTTGAAATAATCATGTACCTGTAATCACTTTTTGCCGTAGGTCATGCTTTTTTACCATAAAGAGGTATTTATATTAATTTTAGTCTGTTTCAGAACCAGCTAAAAACTCTTGACTAGCACTTTAGCTAGCTAATGTTAGCTAGCTGAAACTAACATTAGTTTGCGGCTAATGCTAGGCTTTCTTGTGCTGGCTGCCTCAAGCTTGGTTTATGCTTGACACATCCATGAGGTCCGTGCGGCTTCATGCAGGCGAAAAACGTCATTTTAGCAGCCTCACCTCCTTGCACAGTCCTTTTTGAGCAGAAAACTTACGTGTTGTGCACATCAAAAAATTTCAAACTTCCATGCAGAGATACATGGATGGAGAAGGAGCTCTTGGTGTCCAAAGTACAAAAGATACTGGCATTTACATGATTCATCACAGAGATCACTGTGATAACTGTGTGATGAACAAACCTGACATGCAATTGGGGCCAAACTTGACAGAGAAGTGGAAGTGGTGAAAAAAAATGCTGTAAACAACTTATTCTGCTCTATTTAAGTATTGTGGTAGACATGCATTTGCGATACGCTGCCCCCTGCAGTTTGGGAAGGGATGTAGTGTGGAGTGTGAAAAAGCACAAAAGCCACATGCATTCTCTCGTGCTCGGTCTCCGTTCTGTGCCTCATGTTTGTGCAGAAAACATAATCCAGCCTTCAGAGAGAAATGCTTGGGCGCACGTCTGCTTCTTGAGTTTTGAGTCACCAGTCATTTTAACAAAAGTTTTGACATTTCTTTCGATGTTGTGTTTTAGTCAGAAAGCTGGTTGGTTTGAAAGGTCAGTTTTGATTATAGCTGTTTAGCTTTCTGTGGCTTCATTTATCAGAAATATTTGAAGTAAGTATTTTTTTTACCCTATGGATTATTGTTAACAGATGTATATTTACTTTCTTGATGCAAATGATTGAAGGCATTTTTTGAGAAACGGGTACGTGTACTTCTTAACATCCATACACATATACAACATACTGTATTTGTTTAAGGCTAAAAGTGCTGATCTTAAGCCAGGTTCTGAACAGTTAAAAGGACCACAGACTTTCTGATATCCTGTCTCCTGTTTTGCTTGTTATAGCTGTAGCACCAGTTAAAGTTGTCATTTCAATCAATACTAGCCCACGCTTCCTACTCCATGCCATGGACACAAGACCCCTGGCTTGATTGACGTGTATGAACGATGACTGACTGATCATTGATTTAGTGTCTGCGTCTCTAATTCAACCTAATTTTCTATATCCAAACTATTTGGCTCTGACATTTCAATGTAGCTGGCTGCCAAGTCCCCAAAACAGGAAATGAGTCATATCTCCTCATCATTCTGTCGGATCATGATCAAAATTGTTCTGTGGGTAGATGAGACCTCGATGTACCTGTGTGCAGTGTACCCTGCTTGATGTGCCTGTGCTTGGCCCAAAGAACTGCAGCTTGCAGCTTTATTCTGCTTTGAATTATTTTTATCTCTTTGACAGCCAACAAATCCCTGGTTCTGGTCTCAGCCGTATGTGTTTCCTCTGAACAGGGGAAGATTATTTATGGGTGGTAGACATGCTAATGAGGCTGATATCCTGTTTAACAGGATGAAGGCATAACATAAGTCTTATTCAAATGAACAATGTCATTTCATACAGGGTGCTCCTATACCCACAAGGCTCTTGATGATGTTGGGACTAGACGCAAAGCCTCATGATTACCTTTTTCAGTAGAGAACATTCAGACTCTTATATTTGTCAAGTACCTGCTATGCTCTTTACTAAAAATAAGTTAATACTACCACAGAAAAGAGTGCACAGGTGCAAAGTCTGACACCAAGTAGAAATGAATCTCATGTCGTTTGCTCTTTGTCAATCTTTACAAGTGTGCACGTTTGATATGGTAAAGCACATCTTTCCATGAAAGTTTGAGCCAATCCTGTCATGGCCGATAGTTGTATTCAAAACAATCTGGTTCTTCTCAAGGTTTTCACTCTTGCTCTGTCTGGGCGTCATCCTAATCATGAGCGTCTTTGCTGACATCAGCACTTGTTTTCTGTCCTCGTTCTTCAAAACTACATCAAAACAACTAATCTAGTTTGTTTTTAGTTGCCATTTGAAGTGATAGTTTTTTTGGGTTTTTTTTGTTACGCTTTATCAACATGTGGAATGAAATGTACCCACATCTAATTTATACCTGAGTGAAGAAAAATTTACATTTAGATTTAAATTTACTGTAATAATAATAAATCATGAAATATTTAGGTAAAATAAGTAATAAACTCAGCCAATGGGGCAAAATTATTTTCAATCAATCAATCAATCTTTATTTGTATAGCGCCATTTCATAACAAGTGTTTCCTCAAGACACTTTACAATAGAGCATAAAGCTCTTCATTTTGTGGATACACATATATACATAGATACATATGTACATATTAAGATACACATATACACATATATAGGTCCAACACACAACATGATGCCATATAGCCAATTATGAATCCCTCCATCATGGCGGCAAGATGAAATTGACTTGTTACAAGAAACTAAACGAGTAAATATTTCTTACCTGCTTGTTTTTTTCTGCTTTTTTGCTCTTTGCCAGCAATTCAGACACCATTTTTGTCTTATAATATCTTTAAAAACAGACATTTTTTTTCACTTGTCAGAAGAATGTGGGTTATATTAAGTCTCACAACACAACACAACTTTTACCAAAAATAGGACAAACACTTAGACTTCAGTTTTCACGGTGTAGCCCTGGAAATTCAACCAACTTTGCAATAAAATTATCTCAACAGTTAGGGCTGCGCAATTAAAAGTAGTGTTGAGTAGAGTTGCCCTATATGAACTAAGGGCTGGACGATTATGGCAAAAATAATAATCACAATTATTTTGATTGACATTGAAATCACGATTAATAAACACAATTCCTCATTAATTTTAAATCTTGAGTATTTATTGAACCACAACTTAAAAGAATGATCAAAAATATATTTGTAACTAGTAAAATAATAATATATTAAATCATAGCAATAAAAAACCATAACATGCAAAATAAACTAAAAACAGCCAAAAACACAACCCAAAATTGCACTTTGAAGTCTTTTCAAAAACTTTTTAAAAAATAATCATTGTTCTTTGGTTATGTTTTTTATGATCCTGAGAAGTCAAAATTAAAATGAGGATCAAAGTTCAATTGATTGTCCAGCCCTGTCTGAACCTTTCCAGTAAACACGAGGAAAGTCTGGAGAAAAATCATTTCATGCCTTATAAAGTTGTGATTTCTCTTCCAAACTGTAGTTTTTACATGCTAAATGGAGGCCTGAGTATAATGAGTATAATTTTGTTGCTGTCGGGTGAAGCTCAAGCTAACTGTCAGAATGCCTCCAGTTGATAGGAGTGGTAAAAAAAATGGATTTTTTTGGAGAATCCTTTTGCAAACAGGTGTGAGATAAAACATGAATAGCAGAAAGACATTAACAGTACTGTGGGTTACAGGCAAAATAAACTTTTATATTTTCTTTTACTGATCATTTATAATCATTATTTAAAGAACATTATCCTGAGTAGTCTTCTGTTGATCTACAGTTTTTAGAATTTATCTTCGTTATGTCCTGTTACATTGTTTTGCTGTACTAGAAATGAGCAGAAAAGGATGTGAGGTTTTTCAGGGCGGTCTATAGTAGATAGTGAGTGTGAAACCATTTCCCTAAACTCACTTCCCCTTCTGTTGCTAAAATTTCGTCATTCTTTTTTAACATTGATTAATACACATGACTAATCTATTGCAGGAAAAATGCCAAAACCTCTTGCTGCAAGTGCTCCGTTAACATGATGTAATCGTCTTAACCAGCTCTGAACGTGGGCTGAGACTCATTTGTCCACATTAACAGCATGGTATTCATTTTTCTCCAACCCACTGGCAGAATGTAGGAGCATGGAAATACACTCCTGCTCTCTGATCCAGGCTCTGAGGATATGCAGATCAGACATGTGGCAAGCAGTTTGTAGTCAGGGAGTGTCTGGATGAAGTCAGTTCTCAAAATTGGATTTCAGAAAGGCTTACCTCACTTTATTTCGTATTTATGTCCTCAGAGTGAACCACAGACATTCCTTCTGTTTAGACCGTATGTGTTGAATTTCATGTCAGTGTTAAAGTGACATTGAAGCCTCTCACAGTCTAATAAGTTTTGTTTTTTTTTTAAATGTCCAGTTTCACGTTAAGTACTACGACATCGCACACTGGATGTAAAAAAATGAAAAATAATCTGTTTTCTTTTTATTTTTTTGCTGTGCAGTAACAGAATGGGGGGACGACGTTCGACCCATCTCCGAAGAAGAAGCCATGGTCATCGTCAACCACCAATCCACAGGAGACGTGTGCACCCTCATGATGTGCCTGCAAGACAAGGGCACGGTAAGAGCAGGGAGAAATGTGGTGCCTTATTGTATCCTGTTTTGGAAATCCAAAAATATACCAGGGTTGACGACGGGGGTCACTTCAGTATAAATAAAAGCCGTGTAGTATTTTGAACCTGCAGGGTACTTGGCACTCTTTGTATTGTGCTGAAAAGGAAGCTGTCTGAACATGTTTGGAGTCTCTGTCATTGCAAATAAGGAGTTCCTGGAGAATTGCACACATTGCTCTAAAGCCTGCGAGGCATTACTCGGGTATATTTGTTTAAACAATGTTTGCCAAAGGTGAGCCAGTTTCTCTACCATACATCAAATAAGAGATATTTAAGGTTGTGTTTTTGTAAAGCAAGCCCAGTCCAAATAAGACAAGGTATCAAGTTTTAATGTTTGTGCATTCCAGAGTCAATACAGCAGGCGAGAGGTCTTTCTTTAGATAAGGAGAGCGCCAAAGTGATGGGATGTGTTTTTCTAGTCAAAACAGTCCAGACGGTGGAGCAGACCAGCGCTGAGGTTGGCAGCATACAAATCCTGAAACGTGAGCTCAGAGCATCCACCAGAGTTTCTGACACAAGATGACGACAGATGTGCACAGACACGAGTGACAGTGCTTTGCTGTTTTCTCACACTGATCATTTTCGACACTTTGCGGAAGGTGAAACAGGCCCAAACCTCAGTGCACCACAACTTCCTCATTTTCCAACTGATACTACAGGGCTCCAGAGTGCAACCAAAATTTTTAAGAGTGCAACTAACATTTTTTCTAGGTCGTACCCTGTGCACCTGATGCTGCCCAGGTGAAAAAATAATTTTCTTTCACAAGCTCATAATCTCTCTGTGTGCTTCTGTGACCGAAATGACACTAATAGGATGATTGTATCTTGGTCTACATGAAGGCATGTTGTTCTGTTTTTGGTAGCACGTTTCCATTCTCAGCTCTCTGCATCGCAGAGACACGTGTTCTAACATCTAACTATGTTTTTTATGCTGTTATGATGCACATGTCACAATGTAAATATCCCGTGAGTCACGGAGAAAACATTTGTTTTCATCGCTTTTTCCAAGTTTGTGTCCATATATAAAGTCAGCACAAGCAGAAGTGCTCCCTGTTCCTCTCTATGGTTTATATTTACACTTCATCCTGATCAGTTTGTGGAGACTTTAAAGGGTGTGAAAATTAAACATACACATTATTTCCATTTGTCCTCTTTAACTTCACTCTTTACTTAAACAACTATGAGTAACTATGATGGATTAATTGTCAGTTGTTTTAGTTTGAAATGTTTGATTTCAGCTTACTGAAGCACTTTAAACACAATTTAAATACACTATAATTGTACTCAAATAAAGACAAACATTTTTCTACATCTTATTCTTGTTTAAAAATAATTCACATCATATGAAAGTTATAGAGAGAAATAAAAAGGTGACGCGACGCAATGATAAATTTGGGTGCACTTGAATTTTTTGCTGGTGCACCTAAAAAAGCAGTTGGGTGCACCGGTGCAAGCATGGCAAAATGTTAGTCTGGAGCCCTGTACTTTTTATCTTTACCGAATAGTTTATGTGCACACTCATCACACACTGAAGAAGTGTTGCAACATGAACACTGATGCAGGTTGTGTCTGTATTTCTTTGTTAGATACTCACATACTGTGGTCTGTTATTACAGTCTTTAAACAAGCAGCCTATCTGTCATGCAGGGGTGTCATCACACTCTGCAGCGTTCATCCTCAGACTGTAGTGTCAGTCACTTTCCAGCTGTGTCGACGGATCAATATGGTTTCCCTAAGTGGTTGTTACATTTTGTTTGTCAGCTAGTTCTTTAGTGCTCATGCCCACCACAACTGAAGTAGTGGAAATATATATTTAAACACAACACTATAATTTCTAAAAAATATGGATTGCAAGTGAGATAAATTTTTGAAAGTGTTTTTGACTGAATGAGTGAGATAAGTGTCATGTTACCTGCATTATCATAAAATAAACAGTGATCACAACTACTTGATTCTGATTGGTCAAAAAACCCTTAACGTCACATGTTTATTTTGAATAGAAAAGGTGATGCTAGGAACAACCTGATAAGATGTCAAAGTTGCATCAAAGGGGTTACAGGACATCAAGCGTGCTGTTTAAGGTCACACATCTTCAACTGACTAACAACAAAAACATAAAGGAAAAAAAATGTATTTCTAGATGCTTATTTGGAGAGCACAAAACCTCGGGTTGGGTGACAAGAAAACACTTAACAGGAGGACAGTTAATGGGAACAAAAAAACTTGATACATATTGTCCTGTGGAACAATATTTTTTGTGCTCAGCAAGTTTAAATCATGCAGTTTCTTTGTAACCCCATCTACAATCATCTGTTAATGAAATTTTGAGAAATAAAAAAATACAAAAGATGCATGAAATAAAATCAAGTAAAAATATTTGTTAAAGGGTCTGAATTTTAGTACATGACTGTGGGTACTCCGGACAAAATATTCAGTTCCTGCAAGTCTGGCATAACTGACAGCGAGTTTTTGCAAGGTTATGTGAAGTGCAGATCTGCTGAAGACATCATCCCCTTGCATGCAACAGGGCACAGAAGGCTACTGTCCGTTCAGAGACCATTGTGCATAACTTTGCCTGAAATACAAGCGTTTTAATGTGACAAACTTCATGTAACAATCATTACGTTTCAACAAAACTACAGCAAGGCAGCATCAAACCGCCTGTTTCAGCATGTTTGCCCTGCTTCCACATGATGTCTGTAACAGAGTTTAAAAAACACTAACTCTCAATCATCCTCCTTCTCATCAGCTGACGCTCACTAAAGCTAATGTACTTGTGCTAAACTATTAGCTCCAGTGCAAATAGTTTAATTCAGTTCAATTTAATTCTGAGGGGATGAACACGGTGTTGGGAAGGGTGCGTTTGATTTATTCACGCAGTCTGCCCTGTTTGTGGAATAGCTGTTGTGGATGGGCATCATTTTTCATCAGGATAGGACATTTATTCCACAAGTAAACTCTGCGCTGTTTGTTGCGCTGTCATACAATGAATATATTATAAATCCTAATGTTACTCTTAATTCTAAAGATAATGATGCCAGTTATGTCAGTCGGACAGAAGAATCAGTTCTTTAAGGAAGCAGCGAAAAGACAAGCATCAGGGGGAAAAAGCTGCTGTGTTTATTTATTTTTTTAAATTTGATTTTGTTGAAGCTTTACATGAGATACAGCTTAAAAAACTGTTTTTCTCACACTGATGTTTAAGAAAAGCCATATGTCTGAAACGCTTTGTTTTGGCTGCTGTCTCTTTAACGCTTTATTGCCAGACGTATCATATTTGCTACATGAGTTACAAAGACCTCTGTCTCATCAGTATGATAAATAAACATCCTGGTTAAAAAAAGATAGAATTTTCGGGCTATTTTTTGATGGGTCATGCTTCACAGTGTTTAGGCTCCCCACTACACAAATCCTCTTCCCTCTTATAAGCTGGCCCTCTAGTTGCTATGAGCCGACTTTGGTGTTTGAGGCCCGTCCCTGCAACATGCCATGAATCAGTTTCCATATTCTTATGTGATGACCTCATCATTTCAGAAAATCTTGTTAAGATCTTGTGCTATTTTTAGAACAGACTGTTTTGAGCAAGGTACAGACAGATTCAGGGATTTCCACAACATATGAATATGTGAAAATTGGCACGTTTAGAATGAAAGGACGTCCAGCATTGTTACTTAATATCAGTGTCTGAAATATTCATTCATTCATGTTCTATACCGCTTATCCTGTTCAGGGTTGCGGGTGGCTGGACTCTATCCCAGCTGTCTTAGGGCGAGAGGCGAGTACACCCTGGACTGGTCACCAGTCAATCACAGGGCTAACACATAGAGACAGACAACCTTTTACACACACACTTACTCCCACGTGCAATTAAGAATCCCCAATTAACCTGATGAGCATGTTTTTGGACTGTGGGAGGAAGCCAGAGTACCCGCAGAAAACCCACGCATGCATTGCGTCCTGGATTCTCGCCTGTTCATTACTCGCTTTACATATCACTATCCCTGGGTCTTTCTCAGACATATTGAAATACCTCAGCTGTTTTCCAGACAAGAGCGTGCCGGCTGTGGTCACAACACACTGTTTGGGCCATGTTGTTTTGGTGATAAACGTCGAAAACCAAAAATACACTTTTGGGCCGTTTTCGGCTGAAATTTAGTTGTATCCCCAATAATAAGTGTTTCTTAAACACCAAATTTTATAGAAAGGCCGATCTATCTCTCATAACCAGATACTCTTGCAAGCTTGGCATACACCAGTGTGAAGCTACCAAAGTAGAGAAGATTGGCCAGCTATTGACGCAGCAATTGTTGCAGCTTTGTTTGATACAGGAAGTACACTTGGAACCAAACGTACACCGATTACATGCAGAAATTACTTCTATTTTCCTGAATATTATTGTCTTTAGCAGAACTAGGCTTGGCAAAAAAAGTAAATCACAAAGGTGAAAAGTGATATCTGTCACAGTTTCAATTATTTGACTTACCTCTCACAAAGGGCATGGCTCGGTCCTGGAGACTGGCTGTGAATTCCTCTGATGACGGGGCAGCTGTGTTGGTCTGTGTCTTTTTCTTTTTTGTTTTGTTTGTTTGTTGTTGTTTGGCTGAGGCTGTCACTGCACTGCATAGCTGTCCTGCACAAACATGTTTTCATGATCCGCCTCAACAACTGCATCCCTGGCCTGGTTTATCCTCTTAGCAGTGAAAGGACAGTAAGCCAAAGCTGCATCGGTGCAGGTCATAAGGGTGGATGGGCTCAGAGGGGCTATAAATCAGTTTGGGGCACTGACATCTAAACAGACATCCCATGCTTTGTTTTCACCTGTGATTGTGGTTTAGAGCAAAATAATGATGGCTCATCGACAGATTGTGATTACGTCTCCTCTTTTTTTCAGGTGGTACGAAAAATGATGTGGCTGATGGACCATGTGTTCAAATACACAAACTTTGGCCTAGTATCCCTGATCCATGGGGACTTTTTCATCAGACAGGTAAGAAAAACACAGCGGCAGAAATGAGGTCTAATTTAAGGGCCTACTTTTAAATACTGTGAAATCATCCAGATTGTGTTTTGCTGTTTTGCTTTAATGTTGCAGCTCTATTTTGCCACAAGAAGTTGAGTATTAAACCACCCTGCTTTGCATTAAAACTACACAAAATCACACCTGCAGAGTTGACTAATGAGACTGGGTCAAAATCTGTGGCTTAAGCATAAATGGTTATTTTCTCTCACTTAGTTTTTTTTTTCCCTGATCATTTCAGGTTCATGACGTAAACCTTTAGGCTATAACCCAACTCTTTCAACATCCCAGCTGCATCAGCTTGTTTTACTGCTGTCTTCAAAAGCAGAGCTGCTCCCATCTGCTTGTCCCAACTGGACAATAAAAATGTTAGAGGACTTCTGACGGCCGTGCTGTCCTCTGGGAGGGTTACCAGCAGAGGATAGTAGAATAGCAGGGCTGTGCTGCCCAGCCAGGTCAGACTTACCCTTTGTTGTGGAACAGCGAGGTGTCCTCTGAAAAGTCAACACATGGAGACTAGACAGGATTACCGTTGGTCAGGGAGTTCCTGGAATATCCTTCAAATCTAAGAGGTTAATTCCAGAGTCCAACAAAACTCTGACCTAACATTTTGTGGAGAGTAATGAACAAGCTATTACATAACAGTCATCAGACTGACAGACTGTTAATGTAATGCAGATTGAAAAACATACATGAGATCAGTCTGATTACAGCAGGCTGGCAAGAATTTGCCAGCTAGTAAGTACAGTCAGGCTAACCAAGTAAAATCTGTAGTTGACTGCTGCTGTTCCCATTTTTAAGCCATATACAATGTCTTGTCAACAAACACACAGTGTAAAATGTTGTAGAGGTGACCGCTACAACTAAGGCAGAGTTAAACATTGTGAATCAGGTGACAGGTATGCAATATTTTTAGTAATAAAGCAGTACTAATAATTATCATAATAATTACACCACACCTTTAATTAGATCACCAGAACACTGATAGAGGGGGACGCTAATGCACCTTAATCAAAGAAGGTGACAAATGAGTCATTGTGTTGCAGGGATGAGGTAGGACTCCAGACATCTGGAGCAGAATGGAAACATGTCAAAGGAAGAAAAAGAATTTGTCATGTTCTGACAATAACGAATGAATAAACCATAATTGCACATCTGGTCAGCTTTCATCCTTGAGGGAGCTGAGCTTTTAATTTAGAAGAAATAATGATTTGACATTAGTGATAATTACTGATATAGACCAACATTTAAAGAGGTATTTATCATGATTACACGTAACAGACTGAACTTGATTTTGAGTATTTCATTGGATAGAGCTGCTTTTAGCTGCGAAAAACTTCTTATGCATTTGTTTGGGGATGGCTGATGGCTGATGGATTTTGGTGATGAGATGTGTGATTTGGTGATTTCTCTTTGTTGTTTCCCCATTATACATTTTAAGCTTCAGAAACACCACAGCAGAAGCAACAGGGAATTCCACTTCTTAGGTCATGGAAATGCTTTCCTGTAGAATTTAACATCCAGCTCTGTGCAGAGGGTGAAGCACCACGAGCCTGTTAACAGCCAGACAGGCTGGCCTGAGCGGACTCAACCCTTTTGCACTATCATTTCCCCTCCATCCCCTCTGGCATCCTTGTATATGCGCTCTTGACATCCTTTGACCAAACACTTCACACATCCACACAGCATCGCAATCATCTGCCCCAGCCTCCCAAGCATCTGCTGTCTGCTCAGGCTGGCAGACGTGTCTCCAGCATCAGTATGCAGCCCACTACACAGCGGGCTTTCATGGCACAAGTACGGTCACTCATGATACAGAGGTCTGATTGATTTTTTTTTTTTTTTTACTTGGGAGCGTCAGTTGTATCAACATCTAAAACTATGGACTACCTTATCCCAAGAGGCATCTCCTGAAAGACTCACTCTCTATTTAAATGGTATGTTGTTCAAAAAAATTTCATGTTTTTGAAAAACTTAAAAAAAAAATGCACAGCCAATTTTAATTGACCTAGATTTAATTGCCCCCTGCCACTCACTTGGACAAACAATGAACATTCAGTGATAGGCTCTATAGAAGGTGTCACAGTAGGAGACATTTCGCAGGACGTCATTGATGATTTTGGAAGACAGAAAGATCACATATCATCATAAAGGAACCAAAAGGGTCTTAAAAACAAATTGTAGCTAAATTTATTGTTGAGAAGGTCAATAAAAAGCTTCAGTTACAAGCCAAAACTTAAAGATAGAGGATCAGCATTGGTCATGTGAAAAATAAAACAGCCTTTTTACAATCTTTGCCAAAAGTGTCTGTTAGTTTGGTGCTACAGTATTTACATTGAATCATTCAGCAGAACGTTTGTCAAGCTTTGTGATCCGGGCAATAACAGATAAGCTAATGAAGCTAAGCTCCAGAGCTTAAGGTTAGTTTAACTAGAGCCCTTTAGAAAATGGCTAACAATGATAAAAACTAGAACACAATAGACCAATGAACTCCCATTAAATAAAGTGACATGACAAACAGCTCAGCTAGGAGCTAATGTTAGGCCAACTTCAGCTAACATTGGAGAAAATCCCAAATTGTCTGTCAGACTGTCTGCAGTGGCGGTTCTAGTGTTAACAATAACTTTATATTTCTTCCCTGCAAAGTGACAATATGTTGCCTCACATACGAAGTTGACTTACCTTAGAACAGACGTAAACATCCTTGTTTATTTTATTCACATTGAGTTGATGTTGCGGTCTACCGCATAACTTTGAGGTTGAGATGTGGCTTAAGTAAAGGGTAAAAATTAGTCTGTCGCCCGTCCTCTTAGGATACCTTGTGTTGAAGTTGCGTGTACCCCATGAACACTATGTGACCATTTTGAAGCTTAAAATATCAGAAAAACCACAAATAACTGAACGAAAACTGACTCTCTTCAATGTATTTCAATGGATGTCCAGGCAGAGGATGTCTGAGTGTATGGGATTGCTATACGCACTTTGATTGGCTCATCGCGTTTAAGGCCGGGACTTAGCCATAGGTCAATTATATCAACAAATGGGAGAACACCTGTCTATGTAGAGTGGAAGACATCTCTCATTAAAATCACAGCAGCAATGCAAAGGTCACTTTGGCGCATGTGTGTCGTTGCTCTTTTTCTTTGGATCTGTGCAGCTTCAAAGGTACAGCTGTAGATTTTAAACCACTTTGGTTTTGATGCCAGCACTTGGAGAAAACATTTCTCATGCGTGCTCACATGACAAATACAGAGTCCTGCCCAGTTTTACTAATGCATTTAAAATTGCTTTTGACTGGGCCTAACAAGAAATCAATCCTGTTTCTCCTCAAGCCGTCACTGCTAATGCTCTTAATGTTGTCAAGGCCATCATGTTTGCATCCATTTCAATTGTGCCATTAAAGCTACTGTGAGTGCCCCACAGTGTTATTGCATCCAACACTTGTTTAGATTTGCACATGACTGTCTTCATTTGTTTGGTGGTTTTTATGCTGGAAAAAGAAGACATTTTTCTTGATAAATTAATACATTTAGCACTCAGCCTGATTCATTTTTTCCTTAGGGCAAATAAAGAAATCCTTTTTATTGTTTGAAGTAACTGCACTGGTTTAAATGTAGTTACCTTGTTTTTTATGCCTTCTTGTTAGCAAGAGCGACGGCTCAAGGCATAGAGTATTAAGGGTTGTCTGTATCTTTGTGACAGACTCTTCAATATCATTTTCAATTGCCGCGAGGGAGCTTTTGTTAATTTGGAAGAAATAAAACATCTACTTGGACTGAAGAAAGATATTCAGAGGTCAAAGACCTTAAACCTCTGGATCCCAAACAGCTTCTGGCCGTTTTGTGCTTCTGTCACATTTTTACTCACTGTGGTCTCTTTTTTTCTAAGCCAAGTGAAGTCCCACACCTCTATGGAGTCAGGACAACCATGGCTATAGACTGATGTAACTCAGTTATGTCTTCATTCGTGTAACAGTTAAAAAGCTGTAAATCATAAGAAAAAAAGAAAACTGAAATTGAATTTTCCTGATTTTATAATTTAAAAAAATTCAAAAAATAAGGAATTAGTGTATGCAACACATTTCCAGGTATCCTCAAGCATATGGGACACAGAAAAAAATATTGGTGTGGCACCACATTCAAAGAATCTACAAACTCTGAGACCTTATTTGATGCTTGCAATTTCAGACCATGTTTGCCTCCATCACATTTTTACTCGCTGGGGTCTCTTTTTTCACTGCAATATGAAGTCCTGCACCTCTATGGGTTTAGGACAAGCATGTCTAAGGCCAAGCAATATGACATGATCAGAATGAAATAAATCATTTCAAAATATTGTTTTTCAAAACAATGAAAAACTTTGAATAACAACATTTATGCAACACATAAAACCTAATTCAAGGTGCACACAGTCTTGGGATCAAAGACTGGTGAACTATTTACATTGTGACAAGCTATGAACACGTATTTACTCTTAACAAATTATTTACAGTCAATACTGTCAGTACTATTTACACTATTTACTGTCTACATTGCAGAGGATTCATGCCAACCCTCCCTGCACCTCTCTCTTTCCTCTCTCTCACACTTAGCAAACAGCGGTTTGCTGGAAAATAAAAGGTCAATTTTGCCTTGAAAGAAGTTTTTCAGGCATACAGAGCATGCCCATTGGTGCTGAGCAGCTCTGAGCAGAAAATTGACGCTTGCAAGACAATGAAATCTGCAGCAAAACTCAAAGAAATTTTAAAGTGCCTTCAATAATTTAGGGTTTGTTGAAAACAGTTTAATTGTTTGCTTTTTATGCAACTTATCTAGAGCAAACTTGATGCTGAAGATATCTCATGAAATTCTCCCATTTTCTCTGGCCTAATTCAGCATGTTACCAACATCACGTGTGATACATTCAGGTACCCTCGGAAACTTGAGAATCTGACAATTACACCATTTTTTTCAGCTTCTAGATTGGACAAATGGTTTGTAAATGCTAGTCAATGAAAAATAAGTGGTATTTCAAACCCGCCCGCAGCTGTGGTATCCAGAGGGTTAATCCCTCTAAGATACACTTCCAGCCTTTATTAAATCCCATGCAGTATGAGTGTAAATAGGTATGAATGTAAGCAGGAACTTAACTGGCTCATGGAAGCCTGTGACAGTTCATAAAGATGAGTGATGCATCCTTTTCCTCCTCCAGTCATACAAAAGTAAAGCAAAAACAACCCCTGCAACAGCACTGACATTTTCAGCCATGACATTTAAAGACAGTCTGTGCAATAAGGATCTGGCTGCCAGAGCCAAATTATTGATGACCCACATCCCCCACTAACAGAAACACACATTTATTATTGTAAGGTTGAACAAAGTTCCTCAGGTAGATATAAACAAAACAAACCAAATGCAGATTTTTTTGCTCTTTTAGGGAGATTTTCACTGTACTGAAAAATTTAAAGGACCAGAATTTTTCTTTTGTTACAGTATCTCAAAAAAAAGAAAAGAAAATCTCCC
This sequence comes from Labroides dimidiatus, assembly GCA_030710495.1. Taxonomy (NCBI): domain Eukaryota; kingdom Metazoa; phylum Chordata; class Actinopteri; order Labriformes; family Labridae; genus Labroides; species Labroides dimidiatus. The sequence goes on from CM061158.1 coordinate 12,666,956, forward strand.
ATATACTTTTTATTTAACATCAAAGTTTGACCCTTATCCCATTGGCTGCACGAGGCAGGCCCTGTAATCTGGCCAGCCTAGCATTTTAGGCCCTCTCTCATATTTTGACTTCACTTTTGGGAATTATCATGTCATCCATCTATCAGGCTGTGGTAAAGTTGTGTAACCATTGGACGGTAATTCAGAGAGACACTGTCCAGAGACACTGCTACTATGTTTACATTTTTTTTAAATGATCATGTTTGTGAATGTATGTTAATTGTATTGAAATTTATCCTTTGTCTCTCACAGGGTAAAGCTCACAGAGACAAACAGCTGATCTACCTGAAAGATCACCTAGACAAATACTACCACAGCCGTGACAGGAAGTGGATAGTGCTGTTCCCTGAGGGTGGCTTCCTGCGCAAGCGGCGGGAAACCAGCCAGTTGTTCGCCAAGAAAAACTCTCTCCCCCACCTGACCCACGTCACATTGCCTCGTCTCGGGGCCACACACGTTATCCTGAAAACTCTGTCGGCCCAGCAAGAGAACGGCAGCGTGGGCGGAGAGGCTGGGACCCCTAATCAGACGGGTAAATAACAGACATTACCGCACACACACAAGTGTCTATGCAGCAATGGGATGATTCCCTGCTCAATTACTGACATTCATGTTGGATCAATATTTATCTGTTCATTTTTTTCACAAGTATATTTATGTGGATTTTGATTGGCTTTTTTATAATTTTTTTTTACATGCTTTAAGAATTGTGAACAGACCTTTGCCTGTATTTCCCTAAACAGACAAAAAAAGTCATTGTTTTGGACTGAATTTGAGGATTTTTTTTGCAAATATGGTGTGGAAACAAATAGTACATTACTTCTGTTTAAGCCTGTTAAACTTTAACTTTTGTCTTCCTTAAACTCTTGCTCTACTCTTTCCTGTAGTTGGATGATTTTAGGTTTGCTAGAAGGCCAGGGAAGAAGTGTGCCTCAAACACAAAGCTCTAAATCATCACCCGTGTCCTCTAAGAGTTCTGCTTTAAATGAAAGATGACTTAAGATGAACATTACCAGGAGTGCAAAATGATGACATGGATAGAAGTGCTTAAAATTGCGTCAAAGCCCCCAAAACCCCAGTGGTGACACGCAGGCAGGATCGAAAGTGGCTGAGCAGGAAGCTATCTTTGACTTCGCAGCCTTTGAGAGGCAGATTTTCCATTTTTGCCACTTGGTTCTGATTACAGAAGTTTAGATGTGTTATAATGAGAGAAAATTTAAGAAGTAACTCAGAGGACTCAAACATTTCTGTCTTTTTATCTGTAATGTCTTGGGTTTAGTCCAAATCAGGGTATTGATACTCGTCTTTTCTTTTCTTCTTTTTTTGCAATTAAGGTGAACAAGTTCCTTCATTTTTCTGTAAGGAAAAAAAGTCTTGCACTTTTCTTTTAGTTGAAAGTGATTTTTTTCCTTCTTTGTTCCCATATTGACAACACGTGCCTAAAAACTTGACATATTATGTCTTGTTTTTAGTCTTTGAAGTTAGATTTTAAAAATTAAAAAGATTTAGATGTTTTCGTTTGGCTGGTCAAAAAGTCAAGTTTAAAAAAAAAACACTGCTGAACCCTTCTTTCTAATAGGAATCAATTTATGAAAGCTAAAATTGTTACATTCAGGTAAGTATTCTACGAAATTATTTCTGTGAATGAGGGATAAGATGGGCGTTAATGTGTGGAGAAAGAGGGTGTGTTTCATCTCCTAAACTTCATTGTGGAGTTATATGAAAGTAAAATGATCCAGATCTTTTAACACACCTTCCTCTTGGATCTGTCCCCAGCAGGAAGCACTATGTTAAGAGCCATAAACACACAGATACAATGAGTCCCTCATGCCTGGCCACACTCAGTTTACCCACCAGACTCTCCTGGCTTTCGTTCAAAATCCATTTAAAGGGTCTGCTTTGTTAATAGTAATTTGGAGAGACTTGAGGCCAGCACTATTGAGAACATGGCTCAGGGAATTCAGCCCTCCACTGGTTTGCTCACACAGCTTTGTGTCTAACAGCCTCAGCACTAACAGCGAGATGCTGTCTGTTTATCCATCTGCAGGACAGACTGTCAAACCAGAGGAGGAGTACGTCTTCACCGGTCGTAAAATAAAGATAAAAGCGAGCACAGCTTCATTTATGTGCCACATTTTGTGCTGTGTGCGCATGTTTTTTTTTTTTTGGTTTGTTTTGGCTTTGTGCTAACTTTGCACTAAGTCTTCACCGTCTCATCAATGTCAACAAACACTGATGACAGCAGAGGTTTTTGTTTAATGACCTCTGGCAAGAAGGAGATTTTTCAACACTTCAAGGTGTATAGATTTGTCGGTTCTTTTCTTATTAAGTATTATGATTCCGTCTTATTTTGCACATAGTAATTCCAGCTTATATCCCTGTAGCTTCCCGTGTCCTTTCCTCCCGTTCTGCAGCTCAGGAGGAGGGGAAGCTGGTTGCTGCAGTGGTGCTCGTCCTTCCACTTGGATCTAGCTAATGGCATTAAAACCTAGGGCAAGAAAAAAAACACACACACACACCCACAAGAGCACTATGCCCCTCTCCATCCTGTGCTCTTTGTTGTGTGTGTATGTGTGTTTGCACCACTGTTCAAAGACACAGCTCTGTCTCCCTCTGACCCTCCCTGATGCTCTGCAGAGGTGCCCAGAGCTTGCTGACTCACTCACAGACAAATGGGCCACTTGGAGAAAATAGGGTTTGATGTAAATGCGTGTGCTGTTGTGTATCAGCCATGCAATGTCAAGCAAGTTAAACACACTGCTCAGCACAGACACAAAGCACATGGGTCACCAGTTGCCTGCGTAGTTCACAGCCTGCATAGAAGGCCTACATGTGCAGCTTTGGTCTGATATGGTTTAAGTGTTGTGTATCAGACAGACTTCACAGCTGTGAGTCATTTCAGGTAAAAACAGAGTTTCAAGTGATCCAGAGGTGAAATACTTGATAACCAATCAGTGTCTGTTTTCATCCACGTTTAAACAGTTAGAGGGAAAGGTGTGCTCTTACAGCGTAGTAATCATTCTGTTGTAGAGCCAGGTATCTGCCAGTGTTTCCTTCCTGTAGCTGTTTACAGAAGGACAAGGCGTCTCTGATGTCACTTTAAATTACCACGGAAGCTGTTATTACAGTATTGTTTGTCACAGCGTATAGGGCACCAGCAGTACTTTGGCTCAGGGCCTCGTCCTCTGGCGGGGCCGCTCACGAGAGAGGCAATGGCTGCCTTTCAGCACACTTGGACAGAGATCTGGATCCAATTACCCACACAGGGAGAGCTGTAGTGTGAGCCATGCCCATCAGTACCAGAGATACCTATCAAGTAACTGTAACAATTGTACATACGAGCCAGCAGCAGGTGTCTCAGCAGCTTGTATTTCTTTTCTGATTCCTGAAAGCATCATAGTGCTTAGTAAAACAAGCTGTGCACATTGTCAAAGAAGGGTGAACAAAATCCATTGTTTTACTGAAAGCAGTAAAAGCAGCATAGGACAGAAAATTTTAATTATGGTAATAAAATATATCTGAAAATTATAAAATTGACCAGAAGTAGCTATATATTAGTCATTTTAACAGTTAAAGCTTCTGTGACAATTTTTAGGTACATGTAGATTTCTTCACTTATTTTGCCCCAACCTTCCAATTGCAAACCTTAGACCAACCAGCAGCTTAACTGCCTGCCTTTTTAGTAATCTAAAAAATGGTAGAAGATGAGTTTGTTGAGCTTCATTTCAACTTTGGACTCCATCATAAGGACAATACGGTTTTGCTTGCACATCGTCTCTATGTCATCCTAAATGGATTTTGAGGAGTTTTGGATCTGTTTGGATGCGGGGGACCAGTTTTGATTGTGTCGTTACTTTCATTTATAAGCAACTGCAAATATCTGGCCAGCACCAGATACAGATAGATGGATACGAAATGCAAGGAAAGTTGATTGTTTGTCAGGGATAGAGATGGACATTCAAGAAAAAGTGCTGTTCGATATTCACTGGAAACTATTTGAAAATTATTCAAAGACACACACCCCCAGCTGCCACCACAGAACCACTTAGTTCTTGTTTGGGTTGTGAAACCTCCAACCGGTTGTCTCCTCTGGCCTGGCTCCGCCCACTATGTTTGTTGTTGTAGTCAAGCTAAATATGATTGCATTTTTAGGTGCTTTCCATGCACAACTTCCTGTCCCACCCAATCTGCTTTTTTGCGTGCCATAGCTCCAGCATCCAGGCAAAATAGAATGGTTGCTATTCTACTGCAGCCGGACCACAACAGAGCAGATCCAGTGTAAGTTGGCTCATTAACTTAAATGGAAACCTGTCTGCTCTGGTGCCGTGATGGAGCAGAGCTGAACCAGAGATGCATCTGGTGTATTTCGGATATAAAACGCAGAACAAAAATGTTTTGTTTTTTTTAAGTTGGTTTTGTTTATTGTTAAAAACAAAGCTATCATTGCATGAACTTTTCGATTTAATAAATGTTAATGACTATTCAAATATTTGGAAATCATTGCCCATGCCTAGTCGGAAAGAGAGACTTTTGTTTAACATTTAAATGTTATTCTTTCTGATGCTTACGATGAATTATTGCATGCTCATGAGTTCCTAATCTGTACTAGAAACATTTCCTGTGAGCATGCAAAAAATTGTCATGATCTCACAATCATATCTCGTAATCCCAAGAAATTTACTAGTGATCTCATTGGTACCTGGTGCACACAAGAACCCAATTTTTGTTTTCTACCCATGTCACCTTTGTTACTCTGAACATAGTTGTATTGTCTTTTTTTCTTTTGGTCCATTTACCCTTTTTATCAAAAAAGAGATGCTAGAAACAGGAAATTTAGGAAGCAGAGAGGGTGGGGGATGAAATGCAGCAAAAGGTTGAGGGCCTCTGAGATGAGGACTGTATAACCTCTATATATGGCCGCCACTTCAACCACAAGGCCAGAAAAGCCCCATGAGGATTGTCATTTTGCAAAGATCTCCTCCTCCTTTGATCAACTATACCACACTTCTTCTTTTGAGGCTTTGCCACTGAAAACGTCAAAAGAGGCTGTTACGCAGGGTGCTTTAAATCCTCTTGTCTGATACCTATCCTGCTGCAGCAGTTGCAGGCATTAAAAATAACTTTATGGAGCTAGTCAATCTTGTCACTGATGATCTCGGGGAACTTTCATAGGTCATATAAAAGATATCCAAAGTAATTTAGGCCTCTGTCTTAACTAGTTTAAAACTCTTTAAAGGAGATTGAATTATTACAGATACAAGGAAACTGGTTTCTAAAAGTTAACTTGTAAATAGTATAAAAAAACTCTCTTAAAGTCTGTTGACTTCTCCCCCTGTGGACAACTGTTCCATAAAGACACCCCGCAGTCAGCGACATTCAAACTCATAATTTACACTCAGCATTCTTAAGCTTGTTAGAACAAGATTTCTTACTATTACGTAAACGAAGACTTCTCTATATAGCTACATATCTGTCAAATGCTTAAACCCCATCAGTCCCTGATTATATTAGTTCATGTGGGCGAAAAGGTCAAGATTCTGTCCTGTTAGCAGCATTCCCAGATTTATTGCTGTCAACACCGTCAGGTTGTTGTGTAAGGTGATCAGCTGTAAAATGTAGCCTTTCCTTGTCACACAGGAATGCTACGTTTACTTCACATGCAAGAGCTAGTGTGCTCTAAGGGAGTGTGGGGGGGAGTGCACTCGGCACAGAGTAACAGCAGTTAAGCAGTCAAACACACTGTGCTGCTTTACATCAACCTCGTTTTTAGATCCGTCTCTGATGACCCAGCAGGTCACACTCCGGCTTTAAACGTTTGACAAGCTTGTAGGGGGAAAAAGTTTGAAGTCACGGTTTTAAATTTTGCACGTACAGCGAGTACAAAGGCAGGTCTTGGCAGGTTGATAGCTTTAATGTCACATGCACCAAACTGTCAAAACTGATGAAATACAGCTATGAGGGATGCGTGAGTCAACTCTTTGATGTTTCTCAAAATCCAGAACATGTAATGGTGACACCAGCTGGGAAATAAATGCTCCCTTTTCTTTGAAAGACACACACACTACTCAAGTAGTGTTTATTTTCCACTGCATGAACCTTTAATAGGGATGAGAAACACTTGATAGAAAAGTGGAAAGCCTTAGTTGTTCTTTTCAGAAGCACTGGAACTTTCTTGGTATGTTTTGTACCACTTAATTCAAGAAATCAATCAAACTATGTTTATTTATCTTGCGCCAAAAGGTCAGTTCAGGTACTTGCTGCTCTTTATTACACTGTCAGTCTCGGCAACAGCCTGTGAAACCCTTTTGTTTTCTTAAATTGTTGCATTGCTGGTGCTTTGAACTTGCTTTGCTGGCTTTGCTCTTCTTTTTGTGATAATTGTGCTAATGTGATAATTTTAAAGCAGTAAATTAACCGTGCCTCAGACTCTTTTTGTTAGCCATGTAGTATTGTTAAGCCCAAAAATGATGCTCACTGTTTTGAAAAAGCAGATAAATTTTCTTTTCTAATTTGTCTGCTGTTTCTAGCAGGTTAATGTTTCAAACCTAATTAGCAGGGGGTTTTTTTACTATTCGCATGGAATCCCAGTATCATTTTTGTCTTTTAACTCTTAGGGCGTGGTCACAATGGCCATCCAAACTGTGCTGTACTCAAGCACGATTGCCCCCCAGCAGTGCTGTTCCTCTGTTGGCCAGTATGGCCTGCAGTTACACGACTCTAATATGAACCAGACTTCAGGCACACACATTCACCATGAAGCATCTGTTTACAAGAAGCGCGGTCTCATCAGATAGAGAACATTACTTTACAGAACTTCAGTGACTTTTTGGCTCATGTTAAGTTGTTTTGGTCCGACACAGCCCTCCAACACCTCCATTATTGCTTAGAATAACTTTCGAAAGGAGAGGTGGTATACTTCATGCATGAGCACATGGACATAATTGCTACAACAAGTGTGCCAAAGAAGAGAAGTGAGCTTTGCTCAAGCGGCCACGCTAGCCAAATGAACTGGAGCTGAGCTGAGCGTGCTTGAGCACAGTATTGAGCATATATTGAGCCAGTAAGACCGTGCCTTTGAACTCTTGACCCATCAAAAAATAGCCAGAGGTCTTTAAAACTTGAGTTGACAATAAGGTTAATATCTTGATAAGAAATTTTTCTGAAACTGTTACTGTTACAAAAAAAAAAAAGACATCATCACCTCTTCTTTTACGCCTCTGTTTCTCTTCCTTTGATTTCCATCAGCTTCAGTCTGGCTGTCTTTTAGGTTAAAATGAATGTTTATTTATATCATATGCATCTCAATAACATACCTGACAGACACTTCTGTCACTTTCTTTTCAGTTTCTCAAGCAGATAACTTACGTCTGACTGGCTGCTCTTAAGAAGTCTCTGTTATATTGTCACTTGTTTAGCTTATGTTTGTCCTCTGACAGGTAATAAACGCAAAGGGCTGCAGTGGGTAATAGACGTGACCATAGCGTACCCCAAAGCAAGACCCATGGACATCCAGACCTGGATCTTTGGCTACAGGCCCCCTACAGTCACACATGTACATTACAGGTAAGAATGAAATTCTCCCCTCCTTCATTTTGATCAGAGTTTTGTCCTGACCTTGTTTTTAAAGCTGTAATTTTTCCTTCACATGAGAGGGGAACACCTGATCCGTTTTTACAATGCAAATGTATCACACTACCAACACGCAAAGACGAGGCATCACATGGAAATGAACTGTTATGTCATCATAACAAGTGAACTGCATAGTTTAAAAAAAGAAAGATGTTGGGAAAGAAGCTGCAGTCAATATGGATATCGTGAATATCAGTGAGGACAAAAACATGTTTCCCGTAAAAGAGGAGACTTCCTAACCAGGAGGTCACTGCAGAGAGGCTCATTTAGTTTTTTACGCTGTTCTCCCTCCAATGAGAGACTCCTCTCTAAACCTTGTGTGGGCTAATCCATTGAGGGGTGTCAGATTTTTTTATCTACTTTTATTTTTTTATCTTTTCTTTATTGTTTTTTAGTATTGGCGTCTGGTTGGCCACTGTTTTGACAGCGCTGGATCTTGTTGTGCTAGCGGTGAACACTTTCTATCATGTTTCAGAGGACATGTTGACCTCAAGACTGACTTTGTAAATAAAAAAAAATGCAGGTCCCCATAAAAACGCATTCATCACACTGATTTTGTGAAACTAAAACTGTCCCCCCTTGTATAAAAGTGACACATTTTCCTGTGTCAGTACTCTCCAGCTCTCCTCTTCTCCTGCTTGAGGATTTGATGAAGGTTGGATGGTATAAGGTTGTCTATAGATTCTGTTCAATATAAATGTGGTCCACTGTGGGTTGTCTTAACTTGGCTGATCAGGCTCAAGCTGCATCCTCAGGTAGAAGTCCTCTTAACCTTTAACATGTCCCTTTGCCCTTGAGCAACCTCCTGACACAGCTGATGTGTGAGTCTGTGTTTGTGTGATCTCCTCTATGTGAGAGGTGGGAGAGGGCAGAGTAGGTGATTTATGAACCCTGGTCTCCCAGGCTCCTCTCGGAAGGCTTCTCCGCCCACATGGGCTAAAGCTAAGGACTCATTAAGTCTGTAATTAGACAAGCAGAAGATGCACCCGTCCCAGCCTACCTTGGGGACTCTAATCAACCATTGACACAAGCGGCTCCCCTTGCTTGGTCAGCAGCTCTGCAGCCTGGGGACTTACAGAGAGGCACCCTACCGGGTCAAAGGCACAGCTGTTCCTGTTGCAAGCGTGTGCGCTCACTTCCAGTTGTGTAGACAGCACTGGTCATGCAGACGTTACACTCACGCTGGTACAGGTGCAGAGTCAACAAGAGGATTAATCTGTCTGCTGATCAAGGGAACACTGTGGGGAGAGCAAGCAGCGAGACAGGCGTGCCACCCTAAGACAGCATTTCTGCTGCGTCAGTTAAGCACAATTTCTACTGAGAGGACAGAGTTTTCACCAGCTGTACTACAAAAAAAGACATGGAAAGAATGTGATGGGATTTTAAAAGCTTAGGCCTACACAGCACTCTAATATCTGAGCTTTTAAGGTTAGGCATCACAAAAATGCCATGAACGATTGAACAGTTCACAGGCCAAGAGACCAGTTTGTTCCCAACAGAATCATGAAGGTTAACAGGAACAATACAAAACTACAAAACTATTGTATTGTCACAGTCAAGTGTGTCAAAATCTGACACTCTGCGTCACTTTCTTGATCTTAAAGTTTGTCCTCTCAAAAGTCAACAAATTTCTGTCTGGGTGGGTCAAGGATTTACCATTCCCTTGGGAAGCTGGGAATTTTACAAATAGGTCATTCCACTAAATTATAAAAAAAAATCTTTAATGAAGAACCAATTTTGATCAAACTTTGTATATTTCCCTAATGTGATAAAATAGAATTTTTAAATATAGCTCTTCATAATATCTGGAGCCCTTGAGGCAAATCAAACGGTCAAACAGTTCAGTGTAAACTAGCAGTGAAGACTGCAGAGTGATAAGTGATACAAAAACTTTATCCTTTTTGGTGTCTTTGCTAATCTGAGGAAAAATGACCAAACGTCTTTCCATAAGGTGACTTCTGCAACATCCTAAGAGTGTTTTATGCCTCTTGATTCCATGAAATTATGTTCTTCTGTCATCAGAAATAAAAGTAGGCTTCTCAAACTTCTCAGAAAGATTCACCTGTGATTTAGAATTTAAATCTGCAGACTGAAAACTGTCTGGATAGGAGCTCACTGACACACTTTTCAGCTTAGAAAATCTTTTTAGTGTGTTGTCTTTTTGCTGGCACTTCTAATTTTGTTGTTTACCAAGCAGAAAGATTGAAAAAAAAACAGATTAAGTTTCGTGTTTGAGATTTTGGCCTGTTTTGTTTAACAGGGGTAATGACATTTAGAATAGTTTGCCAGCATGAAACTTTGCTAATTTCACTAAACACTTAGTTTTATAAAACCACACTGCAGATATGAAGATGGAATAAAAAGTTAGACTCTGTCACTTATTTTCTTCTCTGTGTTTAAGATGTTCCAGTTGCTTCCTCCCGTCAGCTCAAGTATTTCTTGTTCCTTCAAGTCCAGTAGTTGAACTTAGTACGTCAAGGGTTTGATCACACCTCGTGGTGATGTTACCACATCAGAATCCTGAATCTTAACCCACCTCGATGATACAAGAGCTGATTGATAAGTTGTAAGTCTCATATTTAAGGGTTTGACTTTTGGCAGACTTAATGAATTTTACAGGGATGTTTAAGGGCCTCAATGCCACTTTTAAAGAAGGCCTTTTCTTGACCATTCAGAAAGTCTTCCACTCCATGTATGATGTCATCATCTGACCGAAAGTGGGAACCGGAAATGGCCTTTTTCAGTTCTGGAAATAGATGAAAGTCTGATGGAGCCACAGTCTTTAATGGCAGCCATGGCAATGACAGCCTTGTGAACAGGGGCATTGTCCTGGTGGGACAACACACCTTTACGGAGATTTCAGCTGCACTTGAGTTTAATATTTTCTCTTAACTGCCTAAGAAGTGATGCATAATATGTGCCATTGATGTTTGTCCCTTCAGCCATAACAATATCAGGGACTTTATTGACCATTTCTGGGGTTGCAACAGTGACGGGCCTTCCAGGACGGGCGTCATCCCCAAGGCTTTGCCTGCCAGGCTTAAGGAGCATCATTCCTTAGTGTTGCTACCATATCAGTATAGATATCCTTAGGTGCTAGACCTTTCTTATGCAAATATTAAATCACTGCTCTTTCAGCAATTTTGTCCATTTTGCAAAAGTCACTCTCCTTCTTAACTTTAGAGAGCTACCTCTTCGACATAAACTGACCAAATGACACCAGTCTTCAGGTACACAGCCTTAAATAGTCAGGGAATAGTAGAGCTGAAAAAGGACATCCCTGCTTAATTTCTTCAATACAAGGCTCACAACTTATCAATCAGCCCCCATGAACCACCTCTCCTCCTCCTGCGTGTCAGTTTACAGGACTGTGTAAATTACGACTGTGCCTGAGCCACAGCTTCAAAACATGCAGCTGAGAATTGAGTAATATTCAAGATGAATCCACCCTGATCGCTCTGCACTTTTTTTTTAATCCCTCCACCTCCCTTTTTCTCTCACCGTCTCCTCTCCTCACCCGCGGCCCCGCCCTCCCTCGCTGTCTCCTGCCCTCTCTCCATATAATCTCAGTCTTCCAGATTGCAGCATCATAAGCTCTCCGTGAATGGCAGATGGGAGTTCTAGGTGGGCGTACAGAGACCTGGCAAGGGCAGCAGTGGGTGTTAAATACGTTCAAATCTCTCTCTCTCTCTTTAAATGCACCTTCTCTTCTTCTTTTCTTTTTTTGTTGCTATGTGTGTGAAAATACACCTGAAAGGTGACGTGATTTATAGGGTCTGGGTCTGCCTGGTCATCACATGGATGCTTTACAGCTGCACACCTTGCTTTCTCTCAGACGAGGTGCTCGCAAAGAACTGTTGAGCTAGCAGCTGTGCAGCTTTTGCAAAACATCTAACACAGATTTTCTCTTGTCCAAGAATTAAATCAAACACTACATTTCTCCCTCACTCTTCTTTTACTTTTTATTTCTTCATTTTGTTTATACTGATGTTCTTTCAGTACCTTGTTACAGGATCAATTACTACTCACTCGTGTGTCACCTTTGAGAGAAAGGAGCACCTTAGTGTTTGAATTTTTCAAATCTAAGAGTCTTTTAAGACATTCCCCACCTCGGAAACCCATCACAGGACGAATCTCCTGTTTGCTCGATAGAGGGAGATTCCTCCTTTAAGAGGAGTCAAAGTTCAAAACCCATCAGCACAGATAAGACTTAATATCTGTGGGTCTTTAAGGGGACATATTATACTCATTTTCAGCTCTACGTTTTTATCCTTGGAGGCTTTTTGAGTGTTATAATTTATCTTATCTAGACCTTCTATGCAGCCTGTCACCGCTACTTGTGTTTCAGTAATTTCAACCCATGCCTCCTCTTTTTAAGCCCAGTTTCCTCTGATTCACCACCTGTATTATCTTCCAGACTTCCAATGCTCTCAACAAATACGCTTGCTGATAGGGCTGAAAGATTTTGGAAAATAATCTAATTGCGTTTTTTTTGGACCAATATTACAAATGAGTGTGCGATTTTTGGGGGGGTCGTTTATCGCTAAACACAAGCAATCTTGCTTGTCGCCTCTTTGGTGTCCTCTCTGTTCTTCTGCTGAAGCCAATGTCACCAAACACTTTATCAGGTACACCTGTTACACTGCTGGTTAAAGCAAATGTCTAATCAGCCAATCACATGACAGCAACTCGAAGCATGTTGACGTGGTAAAGATGACATGCTGAAGTTGAAACCATGCATTAGGAATGGAGAAGAAAGGAGATTTTAGTTGCTTTGAGTTAACCACTCATCAATCACACCTCTCCGTCACTGACCAATCAGAATTAGACTTGGGGCAGGACTTATATCAGAGGCAGGAGAAACTTGAGGCTATAAAATGTGCTGTATAAATAAACTCACCTGACCTTCTTGCCTTAAAAGACAATTTATGTAAATTGTTTATCAGTTAAAATATTTTTATCAAATAGCAGAAATGCTGCAGGACAAATTTCTAATCCTATCGACAGTGAAAAGTGCCTCGAAATGGAAGTGAGCAGTACTATCTCTTCAAAGTGAAGAGCATCAATGGACTAAAGGCTCCTTTTAGGGAATTCTGAAACAAGTTTCCCATGTGAAATCTTCTTTAAATGGTTGCTCTGACCATGAAGTTTTTGGATGAGGCTGTTGAACAATGTTCCGTGACCTTGCTTAACCAGAAAACATCGCTCACACCATCTCCAGTGCCAGCTACATTTATAGCTCATTGTAACATGATGGAACTTTTGTTAAAAAGCTAGTGGTTGTACTTAAAAAGAATCATCATTTTATGATTCTTAAGAATCCGTATTGTGATTTTTTACGTATAAGAGAGTACAGTACAGAGAGGATCGATTTGCATGTTGAGTTGTGAGTAAACACTTGAAAACTTACTAGAATGAAGAAGTTTGATTGGATCATTGTTAAAAACTCTCAGGGCAGTTCCTTTTTTATTTTCGAGAAGCTCAACGACGTTTATTTCACATGGTAGGTAAATGTAGTGGATTAATCATTCATCAGTACTTGAGTTCACGTTTTTGAACGTGAAAGTACACGAAAAGTGATGAGATAAGAGTCTGTATGGCTTGTATAATGCCGTGCTTTATCTAGTTTAGAGTGACTTTGTCTTTGGGAGGAGCATCCCTTCTCTGTACAGTCACCAGACCTCAAACATAGCCGCTCATAAACATCACGCTGAACTGACATCAGTGTCGCTATAAAATCTGTTCAGGCCCCCCTGGTCTGCTACAATGGTTTTATGGTCTCTCACTCATGACCTCTGTGCCGATAAGAGGTTAATGCTCCCAAGCGAAGCTGTGATTAACCTTACCTCTGCTCCTCCCGCACTGTCAATCTCTCCCTTTGTCCTCAAGATGACAACAGCTACACTCGTGTCAGAAACTGTGACCAGGTGAAGGAGTGCTGCTGCCACGTGGATACGCACAAAGATCAAAGCTGGGACGACGGGAGTCTGTCAGTCCAGTCCTTGTTGTTAGTTTTAGCTGGTTTAGGCTAAAAACATAGCAGGTAGAATTGGTCTAAGATTGCATTTACATGTTAATCAAATTAACCAAGATGTAGCAAAGCAACACAGGTACAGGAATACTTAGAATTAGCACATAGCTGTCTGTACGGTGGCCCTGAGAGCTCACAGCACTGCAACTTAAGAAAGCACATGCAAAAAGACAAAAGACAAGCAAATTAAGAAAACAGCTTCATCACTTTGACAACACATGCGTAGCATTTAGAAAACAACATTGGCATTGCATAACCCATTACAAGATTTTGAGTATTACATTTATTGCCAAGAAGCATTTTTACAACAAAAAAATAATCCACCAAACACAAGTTTTCTTACTTTTTGTGCTAAGTTTGTGACATTTGACTGTCACTTTTGGTAATTATCCTTACGTGAACTCTGAGATGGGCTATTTATGAAATGAAATGGACTGAAATAAATAATGATGCTTTATGGTCCATTAGCGCCAACAGGATCATCATCCTGATAGTTTCTTTATGGTTATTATTTGAATGCTTTGAACAACTGCAGTCACTTGGGTGCTACACAAAGTGAGTTACATTTGTAGAGGTAGATATTCATGATGAGGCAGGAAGAGGTTGTGTAGTAGAAAACACTTCTCACACATGGGCAAGATTGGCAAAGAGATGATTTGTACTTTTTTCTTCCTAAAAGCAACAGAAAACACCTCAAATGATCAAAAAAGGGATGTATCATTTACATATTAACCAATTGACTGCATGCATTTTGGCAATGGTCAAGCAACGTAAGGGTATTAACCATTGAAAAATGCATTTTTTTTACCCAAATAACACCAATTTGACAGATGGAAAACAACTCCCAGGTTTGTGAGTGTGTTCAGTGAGTGAGACGGCATCAACAAGTGGAAAGACAGTCAGTGGACAGTTTTAAGTGGAGAAATCCAGCATGTACCCCAGAGAAATCACTCCATGCTTATGACTGCATTATCCATGAACACTGACTAGACTGTGAAATAATAAGACATTAACTTGTGTCAATAAAGCAGAAACCCTCCCCAAACCAAAAAGAGCACACAGAGAGCTGAGTCTGAGACCTGGGTCATAATATAGGATCCAGAAAACTACATCCAGACAGAGAAATGCTCCAAATCTATCAGAATATTAATGGTTTCATATTTTAAGATTACTGATAAGACTGATTTAATAGTTTGATGAAATACCGTAGTGTGAGGTTGAACTCAAAATCTGTTTCTGGTAATCATAATTTATAAGTTCACTTATTTCCCCTCCACAGTGAGTCCACATTTGGTCATAACCTCGGCTGAAAACCAACTTTTTCAGTAAACATTCAAAGTAAAAACTGAATTTAGCATATCAGCAGTTAAAATAATTTATTTGTGGGTAAACCTGGTCAAATGAGATTTGATAAAGAAATATTACTGGTGTTTAAAGTGTAAAGTGTGACCCTGTTAACTGGTGACTCTCAGCCAACAATCACTGACATGTTCAGCAGAGTCTCCCATAAACACAGTCACTCTTTACTCCAAAACACCGGTTCCTCTGTAACAGTCAAAACTCCATAGAAGTTGACTCCATGGTGTAGTATTGTTTCTTGCAACCAACCACAGAACAACTGGGCATTTTTACGCTGCTTAGTTTGAATTTAACATTTAAAGAATGAATGAATGAATGAAGCTGAACGCTGCCTCCGTTGCCGAAATGCGTGCGCATCTTTGTGACAACGTCGACTCGCGAGGAGTCTGTAGACTAAATAACAAACAGCAACATCTCTCAAGGAGAGGCAGCAGGGAAGCAGTCCCCACACCAAAATGCCTTTCTTAACATCTTTCTGGGACAAGTTGAAGTTTGGCTGTTTTCCCACTCATTCTTGAAAAAAACAACAGAGAAGAGTTTCCCTTTAGCTTTTGTTCAACATACCTGAAACCCTTAACTGGTTACTGCAGCCAGTGGCTTTAGTGTTTATAAAAGCAAAGTCTTTTACGAAGCTCAGTTTGTGTTAAAAGTAGCTTTGGTCTTGTCGACTCGCGCTTATGTATGACAAGTTAAAAAACTGGTATCGCACCTTTTTAATGATGTCGCTGTCACTTCCTAAATAGGGAGAACTCTTTATTTTAGTTCTGCTGTTTTAGATCTGAAAAGCTTTTAAACAGTCCAAGAAAACAGTTTAATGAATTACTTTCCAGTATTTTTCAGCTATCCTCTCTTGGGCTAAGTCTTTACTCATTTTTATTTTTATACTTTTTCATTTATTTATGTTTTGTTTGTTTGTTTTTCATTTGCTGATGAAGACTCTGCTTAGTCCATTGTTTGGCACCAAACCACTTCCTGGAACACAGACAGCCCTGAGCCAGAGAGGAAACAGATTAAAGACTAAATGGAGCAATTAAAGAGCAAACTCCCACCGTCCCTTAACTTTCCACTGATTGCAGATAAGCACCGGGCATTCTGCAAGCTAGAGCCCTCAAGAGCCATGTGGAGTGTGTGGTTTACTTTACTAGGAACTCTACATCAGTATCGATCTGGTCTAGTGTTGCACAGTTTTTACATAACCTTGTGATGCATTGTCGTCCTTAACTTGTTTAATTGTTTTAGCTGATGAAAATGGCCTTCATTTAACCGCAGGATTGAGAAAAAGAACTCCAAAGCAGCAGATTTGGATGTGAAGCTTTATTCCATATAGAAGAGGACTCTTATCTTAACAAGGAAGTCAAGAAGCATGACAGGAGACTCTTTCTTCAGTCCCAACGCCACACTGGTCGCTAATCTCAATATTCACCTTTTGCAACATTGACCCGGCCTCCCCGGGCACCACTTTGTTTCTCCAGATTTCGCAGCCATAGAGATTTAAGGCCATACAGAGTCCTGAAACAATGACTGGCTCCCCTCCAAAGAGGCCTGTGGAGTGGACAGACTTTCCAGCAGTGGTCCAAATTTAATTAGCTTCCTAGCCTTGTTAGAAGAGGAAATAATATCTCAAGAGTAAGAGCTAACAGAAGCTAATAGTGCAAACATGGCAGTAATTCTAGAATGCTTTGATCTGAATGTTTACAACCTTAATTTGTTCATCCTTCACAACCTTCTGGGGAAACTTTATTTAAATCTAATATTTTTCAACAACTCATGTGTTGTTTTAGATTAACTTTATGTAACATGACATCTGATGTGCTCAGTTATGAACAGCAGAAACTGCATCTGTCTCTCAGCTGTCAGTCTGTGCAGCAGTGTCAGGTTAACTAGCAGACTGATGCCAAGTGGGTTAGGGTGGAAATGAGAGCGCGGCTGTGGCCCTGCGCCAACACGTCACCACCGCTTCCTCTCTACCACCCTCACCATTGTGCACCCAAACGCTTCACGCTGCGCATCTCAGCACAACAAAAAGCACTGGGCTTTTCTTTTCACTTAGCACAATATTGACAGTGTAGAGGAGTGTTTCCATTTTTCACACTACTGTAAACAAAACCACAGAGAAGTGTTGTTCGCCTTTGTCTGGCACAACCTGCAGGGGAGATTGTACACCAATTGATTTAAGACTCTTAAAGCCAAATTGAGATCACACACACTGGCTGCTGTTTGAACTACATTTGCATCAATCAAGGGTCAACCCCCCACCCCCCCTCCAAAAAGTCTTATAACATAGTCCTGCAGAGTCTTTATTCTTTTATTGTCATTATCTTACATTCATAAGGTCGAAGAAAGTTCAACCTGGACCGGTGTTTGATTCTTTAAAACTAGCATGCAGGATAGATATCAGGTGTCAGAATTTATAGTGTTTTATTTAAAGTTTTATAGTCACATGATTTTTTTGTTAAGAGATGTTTTTAAAGACTAAGCCACTTTATAATGCAGAAAAATTTCATTTCACTGTTAATCACAAACCAACATTTATTTTTGTCACTGTTACTGACTCAGTGTATAGATTTTAAGCAGAAACCTTTCCAAACCTGAGGTCATTGGGAACAGTGTGTTTTTGTTTGCTTTACTTTTTGGTTTGTTTTCGATATTTTTTTTTTTCTTTCCCTTTTCCTTTTTTAGTTTTTATTCTGGTTATTGGTTGGGTTTTATATTTTTGGTTGGTGTGGTCTGTTGTGTTTTGTTTGTTTTTCATTTGTTCATTTTTTTTCATTTGTTTTTTGGTTGTTTGAGTTTGTTTAATTTATTCTGTCGGTTGTTGGTTAGATGGTCGGTTGTGTCACGACCCGGCTCAAAGCCATGACAATAGCTGAAGAGACGTACGGATTTCTGTAAAACAAAATAAGACAAAACAAAGTAAATTTAAATAGTTAAAAAGAATTAACAACTCAAATAAACAGCAACTAAACTAGCACACAGATGTAGCTAACAAAACATGGTGTGACAGAGGATCGGAGCCCAGTAGAGCTCAGCAGAGCCAAGCAGAGCCAGAGGTGAACGTTAAATGACAAGTCTTATACAACTGGGGGATGCTCCCAGGTGTTTGTTTTTTTTTTTTTCATTCTTTTCTCTTCTTTTCTTTTTCTTCCTTTTTGCTTTTGTGTTTACACACAATGTTTTTTGTTTCACAGTTGTATTTTTCACTTTTTTTCCTTGTTTGTACCTCAAATTATCAGCACTTCTCCTTTGAGGTCAGTTGTCATCAGTAGCTTGATGCCAGCAGACCCTGATTTCATTATGAATATTTCAAATGTGAGCTGCACTAACCACCTGCTCCCCCTAAACGCTCATATCTTCTGATAAGTGGCCAAAAGCCGACTCCTCTTCTCTGCTGCCAGGATTACACAGCTATCAGTTTACAGTTAGAGTACAGGGGGATAAAACCAGAGCAGGTGCTGTAGCACTCTTCAGGCTTGCATATTTGAGTCATTTGTGAAAATTGATTTACTAATACTTGATTACGGCACATTTGTTTCGCCAAAACTATGAAGCTTTCAGAAGAAGAATACGCTGTAAAATTATGAAATTACTGAAGTTTCTTGCTACCGTGATTCCAAATGTGTGTTACAATATAAAACCCTTAAAATTTAACATGTTCCTTATATGGACATCATTTTAATCTGGGTCATGTCTGCGAGATACTTTTTGGTAATCATATTGGTTCAGTAATGACAGAAACTCCCATGATTCCTTGCTAAATTACAACATTATCATGTTCATGAAGAGAATGTAAATGCTGCAACAATTTCATACTCTGCATCTTATATAGTAGTTGTTTTGTGTCTTTAGGTATACCTCAATAGATATCCTCAGACTCAATGGGGAAAGCTTAGTGGCTGTCTGTCCTCCAATCATCCTATCACGTGTATTTTGCAGCTTTGCTCCAGTTTTTGGCAGCCAGAGCAGCTCAGCGAAGGGACCAGTATGGTGAAAAGCTGTTTATCTTCAAAAAGTTAACTTTTAGAAGAACCTTTTAACAAAACAAAAGTGTTGTATGTTAGTCGAGTTTATCTCTTACCACCAGGGACATCAAAGTTGATGCACTTCAGATCATGATCCTGCTGGGAAACGCCCTCTGAGGCCCCGTTTATACAACAACGGTATTAGGGTGAAACGCAAAAGTTTTGTTGCGTTTCGGCCTCTCATTTATACGAAAACGCCGACTTAAAACGCAACTTTTTTTAAAACGCCCTCAAGAGTGGAATTTTTCTGAAACGCTGCAGCCTCTGGCGTTTTCGGTGAAAACGCTGACGTCATGCTCCGTTTTGCACGTGCGCGTTCCACTTTCATTGTAGGAACGTTTCCGAACTGGTCAACAGCAACGGTTAAATGGCGGACTTACCAAGTTGTGCTTGTGCTGCTGAATCTGCTGACTGCCTTTAAACAAAATGTGCATCGGTTGTTCCACTTCTGCACTCAGATAAGACGTATTTATTATATACACCAGATGATCAGCCCACTACTTCTTCGGCAGCAGACTACCAAAAGACTCTACAGTTATATCGCCACCTACAGGCCTTGTATGCACACTACAGCGTTTTCAGTCCCTCAGCTTTTACGTATAAACGCTTTTTTTTTTTTTTTTCTCCGCGTTTTTTGCGTTTTTGAGTGAAATGCTGTGAAAGGTTGTGATGTGTTGGTCAAAGAAGCTTTTCTTGAGACTGATTCATGTTCAAAGATTTTACTAAAGTCCTTCTTTTTCATCGATAATATTCAAAGTGAAATGTTTCACTGAAACTGTCTGGAAAGATGCAAAACTTTAGTAAGAATTAGATTTCAAAATGGATGAAAGTAGTCATTGTTGTTTTATTTAAAGATTGTATCTTGAAATCTGCAGATCCAACTGCAGAATATTGAAGGATATTGAGATGTCTGATATTGATAATAATTATAATAATAAACAAGTAAATTAATCGTTTTAACTACATTTGAACTGCTTATAGTAATGGGTTCAACTAAAGGTCGTTTTCTGCATAATTGCCTCATTTGACCTCGCACTGAGGCCAAGCTGGCACACTCAAAACAAAAACCCCTGTGGAAACAACTACTTCCTATTCTTCAATACGAAATACTGTCAAAGAAACCTGATGCATCTGAGGAGAAAAAAAATCTTTGATTTTAAACTGCCAGGTCTCACAGAACTGATAGGATGCCGCTGCAGCCTCCACTTGGACTGTTTTTAAATCCATATCGATAATCAATGCCTCCCCACTCATTCATGAAGCTTCCTCGCAGCACACACAGATGTACTTTAACAGCCCAGGTTATCCGGTGGGGAGTGTGTAGCGGACGCTTAGAGCAGAGGAAATGCTGCTGTTAGGGAGGAGACTGTAACCTCTGTTTGAAGGTGACCAGGAGGCGGCTGTGTGGGAGCGTGGCCTGCTGGGGACCCCTTCTGGCTATAAACGACATTTCATCAGCAAGTGACACCCACTGTTTTCACACTGTCATCCAGTGTGTCTATCATTTAACAAGACAGTAAGACAAATATATATTGTGTTAACTGGCCGGAAATGATTTATTATCAGAGTTAAATGGACCAGAGAGATCAAAAAGTAGACATTAGATTGAATTATGCAAATATTTTTAAATTAGTGAATGTCTTTTTTTATTGCAAGTGAAAATTTAAGCTCAAATAGTTGATAAACTATTCATATAGTTCTTACTTTTTCAAAGATGCAGCAGAGTAGGGATGTATGGTGGTGCAGGGGTTAACGCTGTTTCCTCATAAAAGTTTCAAAGAAAGATTCAAAGGTTTTTATTGTCAATTTTCTATATATACAAGGACATACTAAAAATCTAAATAATGATCCTCTCTTCCCAACAGTGTGGATAAAAATTTTGATTGGTCATATTTAATATGAGACATTACACTCCAATTAGTGCGTCAACAGGAGGGGCGTGCTGTAGGACCGTTTCTTCTCTCTGATAACCCTCTGCAGACCTTGTTTCAAGCACTGTGAACATCTGATGCTACAGGCTAGTACAGTGAAATAAAATCAGGCTGTGGGTAAAACCAGAATTTCTAGAATGCAAAACATCTTATTAGATAAAACTCTTCCTTCAATTTAAGCTGTCAAAAAGTGCAAGAAACTGTTTTATATCAGGAATATTGTCATAATTGGAGAGCTATGGTGAAATCTGACAAAATTCTCATTGCTGAGGTGTGTCTGATGACCTCACTATATCCCGGGGTTAGGGAGATTGTGAGGTCCTAGTGGATTTCATACATAAGTTGTTTATTTCACTTTTTTGGGGATATGGAGGTAATTGTATTAGGGTGATAGACACACCTCATATTGTATTTTGTGTTTTCCATGTAATGGTATCTCTGTGTACAGTGCATCTTACATATTGGGACCAATATCAAAAATTACCAAAAGAAAACCCTTTTCAATGCAGCGCCACCTGACCACAGCACGCCTCCAGGTCAGTAGCAGGCAGTCAGATGTTGCTCATGAACTTGATGCGTCTCAAAGTGTCATCAGCAGACTTGCAGCAAGACACAGAACTACTGGTAGTGTTCATGACAATCTCAAGAGTGGAGTCCCACAAGTGATGGACCACAATGATGACCAGTACCTAAGGACCTATGCACTCAGACACTGTTATGCCTCTGCACAGCTGCAGGCCTGTTTACGAGAAGTGAGGGGTACGAGGGTTTCAAGATAAACCATTCGCAACTTACTCCACCACTTTGGCTTTAAGCCAGATGACCGTTTGCAGTGGACACAAGACCATATGACCTGGACAATGCAGCAGTGGTCTACAGTCCTGTTCACTGTTAGGTCACCTTGCACAGAAATTATGGTCCTCAGTGTTGCTGGAGAAGGCAAGGTGAGCGATACACTGAGGTCAAAATGGTCCCCAGGGTTCACTTTGGTGGAGGATGTGCAACAGTCTGGGCAGGCATCACCAGTCAGTGCAAAACAGATTTTGTGATTGTAGATGGCTCAGTCACTGCACGTTCTTACCTCAGAGACATCATAGAACCCATCATCATCCCCCAATTCCACCAGTACACCTCCAACTTTCTGTTCTTGAATCATAATGCTCCACCACATCGTGCCAGAATTGTCCCAGCTCGACTTCAGGAAGTTGGAGTCCCTCATATGGTATGGCCAGCAATGTCCTGACCTGAACCCCATAAGAGCACATCTGGGACCAGCTGAAGCAGAGCCTGGATGCTAGTACCCCACCCCCACGTGACCTGGCAGAACTGTGTGTAGCACTTGTGACGGGGTGGAACACATTGCCTCGGAACAACATCATGAGGCTAGTGGGGAGCATGAGACGTTGCTGTCAAGCTGTCATTGCAGCAAATGGTGGAAGCACCAGTTACTGACTTTGTCAACTTTGGTTACTTGGGGCTCAGTTAGAGTGTTCACCGCCCTCCTTATCTTGCAAAACAATTTCAATAATAAACTGTTTTTACTTGAATTTGTGATGAGCAGATTTTGTGCTACAGAAATGTTCAGTTTGATAAAGCCTCATTGTGCAGCACAAGCCTAACAAAAAGCTAGGACTGGAGTTCTCCCCTGAATTTTTCAGTGCTGCTTCTCTCTGCTTTGGTGGCAAAACTTCAAAATCTTTTTCAGCTTTTTTTCCCCTTCCCACACACTTCTAACCAAGCCATTAAGTGCAGCTACATGACTGGTCCGTCTGCTGTCAGGGATTTCACTCAGCACTTCTGTCTCCCTTGGATACTCTGATGAGTCTGCCAGCTAATGAATTCCCCCAAAACAAGCTGAAATACACAGACGGCCCTGACGGTTTGAAATAGACTCACTCTGCTCGGGGACTACAGCTGACACTCCGGGTTTGGACTGCAGCCTCTGCATCTGATCAATGCAGACACATAGTGCTGAGCGAGACTTCAGTAATCCTTGTTTGTCTTCTCATTCCTCTCTTTCTCTTTCTCTCTTTTCCTCCAGGATGTACCCAATAAAGGAGGTTCCTGTGGAGGCCGAGGCCCTGACTGACTGGTTGTATCAGAGGTTCGTAGAGAAGGAGAAGCTGCTGGCCCATTTCTACGACACAGGTCAGTCTGTAAAAGTTGAGCTGAAATATGTGTTCCCCTCCTTTTTGTGCATCTCTCTGAAAATATATAGTAGAAATATGGAGTAAATGTGGAAACATTAAAACATTGTTCAAGCTTCAACCCAGTGGGTGGGTGTTTCCTGCAGCTGTAGTTGACTGATGTTTGAGGGTAGCTGTTGCTAAGAGACGCATCGTCAACTGATTCTAGCACATCACGCGGTTGATCCAATCACACAGTTAGGAGAGGATGCTTTTCAAGACACATGAAGAGTTGAAATACAGGATACACTGCCTGACCTTTTGGATTCAGTCGAGACGTGTAAGCTAATTAGCAAGCTAAAACTTGATATTGGCGAATTTGAAAGTCACCCATGAGTTACACATTTGTCGGTTGACCCAAAAGGGTTACAAGCTAGCTAAAATTCACCAACATACAAATGACGAAAATATAAATAAAATGACGAGTTTTCCTTTAGCTTAACAAGTTATGAGAAACAGAAAGTAGAAAAAGACGCACTCTTGCGATGTAATTTGAGACATTCTGACTGGTCTGTTTCCCTCATCAGGATCATTCCCCCCTGAAGATGGACAGAAGGAAGCAGCTTCCCGGCAGATGACCCTGGACCCCGTGTGGCTGTGCCTCGTTCAGTCATTTGCTTTTGTCTCGGGCTACATGTGGTACAGAGTCCTCCAGTACCTCTACTGCTGTTTATTCTGAGTGCCCTGATGAGGCAGGAGTCTTTAGTGGACCACTGGTAAAGCCTCAGGATCAGTTGGTGTGTGGCCCGGCGTCATATTCGCCCCGCAACGATGGATGAATGTACATTTACAACAGTGGAGAGACTTTACAGCAACAGGAAACAAAAAAAACCCCACACACACGATCACACAGAATACAAATACTCGTACAATATAAAACTGGTCACAGGCATAGTTAAACTGCACACAATCTTTACACCACACACTCGCTCCAATAATCTCTCGCACTCGTCACAACTCACATTTTGATGTTTACACGTCCTCATACATGTAGACGCTCACACGTACATGACTTTTTCTTCAAAGTGAAATGAAATCGAGGCTCAGGACTCCTCCAGAGGATGCTCTGGACCGAACTCTTTCTCTCTCTCTTTCTCCCCTATCCTAGGCTTTAGCCGCAGTAGTTTTACAGAGTATAAAGTACGTATGGATGCGTGTGTGTGAGTGGTGACTTGAAGCATAATGTCTGCCCTTATTCTTCTTCCTGGTAAGAGTTGATGAAGCCCACTGGACCTCTCTCCCAGCCCGCTGAAGAGCTGGCTGGCCACAACCTTCCAGAGGGAGCGGCTGTTTTGAACGTTGAGGCTGCACAGCCGGCTGCTCCTCTGGCCTTCATTGCACTAAGGATCCATACTGCCCTAACCGCTCCCTGTCCCTGGAAATACTCCTGAGTGGTAGCTGTCAATGTTTGTATTTCTTTTAATTTCTCCTCTCGACCTGCATATCTCCACAACAATGGCCATTGTATTTGTTGTCGTCTTTTTTTATATATATTGTTTTTTTCCCGCCTGTGTGTTGAGGCAGTATTCTGAGCTCACTGAGAAAAAAAAGGGGGATCATGTTTACACTGGCGGCCCTGCTGAAAGCCTAAAAGGGATCGTTAGCCATGATGCAGAGCGTGATAACAGATCGTTTCAGCGTTGGACCTCTGAGGGAGGAAGTGTACGGTGCTGTAGTCCTAATTTTCAAAGAAAAAGAAGAATAAAAAACAGAGGTGGCGTGCAGGGCAAGTCTGCGGTCTTGCAGTCTGATCACCTGGAGAAAAACAAAAAAAAAAGAAAAGGAAGCAAGAAACTCCCTCTTTGTGGATTCCCTCTTTCCACCTTCTGCTCTCAAACATGCATACACTCTTAAACAATATGCACACACAGCCATGTGCAGCTACACAGCAGAGTCAACGTCCATGTCGCAAATGATCATCTCAGCGAGCCAGTCTGAGAAGGCAGAGACTCTTACTCTCCCATGGACTACATAGTTTTACAAATATTTAAGCCATATGCTTAGTGTCGTTGGAATGGGGAAAGAAATGCAGAAAAAAAAGGTTTTATAGAAAGCTACCCTAATGTTGAGCATTCTAAAATAGAGATTTTGGCTTACAGAACTATAGGTGTCATTACTGTAAATTTACAGCATAACCTGCCTAAGTGAGTGTGTGTGGTCGTCTTTTCCTCTTATTTTTGATATATACCATGATCATGGTGTTGCTCCGTGACGTCAGAGTCCAGCGGCAGATTCACCACAGGTGGTCAACTTTGATTTCATTTTAAAATTACATGAACCGTCGTCTTTACGTCATGGTATGTTTAAATCTTGTACATAACAAAGCTGAGGAAGAGTTTTCATTGTTGGAAATGACTGCAGCGTTTATTTCGCTCTCTTTTTCTTTTTTTTTTTATTTGGTCCATGAGGATTTCTGAGAATTTAAAGTTTAAATATCACGAATGTGTTTTTATTTTCTTTTTTTTTTTTTTTTTTAAAGAGATGATGATGATGATGATGATGATGAATTTTCCCTTCACTTCTCAGTGTTAACCTGTGTTTTTAATTTATTTTATTTCTGTTTTATTGTTGAGTTCCTGACCTTGAGGTTGTTGCGTTAGAGCAATTGTATGTCCATATGCTGGCTAACAGAATGTTTGCACAGCAAGCCTAGTTTCAATCTTGTACGGTTGTACATTTTAAGATGATCTGGATTAAATGGGAAAACCTTGACTATCAAGCCTTACCTGATGTCCTGGTGGACCACAATCCCAAACAATGCTGTTTCCTCGCACTCCCTGATTTCAAAAAAAGGAGAAAAAAAACACATATGACTTTGTTGAGGTTAAACTTAAAGGAAGTGATCACTCTTCACTTCTGAGGGAGACTCTGGAAGGGCCCTGAATGATGCAGCTGTCCTTTCTGCATTGTACTTGTGTTGTGGTTTTAGAGTCAATTCTGTGTAATTTGCTTAGCCCGCTTTAATTAGGAGAGTCATAGAGCAGCAGCAGCTATCATTGTATAAACCAATGTTATAAAAAAAAAGGTGCATTTGAGTAGTGTACTGCCCTCTCTGTGTGCCACTGTTGGTAGAAACTGTCTGTAAAATGCAAAAAAAGGGCTACCTAACTGGGTAGATAGAACCATTCAAGTGATGCTGTAAATGTGATTCATGGAGCGGCCCCTTTCAGATCCCCCTCCATTGTGAGAGTGACTTGAAATAAAACACCATCTTTTTTTTTTTTTCAATCACGTTTCACTTTTATTTTGTAATTTTCTAACCATATTTCCAAAGAAGGCAGGGAAATAATGTTTTCCTAGATCCGGTTTTAGGAAATAAACACAATAGGGATTTAAATAAATTATACTAGAACTGTATGTAATTTTCCATTTTGTACTCTCCTTTAATTCCTAGCTACACAGCCATTTTACAACACAGAAGACGTGCTGGAATAAAACATCATAAAGATCCTAACAGTGTAATGTTTCTCTCTCCAAATGTTGTTGTCTTAAAGTGTTGGAGCAAATCAACTCTTAACACACAGAAACAGTATAACATGTACCCATTTCACAATTTGCCCAAAATTGTCTTCGCCAAATTCAAATTCAACTTTGTTCAAAACTTAAAAGTGGAGGAATAATGCTTTCCTATTAAATATGGAAATAAAATAATGCTGGATATGGCTACATATTCATATGTTGGAGGAAATCCCTGAATCTGTCTGTATGCTGCTCAAAACGGTCTATTCTGAAAATAGCACAAAATCTGAGACTTGCTGAAAGGATGAGGTCATTGCATAAGGATACCCTCACTGCTTCATGAAATGCTGGAATGGTGGGCATCAAACACTAAGGTCTGTCCACAGCTCTACCTCTGACCGGCCTACAGAGGGCTGACCAGTCAGAAGGAGTGGGGTTTCTGGTGCAGGAAGCCTTAAAGCGACAGCATCTAAGATGAAGCATTTCTGTCAGAATCTTAAAGAAAGGTTTTCTAAGGCCCCATTTATACGGAAACGCAAGTACAAGTTAAGTAAAATGCCCTCAAGAGTGGAATTTTTCTGAAACGCTGCAGCCTCCGTTGCCATATAAACGGCAAGCCGGCATTTTCACTGAAAACGCCAGCATAAACTGATACTCCGGGTTTGGACTATTATATTATTTATTTTGGAAGGTCATTATGCAGTTTAAAGATATGACTCAATGTAGCTTTAAAAGTGTGCATTGCAACCCAGCTTTGGAACTTGTACTGAGCCTAACTGTTGTTGAATTTTCCCATTATGAAGTAAATTCAGGGGTTACAATTTTTGCACTTTTCTGCATTTTTATTAATTTGGCATTACAAAAAAAAGCAGAGGTTCAGCTGTTAAAACCCAATGGTGTCTTTACTGGTTATACTTTTCGTTTTTTAATCATTTAAATTATAGTTTATTTTACACTTATGAAGTTAGGATGCAGAGACTCCTGATACACACCATATTTACTAGATAACAGGTTTGTTCCCCTAAATGCCCAAATATTTTTAAATATTCTAAAACCTGAAATTTCTCAAATGTTGGCACTCACATTTCTGAGTTACTGGTAACCAGAGCTTTCTGCTGAGCTCTGAGTCCGTTGTTTAACTGTGGTGTCAGTGACTACCTGCTGAGTGTGGGTGGTTCATGTTACAGAGCTCTGCTCTCAAAAGGTCTGATGTGTCTTAATGAACTGCACAGATCTACTTACATTGGCAGGAGATTTATCATTGGTCTTAGAGACTGGAGCAGAATACTCGAGGCAAGGCCAGCAAATCCATATAAGCATGGCTAAAATAATTATATTTACACCTTGTAGTGTGAGCACCACTAGCTTCTAAGGTAGCCCTGCATAAAGAGTTTAGAATGCATTCAGCAGCAGCAGCAATAAACAGGTTTTTTCTTCTTGCTTAGCACTGATAGACCAATTTATTAGAATTACATAATAGTTATAGTATGGCATTCCATCAACTACACTTCCTCAGTAGCTGGATTGATAGGTGGAGGGTCAGTCCTGCAGGAGGGCCAATCGCTCCAGGTACCCAATGGGATCAGGGGGTGAAAACAGTGGGAAGTGAGCTGGAAAATGGGATTAAATATACACGAAGCTTCACAAACATACCAAAGGGCTAACAGTCAGGCTGGCTGTTACTCAGCAAGGTGTCCAGATGGAGCACCACTTAAAGGAGTATGCTCTACTTCTCAGTACAACTCAAAACCTTCTTCCAAAGTTACCCATGTCACAAACGTACTGGTATCGACAGAATCTTTGCATCCTCTTGGTTTGCAAACCCATGGACACGGATTAGAAATCTTTTTCCACTGATAACAAATCTATACCCATGGATTACGAACCCCATGAGCAAATCCTATATGCACAGGATTATGCATCATTTCCAACCTCATACACAGATTGACAAAATGGCTCCTCTATTTTTTCTTGACCTGGTTGACCGGTGTTCCCTCTCAGCCGTCTGCAATAATCCACTTCATGGATACTGCTCGTGAAGATCCTGATTGTAACACTTTAATGCAAGCTCCCTCATGAATGCTCTGTTGATGGCAGTGTCTCTTGAGTCAGCAAACACTAGAAAACCCAGCTGTGAAAAGGACGGTTAGGCTGAATGTCACTCGGAAGCCACAGGCGTTGCAGAGTCTCTCAGGCCCCTCCTGCTGTTAGACCATCGGTGGGGTTGAGATCACATGTGCCTCATGCAGATACTTGTCAAAACATTTGTCTGGAAAAAAAACTATCTTTGAGTGCAGCAGGGAAAATCATGAACTATGAGTGTTTTTTTGTGTATCAGTATCAATTGTAGTTTCTAGAAACGGTGCTCTCTGAGATACAGTATCTGACTCCACCCGAATACAAAAGCACTGGAAATTCCTGTCCAGTGTAAAACCTACTGATCAAACAGTTTCCCTCAACATTTCAGTTGTTCTCATAAAGTCTGCTGTAATTAGGAACTAGATGAAGTTATCTTGAATTCAGGAATGTTTCTGTCTGTCTGTTCCCTATCAGTTCTCCTTTTAGTGTTGTGGGGAAAAATGAGACTGAGATGTTGAGAATGTGAATCATTTTGTTGTGAGGTAGCATGTAGATGGCAAGTTGTGTGTGTGTTTGTGTTTTTGTGTGTGTGTGTGTGTGTGTGTGTGTGTGTGTGTGTGGTGCTGGTCTGAACACATTTCCATACCCACTAAATTGTTTTCTAAGGGTTATCAAACATTCTAAGGTTAGCCTAGAGGGAGAAATTGGACAGTACTTGAATCTGTCTTGTTCACAGCTGGAATTTGCTCAGATGTTTCCCTTTCATATTTTGGAGCTAGAATCAAACCTCAAAATTACAAAATTGTGTGTATTATGGATGTTTTGTTTAAGGTTGGGCTGCCAGGCTTGTTGTTTTGTCTTTAAGATAGCCTTCTGCTGGCAATATTCTTATTTTTACCATACAGATATGAAGTATCAAATTTTTAAATCTAACTCTACACGAAAACCAATTCTGTTTCCCAACCATTCCCTCGTGGTATTATGAGCCTAATGCTATTGTTTTTCCATCTTCACAGCTTATCTCTGTTATCTTATATATGTTATCATGCCTTAAGAGGACATAAGACTCAAACTGGACCCAATCAAAGAACTTGGAGGTGACATAATTGTTAGATTATTTTAAGGCTCCATTACAATACATGAGTAACCCCATCAGAGGTGAAGGGGTTAGTACCAGATGTGGGATGCAGTTGTCTGTCTGTCCCCCCTGTTGCTCCCTCTCAACTCCTGGCCTTTAACACAAGCAGCTGACGTCAGATTGGCCTCAGGCACCCGACTGTCTCTGTTGTTTTTAGCTGTCAGTTTTCCGCTCTGCACCCCCCCCCCCCCCCCCAACACACACACACACACACACTCCACAACCTCCAACTGTTCCTGGATGATGTCCAAACTCCTCCAGCTCTTTGTAGGAGTGACCTTTGCAGAGGCAGACTGACAGACCGGCTCGAGCTCTCACTGGCTCGGTGGTGTGTGTGGTGTCAGTGTGTGGTACTGGCAGCAGAGAGCGGAGAGGGCTGAGAGGATAATTTGAACACAACTGTTAGTGCGGCTGCCCCAGTGGAAGGGCTGCTACAGACAGAAATCCCACAGACTGAGGCAGGGATCACTCATCAAAATTGACTTGAAAAGAGAAAATGTGTTTTTGTTTTGTTTGTTTTAAGATGTGAAGCAGCAGTGCTCTGATAATGTACACTTAAACTATCACCACTTCTCTGTCAGAATTTTCACTAAAAATATACACTATAATCTCATCTAATCAGTATGATCTCATCAAGTTTTAATTACAAGATCCTTAGTTATAACAGAGGATCAAATATAATCCTTATGAAACAACCAAAAGGATAATACCACAGAGTTGAGTTCAGGAAATGTATGCTCTTTTAAAGGTATACATTGATTAATTCATGAAAAGCTTCCTTCAGTGTTTAAGAGGGACATCAGCCCCTCAAGTTTCCAACAATTTTTCTATGTATTTCTGTATATCTATATACAAATATTTGTTTAACAATTGACTTCTACAGTTTACAGTTACAGTTACAGTACCAAATGACTACTACAGCTTATTCTTAAGGATTACTAAGACTCTTGTAGTGTCTGATTTGGGGTCTATTTTAAAACACTGAGTCAAAATGATAAAAAAAAGAAATCATTTTATATATATATATATATATATATATATATATATATATATATATATATATATATATATATATATATATATACTTTCCCTTTTTGTCCCAAGTTTTGATGTGCTGTCAGGGTGACCTCAGTGTGACTCGACGATGCATTTCTGGCGCCACCGTATGGACTACAGCACACGAGCCGTCCACCCGCCCAACTCTCGCGGGTTTCAGGCGCTTAGCAACCCCACAAATTGTATCCACTCACTGACCAATCAAGAGCTACCATGCGGTAAGAGCAAGCCAATCACGAAGGGGAATTTCGGCACCAATTTAAACTGAAGGCCAGTACTTCCTGTTTTCTGAACAGCAGCGAGTGCTCACGAGTCTACGAGACGAGACGCAAAAAGCTAAACATTTGGTCTAATTAAATATCTTCAACTGAAACCAAGGCAAACCCAGCACAGTAAAATATAACAGTAATTAAGAAATTACTTGTTTAGGTTTATTTTATATATACAGACCAATCCACCTCGGCATGTATTAGTTTGTTTATGCTAAGCTAACGTAAACATTGGCTTCAGTCAGCTAACTTTGAACGTTAGATTCGATAGGAAAATAAATATGCCGTCCCGTGTTGAGGATTACGAGGTGCTGTACACTATAGGCTCGGGTTCATATGGCAAATGTCAGAAAATAAGACGGAAAGCTGATGGAAAGGTAAGTAACGGTTGCACACAAAGACGCACTGCCTACCTGTGGCTAGGCAACGTTAACGTTCGCATTCTGTTTGAACGCCTAAACACGTTCGACATCTTTTGTAAATACATAATGTTTTCCAATTAATTTAAGTTGAGTTGGACACAATTAAATAACTTTGTGTGTAAATATTCCTAATTCTGAAAACGTGTTTTTTTTTTTAGTAAATTTTTGGTTCGGTAATGGTTGATGTATACGTTTATGTAAAACATATGTATATGTTTATGTAAAGTCATAAATGAATTGTGGATATAATGACAAGTTACTTCAAATATACAATTTATTTTGTAACACGTTGAATTTCGAAACTCTTTTAGCCCATTTTCCCTTTCTCTGTCTTGCTCTGTCCACTTTTGCGCTGAAGATCCTTGTGTGGAAGGAGCTGGACTACGGCACCATGGCAGAGAGTGAAAAGCAGATGCTAGTATCAGAGGTGAACCTCTTGAGGGAGTTAAAGCACCCAAACATAGTGAGGTACTATGACCGGATTATAGATAGGACGAACACCACGCTTTACATCGTCATGGAATACTGTGAGGGTGGGGACCTATCCAGTCTTATCAATCGGTGCATCAAGGAGAGGTGACTACTACTAATCCTTTGTTTATAAATACTTTGTGTACTTAAGGTTGTGTTAATGGTTAAAAACTTGATTTTGGAAAGTACAAAAAACTTATGGTTATGCTTTTTCTTTGGCAGGCGCTACTTGGAAGAGCAGTTCATCCTGCGAGTTACTGCACAGCTCATGTTAGCTTTAAAGGAATGCCACAGACGCAGCGATGGCCGAGCCACGGTTCTTCACAGAGACCTAAAACCAGCCAACATCTTCCTCGACATTAAACAGAATGTGAAATTGGGTGATTTTGGTCTTGCGAGGATACTTAACCATGACACCAGTTTTGCCAAAACATTTGTTGGGACACCTTATTACATGTCTCCTGTGAGTGCCTTAAATCTTTTTTGTGATCCTATCATTTTAAGCCTTAGTAGCTAAAATGTGTTCCCTATGCTTTACCTTTCAGGAGCAAATAAACCGGATGTCATACAATGAGAAGTCAGATATTTGGTCTCTGGGATGTCTGTTGTATGAGCTCTGTGCTTTGTCGTAAGTTTTTGAACTCTGCTGCTTAAGATGATATCCTCATAACATGTTTGATGACTGAATCTGACATTTTCTTCTGTTTAGACCACCATTTACTGCTTATAACCAGAGAGAGTTGGCAGAGAGGATCAGAGAAGGGAAGTACAGAAGAATCCCATACAGATATTCTGAGGAGCTTAACACCTTACTCAGCAAAATGCTGAACTTGAAGGTTAGAAATGAATATTTTACACATTTTGTTTTTGTAAAAATTCACATAGCCCATCTTGATAGGGTGAATTTATTTCTATTTGTTTGTCGCCAGGACTATTTAAGACCCTCTGTGGAGTCTATTCTTCAGAGTAGCCTGTTGGCCGAAGCCGTCTCTGAGGAGCTGAGGAAGGCACAGGTCAGACTCAGAAGGAGGTCAGCAGACTCTGATTGTCCCTCTCAAAAGCCGACCGAACCAACACCTGTCACTGCTGCAGAGCTCCGTCTCCGCGAACAGGCACTGAGGGACAGAGAGAAAGCACTGAAAGAACGAGAGGAGAGGCTGGAGAGTAAGACAATTATTTCTGCTCCTGTATGTGTCACGATCATCAAACTGAGTCCTGGCACTAAATCCTGGACTCCTGCTGACCTGCAGCCAGGCTTTACTCAGTCGGGAATTGCTAATTCAAATCTGCTTAGTGATTTATAGCTCTGGAATTTGAATGCAATTATGTCTTTGTAAAATTATTCTATATACAAATACTGAAGAATAATCATATTTTGTAGTATATCTTCTTAAAGCAACTGGGCAATCAACATCCTCTGGCTTACAGCAAATGATATCACTTTATTACCTCAATAAAATTGTACTGATGCAATACTGTTAAATGTTCGAAAAATTAAACTGTCTGATTTTGTTTTCCCATTGTAGAAAGAGAGCAAGAGCTTTGTGTCCGTGAGCGACTGTCAAATGAGAAACTTGCAAGGTAAAATCTTTATTCCTTAAGGAGGCCGAAAATAAAAACTACCAAATGAAACTACACCAGATTTAAGATTTTACAAACAGTTGATGTAACTCTTTATGAAATGTTTCAGGGCTGAGAGTTTACTGAAGAATCACAACCGTCTACAGCAGCAGAGAGACCTGTCACCATTCCTTCCCAAAAACCTAGGTATGAGAAATGGACGACAACTTCTGGATTTACTGAACAGAGAAGAAAATTGAGCAATGTTATATTCAGTAATTTTATGCTTGAATGTTATTGTTCGTTGTTATTGACTGGAATCAAGCTTATATATTTTTTTGATGTAAATATTGTCTTAGTGCACCAATAAAATTTTATTTAAACTTTTTAATTAAAAAAAGTGTATGTTATACCTGACAATCTGAAATCCATTTGCCATTTGGAAAACAAAAAGTGGAGTAAAAAATCTGGATTTCTGTTTCTACCCCACACAAAAGCCCTGTATAAGAAAATTGCATAAAAAAACACAATATAAACTGACAAGTGAATCATTTCTGTGTTCCGCTCTTAGATATGGAGGAGCTCTCACCCAGCAAGAAGAAGGTCCACTTTGCAGGCGAGAGCAAAGAGAACCAGAGGCCTGATGGTGGTCAGTGTGTGACCTCACAAGAACAGATTCTTAGGAGGCTGCAGGTGGCAAATCTGCGTGCTCACGCACTCAATGAAGTGGAGAGGGCCTGTCAAATTAAGAGCAGGCAGATACTTGGCATTCGCTGATCATACAGATTTTACTGACTGAATATGTGACCTAATAACTGGATGTAAATAAGCTTTATTTATATGACACTTTAGTAGCCATGGCACTAGGGATGAAAAATTGTAATTGTTGAAATATTAGCTGTGAATTTTATTTAGTTTGCCTCTTTGCTGTATATGTGTTTTATTTTAGATCAGAAGAATTGGAATTTATGAAAATCTACTGAACTTTTAAACATGGTTACAACATTGCAGTGGAATGAAAGATTGTTTTGTATTTAAAACCTGTAATTTGAGAAATAAAATAAATATGCAAACTAGCAACGTGAATGTGAGTAAGACTTGGAATTTAAAAAGAAGCAGATTAGGTTTTCCTTAGTAGGAGCACAAATTTATGTCAGTGTGATCAAGACAGACATCTTCCACAAGGGGTCGTCAGTTTACCAGGAAAAGTCAGTTGCTCGATTAAAAGAGCGTTCTACCTGTCGTTACAGGCAACATGGCCATAGGGATTCATACCTGAAAGTCAGCTACATCAGGCAATATAACACAGACATTAATGATATAAACTAAAATGGGACCTGTTTATTATTGATGAAATGTTTAGATTTTTTTTTTTAGCAAGCATTGAATTTATCATTTTTAGTACCATAAGCCCTAAGAGATATACACATACACACACATACACACACATATATATATATATATATATATATATATATATATATATATATATATATATATATATATATATATATATATATATATATATATATATATATATATATATATA
Organism: Labroides dimidiatus; assembly: GCA_030710495.1. Taxonomy (NCBI): domain Eukaryota; kingdom Metazoa; phylum Chordata; class Actinopteri; order Labriformes; family Labridae; genus Labroides; species Labroides dimidiatus. The sequence continues at coordinate 12,702,153 of CM061158.1, forward strand.
TAATTCATTTATTTTTCTCAGTTGGGACAGGTTGGTTGACTTCTGTTGCATCAAATAGATAAGGTTTTTCTCCAGATACTAAGAGCACTCAACACTGAACCATCTAGTACGTCATCGCGAGAACACGGTTGCCGTCCGTTGTAGCGTGCATAGCAACCACCGTAGTGCAGCTCTTTGGCTCCGCCTGTTTGCGAGAGTTGCATAATCTAACCAATCAAAATCGACACTGGGCGACCTCCACCAATAGAAATCATCAAAGGCGCGTCCTCATGGTGCCATGTTCCGTGTGGAAAGTTTACCGGCTCGGGTGCAAAGTTTCAGCCGTCTGCAAATCGAGGCTGATCGGCTAGCGTTTCGAGAATATGCTGGTGACGACAACGGTTTGCTTCCACGTAACTAAAACTATTTCTTTGAAAAAGATACCAGCGGTTGTCTTCCAGTCACAGCCGAGAGATGCTTGCGTCGCTGGAGAACAGCAGTGAAAGAAGACGCTGTTAGCCTCGGTCGTATTGTCTCAGTGAGCCAGTAGCTAGCTTCGTGTTAGCTTGAATTTTTGAACCGGAAAGCTGGCCAGCGCTGAAAGACACTTGGAATATTGCTAAACGTTAACTCGAAACCTAACTTGTTGAAAGACTGCTGAATAGCGAAAGAAAATGGCTTGTGAGCCTAACCGTGTCCGGCTGCTATGTATGCTCTCATTGACTTTTATTTTTTTCATCGTGGAAGTGGTTGTCAGTCGGATAACCTCATCCTTATCAATGCTGTCGGACTCCTTCCATATGCTGTCGGATGTGATTGCTTTGGTGGTGGCTCTGGTTGCGGTGAGATTCGCTGAGAAAACCCAGGCGACCAACAAAAACACCTTCGGGTGGATCCGGGCGGAGGTAATGGGGGCTCTTGTCAACGCAGTCTTCCTCACCGCGCTCTGCTTCACTATTGTGCTGGAGGCTGTGGAGCGCTTCACCGAGCCCCATGAGATCGATAGCCCCGAGGTGGTGGCCGGGGTCGGTGCTGCGGGGCTCCTGGTCAACTTGCTTGGACTGTGCTTGTTCCACGGGCATGCAGGCGGAGGCCACGGGCACTCCCACGGAGGTCACGGACACTCGCATGGAAACAAGAATAAGAGGGGGAAGAACAAAACCAAGAAGGCTGGAAACGGGTCTACTTTAGAGGAGACCAACAACCTGGTGGGGAATCACAGCAGCCCTGGTGAGGCGAGACAGAGAAATGGTGAGTATCTTATCTTGACATATCAGTTTATGGAGTCTTGAATACTGGAGGTCAGCATCAAATGTCAAACTCTATTCAACCAGCCTCACTGTGCGCCACATTTAATCTGACAACATGTGATAAACCTTATCTCCATTGTGAGCAGTCCAGATTGCATAACAGTACATGCACATGTCTTCAGAGCACCCCGTGGACACCATGCCCGAATGACTAATCCGTCGTGTTATGTATGTGACAAGACAGAAATCCAGACAGCTGTGTTTGTTAACAGATTAACCATTTAGGTGAACCGACCCTTCAATCGCCAATTTAAAGAACACGTTGGGGAAGTAGTCTCAAGTTACAGATCTGTAGTCTGTCAGACTCCACTGAGAAACTTCCTGTTTTTTTTTCCTAGCAAGTCAGAACTTGTTCTTGAGTCTAATTCATCAACATTTCTACAGCTGCCTTGTATTTCTCTTACTGATAAAAGAAACAGAAGAATCTTGTTTGACTCCTCAGTTTCTTGGATTTGAAGGACTGTGGTTTGGTGTCTGTCTACTGATAATACTGTAATAAAACATCACCTCTGCCCTCACTGGTTTGCTGTTGTTCCATTAGTGTAACACCCAAGCAGAAGACAATGTCTCCCCTACATTGTCAGGCATCAACAGTTTCAATAAATGGAGGCTACAACCCCCCACCCCCCAACTCCTCCTCCTCTGTGCACCAATGGCTGTTACTGGGTCATACATCAGTGTAACAGTGGACTTAAGAGCCCAAGCTACACCATTAGCCGTTGATGAATGACTCTGCGACAGCTTCAGCGCGTCCTGAGATGAAAACGAACGCTTGTGGCTCTGGATCCGTTACCTCAGAGCCGCATACATTGCAGTGCTCCCTGCAACTACTAATTGAATTTGCTTGAGTTGAATTACTGCAAATTGTGTGTAGCGTTTAGGATCCCCCACGCCGGGAGTTTTTCTGTGTGTTGCTCAGAGCGCTTGAAGCACAGACGAAACCCTGCAAGTGATTTTTCTTCCACAGTGAAAGGTGGAACATTAAAGAAAAGAAATGACTGCAGAGTCGACTTAATGGAGAGAATATCTACGTTAATTGTCCTTTATCTCTGAGGGTTTATAAGTGAAGGGATGAAACTCCAGCACATGTATCCTGATAACATGTCAAGTGGAGTTCTGGCTTTTTTTGTCTAAAGTTTCAAGTGCTTTGTGCTTCGAGCCCAAATTATATAATTTCACAGTCACTTCTTTGGCTGCTGCTGATGGCCTCATCTTTAAATCACCTTGCTGCGGGCTGTACAGCTTTGTTTTCCTTTTACAATAAGTTCTTTGTTGGTAGCTTGTGTATCAGTGTTTCTGTAGCTGCGTTTCCATTTCACTTTTTTGCAAAATAAAAGCAATATTTCCAAAGTTTTGATAAGAGTGCAATTGCGCCTTGCCGGTATTTCCATTACAACTAGAATTGTGCACAACTTGAGGAAAAAGTTTGTCCCGTGAAATTCAATTTGCAGGTTGTGGAAGGAGGACTATAACTGGCGGTAACCATGGATATCCCAAACATTTTAAGAGCCGAGAGCATTAAAACATCGCAATGTTTGTCTAGACGCTGCGATGACGACGACGCCAATTCGTGAACACTTGTGTTTTTATCCACTGGTCACTGTCGTCTGTGACCACGCCCACTCAAAACAGGCACAAACGAAAGACTGAATGAAAATCATTATCTCAAGCTCGCTTACTCTCTCACTTACACACACACACCTCTGCCCCTCCCTCCTGCTGCGATCTGAGATGTCAAACACACTAACAAATGCACTGAACACATCACTAACAGCAGAGCTGTTACAATATGAACGCCAGGGTCCATTCACTAGGGCCTTCTGGGAAAGGAGTGGCCAAGGAGGTGAGGAAGGTGCATCTGTTATTTACGTTCGGTGACGTGTTTTTGCGAAAAAGGTGTTACCAATGCACTTTTGCCATAAACGTCAATATCGAAACTTTTGATAAACCACCTCATGATAGCATAAAACCGTTTTATCAAAATTTAAAAGGGGTTTTTCAAAATGTTGGTGTTTCCATTTCCATTTTTTTATTGTGATATTTAGGTTTTGTGCAACTCTGGGTGTAATGGAAATGCAGCGAGTGTCAAAGTCAAACTCTTTAAACTAACTAAACTCTGTTTTTAATTCCAGAAATCGTCCGTAAAGCCAGCACAGAGCTGCAGATGAACGGCAACACCCACTATGAAGAGATGGACCATGAGCATGACCACGACTCATCGTCACAGCTCAACATGCGCGGCGTCTTCCTGCACGTGTTGGGTGACGCCCTGGGCTCTGTCATCGTGGTGGTCAATGCTTTGATCTTCACCTTTGTGTGGAAGCCGTGCAAAGCCGGGGAAAAATGCCTCAACCCCTGTATCAACAGCCACACTACAGACCACCAGCACGTCAATGAGACGCTGGTGGACCTGTTGCACGATAATACTGTGCCATCCATGAAGTATGCAGGTCCCTGCTGGGTTCTTTACATGGATCCTACACTTTGCCTCATCATGGTGTGCATCCTGCTCTACACCACCTACCCACTGCTCAAAGAGTCCGCACTTATACTGCTGCAGACCGTGCCGAAGCAGATCAACATGCACCGGCTAAATGAGCGCCTGCTGAGTCTAGACGGAGTCCTGGCCATCCACGAGCTGCACATCTGGCAGCTGGCTGGCAGTCGCATCATCGCCACAGCGCACATCAAATGCCACGACCCCACATCTTACATGGAGGTGGCCAAGCGCATTAAGGACTTCTTCCACGATGAGGGTATCCATGCCACCACCATCCAACCTGAGTTTGTCACATTCAACTCGGAGTCTCGGGACTCCCTGTGTGAGCTCTCCTGTCGGACTCAGTGTGCTCCAAAGCTGTGCTGCGGCTCTGGGGACAAACAGAATCCACCGGGCTCTGACAAGAAGGTCAGCGATGACTGCAGGGCGGCTGCCTCGGCCCTGGAGGTGATCAATGAGACCTCCGAGCAGGAAGCAGCCATTCAGGTGCGCCCTCGCCCAGAGGCAGAGGTCATGATCGCTAGAGAGGTTGAGTCGTCTCTGTGAGATGGAGGGGATTGAGGGAAACGGAGGAGGAGCTGGAAAGTCACCAGGCTAAAATTCTCATTGTCATTGGTGCTGTTATGTTTTTTGAGTTGTGGTTCTGTCACTGAAATAATTTCACTCTGCCTTTTATTTCGCCTGTTTTGGGTAAAATCCCCAAACCCCTTTATCCTCATTCATTCGAGCCGTTTCCTATGTTTTATCTCTCTGTTTGCTAACTTCTATGCTGACCACTCCTCTGCCACTCCACCCCTCGCTCATGTTGTCTGTTGCCCTGGCTGTGCGGTGGCGATGCATGTTGGGGCTCACTGACCTCCCCTCCTCCAGGACCGGAGCGAGACCTGCATGAGTGTCCCTCATTAGCACCATGTTACGATGTGTCATCTTGGCCCCATGGTGTTTCTGTGCCAAAGCTTCTCACTGCAGGACAGAAAGGATCCGAGAGACGTCCTCTCATCCGAAAGGACACACACAACAAATGCAAGTCAGAGCACACATCACTAGGTTATTTTGTTGAGCCTAACGGACCTGCTGGCAAAGAGTCTACCTTTCTTGTTAATAGTGTAGGCTTTGAGCAGATCTATTTTCGTACTCTCTGGCCACAAATGGAAGAGTATTGTGTTGCATACTAATTTAAGTATTTAAGTTATTAGAAATGATCTATTTCTCTCTCTAGATGCTGTTTGTGAGATTTAGTTTGGATGATAGAAAATGTTTGCAATTTTTTTCCCCATCTTGAATATTTTGATTAACATCTATGCTGTAGTCATTCTTTTTCCAAATGTGTTTTTTTCTTAATTATTCTGTTTCTTGAGACTTTCCTCTGGCCTTGATTCAGTTTAAATTGCAGTCACAAGTTGGATACAAAAGCCGTATCTACATCCTCTCTCACTTTGCCTTTTAAACACAGCTGCTGTGGTAAAGCACTGAGTGTATTAGACACAATAACTTCTCACCTGATTTACACATTCCGTCTTCATTTAATGCCTTGCAAGCCAGAGGGAACGAGTCTGTTGTGAAGCAATTAGCACTGTATGCTATTCTGAAGAATGAAACACTAGTCTCTGTATGCTTATGTTCTGAAAAGCTTTCTGGTGGTGGCTGTTGATTTAAGTTAGATAACTTGATGAATGTGTCTGGCACCTCGTCACAATCCATGCTGGAGTTTTATATTTCCAGGACGTTCTGCTACGTTTGCATGACCAAACCGATTCCTGGTGTATGACTTTAAGGAGCATCGCTATGAGCTCCTGTTGCTGCTTACCAGTTCCTGCTGGTACCCCCCCTTCCCCACCACACACACATACACATGACTCATAATTGTGTAGGAAATGACTCATTTTCTAGTTCTCCTGTCCTCTGCTGTGGACCACTGAGCCGGCTGTTTTTGCTGAAGTGAAGTCCTTACCGTGGCCTTTGAAATTTGATGAACATTCACTCATCTACACAGATATGAGAAGTTGATCCATGAGAATTCCACTCCCGATTAAATGTGTATGCAATATAGAACTGTGTGCTGAGAAATATATTTTGATGAGTTCCATCATGTGTAATGTTGGGTCACTTTTATTCTGTCTTTGAAGAATTGAGCTTTATGTGCAAATTGAAAACTAGTGTTTTGTTTTTTTTTAATTTTTAGATATGACATGTCAACTGATGTGTTTTTGATATACTATATATCTACAGTACTGTCCAATGTGTCATTGTGAAATAAAAAAAATGGCTGTTTGGCACAGTTCATGAACCAAAGTTTGTTCCATTGGTTTTACATTGACATTTTATGCACACAACAACACCAACCACAACAACAAAACAAAATTGCTACAAAGGGACTTGAGTCTAATTCAGTGAATTGACAACAAAGAAATTGATCATCACCACAGACATGTTTGGAAATAATGATTTATAACTAGTGGAGACAAAAACTACCAAAGATCATAGACTGATAATATATGGATGTGGTCTCTATGACATCATCCATCTGTTTCTGATAAGTGATCTAGAAGCAAAACATTGATAGGAGCCATATTGGAAATGGGGTGGACTTTGAGCCTCCATACTAACAGCTATAGGGTGTCCACCTGTCAGTCAGCTCTGATTGAGCAAACTCGTGATCTTAATATGTCCTAAATAACTGAGTTAGAAAAAAGACTGCCATATAGTTTGTGCAGTTAGAGAAATTAACCATTCAGATGGAAGACATTTTCAGTACCAGGCTGTAAACATGTTTATTTCTGCTGTGAAACTCGCTTTTTTTTTGACTAAGTGGTTTCCAGTACTTCCAAAGCCAGCCTCAAGCGGACACTCAACCAACTGCAATTTTTAGCACTTCTGCATTGCCTCTTATTTTTAGACCGGAGTTTGCTGCTTGGATGTCACCCATTTGTTTCTAAAACAGATTTTGAAGCCTATCTTCAGTGGGGCCCATATTGGAAATACTGTAGTCAGCCTTTCAGGCAGCTACAGGATGCCAGGATACCAAATTGTAAGTTTAATGACTTGAAATTATTATTATTATTATTATTATTATTATTATTATTATTATTATTATTATTATGCTGATAGAGAAATAAACCATTCAGACCAGAGCCGATAACACTGTTGCTTTTTTTTTTTTTTTTGGGGGGGGGGTTGCTTGGTGTGTATGTGGTTTTCAATGTTTCTGTTGCCAGCTTCAAGAGGAATCGGAAGAAACAATCTGAGACACAAAACATTTCTCACAGACTAGCAAAGACAAAAACACGCGCAAAATAACCAAAAATTGAAAAATGAAAGTGTTAAAGAGTGAGAATGAGAGGAAATAAAACAACAAAATTAAACTAAAAAAATGTCAGAATCTGTAGAGGAGGCCAACACATAGTTTATGTTGTGTGTTTTTAACTTGCACAGTTCAGAATGAGGAATGTCCCCAGACTCCTGTTATTTGTTCCTTGGAGTTACAAACAGCAACTGTTTAGCCATACATTTGTCTCTAGTATATTATTAATTTTTAAAAGGTTTAACAATTGCAAAAATCTGATCTCATTCAAAAAGCAGCCCCCTTTCCAAAAACTCTACCACTATGAGATCCTGTGAGGCCTTTTGTAGCAAGAGTATAATTATCTTGATATCGGTGCCTAGAAGTGGCTGGGAGCCAGTGGTGAGAAATGTAAACTGGTGCAGCGCTTAATCTCTTTAGTTGATATTTTAAAAGCCTTGAATGATTAAAAGACCGTTTTTTTATGGCATCAATGCCATTAAAAATTCTCTTGTGGACTTTCCTCACATAAAATCCAATTTAACCACAGAAGAGTGAAGATGATTATAGAGGATATTTTAAAGAAGCAGTGGTTGCACAAGGGTCAGCACAGTGGAGCTTCTAAAACACAGAATTTCAAAACTGACTCATGTGCTACATTTGAGAGCAATTCCTTCTGGCTGTTGCCTTTAAAAAGAGCCAGAGCCTCTGCTGATGGAGTCTATAGTTCAACAAACAAACCCTAAGCACAGTTCAACAAATTTACAAAAGACCTCATGTAAATAAGGATCAATATTTACCTTTTGAGTGTATTTCAGGGAATTCTTGGTCCAGATGATTTGTTTTAAAAACACGTTTGAGCAGCAAAATTTGCTGTCACTTGTCCCCGCTGAATGTGCTGGAGAGGAAAGTTCAATTTAGTTAATTTTTTCTTAAAGTTATGACATAACACATCTCATTATTAGCCGGTGTAGACTGCAATCTCTGCAATATCATTAACAGAGACCCTATGAGTGTGTGCTTAGCATTAGCAACACTACTAAGAAATAACTCTCTACCAAGTTGCAGAAACCCAGAGCAAAACCAGGCGCGTTGGTGAGCAGCCGTCTGTTATTACTGGCTGAGCTGAGAAAGTCCTGCTTCTTGATTCAATACTTTAACTCCACCTGATTTTGTTGTAAATAAGGTGAGGATTTCCCCTGACTATCATTAAAATCACACACAGATATTTGTGGCTCATGGATCCTGTCCAGCTACAGATCCTCGGACTTCATAACAGTAATAGTGGTTAAGAGTAAATCTGATGGACTAAGGGTGAGTTATTTGTGGTGTTGTCATGCTGCAATAGCATAAGTCCGTAATTGCAGTGTTTCACAACCCTTCCCCGCAGTGTAAAGACACAGATTATGGTTCAGGTTTGTGGCTCACTCTCAGTGGAAGTCTAGTGTAGCCACTGGCTGTGGGTGTGTGGCTGACAGAGCACCTACTGGGCCTGGTGGGAGTTTTGAGAGAGGCCTTGGGGTGCTCTAAAGGCAAAGACAGGGGGGCTTGTTGCCATGCATTCCTCTGCACTGATGGCCTGGTGTCCCCTCACTCCCTGTCCCTTTTCATGTGGACAGAAAGAGATTCATGCACAGAGCAGCCCCGCTTTTGTTCTCTTTGTTAAGGCCAGGTGCTCTTTGCACCTTTCTGTGGTCCATTATATGCTAACAGTGAAATGTGTCTGCATGCATCCAATGCTGACATACAGGTTTCATGAAACCTCAGTTTGGGCCTCTCATGTATTATTAACCAAGTTATATCATATACAGCTATTGTGAAAGATGTTTTTACAAATCAATTTTCAGTTTTGTCTATCAGAAAAGCCCCGGTCCTTATATAAATATATTGTTAATTCACCATGAGTGAGCACATCGTGACTGTTGCAAAAACCTTCTATAAAAAGGCAGAAACTTAAGCAGATCTAGACATACGCTTCGATCCCCATCTGCTATAAAATTCACAGATTGGTTGTGTCTGTATGGCTAACGGTTAAGTTAGGCTGTGCGCCTCATGAGACTAGCTTTTGAGCAGGTGAACGTGTTTGAATACAACCTGTGGCTCCTTTCCACCGTTTCATTCCCCAGTCCACAAATGCTAATTTAGAAAAAGTCTCACGGATGGCTTAGTTGACACTTTGACACCACTGATGAATTGTGTAACAGTCCTAGTTTGCAAGTTTGCTAAAGTTAGAAAAATATAAAGTTGAAATAAAAAGGTAGCTGAGATTTAAATCCGGAAGCGTCATATGCAAGAAACATTTAGTGTTTATGCAAGACACTGAACTCACTACTAAAAGCAAATTATGTTGTTCTAGATCAGACCTGGGCAAGTTACGGCCCGGGGGCCACATACGGCCCTTTGGGCATCCCTGTGTGGCCTGCGCGAGGTCAATCATAAAACTCGAATGAAAGTAAGTTATAATAGTAATATTCTTGTGTGATGTCTGGTGATAAAGTTCAACAAATCCAAATACAGCTCCTCCAACACTGATGATCACCTCTCAGCTGTCCTTCACATGGCCATCTCAGAAATTCAGCCAGATTTCAATGCACTTGTTCAAGCCAAAGGCAGACTAGATTTTTCTCACTGAAGAGTTAAAATGAAGTGAAAAACATTCTAGTTATTGTTATTTATTTATTTATTTATTCCTTTTTTTGTATAAAGTTGTTAGAAAGGTTTCAGTATTCGTGGAGACTTACAAGCTAAACATAAAATGAAACACTAATGCAATGATTGTTTTTGTTTTTACTGTTTACTTCTGTTGTAGTTTTTCCCTCTTTGACCTGCACCACAATTGCACATATTTACAGAAAATCCCTTTTTCTTCTGATTATTATTAGCAGCTAATCAAAATATAAGTAAGTTTATTTTACAATGGGAAAAAGTTGATAATGAGTAGAATTAAGTTCACGTTATTGTTGGTGCGGCCCTCTGACACAATTCAGATTTTTCATGTGGCCTCTGATAAAAATTAATTGCCCACCCCTGGTCTAGATGTTAGTGCAGCTGTGAATAAAAGCATTACTTTTTTTTTCTGAGTGTAGCAGAAATACCAACCAAACAAGAGTGATTATAAAAATGTTAGCACATCCTACTTAAAGGCAACCTTAGCAAGGATTTAACTGAATACAAAGAATTTTGAAATGAATGAGTGATCATGAAAATATGAAGAAAAGTGAGGGAAAAAAAGCACACAGCACAAGGTGCACATTTCATTCTCTGAAAAATAAATAAGTTCAGGGTCATAGTTCCTCACATTCCCCCTGTTTCTCTTATCAAATCTCTGCTTGCCATCTACATTCAGAACAGAGCATACCTGGGCACAGAGTCCATTTTCAACACTTGCAAGATTAAGATTTTTACGATCATGATTTCAAACAATACATCCATTTTTCATGATTATGACAAAATGAAAGGAGCTTGGCATTTCAGTGGCTTCTATGGGCTGATCAGGTTCTCTAAAGCCTCAGAGAAACGGTGAAAGAAACTTTCCTGATAACTTTGATTTTTAATATCCTCAAAGAGTAAAAGTGATAAATAGAAATTTTAAAAAAGTTTTGCTGAGCTGTAAGGTAAAGGTAGGATGTTTTTACTTTGAAGCAGAGAACAGTGTAATGCTGTTAGCCTTTGTCTCAAGTAGAGAAGGGCAATCTTTGTATAACAGACACAAGTATTTATTTCCTCAAACAATTTTCTACTAGAAAGCTACTATTTTCAGAAGGAAAAAAAACCTTCTCTTATCCAAAAGCACACCATCATTTTATTTCTGGGGTTGTTCTGTCAGTTACACAAACAGGAACAACCCCAGACAGTGAGGAAACCAAACAGTGCTCTAACCCTTCTGTGGTTGTTTGTGCGCGCGTGTCTGTGTGGTCACACCAGGCCATCTGTCCGGGCTTTGTTCCTGGGATTTTCAAACAGAGCAGGAGAGCAGGACATGAGACTGAGCTGGTGGAGGATGAGGAGGGGTGAAGGCTGGTCTTCAGGGTGGGAGGTCACAATGCTGCTAAATGGGATTCACCTTTGCCAACATAGCATTGGCATGTGTTTGCTGACAGTGAGAAGTCACTCAACAAAAGGAGAAATCCTCATACTATTTGAAACAAAGCTGATACTTTAGATCTCAAATCTACAAGGCTTGGACATGAAACATTGTTTGTTAACTTTAGAGTTGAGTTTCATTTTTTTAAACTTTGAATTGACCTGGACGTTTTTTTTTTTTACAGAATGTATCTACAGTTTATGTCCTAGTATGCTAACTAGCTTAGACTGGCCACTAGCTAATCTTCTAAAATGTCAAGCTGTAATTCTCACATTTTCTAGTTTATCAGAATGTAAATAATTGATGTCACATTATGTAACATTAATTATCATTAGCAGGATGCTTGTGCATGTGTTTAACATGTTTGTCAATAAAATTCTAGCATTATATGGTTGATATGTTAGCAATGATTTAGCTGTTACTGGTGTCTGTGCATGTGCTTGTTACACAATTGCTGGTCTTGTTTTTTCCCATGCAAGACACTCACTTCCATACCAATGGAAGTCCACTGAAATGCATTGCAAAAAGTCTGTTTTCTTTTGGTTTCAAAAGGTTTTTCTGAGATTTTAAGTTTAAAAATGGTCAAACAATGTTCATAGGATACATGTGACTCTGTCCTGAGAGGCTGGGCGATAGGGTGTTTTTTTTTTTTTTTTTTTTACCCTTTCCTTTGACACATCTCAACTGAGAAAAAAGTGTCTTCTTTGAATAAAGTTGCGTAGTAGTACACAGCATCAACTCAGTGTGAATAAAATTAACAAGGATTTTTACGTCTGTTCTAAGGTAAGTCAACATTGTATTTGAGGCAACATATTGTCACTTTGCTTGAAGTTATTGCTAACATCGCTAATGTTAGCTCAGGTTAGCCTAACGTTAGCTCCTTGCTGTGTTGTTCATCATGTCACTTTGTTTGTTGGGAGTTTATTGACCTATTTTATTCTAATTTTTGTACTTTGGTCATTGTACATCATTGTTAGCTGTTGTCCAAAGAGCTCTAGTTAAACTAACATAACCTCTGGAGCTTAGCTTCATTAGCTTATCTGTAATAGCCCAGATAACAAAGGTTGACAAACCTGCTGCTATATGATTCAATGTAAATCCTGTGGCGCCAAACTAACAGAGACACTCTTGGTAACAATAATAAAAAGGATGTCATATTCTCCTATTCTGAGCCAAAACCTTAACTTCAGTGGTGATGGCAATGACGTCAAAATGTAGTTTTTCACGTTAGTACTGGGACCTGTAAATTTTCGCTTGTAACTGAAGCTTTTTTGATGACCTTCTCAAAATAAAATAATTAATGTGTAGTTAAGACCCTTTTGTTGAATTCTAGATGATATGTGATCTCTCTGTCACTAAAAATAGAATAAAAATGTCTTTATTGATCCCCCATGGGGGAGATTTTGGTGTCACAGCAGCAGCTCTCAACAATTAGTGCAAAGTGCAAAAATGCAGAGATAAAAATGGAATAGTAATTTAAAATAAGAACTAAAAACTAAAAAGTTTGGGAAAAAAATACCAAGCTATCACTATTTACCAAGCGGCAACCTCCAGTCTGAAAATATGAGGCAATGCGGAAGTGCTAAAGTCTGCTGTTCCTCGAGTGTCCGCTTGAGGCTGGCTCCGGAAGTACCGGAAGTCACGTACACACCAAGCCAAAAAAAGCCGTTTTCACGGCCAAAATAAGCTTATTTACAGCCTGGTACAAAGAATGTCTAATGGCTAATTTCACTAACGGCATGCACTGTGGGGGGGGGGGGGGGGGTTCTAAATCGGCAGTGTCCACAATATCAAGCTCACCAGTTCGTCCAATCAGAGGCACAGCTCAGATCACGTGACTGTGGAGCGTCCTATGGTTGTTACTGTGGAGACCCACAGCACGCCTCATTTCCAATATGGCCGCGCCGACCGTTTGGCTTCAAAACTCTGTTTCAGGAACAGATGGGTGACGTCGCGGAGACTACGTCCATTAATTAAACAGTCTATGCTATTTACACAAGAACAAAATAAGTACAAGAATATGCAATGAAAAATGAATGCTGAGATGAAGTGGAAAGGCTGTAATTTTGAATATTGGATGCATAAAGGTGTGAGTCCAGGTTTGTTATGATATGTTGTAAAGACTTAAACATCATCAGTGGCTTTCTGCAAAATGTCTCTTACTGTGACACCTGTAGATCCTGTCACTTCATGTTTATTGTTTGACTGAGTATGGGGTGGGAGGTGGGGGGTCAATTTGTAGGCAAGTTCAACTTGTTTTGTTACCCTGCTGGTTACTCTTTCACCTGAGACGTATGGCTGCAGTTAGCAGTTTTATAGCCACATCCTTTATTCCCAGAAATTAGAAATGTGGAATGTTGCTCCCGAGCTGTGTTCTTCAACACAGCACAGCAGTCTTTTTACACACAAAACATAAAATCACATTGAACTAAAAATCCTCAATGAAATGCTGGATTCAATGACCCCAAAAATAACATGTTTCAAAATGAATTCATGTAGATTTTAGTTCCATTTTTTCTCACTCTAGTTAAAGTAAAATGGAACTGACAGTGGATTTGACCATGTTAGCTTCACTCAGCTTTGTGTAGGAAGAAAGAGTGCATTTAGTCCACTTTACAGACCTCAGGCTGTAGCTTCACTGCAGATTGCTTCAAGTCAGACTCTGTGTGACCAGCTCAGTGCTCATACTGTTTTCTAAATATATCATGTCATCACCCCTCAGGGACCATTATTAAATAACATTTTTTCTTTGAACAAAAGAAAATAAATATGAACATCCGTGAACTCTTGTCCTCTCCCTCTTCAACATGGATAAGACCAAAGAACTGGTGGTGGATCTTAGGAGGAAAAAGACGTCGCTGACCCCGATATCCACTAAGGGGGTTGATGTGGACAGAGTGGACAATTGGTGGTCAGCGCTATCCTGTATGCTGTGATGTGCTGGGGCAGCAGGCTGAGAGTGTTGGACACCAATAGACTCAACAAACTCGTCCACAAGGCTAGTGACATTATTAAGGTGGAGCTTGACTCTCTGACTGTGGTGTCAGAGAGGGGGACGCTGTCAAAGCTGCGAAGAATCTTGGATAATGTCTGACATCCGCTCCACAGTGTACTGGTCAGACACAGGAGCACTTTAAGTGCAAGACAGCTCCCCCCGAGAAGCACCACAGAAAGACACAGGAGATCATTCCTGCCTGTGGCCATCAGTCTTTGTAACTCTTCCCTTTAAAGGCACAGTTGGTAGTCATGGAACACTAGCATGAATTTGAATGTAGCATCTCGTCAGGATTTTGTTTAGCCCCTGCACTCCTATGTTTGGAACTCCTCCAAAACAACGCCCCCACTCAAATGCACAAGTGCCACTGATTCCCGATCATATGATCGCTACTGATTCAAAACCACAGACTCAAAACTGGTCGTCAGCACATAGTTTCTGTTTACACTGCTTTACCACCAGTTGGAGTATAGGTAGTTTTTCTGCCATTCTCCAGCGTATTTGGATCCCTCTTGGTTATGGGCGTTGAATCGGGGCTAGTGCACACCTGCAAAATGTGTGTGCAGGAGGCGGGCAGAATGGCAGGACGGGATATAATTGGTTCAACAAATTGGATCCCAAACGCCAAGGTTGGTTAGTGTTTTCCCAGATTAACTCCTGCTGCAGACAGCAGATATTTTTCGCTCTATTTTAAGAACACATCATGCATCAAATGCTTTCAGGAAATAAAGATCATTTTAACTAGAATACCAAAAACTGTATCTAAATCTGATTACCAACACTGCCTTTAAATCAGACACTGGAATACACTTTGCAATATCTGTTTAGCTGTTTTCAGTGTGCAGTGCCTGCTTAGGTGCAATATTTGTTTAATACAGTTCACAAAGAGCAATATCTGTTTGACATAGTTCTTTTAAAAAATATGAATAGTTTCTCTTAACCAGTTTAGTACTTATTGCTTATATTTGGTACTTACTGCTTATTTTAATTTTTATTTTTTTATTGCTTATTTTATTGCTTATCTTATCACTTAATTTATCACACTATTCCATCTTACTCTCAACTGTTGAACTCTGTGAAGAGCAATGGTAATAAATGAATAAATAAAATGATAAAGGATTAATAATTTGTTTCTGGTTCTGAACTCTTAATAACTTGAGCACAAAATTGACATCTGAGGTTAGGTAAACTGCTAAAATTTATAAAAGTTTATGTTATGCTTCAAAGTTCTTATTTTTTTCTTTATTTCTCCCCCTCAAAAGGTTTACTTGTTGCGTTTCACGAGGCAGTCAGATTCACATGTGACCATCAGCTCTGTGGTCAGTTTCGGGTTGTTTTTCAGTGGGGACAATGCAGAAGCAAAGAGCTGACTCACACATGGTCAGAGAAGCAGACTTTTGACCTTTCATCCAGTTATTTTATGATGAATTATGAAGAAACAGCCTGGTTTTGTGTTCATCAGTCGGTGTGTAGGCTGTAAAGATGAACCAGGATTTGGCCTTGTCTGTATTCAGATGAGGTTGATGCTTTTGATTTGTTTTACTTCTTGTTACTACATACAGTATTTGTATGCTTTCTTTAAAAAGTAAACACCATACACCTTTTTTTGCCTTGCTCTAACTTTAAATGAGTCGTATTATCTACAAAGTCAGAGAAAGTCAGAGTCAGGAACTATTTGAAACAGGGAGATCTAAACTTCTGGCTCTGAAAACGGGAATCCCTTGGACTCTCTGGACTGCAGAATACTCCTCTCCCACACTCCTCTCAGAAATCTTTAATCTGACCACATGGCCGATCCATCACCACAAAAGACCCGAATGTCTCAAAGGGAGATTAGGAGACCTGGAATGTTAACCTCCTCTCTGGTGGTGTTTCTGACAGTAATGTTGATGTTCAGGGCGGGGAGAAGTCCTGAAATCTTTATATAACTTATATAGAATCCGAAAAATACACCAGAGTTGGACATTACTTCAGTGCAATAGTTTGGTTAAAGTGGCGGAAATTTTCCTTTTTAAAAGCCCCCTTACAAGTGTGTGTCGTTTGTGAAATTAGCAATTCAGACACGAGACAATTTTTTGCACTAGGTTGTAAAAATGTTTATTTCTGCTGTAAAAATGCCTTTTTTTACTTGGTGTGTATGTGAACAAACTGCAGATTTTAACACTTGTGCATGGTTTCATATTTTCAGACAGAAGGTTGCCGCTTGGCATGTCCACAAGCACGTCCGGTCGTGTGCATGACTTTTAAGTGTCCACTGGAAACTCTTTTCTAATGTGTTTTGTTGTGTTGTGATCTTTGCAGCACATTTTATAAATTCTGCGCATGTGTTGTCAAATTGATGAAGATGTTTTCTTAATTTGCTTGTTTTATCTTTTTGCATGTGCTTTCTTAAGTTGCAGTGCTGTGAGCTCTCAGGTCCTCCATAGTTTGGTGTCAGATGTAAGGGATCATGTTGCAAATGTGCTACTATTTATTTTCACTGTTCACTGATGTTATTTGTTGCTCTTTATCTTCCTCCCCATGTCCTCGGCTCCTTCCTCCTCTTCCTCCTCCTCTACACATTTTCATGGATTATATTTATCTATGGAAACAAACAAGCAGCCCCCCACCCCTCAACCACGCACGCACGCACGCGCGCGCGCACACACACACACACACACACATTATCAGAAGGATATGTGAAATCACTAAGAAGAGGAATTCTATGAAAAAACAGTTGAGTCACTGCTGGGAAAACAATCCTCACTAACCAATGCAGCACACACATTAATAATTTGGTTTTGTTCTCACCGTGACAACAGGAGTCGAATATATATATATATATATATATATATATATATATATATATATATATACACACACACACACACACACACACACACACACACAACACACACACACACACACACACAAGACATACATTAGTGCTGTATAACTTCCTTTTCATACATTAGCTTGTTGCTTTGTGTTCTGTAAAAAGTTGTCTTGAACAAAGAAAAGTAGTGTTTATTCATTTGCTTTAGAACAAACACATGCCTTGGTAGGAGTCACATCCTCACAACAGTGGGTGTTAGGGCTCACAGGAAACCGAGTCTTTAGCCCTGAAAAACACCAGCTTCTCTGAATAGTCTTCAAAGCCCCTTTAAGATATACAATTTATCCTGGCATTGTCACCTCAGGGGTCTTGTGGCAACAAAGAAATGTGGAAGACAGATAAAGCATTTTCTGTATACATAGCTATGTATATGTATATATTTTCAAAATATTGGAGTGAACATGCAATACAAATTGTTTTTGCAACACTCCAGGGGGTTCCAACCCCGACTTTTGGAACCACAGGAACCTTATACAACTCACATATATATATATATATATATATATATATATATATATATACACACACACACACACATATATATATATATATATATATATATATATATATATATATATATATATATATATATATATATATATATATATATATATATATATACACACACACACATATATATATATATATATATATATATATATATATATAATCAATCTAAAGATAATGTAAAAAATTATTATTATTATTACAAGGATTTTGTCCTCATTTTTCCTTCTTGCTTCAAAGAATCATTTTAAAGAGACACCATAGAGTACAAAATCTTTCTGACAGCTGTAACGTATTTCAGAATCAGCATCAGAATCAGAAATACTTTTTTAATCCCTTGGGGCAGTACAGCAGAGGGAAATAAACATAGGAATAAAATAGAATAGGCTAAGAAAATATGAAGTAATTACATAAAGTTTACAAAAAGTAAACAATAAGTAAGCAGTAAAATTAGCAATAAGTAACAAAAATAGAGTATAGATAAAGCAATATTTACATAAAAAAATATGACAAGATGAGTTGGGTTTAGCTGAGTGAAGATATTGCACTTACGAATCATATAACAGAGATTGTACTTTGAATTTAGTTAAACAGACTTTGCACTTGGATTGTGTTAAATTAGATATTCCACTTTATGACCAGTTACAGAGGGATTGTACAGTCTGTTATTAAAAAATAAGTCTCAGTTAAATAAAAATGTCCAGGTTAATAGTCCAGTGTCTAGGTTGGTGATTTTGAAGGGAGGAGTTATGAAGCCTGATGACCGCTGGCAGGAATTACCTCCTGTGTTGTTCTTTGAAGCTCTTAGTCCAGTCCCCGTGTAGATTAAGTAGATACTACACACACAACATGTTATCAAGCCCTTCAGATATGCTTTTGGAGAGAGCTTTTCTGTTTTCTTAAGAAGAGACCATTTACTCATGAGCTGGTAATTTTATCAAGGCATAAGGAGAACAGACTATTTTGAGACTATCACAAAGAGAATAACAACACTCCCTGCAGATGAATTAGACCTTGAATGTTTGCAGTTTTAACCAAGCCACACAGATTTTCTACAATTAGGCAATAACTTGGCTATTCTCTTGGCTAAGAGATTTTGTGCAGAGAAATTAACTCCAGTGTGCTTAGAGGAATATATTCTTTCATTTCATTACATTTCCAGCCATCTGGTCCCGCAATATGGCCGTGATACAAGCGGTGAATCAGGCCTCAGGGCAGCGTGTCAAATGCATTTCCAGTGTAAGGGCTGGCATGAGGATTCAGTCGGGTGAGCAGGGAAAACTGGGATAAATTTTACGTAACTTATTTTTACAAAGTATGTCAATACTATTCTAATCAATAGGTTTTTAAGTGTGTAAAAGAGATGTAAACAATGTTGAAATAAGAGACAAACACTGGAAGCCTGAAAAAGTGAGGGAGTGAACACTGAACTGCACAAGGTGGAAGTTACGACAGTTTGTGAATGGAGTAGTGGATAAGAAAATGCTACACACGGTGGTTTATGAGGCAGAAAACTCAATCAGGTTTGGCACAGGTTCATGTTTGGGCTGTTTATCATGGCGGCATCAGTGAAAACATTTAGTTTATTGCAATAACAGCTGAGTTAGCTAAGAAAGCCACACTTACTGTGAATAAAAGTCAAACTCTGATTGTCACAGACTTTTAAATAGTAGAAATAATTCATAAGGTAATAACATTTTCAAATATCCATGAACATTTTCTGTAAAACTATCAATATAGTAAGAAAGTAACCATGTCATTGGAATGATTAATATAGGAAGCCTGTTGCTATAGCAGAGCAACCCCTTGATTGTCCTGCTCACCCTGTCAGGGTTCAAACCCACTCACTATACACTATATACAACCTTGTTTGTAGCTTTATGTTAGGCTAGTTTAGCAGAAACTGAGAGGATCAGCAAGTGTGATTTTGTGGAAAGTTACTTCATTTCAGTTTTGGTTGAACCCACTGAAAACTTTGAATTCTTGAGCAGCTGAAATCCTAAAATTTAACATTTGATAAGTTGTCTATACTCCATTTTCAACTAAATATATGGTTAAAACTGTTTCAAAAACTGTTTCTTTGAATATTTGTCATACTATCCAATCGTTTTTGTTTTTCTACAAAACATCTGCTATCTGTATTGACAGATTCACCAGGGCTTTTTACGTTGTTGGGAGCCATTGTGTAGACTATGGAAGGACTATGACTATGGATAGACAATCGGGCCATTATGATGTATCAGTGGCCTTCATTTTAAAGTTCCATTATGCCTAATCCGGCAGCTCAGACCATGAGAGGTTTCAGCTCTCTGCACAGATTCACTGACCTTGGTTCACAGTTCATAGAGGCTTATCTAGTAAAATGGGACTCTGGACAAAGGCCAATGAAAAAGGGGTTGTCAGCAAATCACGTTTTTTTTTTTTTTTTCTCCTCACTCATGTGATCCCCCCTGAACTTCCCTCCCTATAGTCACACCAGAGGGCAGCGAGGCAGTTTCAGTTCTAGTCAGATGGTAGAGAACATGAATTTTATTGCTCGACTCAGGAATTACACAACAAAGTTTGAGCAAGGGGAAAATTCTTAGAGGGTGAGGAAGTGGTGTAAAGAGCTTCATATATGCAATAAGGCTCAGTAAAATTACAGCAAGTGAAATTTCTGAACAGCTTTATACATTCACAGTAAATGGTCCGTGTTTGTTAATGTCATAATCTACCTCCTTATTTTGATATCCCTGTGTATTCAGGGAACTCCTTCTCACCTCTCTTCTTATCTCCCTGCTCTCACTTCTTCTAAAGTTCTCCACCCTTTTCATTTGACTGCCTCAAAACAAGAAGTGGTACCGGCTGGAAGTTGAAGGAATACCACAGCCTGATAAACAAAGAAGCTAAAGTCAGATTCTAAAAATATCAAATTATCCAAATTGAACAATATGGTTCTTTCTTTGAATTTATATCTCTCTAATGGTGAGTGTTTTAATTTAGGTGCTTTACTGTATCATAGTTTGATCTGCAGCTGTGTCTTACTTTTCTGAAGAAAACAGTAATAGAAGAAATTAAGAAACAGGGTTTGGAGTAAAATGTAAAATTAAACGTTTCCGTGTCACAGGTTGTTGTACTTACTTTTTGAAAGTAAAGTACCATAAGATTGATTGCTACATTTACTTTGAGCAAATCAAATAAGCATCTTTTAAATCTACAACAGTCAAATAGAATGTCATTTAGGATTGAAGGATGAGGAACTGCCATCAAGTTACAGCAGAGAGTTTGCCTCCTTTACAGGAATAAATTCAAATTTCTGTTTCCTTGGCAGAGAGTTGCTGAAGGACATCTATGTGTTGTGGATTATGCTTTGCCCAACATGTCTTGCTCTTTTTCTGATGGGCTTGTTCTGAAAGCCAGGGTTACAATGAATTTATCAGATCAGAATTTTCCACTGAAACCCTAAAACTGCCGCCAACAAACTAAAGATAATATCTTTTCCCTCTATGGCAAAGATTAAGACTTTGATTTCTAACCTCTGTCTCAAACTGTAAGTGATTCAGTTGTATCTATTGCTTTTGTAACTGATTATTGTGATTTTATATATATGGTGGTTGAACATCTTGTTACAGGACATCTTTTAAATGAAATTAAACGAAATGAGGAATGAGGCTTAATTAGGGCCACTTGGCTCCAGAAATGAGGTAGAGTAGAAGTGAAAGTAAATTAGAACACAAGCGATTCATGAGTGTATTTTACCACTCTACATAATTAAATGTGCACAGCAGCACTGCAGTCAGGATTTAAAAATACTACTGACAAAACTTCAGTCTACCAAGACGTCAAACTTAAGGATAACCTGATATCTCAAGAAAAGTTCTGTGTGTCTCTTTGAACAACGTTTCAGCATCTCTAGGTCAACCTGACCCACTGTAAACTCCTAATCACTTTAGTTTTCTTGCAGATCAAACAAAGCAGAGTAAGCATTAACATGGGGGAGCTTTTGAAATGCTGGCTGATGGACTTTGATACATTTGGACAGAAAGTGATTAAGCATATTGCTCTGATTTGCAAATTATTGCTCCACATACATCTTAAATGTACTGAAATCCCGACTGAAATTATAGAGGACTTTGGCTCCGGCTGTAATTTACAGTTCCTGCTTTAATGCTGAATTTGTTCACTCTTTTTCATAACTATAAAACCTGAGACGTTTCATCATGAATACAAACATGACTTTAGTTAAGTTGGACAAACATGCACAACACATTAATGCACATTACTGACATGACAGCAGTGAAAACAATGAGATCAACCAAACACGCTAACTGGAGCCTGTAGCGTCATGAGAACTGTCAACAGACATGTCCTGTTTTTGGTGGAATCGTCCTTTAAAGGTCAGCACTGTGTTGTGTTCGGTGTGCTCAACCTGTCTTGTGACTGTTACTTAAGTTTAGTGTGGAGTGCACAAAGCTCAACAGATGTGCAGTATGTGCAGCTCTGTGGGAAGTAGCAATCAAACAAAGCTCACATTCAGCAGAGTGTGTGTCTGTCCACCTCACCGCTTCGCTGCTGGAGGAGCAAAAAAGGATATCTCATTGTCTTTTAATGTGCTGCACAGCAAGCTACAAAAGTTTATGCTGGGTGAAATATATTCCTAATTCACTGCAGATGTTCATCCACCTCACACTGTCAGGTGCGTTTCTAAAGCCCCCTGCTTTCTTTGTTGTTTTTACATTCACCCAAGAATGTGTTCATGTACATGGATATTTGTATTAGAGGCGTAGTAGTGTGTTGTTTGTTTGAGCAGTCTTCCCAGGTTTTCAACCCAAGAACGTGAAGTATGAGTTTTAAAAACACAAAAAAAATTCTCCTCCCAAAACAGTTCAACAGAAATCAGAGCACCTGCTATGATTATTATTACAACAATGTGAGACGTTGCAGAGAGAGAGAGAGAGAGAGAGAGAGAGAGAGAGAGAGAGAGAGAGAGAGAGAGAGATTAGGAGGCTTTTATGGAGCAGCTAAAGCCGTCAGAATCTACCCTCTAGTGGTGTGTTTGAGTGCTCACAAAATCTGAGTGATGCAGAACAAGTTCAACTACTTTTATGATCAGAGGCTTGAAATCAACAGGTTAGATGGAGCACAGGCTGATCTTAAGTTGAAATACCCCTGGTAATTTAAAATGTTGTCCTTTATTTAAAACAACAACAAAACATACGTACAATACAGCTCAGTGAGAACAAAAAAGTAGGTTATCTAAACATCCATATGAAAAATAACAAGAATACAGAAGTAGCTCATTAATCCTTCTGTTAATCCTTCAGTGTTACATGTACCATTTTTCCCAGTAGTGAAAAAAAAAATGCTTTTACATTTAGAGAGTCAGTCTTTTCATGTCACCTGCTTTGAGAAGTGGACTGAAATGTTTCCTGGATAAAAGCCATTGATCCAAGCACCAAAAATGTACATTCTATTGTATTAACCTCACAGGTTTTACCCATGCATAGCAGACTTGACTAACAGGTGACCACCCTGTAGCTGTCTGCAAAGAGACAAAAGGCCTATTTGCTCCCAAAATTTAAAGTATTTAATAAAGCATCTCCAGTTTGGCTACCATCAATTATGGGGTTCAAAACCCGGTATCAGAAACAAATAGGTGACATCGTGGATACTATATCTATTTTATCATACAGTCAAAGGCTTTGAGAAGAACAGCTTCAAAATGTCTGAAATTCTAAGTAATGCCACTGAAAGTGCTGCTGTCACCAAGTCTGACGTAGTACTCAAAGCACTTTTGGGCTTTATCTTTAAAACCTACACAAAGTTCAAGAAGTGCTGTTAAAGTTATAAATGATCAGGTTTCTGGCACAATGGTTAGTACTGCAGCCCCACAGCTAGAAGGTCACCAGTTTGAATTTCAGTTAGCCCAGTGGGCTTTTCTGTATGGAGTTTGCATATTCTCCCTGTGCATGTATGGGTTCTCTCCGGGTACGCCGGCTTCCTCCCACAGTCCAAGAACATGCTCATCAGGTTAACTGGTGATTCTAAATTGCCTGTAGGAGTGAGTGTGAGTGTGTGAAGGTTGTCTGTCTCTATGTGACAGCCCTGTGATTGACTGCACACGACCCTGAACAGGATAAGTGGTATAGAAGATGAATTAATGAATTAACTGAGCCTTACCAAGTGAAAGACAATGCAAACGAGTCAGTTAGGCTCCAGATTCATTTGATAATAAAAAAGAAGCTGCTAATAGTTTGATGTTTCATGGATAGTATTTATAAAGCACCATTCTAGTTTACTGATCACTCAAACTGTATTTACACCACATACTAGGTTCATTCATTCCTTCATACACTGGCAGCAGAGACTTCAGTGCTGATACCTATCAGAATTCACCAATCCCATTCATACACATTCATTCTCCACCGGCTGTGCTACTTGGGAGCAATTCAGGGTTTAGTGTCCTTTACCATCTGGACTGCGGGAGCTGAGATCAAACTGCCAACATTTTGACTAACTTGACGGCTGAGTCCCTGCTGCTTTTTTTTTTTTTTAATGGCTATTCAGTTTTTCTTTTATTGCCATCATAAGAGATAATATCTGAATGACGCTGATAACCATGAGTTTGATTCACTGTGATCTGGTATGACTACATGTGAAGCGTACAGGTTTTAAGAATGCCCCTGTACTCTGGAGGTATATATGTACATAAGTGTGTGTGTGTGTGTGTGTGTCCTGGTTGGCATCATTACAGAAGCATGATGCAGAAGGCTGTTCACACCAGCATTAGGCACAAGTTGTTCAGGCTGTTGTGACCCATCTGTTTTATCCTTGTCACATAGAGTCACTGTCTGTATGAGTTCCACGTCCTGATCACCTCCTGCAGATTATGGGGTTTATGTACCATGGTCAGACTGTGTGTGCTTGTGATCAGAAAGATCAGTATGAAATGGGTACACAACATATTAGAGAATTTAATAAAAAAAAAAGGCTGTTCAGCTGTTTAAATGATGCTGCTCTTCAGTCTCTGTAGCTAGTAAAGCTACAGTTAGCAGCATAGATTAGCATAACTAGAAAAAGGCTATTTCTGTCCAGAAGCAAAGAAATCCAAGAACAGACATCCTTAAATTCACTCAATTTGAGTTGTTTGAAGTAAGAAAACAAGAAAATGTACCACTGACTGAATTACTGTTTCCCTTTGTTTACAAGCTGGTTATCTAGTCTAGGCTAGAAGGCTGCTACTTTTACCTTTATATGCACTAAAAATACACATGAACACACATTTATTCTCATATTGCTATGCTAGCTGAGCTTACCTTAACGAATGAATGAATGAATAAGTAAGTAAGTAAGTAAGTAAGTAAATAAACAAATGAGCAAACAAACAAACAAACAAACAAACAAACAAATAAATAAATAAATAAATAAAATTAATTAATTAATTAATTCGATTCAATTCAATTCAATTCAAAAAACTTTATTTGTCCTCAGGGGGCAATTCAAAGGCACACAGAGCAGTAAATTAACAAAAGTGCAAAAACAAATGGTTTACACCTAATTATCAAGTGTCATTTAAAGTATAACTCTTTACAATTTATTGTGATTACATTAGACCTTAAATTCTTTATGGCATTTGTCCTAAATGCACCTTGACAATGACGCCCCACATCAAGAAGATCCTGAATAGGCCCTGCCGCAGAAAACTCGGCACTTGGTGCCTCGGCACAAACACCTAGTGTGACCCTGTGTATCACTCATTAGCACAGGCCTGACGTGTGAAGGAACAAACACATTAGCTGATAAAAGGAAATGGATCTGAAGGCCTTTGCCTGAGGGTGAGTTCAGAGCGAAACAACATCAGTGTGGTAGCGTCAGAGCTGTGTGTCCGCTCACTATGTGAGCATCATCATTGCAGCTGATGCAGAGAATCACTTTAAAGGATTAGGACAGTCATCTGTTTGGATTACAGGACAAGCTTACCTTCCATCTGTTACGGTCAACATGAGACGCACACACTGATGTTACATGTTGAGGTCTCACTCTCACCAAAATGTGTGTATTTGTTTATTCAGAATAATGGCACTACGGCTTTATACATTTTTCCCCCAAACATGCACAGATCTATCCATTTATATTATTCTTTTTAATTCATTCCTTTCATATAACTAATATTATGATGTATATAAATCTGTTTCAAAATCCAGAACTTTTTAGAATAATTAAAAAAGAAGCAGGATTGCCATTTTGGGTGACATAGTGGATTTCCATGCTATGATTATTAACCAGTACATGTTTTTTTTTCTTTTTTTAAGGTGGTCAAAGAAGATGAGAAGAATCAATTAATTATTTAAAAAAAACAATCTGTACATTTCAAGTTATGTTTTGTACAAGTTATTTTAGCCACTTTAAAAGAGCTCTTTTGGTGGTGCCTGGATTGCAAGACAGAATTTTAATAAATTTCTCTTGATCAGAAATTTTCAGGGTCCAGTAGTTCATCAGGCTGCCTTCACATTGATGCAAGGTAACTTTCATTATTTCTTACTCTCAAGACCAGTCAGATGAGGAAACTTACATTTCTGCCACAGTGTCAACAAGTAAAGGTGAGTGATCCGGTTGTCCCTGGTGTTACTATTGCTGATGAGAATTCTTGTTGTTATGGGGTTTTTACAATTGGAAGCAAGTATTAAAGCAGTCTAGAACTTTAATATCCTCTACTGATTCTGTATATTGATTTCATATTTTTTGCTTTATTGTCACACTTTTTTTTTTTAGCTGTGCTAAGCTGTATTTTGTATTGTTTCATCCTGTTAAACCACACGTCTGATCTGATCTGTTAGTCCAGGCAACAATTCAGTGTAAAAACTAGAATCCAAGCTAGAGTTTGTTTTATTTTTTATTTTTTTTGTAGTAAAAATGGTCTCATTAGACTTAAAATAAGCCAGATTCACTCAAGAATTACAGAAAAAATACGCCAATAGGGTAAGAAAGATGTTCTTGTCAAGTATCTAGAAACAAGAAGAGAATCTCAATACAAAAAAAACTAAACAAGTAAATTTTTCTTCCTTTTTATTATTTTTCCCACTCTTTACACGCAATGTATGTCTTTTTTTGTCTTCAGATATCTTCATATGTGTGCTCTGACACTCTACTGGACTTGTCAGTTGAACGCGGCTCAATTTTAACTAAAAATAAGTCCTAAACCGTAGATTTCAGTTTTTGCAGTGTAAGTCATGCTACATAAATGAAATGTTGAATTGAGAATCAAAACAAGCACAAAGAGTAAAGACGTTGGTTTTGATGTGATTAAGGATTGATTATCTCATAATCTCCAAATTAAAAAATATCAGGGCATCACCGTCTACTTGTCTCAAATTGCTCAGGTTTTTTGCTTTGTTAATTTTATTTCAGATGCTAATTATTCTATGACACTCTTTAGAAATCACAGTACTTTCTTTCTCTCAACAGAATGTTGTTTTTTTTTTTCAGCTATGACTAAGCTGGGATTTACAAGTCTCTGCAGAACATGTTGAGAAGGACAGCGTCTGAGCTTCAGCGCTCACACCCACACAAAAAATAAAGCTACAAACCTTGATATCCACCTACACAACAACTGCACATTCAATCTGGACTCTCTGCCTCTCTGCTTCTCTATCATCTCCACCTCACACAAACACACACCTCTCTTGCTCCAGTCCTCATGTAATTCATGCATGAGTGCTCAGGGCCACTGAGACTCATTATCTGAGGAAGTTCATTTACACAAACACACACACTCTGGATGACCTTGTGCAGATGTTGCACCGGTTCTCATTTATCCTAAGCTGTAGCCAACACTACAATAGCCCTATTGCTGAAAACAACATCATCTGATTTATCTCCTTGTTTCCATCTCACTGTTCAAGCCACTGTGTCCTCTTTATCTCCCTCTTCATCGCTCTCCAGCTCCCTTTCAGCTGATGGAGCTTATTGTGGACAAATAGGCTTAGGAGCATCACTATGGCAACGGCGAATCGTAAAAAGCTACATAAGCACCACATGGAGGGGGGGGTGAAGCGATGCCTCCTGTTGGACATGGTGCCCCCAACCTACTGGTAGGAGTAAAGGCAGGCCAGAGATGCTCCTGGGAGGAGGGGTGCATGTGTGTATGTGAGAGAGAGAGAGAGAGAGAGAGAGAGAGAGAGAGAGAGAGAGAGAGAGAGTGAGAGCAAGAGTAGCACAGTAGGACTGTAGAGAGGAAGAGGAGTCGAGATAGAATCCATTTCTCGTTTCTTCTCTGCTACTCTTGTCTCCTCAAAGTCTGCTCTGTCTGTCAGACATCCAAGGACTTTCTTCTTCTTTCCTCCTCAAGTCTTTTTGTACTTCGTGGAGTCAAAAGAAGAACTTTAGGAGAATAATAACAAGAAAAGGTAAGAAAGTCTCCTTAATCAACCGCTTTTTAGCGAATAGGGCGGTTTGATCAAATGTGGACTGCAGTCAGAGCATGGAATTTGTTCCCAGCAGGGATGCTTAAGTGAAGTTAAAACAAGCTAGAAGCTTTTTCTTTATACTTTATAATTCTGAAAACAGGTTCTTAAATTCAAGAATTGTGGATTTTTTTTTCTCTTCTGGGATTATTTATGGTATAACCTTTTATTTCCACAATAAGAAATCACATTAATATTTGATACAGAATAACAAGATCCAGGACAACCAAACCCACTATTTTTCTTTTACCCGTTTGCCTGTATGAGGTCAAGCATGAAGTATGTAAGTGGTTACTGGTTCTTGTAGAGTGGAGACAGTACAATACACAAACTTGCAACATAAGGTTAATAAAAATCAATTAACTCAACAGCATAAAAGAAACAGTACATTACAATAAGATATCAAAGATCAAACTTGACTGAGTACTGGACAAATATGGCCACAGACGGTCTCTGCTAGATCTGTTTGCTTTTATTTTGAAGGGTCATTCAGTTCAGTTGGGTCCAGAGGTAAGAATAAGGCTGAAACTAATCTCACTCTGTCGCTTTGTTGTATAAGCTTTATGCTGCACATGTTGGTAATGTGTTTTATATGACACCAATAAATAGCTTGTTTACTGTGCATCAGAGTTTCTGTATAACATCTCTTCTTCTCTCTGGTGGAGATTCGTATGAACTATTTAAAAGAAGGCCGAGAATTATTGGATATTAAATAAAGATAGAAACTATAGCAAAATAAAGACATAACATACTTTGCAATGTTTGTCCTGTTTACTTGAGAATACTTCCCTCTTTAGTAATGTGCTCATCTGACCATTAAATTATCAGAAAGGTGATAAACATCCATCTTTATTTCAAGCTCAAGCTGTTATTTAAACGGCTTTAATCATCTGATCAGGTTTAAGGTTGATTTAATGAATATTTTATATCCACGATCAACAATCTGAGCACCATCTTTTAAAGTGATGACTAAAGGTTATATAAAACTACAACCTTGTACTGTGTTATCAAAGACGCCAGCAGTCTCTTGTTGTATAGTAATTACTTTCATCATCAAAACAAGCTTGAACAAAAGGCTGATTTATTCAGTTCAAATGAATGCAGCACCTGTAGGAGCAGATATGGCACTCGTAGAACAATAAGCCACACAGGAGGTGATGCATGGATGTTTTCTGAGGGAAATAAGTAGATGGGCTGAAAAGGAAGTGGAATCAAAAGTGACTGCGCAGCGTGTGCAAACAAACATAAATCAATGAGTGTCTTTTTCAGTATTACAGAATTACTTTGATGTCCTTGAACAGCATTTAACTGTAAGATACTATAAATCTAATTTTTATCTCACTTCAAAACTAAAATCTAAGCAAGTGCTTTTGTGTAACTGTCAGAAAAAAATTGTTCTCTTAGACCAAATATGAGCTACATTGACCTGACCAGTCTAAAGGAGACAAAGATGATGCCTGAATTGCCTGAAAAGAGTAAAAAAAGTGCCAAAGGAGAAAGAAAGGTGCATTTCTGTAGTTTATTGTATTAAGATATTATATTTTAATAAACTTGATTTTGCAAGACCATTACTTTGTTTTAGCAAAAATTAAGATGATCGGTTCCTGCCGTATATCTGCTTGCTGCATGCTCAAGTTTCTTCCGTTATCACTCTCTCATTTCAAGCTCTACAAGGAACTGAGATTTCAATCACTGTATAACCTTTTCAAAATGTCTCCCTGTGAATTCACTGCTTTCGATAAAAGCAGCTGCTCGGCTGGCCTTCAGCATTTTGAAAATAACATAAAAGACTGTCTGTTTTTCTCCAGTTGAACTAAGCCTTGATATTTCACTTTGACATCAACTGATCAGGACAAAAAAACTGAAATCATAAGGTCACATCTCACCACTGAAGTGTTATCACTGATTTTCTGTCGTCATTAGGAGGCTGTGAGGAACGACAGCACCATGGCCTCCTGGCTAAACTGGAATGAGCCATATTACCGCACTCCCCGCAGAGATCCAGCTGACGTGGTCACTGACACCCTGATGCTGGAGTTCAACTGGCAGCTGAAGGAGGCAGAACGACTGCAGAAAGAGAGAGAGAATGAGTACCGCCGACTCAAAACAGGGGTGGACTACAGCTGGCTGGCCAGCACACCTCGCTGTTCTTACAGCATTAGCACTGGGGAAAAGCTCGGTTTGGAGGATCTTTGCTCCAAGGTGCCGCCACCCTGTTGCGGGCTTGTCATACTCAAGTAAGGACCGATGATCTAATCATGTAACAGTGGTATACTTAAACTTTCTGAGTGTGGAGACAAAAAGGACAAAACATACAAAAGATCTCCAACACTGTGGGGCACACATGACATAACTTGTGATACAAAGACCCAACAGATTCTTTATACTCTACAAACTCTCTATAAACAACTATCTGCATTTTATTTCTGTTATGTTGGAGAAATAGAAGGCTGCGTTAAATACATTTACTCAGGGCTTGTATGGGCCCATAGTCACTTTGTGACATTGTAATGTATACCTATGTGTCATCTACATAGCTATGGTAACTTATTTCATTGTTTTCTGTAATCTGAGCCAGTGGGAGCAAATAGATGCTAAACAAAAGAAGCCCCAAGATGGAACCTTGGGGGACTCCACGTTTAATTTTGTCAGAATAGATGTAGTAACCTATAGACACAAAGTTTTTGCGTGGATGTCATTGAACACTTTAACTAGGACAGTCTCAACGATGTGTTCAGGTCAAGAAAATCCCCGAAAGAAATTACAACAGTTGTTAAGTGTCAGGAAGTTGAATGGCTGTTGAAAAACAGCCTTTTAAAGAATTCTACTTAAAATGGCAAATTCAGTACAGGGCTTTATTATTTCATCACTTTCTTTTCTAGATTACTCATCTCTAACAGTGGTGGGATGACAGCGGTTTTCAGGGTCTGTGGAAAGACACCTAAGTGAAAACAAAAGTTTACAATTTGTGTCAGATATTGTGCCGTGACTTGTAGGACTTTTTAGGAAAAAAAGCGTTTGCACAATATCAGTGGCAAACAAGACAGAATTATTATAGTTTTTGGTGATTATGTCAGAGAAAATAGATGAATTATAAAAGTGAAGTCTCTCCTAAGAGACTTGTCTTTTGGTGTCAGTGAAGCATTTCTCCATGGATGTATTTTTTTGCCCCAGGTCAAAGCACGCGTGGAAGAGAAAACCTGGTTAAAGATTTCATGTTTTCAGTAATGAAGCTTTTTGAATTTTTTCTGTCTGAACTGAGCACTGAGATGACATTCTCAAAGAAAACTCGGGCAAGTCAACAACCTCTGAAAGGTTCTGACCTTTGGAGATAAGTAAGTACAGAGGGTGCTATATAGGCTCTGTCACATGCTGAGTCAGCCCAGTGTTGTCAAGGATAAGACAGTTCTTCAGTCCATCTATTCTGAGTAATTTCAACATGTATGTAAAACTAACCAACAATAATTACACAAAGGAAACCTCAGCACTGAACAGATGATCGATATCTGTCTTTTGTGAACTTATTAGCAAAGATTAAACAGCTTTTGTTGCATGGGTAGATGCTGAAAGGTAGCCACAAAGTCAAAGAACTGCATTGTGATTAAAGTTTCATTTTTCAAAGTATTTTACAGCAGATTATCCTTTAGTATATGCTTTTATAAACAAAATAAAAATGCTTTCAAGTTTGTTGTGATGCTGAATATAGAGACAAGAAGTGTAGAATGTAACATTGAGGGAAACTTACTAGAATATGCTAATATTTACAACAACAGGCAGCACAAAGCTATAATTTCTCTCTTGAAAAGCCTTTTATTTAGTGATGGTAGTTTGCAACATCTAATGTTGGATACCTCTGTTAGTTTAATGTTTGTGGCCACAAAAACTTTCAGGTTTCTTCCATCAATCAAAACTACATGATTAAATCACAGAGTAAAAAGAGGACAGGGCTTTGGTACTGGCTTCCTTCATGCTCAAGCCCAAGGTGCCCTTTTTATTCCATGATTTGTCAAGGTGTTGCTGGCAGACGGAAAATCGCTTAGCGTTGTCTTTGGCAGAGCAGGGCGGATGTTTCGTAAGGGAAACCAAGCCAACTTTCCCATCCTGCAGCACATGACTGTATAAATCGCTCGTGTCTCTGTTCTTTAATCTGTAGGAGATACAACCTGAGCTCCTTTGAGCATCTGTTCCCGTACAGCTGCCGAGCTCTCAGGTGACTTGTTAGAGTTTAGCAGAGTTTGGGAGGGAGTGTTAATGTGCTAAATGCTTGGTTGAAGACACACACACACACACACACACACACACACACACACACACACACACACACACACACACACACACACACACACACACACACACACACACTCACATTATCAGAACACAACAGGGACCAACCTGGGCATGTTTGTGATTTAATTAGCGGCACAGAGGAGGAGTCCTCAGATTGACCGTGAAGTTTAATTAAGTGATGCTCTGTTCTAGCCTCAAATGCGATAATAATCTTTTAGATTATTATCACAGACAGTGAGTGAAGTCTGTCCATCATCAGAATAAAGGCATGACTGAGGAAGTGAAGGACAAGAGGAAATCAATTGATATAAAAGCACATCAAGAAGAAAAGACGAGGACTGGAGATTAGAATTTCTTATATCAGGGGCAAGAATTTATAAAACGGATTTCTAATTTTTTTAATCAGTCCTTACTTGTCTGCATATTTATGTGCTTACTTGTCTTTAATTCTTTTTTAAAACATATATACTGTCCTTGAAATACATGCCTATAAAATGCTGGAAAGAGGACTCTTGAGTGAGATTACTTTCAATGGTTTCAAAATATGATTTCGAGGTTTGATTAATTTTGTGTTAGAAAGATACAGTATGGGTATTATTTTTGCATGACGAACCCCATACTTTGCTTTCAACTTTGTGAAACCGGATGTTTTCTCAAGGATTAAAAATGAAGAAAAAAGGATTTTATTTTAAAATTCACTTCTGAATAATTTGAATCAGATTTATTACCAAGCAATTTTGCCTGACAATGAATTTGTTTTGGTGTGATGGTACAAAAACAGATAAATATAGATTACGTTTATATAACAGTTAAAGTAAATATACAGTGCTGTAATGCTTTAATAATTATAACCAGCTCTTGAAAATATGTGCAGACAGGGGACATCAAGTAAAGTACCAATACTGCTTGAGGTCTCTTCTAAAAAGACAGAACTAACTCATAACTCAGGCCAGAAAGGTTAAAACTGAAGAACTCAGGTACACTTAGATAATTATAGTATTCTGGCCCTGAATATGATCCAGGCAGCTCTTTGTTCCAAGCTCGTATGTGTTTGTGTCCAAACAGAAAACGGGTTGATCATCAGTTAACTGGAAGCTCTTACTGGGAAACAGGCTCTCTAATAGATGTCTATTTAAAGGCTTGTTAAGGCCTCAGCTCCTCTTGTTAGCTGTTGTTGGAGGGAGAGAAAAAGTAATAGATGGTTGGGCAGGAGGATGCTAGTCACACAGCTGTGGGTGGTGAGGGGCTGATGACTGTGATCCAGGCTGCCTTTCATAACATTTGACAGTGCGGCTGTTATTAAAACCAAAACTGGTTTAAATCTGGTTTATTGCCATGGAGTTCCTTCTTGACATCCATGCATGGAAATATATTGAATTGATGCATCATTTAAGTTTAGTAGATGGTCTTCATATTTATTTGGGGATTTTCAACTAAACACAGTTTGGTTGTATGAGAAAGCGGCATGCAATACTAAGGTTATTTTGTGAATTCATTCTGTTGATAAATGTGTTCATATAATTTTGGAAAACTTTGTTAATTAAAAGTGTTTCTTCTAAGTCAACATTAATAAGATTGTCTCTAAGAAACAAACAAAACATTTTGATTGCAGAACATGATTACAGTTTTACCTTTATTTTTTTTTCCAGCATTCACATTTTTTGATTTTGTTCAGTTTAATTGTGTATCAAATAAAGCTATGCATTACATACTATGTGCTTACAGCAACACATACACACATCCATGCGCATACCTGTACGTGGAGTCGAAAAGCTGCTAGTGTAGCTTGATTCTATTGCCTCATTGGACAATTTATAATTAGCCTTAGCAGATTTGAAAATAGCTCAATTCAAAACGAAACAATTTGAGAGCTTAATTTTATTTTATTTTTTTAAGGAACTCTTAAAAGTGTCACCAGGGTTTGAAGTTATTGTTTTAACAATAATCAAATGTAAAGGAAAACATACATTTAAGGAACAGAAAACTGAGGAACACAGTACTTTAATAAGCTTTAAATCGTTTCATGATTTCATTAGCCTTGTACTGTCAGCGCGCGAGTTGCATTCTGGGTAATGGAGTTTTTACAAAACATGAACAAAGATGCAATGAATTTGGTCTTAAATTATCCATCCTGATTTGACAGTGTTTGACCAGCTCTAGGCACATACTGCTGATTTTGAATCACGCTGGTAAATGTCATTTACCTATTTTACTTTTTGTTCTGTCCAGGTTCAGGGAGGTCATGCAGGCCAATGAACCTGAAGTTCAGGAGGTACCCGGCCTGTTTCGCTCCGTCCTCTTGGAGTCTCTGGATAACCTGAAGGAGGAGCAGGATTCACAGCGGCTCACTCGCCAGTGGAACAACAAACGTGCCATGAGCATGTCCTTCATGAACTTCAGGTCCCGCATCAAGATCAACCCGTTTGGCAGCACTGTGGGCCTGACCACCGCGGTGTCTGACGGAGCAGGGCTAAGTGACCTGAAAACTGTGTCAGAGGATGTGGAAAGAGGAATGGAGCGAGAGGAGAGGGTACAGAGGGTGTGGAGCATGCCAGACTTCAGATACAAAGGTGCCAGCAGCAATAAAGTGGTCTGATGTGAGCGTTCATGGACAGTGATGGTGATGGACTTTTCAGTGGGACATAAGCTGATCTCTAGGACTGTCTGTCGCAGTGGTTTGTGTCCACTTTGCAGCAGGCGAGACGGGGTGAATCCTGTTATCCTCTACTTGTTTTCAGTATGAGACCAATCAGCATTTCATTCACTCTGTTTAAACTTACCACCGGAAAGGGTAATACCAGGTGTTTTTTCCTCAGATTTACTGTAACTTCTTTTGTAAACAGTTCTTACTTGATAAGAGATTATATATCACCCTGCAGTGATGTGTCCTGTATTCTGTAGACACTGACATCTACGCACTGAGGGCTATTTATTGTAGCCTTGTAGGCTTTAGTGTAATTTAAATGCTTCTTGAATCCAGCAATCTATTGAAATTGATACTGTTGTTACACAAGGAAGCTGCTGCAGAGGTAAATAACCTCAAATGACAGAGTGTTTTGCACAAGATCCTATGTATTTATAAATGTTGTAAACCACCCCACAAAGTTCTGAGATGGTTTATTGATATGATTCTAAGGTCACACTGACATTTAGAGGGTGAGTCATGCTGTCTCTACACAAACTCCAGCATTATCCAACAATGTCAAGGAAATAAAAGCTTTTCTTTTTTTTTTTTCCCAAGAGAAATTTAAAGAAACATCGCACGTTACCAGAGAATCATGAGACATATGAGAGAAAACACAAAAAGTAAACTCTTTCCAGACCAGCAGTTTATTGCTGCTCAGTTTCTGTCACACATTCAAGTACACATTTACACCATCAGTTATATAAAGTCTGATTTGTACAGAAGGACAAACAATTTGTATCACAAATTGATAACGAAAAATAACTCATATTTAATCAATGTTCTTATCAGAATTTAAAGCAGATGGATGTCTGAATAGATTTTACAGTTTCCATACAATAAGACATTGAGTTTCATATTATTTACAACAAAAAGTACAGATAAAAAAGTATGATACCAGTAAAAACACAAAGGTTTCCATAGCTAACGTACAGTGGAAAAGTAATGTTCAGTTATCCACTAAGAGAATCAGTTAACCATTGTATTTAAGGTCTGGGCAGTCCTAAACAAGCAACGCTGACAAAACCCACCAGCAGGTATTAAAGACTCTGCTGTTCCGTTGTTATTACATAAGTTCTTCAGAGGAAGCTGGACCAAGTAAAAGAAATACGAGTGATGTCATTTGAGTTAATATCAGCTGGGGTTTTAACGTGAGTTGCCTAGGAATAAGTGAGCTTTACAAACCTTTTTAGCACATACCTTATACTGAAGCTCAATGCAACAATAGCTGCTTGCTATTAGCATAACACATCTAAGACCTGGCTTCAGTTTACAGGAAGATTGACTATAAATGTGAGATGTAAAGTCATTGAGACAAGACTGTGATAAGATCAGCCTGACCTAAACAGGGGTATTCTGACTGACACTGCATTTTAATGCATCATGGGTGTTAATGCACATAACAACATGCAGGGATCCACTCTGCTCTTATAACAGGTTGTTCTCTTGGGAACTGAGAACAGAGCAGTGGAATAACAAGAGCTAACCAGGTGTAGACACAAGGGCAGGATGGTATTGTCTGTTCACTGGAAGAGTTCAGATACATAGATCCCATTTTGATGATGGGTTAAAGGGATGTCTGATGAAGTCAAATTCAATCCCACATTATTGGCGATTAATCCACATCCAATTGTTGGACTGATGCCGTAATATTTGGTTGTCACTTTTCAAAGTAGCTTATTTTTACATTTCTAAATATATCAGACCAGGCTGAATAACTGGCAACCTTACAGGATGACAATTCATCACCGTCTCTCACATTACTGTTTGAGCTTCTCCGCTCTGTCCGACTCTATGCTGCCCTGGTATCTCAAAGCCAGTCATACTACTTGTCATCTTGTCGGGGAACTCTTCATTTTTGTTCTTCTGCTAAGATGAGATGTTGTTTCCTGAGTCTGTTGATGTGTACAAGCTCAAGCACCACAACTCAGTGGCATCACAGGGTGGAGTTCAAGAATTCAAGAAGTTCAGCCCGATTTTTGTCCCGCTAGAATGCAAATAAGAAAAGCAGGGACAAGAGTGAGCGAAGGCATACTAGAGTATTGTTGCAAAGCTCATAACGGTACACGTGGCTGCTTAAAGGACAATTACCTGTTTGTCTTTCTTCGACTTCTTTACTTTCATCTTTATTTTCTTCCCTGAAATCATGCTGTACTTGCCCTTTTTTCTGTCCTTCAAGTACTGAAAGAGAAACATACAAAGATTTAGCGGGGCAGGAATGTAAAACAGCTGTTACATATGACAGTTATATAATTAGCCTATGTTTACTCGTGTAATTTCCAAGGAACAGTACGTATAAATGTATGTTTAAAAAAATGGGTCTTTGGAGCACAGATGGCCTAGTGGTTAAGGTCATGCTCCATATGGGCAAAAAGAGCTCTTGAGCGGGCAGCCTGGGTTCGATTCCAACCTGTGGCGACTTTCCCGCATGTCACTCCCCACTCTCATCCTGTTTCCCCTCTATCCACTGTCCTGTCCTCTCAAAACAAAGGCATAAAAAGCCCCAAAAATTAACTTTAAAAAAGTCTAGAAATTTCTGCAGTTATCTGCAACACAAAGAAACAATTACAGAGTATGTAGTCTTCCAAACAAATATAAAAAATGATCAACAATTACTATCAAATAAATAAAAACTACCGATAAAATCTTTGGAAAGAGATATTTCTGTTGTTGATACCTTGGAGATTTGCACAGGTCCCGAGTTGTCTTCTCCTTTAGCTTTCTTTTCTTTTTTACGTTTTTGTCGCTTCTCCTTCTTCCCTTTCTGCTTTCACACACACACACACACACACAAAAAAAACATTAATAGACAATTACTTAAAAAATATTTCAAAGAGAAACCCAAATGCTTACTTTTTTCTGTTGTTTCTCCCTTTTCCTCTTCTTGGAGTGCTTTCTGGATTTACTACGGGAGTCTAAAAAAACAGGAAACGAAACTAATTTATCGGAGCATCATAACAGAAGCATTATCTTTGAAAAATCTCTGCAAAAACATTTAAAAAGTTGACATTTTACAGGTCAGAATTAAGAGAAATCTGAAAAATCGACTGTTGTAATAAAACTTTGTCAAAGATTCTCAGATTAACTGAAGATTCTAAAGAGACACTTACCGCTGCTGCTAGAGCTACTGCGACCCCGGCTGGAGGAGTGAGATGAGCCCGATGATGAAGAAGACGAGGAGGAGGAGGAGGAAGATGATGAAGAAGATGACGAGGAACTGGAAGAAGATGATGAGGAAGATCTACTACGGCTGCGTTTCCTCTTCCTTTTTTCTCTGCCTGTATATACACACAACAGAAAGAGTGACAGGATAAACTTCAGTAACTCAGCTGAACAGGATTTACGGTTCGTACCAGGAGCAAGAAATATTGCACCAGCCATCATTAGAGCTGCAGTTATATTCATCTTATCTGTCTTCTTGATAAGCAACAACTTCATTAGGAAACTAACAAAAGTATAGCCAAACACTTTGATGATTTAATAACATGATATAGAAAAGTGAGAGTGTGGTAGAGAAAAAGACTGAAACAAACTGAACCTAGATTACTTGAGTGAACAGCAGTGCTTCACTACAAAATAAGTTTAAATCTCTGAATGTTTATGTTTAAAGCTACAAACATCACCAGCACTTCAAAAACACTGCATTCAACCAGACAGTCTATAAAGTCTTTTACATTAACTGTGAAATTTAAAAGAGTAAATACAAAACAAACAAACAAAAAAAGAAATACAACAGCTTTGGGAAAAATACATAGTTTAAAGCCAATCATAGTTGTAGGTTTTCATTATTAAAACGATACGAACAATAACTGTATGTGACTGAACTACATACAATTGTTACTTATTTGTATTGGGAATAGAAGTTGGTATTTGCACTCACAACTGAGGCACACCGGTGATCATTCAACTATGATATGTGACAGAGGAGCGCATCAAATGACATGGGATGATTGCATTTCTGATGTTTTATGCAATTATTTTATAAATGCCCAGATAGTTACTATTTATCCCGACAGTATCGGTGAATTTTGACGAGTATT
This sequence comes from Labroides dimidiatus, assembly GCA_030710495.1. Classification (NCBI taxonomy): domain Eukaryota; kingdom Metazoa; phylum Chordata; class Actinopteri; order Labriformes; family Labridae; genus Labroides; species Labroides dimidiatus. Next base: position 12,741,135 of record CM061158.1, read on the forward strand.
TGATGCGACGGTGAATGATCCCCTTGTATATTTAAGAAGCAGACTTGCCTCTGCTTTTAGATCTTCTTTCATCTGTTCTTGAGGTGGAGCTGGACACTCTTGACTCCGCTTTCGTTGACTGAAACAACAGAAATATTTTACAAAGTGACTGCGTCCTGGATGCAGCTGTGATTTGAGCAGAAATCATAAAATGACTGAATATCAAAAAAGTAATCTCAAAATAACGTTAAAAATCTCTTGAACCACTGTGGTCACTGACATTCGTACATGAGTATTTTTGCGAATACAGTGCTAATGCCTGTACGAGCGTTGAGACATCAAACAGCTGAAGTTAAAGGTCTAGTTCTGTACTCACCATGGCGACAATACAAGACGGTTTTGTATCACGTGGATATACAAACCATAAAAGCGTTGAAAACGGGGAAGAACATTAATGTTTTAGAATGTTTCAGTTGTTTATCGGCATTAGCGCGCTCTGTTAGGAGACATTTTGTATCCCATGATGCATCGCCGCTGGCTAGGGGTTGAAGACACCACCGCGAAAATGTCGGACACGAGCACAGCGACCTCAACTGTCGAAAGACAGACTTAATTCAAGTGTTGTCTCGTTAGAAGTGTTTTTGTCATTTTAAACAGCTAAGTTAATGCAGTAAACGCACATTTTCTTAACACTGAAGATCTGTCTTTCACCTGTTAACTTGAGTTTTCTGGAAGTAACTACAAATCGCTCGGAAAGAAGTGTCGATAGGGAGGATTCAGGTGACATCAGGTAAATTGGGCAGTTTAATGGTAGTCGTAATGGACTTAAAGTACGAGTCACGATAGCTGGAATCTTAAAAAAAGAAAAAAAAAATCTTGAATTTATCATTGTTGGTTTTGAAACGCATTGAAAATTTTACAGACACAGTGCAAATAGGCCAAAACATTTCATATATCACACATACACGTTGAAAAAATGTGCACCCACACATCAACACCACTGTCATACACACTGAATATGTCCACTACAGTGAAGATATGAGCAAAGACCATGAAAGTGTGCACATACAGAACAAGTTAAATGATTGTGCACTCAAATTGAAAGTGTGCGTTTTGAAAACTTTGCACGTCATTAACCTAATATCACAATCGCGGAAGTCATTTTTCAAAATTTTCGGAAAATTTTCTCAATAGGCTTTTTTTTTTTTTTTTTTTAAATAATATTTATCATATTATGTTTATATTATCTATCTTATCATTGTTAATTTAGTTTTATATAAATGTCTTTGACTTAGGCATTTGTGCTATGAGGCTCACAAATAACAGTTTAAATGCATATGTATCCAGATGTCAGTATGTTAACACACAATGTTCGGTGTCATTTGTTGATCTTACACCTGATTACAGCAATATTAAGAATTGATATTGATTTGTAACATCAAATACTGATTTGACAGATTTTTCCTCTATTCGCTTTCTTCATTGTGTTAATTGATAAAAAAACATATTGTTCATAAATTTGAAAGCAATCATGGTTTACAACATTTTTTTAAACCTGCTTTAAAATTCGGCACCATACTGTAAATATACTTTGGATTACTATATGTAATTGAGAATATATTGGATTGAGATTCATTATATTGTGAAAAATGTGATGACAAGCTTGTACAGGTACACATTATACAACAATTAATATGGATTAACAATGTAAAGTGGTACAAATGGATTTATTATTTACTTTATTTGGTGGATTATACGCCAGATAATAATAAATAAAACACATGGTCTCAAAATTACTTGTACTCACCAGTCTTACACAAAACATCTTTATTATAACAGTATTAGTATATTGTACAAATAAGAGCACATGCTCACTGTATAAAAAATACAAAATTTTGTTGTGTGTCAGTGTTCTAGGCAACATTGTTTGAAAAAACAATATATCATTGATTAACACGTGTGTGTAGTCAGTTAAGTGTAACCCTGCAGTTTGTTGATGTATGTGTTTAACATGATACAAAATGTTTAGAACTAAGAGGTTTAAAGTTGCTACCTAATGCAACAAATAGTAAAAAAGTTAAGCTCACAGTTTCACCTCACTTATGTCAGAAAAGTTTTACAAACGGTGGTTGAGTTAATTTTTTTAAGATATCTAAGCTGGAATCAGTACCACTTGCATTTTCAACACTGCAGGGCTTTCACCAAACTGACCATGTCAATCCATCTTAAAGTTAGCCAATATGTACATGTATCCAATGAGGAGTAGAAGGCAGTCAAAAAAGATTAGGAACCTGCCAAGTGACAGTCAAGTTAATGCTGAATGTGAAGACCTGAATGCAAATCTAAAAGGAATTATAACATTATGAAAATTGTAGAGCTGCCTTCAGATGGATTAAAAAACAATGTTGTAAACAGAGGAAGATAAGCGAAATAAGTGAAAGTTTTATTAGTGGCTAAATATGCAACTATCCCTGCCCATGTCAGAGCCTCGTGGCTGGTTTCACGCAGTCTGACTCTGACTCCTTGCAGAAGGCCTGGGCTCCAGTGAGGTGACGTGAGATTTGTTAAAAGCAGGTTTTTTGACTTCTGGCTTTGACACAAACCTCAGCTGAAATAAATTTCAGATTTAAAAAAGAAAGTATAAAGGACAAACATTATCAGAGTAACTTAGAACTTGTTGTAATACTTATTTATAATATAAAATGAATTAGGATAAAAGAAAGCTTATGGAAGTGGTTGTGTACGAGGCAGCACTGAAGCTATAGTGTGACCACTGTGGGGTTTTTTTTTTTTTATACAGCGCACACGACTAGTTATTGAACACAAATTTCAATGTAGAAAATCCCTGATGTGTTCTGTTCTCATTTGGAAATCTGAAAAAGGTCTTCTTCTTAGTACATATGAGAGTTTATAAGGGCTATAATAAACCTTAATTCCATGTTAACCACAATGTAAAATACTTTTCTGGAGTCTTTTTCAAACAAATTGTTCTCTTTTTTTTTTCTAGCACATTACTTCATCCCACAAACTGCTTCCTGTGGACTGTGTGTTGCTGATCCGTTGCTTCATTTTTTGCTCAGTGGAAGATTGGCAAATAATTAGACCTCTGCTTTGTTTTTTGAATGATCAGCGTGAGCCAAGCTCTCCTCATTCTCCTCCTCCTCCTCAGGGACCTGGAAAACATGCAGGCCAATTTAAGTGTTTGTCGCATGATGAGGGAGTGCTTAGGAAGACATGGAGGTGCGTGATATAGACATTAAACAGAAATTGGCCTGTAAAGACTGTGTAGAGTTGACAAGCTCATAAAAGCTTGTTTGTATTCGTAAGGTAAGGATCATGAAAACACTATAATTGAATAACTACTTAACTGCTGGAAAAATAAAGGGCCTATTCATCTAGACATGTAATCCACAACAGAAAAAAATCAGAGAAATGTCTTACCTCCCAGAAAATAGAGTCGTCATAGCAGTTCTGGTCTGGAGGCTGACCCAAGAACGGCAACTTCATTATAAAACCTGAGGAAGAAAATAAAATGTTCATAAATGTAACAATTTAAGAGTCACGTTTGTGATGTAATTCTTTATCTTCTCTCACCTGTGATAGTGCCTCCAATCAAAGCCAACCCAAGAGATGAAGCCAAGGCAGCAGCTTGCATTGAAGCTGTACCACTGAGAATAAATAAAAGAGTGGAGAAGAGGAATGTTGTTGAGTGCAACTGATGCTGAGAGTTACTCTTAAGCCACAATTATGGTTGTCTTTATACTACAACATGTATATGTAAGATTTGTGATGCTGACAACTGGCCTTACCTTTTCTTCCCCAAAGCCACAGCCAAGATGCCTGCCAAGCCGCCCAGGATGCCGGGCATGCCGTGCAGATTGTGGACACCACAGGTATCCTGAATGCCGAGGTTGGATGCCAGGATAGGCTACAGATGAGAAAACACCAAATGCTGAGTCTTTTTGAAAGGTGATAATCATTTTGGATTAAAAAAAAATAGTGATCAAGTTTCCTATCAGCAAAGTAGGAGTCCATCGGTACACTGATAAAAGAACAGAAAACATACAGGAAGTGATCATTTTTGTTGGTGTAGAGCATCATTTTTTGAAATGTATATTTTTGTCCCTATTGATTACAAATGACTTAAAATATCAGTGTGCTCTCAAAACGACTGCGGATTTTCTCAAAACTTTTTGCTCGATTAAGGGATAAAACATTTGAAAAAACGCTGACTCTAAATCACCACAGATGCCTTTTGTGTTTGACATCAACTCACTGAAAGATACTTGAAGCCAAGGGTAGAGATGATGCCAGCCACTAATCCAATCAGCATTGCCCCAAATGGCCCAATGTTCATGTCGGCACATGTTCCCACTGCGACACCGCCAGCCAAGGTGGCATTCTGAATGTGCACCTTTAGTAAAAAGGATATGACAACACACATGAAAATCTTTTTTTTTTCATTCATAAGAAAGTGTTTTTAATTCTATGAGAGCAAAGTTTCCAGACCATGTCAAGTTTTCCTTTGTGTTCTACAAGGCTGGAAATGGCGTAAGCGGAGACCACACAGGAGGCCAGGGAGAGGTATGTGTTGATGACTGCAGTGAGCTGAGTGTAGCCGGGTTCAGCGATGGCTGAGTTAAAACTGGGCCAGAACATCCACAGGAAGACAGTTCCTGTTGAACAGAGTAACAACAAAACAAAACATTTTATCCTTTCAGATAACAAACCTGAAACTAAATATTTGTGTACCAAAATATTTATTTGATATAATTCACATGAAGTCAGCATGGTTTATTCAGTGGATGTGCTGCATGGGATTCTGTCACCACTAGGTGGCAAGCTTTTCACATGAACATGAGGCAACTGACGAACCAGCTGAAACCAAAATAGGGCCAATTTTAACATGTCACTGAAATAGATGGATCTCTGAGTAGATAGAGGTTAACCACATTACATGCTGATACATTAGAAAACAAAGTTCAATCAAGTCATTTTGTTTGGAGCAGCTTGTGCAGCTGCAAATGAGCAGCAATGAAAAACAAACGAATGATGAGAATGATGTGAATGATGTGAATGATATATAAAAAAAGTTACTCAACAGTATCTTACCAATCATGGCAAACAAATCAGAGTGATAAACAGATCCCTCGTTCTCATGGCCATTTCTTAAACCTGGTCTGTAAAGTACTCGAGCCACTGCCAGGCCAAAGTAGGCTCCGTAAGCGTGGATGACCATGGACGCTCCAACATCATTAGCCTGAAAAGAAAGGGGAAATAGGCTGGTAACAACATAGTCCTTAGAAATTAGTAGTGACATATGCATAAAGTATCATGGTGTCCTCACCCCAAGGACATTCACCACCAGGTGTTCATTGACAGAGAAGATGGTGATCTCAAGTATGGTCATAATGAGCAGTTGCAAAGGGCTGGTTTTACCCAGAACTGCTCCGAAAGAGATCAGGACTGTAGCTGTGCTGAAGTCAGCATTTATAATTCTGCAGGAAAAAGAAGATTCCAAGACTTTAGAAACACAGAAAAATCTGGCCATTGAGGAAAACCATCACATGCATAAAGGACATCCGTACTTGAAAATGCTGACTTTGATCTTGCCATGGTCCATGTGCCAGATTCCCTGCATGAAGAGGCCCCACTGCAAGCCAAAGGCAGCCAGGAGCAGGTTGATGCCCACGCTGCTGAACCCATATCTCTTCAGGAAGGTCATCAGGAAGCCAAAGCCAATGAAGATCATGACATGAACATCCTGAAACACTAGAGGAAAGAGAAGTGAGATCAATGTATGTTGATGATTACACTGCCTTGCTTTGTGTTGTGAATTGTACTTGAGCCTTAGAAAATAAGTCAGAGGAATCCCCCTTTTGATATGCTACTGTCTATAATATTTTATAAACTAAATGATTGATTTAGCAAATTATGTTTGTCACAGCAGTAATTTGCTGCTTTTCTCACACTAGCTGCAAAAGCAATTGAGTCACACTTTGAATAACATTCTGGGAAAAGCCCTGCTGTTCCTGTTTATCCAGTAGCCATGTGCAGTCTCTATTTGGTGCGTATGATCTTGAAAAGATTCAACTTTAAGAGTCTCAGAAGGTTTGGGATTCTTAATATGTTTAAGTCTTTGCAAAGACAGCAGGGTCAGAAATTTGTAAGTGTGGCCCCGGGTGTTGGCCAGGTCACTTGAGAGGGATTTGGAGCAGTGATAGGAAGTGTGGTTACTGCTCCCCAAAAGCTGTTAAATCTGATATGAGTCCATGTTTATGTGGAAAATGCATCAAGGTGGACGTGTGCACAGGTTATGAATCAATGTACCTCATTTCCTCAATCTAATGAGCATGAACGATGCCACTATTGTCTAAACATGACACACCCACAGGCGTTCACCCCTATTATTTTGTAATGTTAACTCTTCAGTTTTAAGTCCACATGAGGTTACCAAGTAAGCAGGATGACTTCATTAAGTGAGCTCACCCTGCCAAGAAACTGTCAAGCACATAACCAATGCTCTGAAAGAACAAGAACACATCAAATGTACATTTTTGTACTTCTGAATTTTACTTTCACATTGCAAATGAAACCATCTCTGTTTGCTTCAGAAGAGATTTAGACAGAACAGAGGAAACTGCAAGCTGATTTAAAATTTACTGCCCGGTATAACATGCCAAACTGGGAGATTAAACTAACCCACAGCATCTTTCTAAAGCAATATTCAGACTACATCAGCACACTTTTAACGTATTTGTTAGTCAAGAAGGTCAGAAAAACATGTTTATGTGGGGCAGGTATCATCATTTTACTTTTTTGGATTTTACATCTGTTCAGAAACAGCCACATTATTGACTGAACCCTACTTGAAAAGTTTTGTTTTTACTGACAATCACAACCTCATGTTAAAATTTGTACTCCTACTTTTGCACGAAATTCATAAGCCCAGGTATGTTGTCTTTTAGCATCACACCAGGCATATGGAATACAGCGTTTACATCTGGACTAAAACCCCCAACATGACCTTGTTCAAATCTGCACAACATGTGGTTAGCTTTTCTAACAGTTGCACTGATATCAGCTGCAGCGAGTCTGGTGTAAATATTTGATATAGCTCACATGAGCTGCTCTGAAGGAAACTTGTTTGCCGTGTACTTGCACTTTGACTTTCCCCTACTTTCATATCTGGGTTACTCAGGCTGGTTCTACTTGTGGTAAGGGCTTCTACTGAAAGGTGAAGCTGGAAAGCAGCTACTATGATTGGCATCGCGCCCAGATGTTAGGTAATGCTCTGTTATCTTCTGAAGAATTGGGTGGGCAAACATGAGGCGGGGGGTATCCCCTAAGGACCAACTGTAGAGCAGACTGTAAAACAGTGATGCATGCAAGCAGTGCTGTAATGATTGTTTCATTTTTAAAAATAGCTGGAGTAATAAATCTCCTTGCTTTATTACTTGTTTTCCCTTTTTTGAAAGCGTTATCATAGATGTCTGGTTTGAATTTCTTGGTGGATCACTATGCCCTCATGTTACAGTGTCATGTGAAAAATACTTCAGGGCCTGCTGAGCTGACAAAAATTGATCATTTCTGGGGTCTTGGCAGATATACCCCCCCCCCCCCCCCCTTTTTTTTTTTTTTTTTTAATCTCATATGGTTTTTGATGTTGGCACACATAGGAAAACCATATCAGACATATATTCTTATTGTCTATATTGTCAGACATGTCCTGAGGGGGTCAAAACTTTTTGACAAGTCTGACAAAAATAAAAGAACCAAAATACTGAAAGAAACTCTAAAAACAAGAACTCAAGAGTGATGTCCAGCTTTTATGGTAATAACAGCCAGTCTTAAAATGATGATATTCTTAGCCTTTATATCTGTAGGTCACACCTGCCCCGCCCTGTCAGTGTGAATCAGCAGTCGTTTACTCAGTAAATAGCAATTCAGCAGCAGCTGTTTTAATATAGCTAAACATCCAAAGAATTCTTCGTTTCTGCTTTTCATTTTCTTATTTCTGTAGCTAAAATAAAATCACTTTGAAACAAACTTCAAACAACCCTTTCCTGCTTTGTTTTCCATTTGTCTTTGTTCTTTAATGACTCTTTGCTTGGGTCAATAATTTAAGTCACATGCGACCTTGGCTGTGGGGGACCTGACACTTCTCCCAGCAGGATCATCTAGACTCTTCAGCTGCATGTGTGTGGACAGACCCTTAAGAATTTGCAACCCCATGACTCCTCTTATTGCTTTCAGCAGACCTGCTTTGGAAACGGCCTTTAAATTCTGCTATTTCTGTTTAAGCTAATTGGCAAATTACAGTCTGAAAACAGAATTCACATTTTTCCAATGAAGGAACACAGCTTTTTTCAACTCTTTCAGCCTCTTGTAGTTTAAGAATGGAGAACCAAATCTAGATTCATTATGTAACAAAAAGAAATGTGTCACATTTGATAACTATTCTGCTGTATCCTCCTATATTACATGAAATAAAATCCCCCTGATGTGAAATCATATGACAAACAAAGCTTTGCTGGATAACTGAGCACTTTTCTTCAACGGTGTTCTGCCACTTAATGCGAATCTTGACCTTACAGTTTTGGTAGAAACTTGAAAATGCACAATTTTTAACCCCTTCATACAGTCTAGAGACAAAACATCAATGCATTAAATATGAAAGCATCCCTCAGTGGGCATCCCAAAGTAGACTTACTGGGATACAGATCCATGGGTTGCTCCTGATGATGGGTCTCATTAGGCTGTGCACCATGCCCATCACTTTTCCCATCATCATAGACTACAAATAATGCAAACAGGATGATGGTGACTATCTCCAAAACCAAGGCCACGATGGGGAACTTCAGCCTCATGTTGGTAGCGTACGCAGGCATCCTGGGACTGGCTCTGCTTATCTCTTGCAGTCTGACACACACACACACACTAACTCTGCCTGTTCGTTGCAATCTATCCGTCCCTTTTTAGGGGGTTGTGTTGTGTAAAGGGAGGGAGGAAAGTGGTGTCTGGTTTTAAAGTAATGCAGGTTTCTTTTTGACCAATGACAGCCTAGAACACTGGGGGGATTGGGTGGTGAACACCCCTCTTGGACTTTGCTCGCGGGGATGGGTTTCCTCTCTGGACGTCAGTGGGGACAAAGCATAACAAAAATGTAATGACACTGAGGAAATGACTGCCTCTTCCCACTCATTTTTCACTGTCAAATTTATGTTTGTTGACTTGTTGACTAAACTTAAATTGTTTGACAGATGACGTTCTTTCATGTCTCAAACTGGAGAAAAGGATATTCCTGTATTTAAGGGAAACATTTAAGAGATATATGTAAGTTGTACATATATTTTTTACTAACTATTTGGAGATTCTTCACTGCAAAACTGAAATCCCAGCAAATGCTCATGTCTTGTTTTTAGAAAACTGTAATTATTAGTCTTGATATGGGCCACATTCACCTGACAAATCTGAAAAAAATGTCTTATTTCAAAATATTCAAAGACAAAGCTGATGTCTGAACTGCTTATGAAGAAAAAAGATAATCTCCCAATGGGGATAAGAAAAATGTTCTTGTTTAGTTATAGTAAAATATTCTTGTTTCAAGATAATAAACAAGTAAAATGGTACTCATCCTGACTCACTTTTTGTACAACTGCACGGGACATGGCAATTTTGTCCAAGAAACATAATATAAACACATGAATTTATTGCAGCAAATTCAAAAAAGTTATCGTAAAATGGAATGGTTTTCACACTGCATGTGTCTGTTATCCTCTTGAAATGGAGACCATAGTAAAACGCCTTTTTGATTCAGCAGCATAAAGCTGAAGGTGTGCATCAGATAGAACCAAGCAGCAAACTCCGGCCAGAAAATATGAATTGTTTGCAGAAGTACTAAAATAAATGCAGTTCTTCAAGAATCCACTTGAGGCTGACTGCAGGAACACGTACACACCAAGACAAAAAAAGTTGATTTTAACAGCAAATAAATAAACAGCAAAATAAACAACCCCCCCCCCCCTTTATAATTGTTATTTTTGCTATGCAACGTACAAGTTTTACCCATATATAGGTATGGCTGACTTGACTGACAGGTGGGTACCCTGTAGCTGTTCGTGAAGAGGCTAAAGACCCACCTCTTTACATCATCCAAACTGGAATAAAGCTACATTGAGCTCAGTATTTCCACTATGGACCTCATCCATGATCAACTTCAAAACCCTTTATCACAAAAAAAGTTTGTTTATTTATTTATTTTTTTCAGCCAACAAAAAAAAGGTTGACATCCATATACAGTCTTTGTATAGAACATTCCAACCCAAATAATCAAGGGCCAAATACTATGAGCATGTAGTCACTTAAAATGTTGCATTGTTTGTCTCAGCTACATTAGGTGTGTGGGAAAAAAATAGCACACAAAGGAAGTGAATCAGCATTTGGTAGATCGCTTCATTGTTGTAACAATGCTTCTTGGCAATGAATCTTAAACTGTTGGAAAGCCTGTTTTTTTCAGTTTTCAAAACCAGAAAATCAAGATGTGGCATTTTGGAAGTTTGTTTCATTGTCTGATGTTGCTCTGACAAGAGAAGCACATTTTCATGCCACCATAGACCCTTACAGTCATTTACTGTGAACAGGATACTCTACAGGTCAAGTCCTTTGCTTTTGGCAAAGAACATGTATGTGCTTCCTTTACCACTGGAAACTATCCAAACCGCCTGCTCTGACACACAAGTAGGTCTTGATCTTTTAAGTGTCTCCCACAGTGAGAGTGGTGTTGATCTGAGGCCTCTCACCAAATCACTACAGGCCAGAGGTCCTTCATTATGGGCTTTGAGCTTTATGAATGAGCAGAGTAGTTAATCAAACCCACTGACACAACTGTGTTTGTTTTGGAGCTGAGTGCACCGAGGGTTTCCCAGACCCTTTGGGAAATTACTTCCAAATGTTGAGAGATATCAAAAACTCTGTAGCACTGCTAGAACTACTCTATCCCTGCTGACTCATTATTCTGTCACACTGCAGAGTGCTCTCCTAGCATTGTCCAATAGAGGAAGCTTTCAAAAAAGTGAAGCCTTGGATGAAGACAAAGGAGGTATTTGCAAACTTTGTCTACGGGGGGATTTGTGGCCTAACTTTCTGTCACTAATTCATGATGTTCACAGATCTTCTTTGATCTTCTTATAGAATTGGATTCAATCTTTAAAATACAGTGTCTGTTTGATTCCTGTCTTTCAGTGCTTGATCTGAAAAGGCAACAAGGCGTTTTCAGTCCTGAGGAGGACTTCTGGAGGAGAGGTGAAATGTCTCAAGAATCCAGTTGCCTTTTAGGATCAAGCTCTGAATTACCATGACCTAGATGGCTGAGAACAGTCACTTTGAATCAACTACATATGCTGCCTCAAGCCTGAGAAATGTTTGTTCAATGGTAAAAAGGGCAATTATCCATCCCATTACTGAAACTTTTCCAATCTTAAACCTAGAGGATCACACTTTCTTTTCATGCATGTGATCTATCAGGGCTGTGCTGGAGAGCATGAGAACTGTTTTTATAGTTGTGGCTGTTAAATAACAGTTAAGACTCATATGTCAGCAGTCTATCCCAGAGGTACCAGAGCTCTTAGCTCGTTGCTTATCTCAACATCTTCACAGTACTCAACAATAAGCTGGTTCTGACACACTGGTTTCATTACTCTGTCAACTTATAAAATCTACCATCTCTGTCTCAGTTTTAAGTCCAGCTCAGGAGTGTTGCTTGCAGATTATTGAGAGAACGAAATTAATGACAAAAATATCAGTTCTTTTTATATTGCAGGAATTTTTTATGTTTGCAACCCCCCAAAAGTAGCTTACTAAGTAGCCACAAGTTCACAAACTCTGCAAACTTTGTTACTAGTAGTTAGGATAAAGTAAGATAGGAATGGAGTAAGATGTCTTACTTTTAAGCAGCTTTTGTGGTTGCACTGTTGGGAGCACTCTGTTTGCCTGTGGACTTGGTTCTATTTGAATGGCCAGCTCATATGCTATAGTTAGGCAGTTTCATCAAACAAACCCTTTTACTGCTGCTGGAAATAAATGTGTTGGCTTGTTTAAGCTTGCAGGAGCTAGGAAAGTTTGAACATTTAAGCAACAAAGCAGAGAAAAAAACATCTAAGCTAAACAACTAATTATTTTATCAGTTTTAATCTAGCCTTCCTGTGAACTTCACATTCCAGGAAAACCATTAAGCGAGTTATCTCTGTTCGCTCACAACCCCACCATAAAGCACAGATTTGTTGAAAATAAACAAGTCATCAGGCTTGAAAAATGCTCCATCTTTTTGTCTCTGACTGTTACAACCTCCTCACGAGCGCTTATGCAACATACATGAATACAAAACTCTCTCTAATGCCCTGCACTGACAGACTGCACAGCTGATTCTGTCTTCACTTGGTTCATATGATTCTTCCTGTAACAGCAATATAACTTAGATCGAACAAGGAAGAAGTGGGATGATGGCTGACTGCTTTAGCTATCTTTGGTTTTTATTCAGTGGGACATTCCTGGACAGGCATCAGTCTGCCACTTGTAAAGGTCAAACAGAGGTTCAGAGATTCATAGCCTCATATATACTCCACCTTGGTGAATGCTTTCTGGTGAAGCTCGACCACATTTTCTTTGCTGTGTGGAGGTCTTCATTTATTTTTGCTTATTCACCTTTAGTTTGATATCTTTATTTTGTAGAAAAATATGTATCTTAGAGTTCACTTGGTGTTTTGACCCTTGAGTTGTTTAAGGGAGGGATGACCGTATGGTTGAATTTATGAACATTCTTCAACATGTTTTTTTTCTTTCTCATGCAAAGGTCAGCTCCACGTACACAATCATTGGGTGCCCTAAACTCTTTACTGCTCTCTCCTGTCACACAGCATGATACAGACCTCTGCTCTCGTGTGAAGCTTCACGTGCACGCCTCCCTCTGAATTCTCAGGGGATCAACCCTGCATTCCTCTGTTTGGAGGATTCTTCCTTATGGAGTCACATCTGAGTAAAACCAGAGGGCGGTCTGTATAACAGACAAAACCCAGGTCTTGTTGTGTCATTAATCACAAATGTGCAGCAGTTTCTTGTGTGGGGTAGCTATGCAAGATCACATACAGCTTTCCACATACTGTAAATGTGCGTGAGATCTAGGAATATCTTATTGTCATATGACTTGATTTATGGGACCTACTGAAAAATTTAAGAAGAGAGTTCCTGAGCGAATATTGACCCCACCTCAGAATGAGACACTTTGAAGTGTCATGTGAAGCCAGCACAGCCACTGAGATGTGGTGGCTACGTTCCTGTTTCCAATGCATTGCAGGTTTGGAGCAGCTGCAGGTCTGTCCTGTCTGTGGAGTTCAGAATGCCTGAGGCGTTTGTTAAAAATACTACATGCTTGAATGGCACTTACCATATTTCTGTAATGAAAATGACAAGTGTAATGGCAAGTTGTACGTTTGTGGCAAAATATAAGCACGAAATACCAATGGAGGTTGAATATTTTACCCCAAAACTACTATCATTGAAGTACTTCTCTTCACTGACAGCACTGAGAAATAATGTAAATATTTTCATAATGTTTATTACACATGCCTGAATTGTCCTTTCTTTACATACCTCTATACTGAAAATATGTAACCAGCGAGGTCATGGCCAGGTTAGATGATCAAGCAGTTTAGTGTTTCAGATGTTCAGAGGACACTTTGACAGGCAAACACGCTGTGAAAGAGCTTTTGATCCCACTGTAATAAGTCACTATATTTCTTGTGTCAAACGGCATACTGGATGCCATTCTACCTCACAATCAAACCAGGAATCTTCTGTAAATGAATACACATGTTAGATTTGACATGAATGGAATGTGAAGGTACATAACTTTTATTTCCAGCTGCGCCCTCTTTGAAATCCCATGTGTTTTACTGAAGCTTGCTGAAATTCTTTCGGTTTTCTTTTTTTTCTTTGAGTTGGCTCCATTAAGCACACCCTTCTCCAACACACAAGCCTGAACACAGTCTGATGTGCGCCTCCTACCAAATGTAACTAAATGTAAAATAACGCAATCTGCAAGCCTTGTGATTGGCTCACTGGATGGCACAGTAATTCCTGTATTTACATCATTTCTGGAATAACTGAATACAGGTATTACATTTCCTCCTCTCCAGAATTGCTGCATGATAAACAGTGAAATCACAAGCAGAAAACAGCCACCTTGAAGCGATTTGACTATATAGAGACCAAACTGCCCATAAGCATTTTGGAAAAGCATTGCAAAGCAACACAGACATATCGACGCACAAGTATGTAGTGCTCACAACACCATTCTGGTGTAGGGTCAACACAGAAATGTAAACAAGACATTGTAATGTGACTCCAGGGCCCAAAGTGTCTACATGTGTCTTGAAAGCATTCTACTTCAGACTTGAAATGGGTGATGGTCATTGAAGATGAGCATGAGAAGCATGAGGAGGAAGGATGTCCAATTATCAGCAGACAGAGGAATTGTTTTATCTTCTCAGGTGCCGTCCAAGAGAAACAACATTTGAACAAGAGCTACACAATACTAAAAGAAATCCAGATGTTTATTTGGCTAGATTGTGATAATTTCAAGTGGCTGTGAATACTATGCAGAAAAGCTATTTTTTTCTTAGAATAAAGACTCTGTTTGATGTGAGTGTGAGGATGTGAATCTTACCAAGGTGTGTGTTTGTTTTGGAGCAGATCTTTTAAATCTATTTTTCTTTGTTCAAGACAACTTTTTTTCCAGATACAAAATGACAAGATAATGTATTTATTTATATAAATGTAGCACAACAAGCCAACTGTTACTTCGGTTTGAATGTAGTTTAGTACCAGGCTATATTTAGCACTACTCACAGCTTGGTGCCTGAGATGTGTCTATAAATTGTGATGTAAGTAAGTCCTGGTTATGTCTTACCAGTGCTCATCTTCCAACTACAACCTCACCAATCAGAGCAAACTAACCTTGCTCTTCATTCAAGTTTGAACAGACCACTGCAGTTTAACAGTTCAGTTCCAGTGTCCAATATTACTTTAAAATAAATCCAGTGTTGGGTTGTAACGTCACTACAAATAGCAATGTTAGTAGTTTAACTACAGTTTTTAGTGACAACGTGGTAGTGTTGTTTTCAAAATCAAATAACATTTCAATAGCTCAACTGACTTTTTGGTCATGCAGTTCTGTAGCAAGCGCAAAAGCTACATATTCCCAGTTCAATCAGGCTCCACTTCAGAGCTTTCTGCTGCGGTCTCATCTTACACTTTTAGGTATCAGACAGTAATGCCTTTTCCAAATGCAGAGGTACTGTTATATTATGATCATGGCCCAACAATCCTTGTGCTGTTGCCTGCGACTTCGCTGCACACACACACAGACACACAGACACACAGACACACACACACACACACACACACACACACACACACACACACACACACACACACACACACACTCACACACACACACACACACACACACACAATTGTTTACTTTACTGAGAGATGGCAGAGGAGGAAGGTGAAGAAGAGCTTTCACCAAAGAAGTCACTGTGGCCCTACCTCAATAGTGACAGGAGTTTCTGTAAAGCAACAGGGAAAAGTGTGTTCAGGTGCTTACTGTGCCAAGGTGAAGTTTCTGTCAACAAGATGTCCAACACAATGCTGAGAGCCCATCTCCAGGTGATTCAGGAATATGCACAACCAGCAATAAAGCTAACCACTACACGTCAACACAAACGAGCTACTTTTCATCAGCTAACAATTAGCATGGCTATAACTGAACTAAAGTAATCTTGAGATGGTGGTGGCAGTGTGTGTGTTTGTGTGTGTGTGTGTGTGTGTGTGTGTGTGTGTGTGTGTGTGTGTGTGTGTGTGTGTGTGTGTGTGTGGGCGTGTGGGCGTGCGCGCAGGGTGGGGATTAAATACCTAAACTGAAGGGAAGAGAAGAAGGGAAAAAACAAGATAACAGTAAAACAAAAATCTGTATTCTTCAGTATTACTTTTAACACTCACTAACAAATGGCTGAAATAAAAAAAGAAATAGAGTTAGTATAGATATCTTAATCTTTCACTGAAGACCAAAATAGAGTTAGGCAGAAGAGGACACAGCAATTTGGAAGAGAATTGAATGACTTTACATTGGATGTTAAACTGAACAGTTAAACACTGTAGTTAAATCAAACAATACTCAGGACTGTAATGGCCTACTTTAAATCTTATAAGTAGACTATATCAAAAGTAGCCTTTTATACACTTGAATATAATCAGTGTTTGTTAATGCAAACTTCTACCTTTACACACAGGTCTAGAGCACTTGGTGTAAAAACTTTCATATTCAACAAGTTAACATTTTCTTGTCTTCGTTTTACAGTTTCACTAGTCCCTGAAAATTATTGGAGATTAAGTCTTTTCAGTGTGAAGAAAAAAAAAGTAACTTGAATGTATTAGGCTACTTTGGCCATATTGTTTTAGCTTAGCTTGCTACATTTCTGAGGGTCATAGCTTTAGTGTAGTGAAGCTTGATTTAACACAGAGTAACTGTTAGCTTACCACAAGGGTTCCCAAACTTTACCATGCTAAGGCCCCCCAAACAGTATTACTCTCTGGCTGGGGACGTCCCCCTTGCGAACAAACACATTTTAAAAAAAAAAATAAAAAATTGGCTCATGGTATGAGGCTATAAATGATGCTTTCAGGGTCCGCCCAGGCAAGGTAGCTTGCTGTGTGAATGCAGCAGATTGCCTGATCAAATGCTCGTCTTTATGTCTACTAACTCTAAGAAGTCTACTTTTTTTCACTCCCTAACGGTTGTTTTTGTATCAAGTGACGCTAAAGTTTGGAGGGTTTAAACACTCCTTTGAGAGGGTCTCCAGACATAGGACACATTTCAGGCAATCATGGTCATTTTTCTGTATGGCTGTAAAGCAATACTAAATGTAAGCTACCTTATATTTTTGAATTTTTATATTTTTTA
This sequence comes from Labroides dimidiatus, assembly GCA_030710495.1. Classification (NCBI taxonomy): domain Eukaryota; kingdom Metazoa; phylum Chordata; class Actinopteri; order Labriformes; family Labridae; genus Labroides; species Labroides dimidiatus. The sequence continues at coordinate 12,758,134 of CM061158.1, forward strand.
TTTTTGAAAATAATTTTATTCTATTTTTTCCCCTTTCCTCCAATTTTCTGAGGCCTTCCTTGTGTCCCCTGGCGGCCCCCCCAGGAGGCCACAGTCCCCACTTTGAAAAACACTGGTTTAGCACACTACATTTTCCAAGCAGCTTGCCCAACTCTGAATAAATCTAAGATACATTTTTAGAAGAGGAAAACACAAATTTCTCCTCTCACTGCTAAACTTTGTCAGCTGACGTGGTTTTGTTGTGGGAACTTCCATGTGCTGTAGATCAATACGATCCAGGACAGCCCTACTATAGATGCAGAGAAATGGCTTTCAGAAATGACCTATTTTGGGGCTGATATTCTCATTTTAAGTTGTGGTGTGCATCAAGCATCTACAGGTTAGACTTTTTCAAGGTCCCTTAGAAAGTCCTCATAGGGACTTTAATTATATCAGACAACTGTAGCATATCATAAAGTGCATATAAACAAGTCTGTCTTGGCCATCTTCAGAAATTTCCACCATCTTGAAATTATTATTGGCTATAGGCAGTTTGTTGTCAGGTGACCCATAGAGACTGCTGATGCCAACTCTTATGCTTTTATCACCAACTAAACATCACTGAACTGCTCCATAAAGGTGGCAGCCATCTTGGAAAATGGCAGCCATCTGAAGATTTCATGTGGCTGGGAGTAATTTCTTGTTAAAAGAACTCATGCAGACTGCTCATGCCAATTTCTATGTCTATATCACCAACTAAACTCTTACACCACTTAACCGTTCAACCAACTTGGCAGCCATTATCAAAATGGCCGCCATCTTGAATTTTCAGGTGTCCAACATCTATTTTCAAAACAATGGCCCTTAGAACCAAATTTCAGGCTTGCATAACCATTTAAATTATTCTCTTGAAATATGCCAGTATTCTACCCAGTGGAAATATGAGGTCTCGAGCTTCCACACTGAATCCCAATCCCACAACTCAAGAAACGTGGTGTTAGTAAGAAGATGAAAGTTGATAGACACTCCTCTCTCCATCCCCAGGCTGCACTCTCACCACACCTCCCTCAATGTACCCCACCCCTCGTTTCCTGTAGCTGCAGCTGAGGGGAACAGTTGCACACCCTGATAAGCCTGCTCTGAGGAAAGACTATGCAGGCGGGTAATCAGCATGTTAGTTTCTAGCAATCAAGAACAATCACAAGCTTCCATCATGTTTATGTTGCGGTGGCTCTTTAGGCTATATAAGTGCAGAGCAATTAGAAAGCATCCTGTAGGGTTTTACATCAGAGGCTGAAGAGGGCACTTAAATGGTAGTGTTTTTATTTTCAAGAACAATTGAATTAATTATTGCATCAATTCAAATAGAGGCTTAAAGCCTTAGATTACTCAATATATTTTAGAAAAGGGAAATGCCTTTCTGGCTATCAAACACTGCATCTGTAATTCAAAAACATCTTCGCTAACTCTCACTACAAACTATGCACTTCAAAGGCTTAACACACAACTGATAAGAAGCGCTGTTTGAAGACGGCTGAGAACTCTCAAATGTTTAACAGGTGTGCTGAGGATTCGGTGCTGTGACTATAGTGTTACGGTGGGATATGCAGCAGGCATCCGTCAAAAGGGTGCAGACAGAAGAGCGTGAGTGCAGCATGAATGCTATGGAACCAAAACCACATGTGCTAAACGTGATACAGTGAAACTGCAGTTATGTGCTTTCACAGGACAGCAGGAAGATATACTGTAAGAGACCCTCTGAAGCCTGTTCATGCTTTTGAAAAAGATTTAATCCTTAGAGGTTTGATGCATAAATATGCTCAGATTTCAGCCATGAGGTATGTAGTTTGCTTGCAGTCAGAGATGCATCAAATTTTTGGCAAATACAAATAAATTGGCCACACATTTTCAATGGGAGACAGGTTTGAACTGCAGGCAGGCCAGTCTAGAACCTGCACTCTTTTACTATGAAGCCACACTGTTCAGAATGTGTCTTGACATTGTCTTGCTGAAATAAGCAGGGACGGCCCTGAAAAAGACGTGGCTTGGATGGCAGCATATGTTGCTCCAAAACCTGTATGTACCTTTCAGCATTAATGGATCCTTCACAGATGTGCAAGTTAGCCATGCCATGGGCACTAACACACCTCCATACCATCTCAGAAGCTGGCTTTTGAACTTTGTGCTGATAACAATCAGGATTGTCATTTTTCTCATTGGCCTGGAGGAAAAAACGCTGATGATTTCCAAAAACAATTTGAAATGTGGACTCGTCAGACCACAGCACACTTCTTCACTTTGCGTCAGTCCATCTCAGTCCAGGGAAGCCGGCAGCGTTTCTGGGTGTTGTTCATGTATGGTTTTGGCTTTGCATGGTAGAGTTTGAACTTGCACTTGTAGATGTAGTGATGAACTGTGTTAACTGGCAATAGTTTTCTGAAGTGTTCCTGAGCCCACGTGGTAATATCCTTTACACGATGATGTCAGTTTTTAATGCAGTTTCCCCTGAGGGATCGAAGATCATGGGCATTCAATGCTAGCTTTTGGCCTTTCTTTTTATGATATTATGGACTGTAGATAATAAAATACCTAAATTCCTTGCAATTGTTTGTTCATTGTTCTTAAACTGTTGGACTATTTACTCACACAGTTGTTTACAAAGTAGTGAACCTTGCCCCATCATTGCTTGTAAACAACTAAGCCTTTCGGGGATGCTCCTTTTATACCCAATCATGACACTCATCTGTTTCCAATTAACCTGTTCACCTGTGAAATGTTCCAAACAGGTGTTTTTGAGCATTCCTTAACTTTCCCAGTCTTTTGTTGCCCCTGTCCCAGCTTTTTGGAACGTGTTGCAGGCATCAAATTCAAAATGAGTAAATATTTGCACACACACACACACACACACACACACACACACACACACACACACACACACACACACACACACACACACACACACACACATAAAACAAAATGAAAAAAAAATAGCAGTTTGAAGAAAAAATCTTCCAACTTCATTGGAATTTGAGTTGTACAGACAGTATTATATCTCTGCAAGGGGTTGGGGTGGGTTACTTCTTTCCTTTCTATGGTAGTCCTTCCACTTGCTTACACACATAAATCTTTGCTTTACTTTCTACTGTTCACAACGACAAAGATAACCCTTGCAAGTGAAAGCCCGAGGCCTCCTCAAGCATGAACTGCATTGTGAATGCTTTGCACTTTTTATATTCCTTCAGGTGACAAAAGTGACAAGAGATGCATTCAAAGACAGATGAAGAGCCAAACATTACTAGTAATTGTTGCATTTTGCTTGTCACCATCATGCCAAACTGATTATATGCATAGCACAGTCAAAGTTTGAGAAATGCTAAAGACACATTAAAGTATCCCATGCTGTTTTTGTTGCTTTCATTTCCCACTATCTTTATCGGTGAAAGTTTAAATCCATCCTGCTTGAAAGGAATTGCTGTCATGTTATTGTTGGATGGTGCGCAGATGATCTAGGTGTCTAGGTTGCACCCCATGAGGCTCACCCTCAAGCAGGTGGCTTGAGTTCAAATACAGCCTGTGGTCTGTTTCCTGCATGTCACTCACCCCCTTTCCTACTCTATCCACTGTCCTCTTCTATCATAGTAAAGGCACGGAAACCCCAAATTATATATATATATATATATATATATATATATATATATATATATATATATATATATATATATATATATATATATATATATATATATATATATATCATTGTTGGATGACAGCCTTCAATAGCAAGTACTGGAGCTTCCCCTGCATTACATCCTGATGTCATGCTGCATTTTTTTTAACACACACTGTCCCTGCAGTGGTATTATAATTGCTTTAGCAGCTCCTTTAATTGAAGGCCTTAGCCGCACCCTTTCCCCATGTCACAATCAACCTGCCATGTTATCATCACATCTTAATTAAAACTAAAATGATTGGAGCTCAACCCAGGACTTCCCGTACAAAAAAGGAAACAAAGTAGCTGGGGGCGTGCAAAAAAAAAAAAAAAAAAAAAAAGAAACATCCTGAGTTTAACGTCAAGAGGAGTATGCTTTCTTTGCACAGGATGTAGAGAGATTGCTGGTTTGTAGGCATGTTGGCAAAGTAAAAAAGGCAGGAAAATAGAAAATGACTTCTCACGCAAGCAACACAGCAGACCACACAACTGGGAGGAGCTATGTGTACATGAGAAATAAGTCCTGTTAAACCTATGGCACAATAAAACTTTTACACACTTCCAAAATGGCTTGCTCCTAGTGGGAACAAAGACCAGTCATGCAGGTTTCAGTGGTGTAATAAAATCACCTTAAATAATATTGATTCAAAGCAGTTAACTGATAATTTCAGAAAACTAAAACAAGTTTTTTTGTGTGATGATCTAAATGGTTAAATGTTCTTCCACATGGTACTTATTATGAGAGGAATGTTAATGACATAAGGGCCACAGAGGGGAACAGTAGTGAGTCCATTTACTGGGCTTTCTCATAACAGTCCAAATGCGTGACAGAAACACCAACAGTTTGGAAAGATACAGTTAACTTAAAATGTTAAAACCCACATTAGTGTTGAACAAACAGTTTGATTGATTAAGTTATGTAGTGTATGCAGGGTGCTGAGCTGGTATTTGTATATGTGAGTGCATGCAGTGTTTAAGGTCCCTGTTGAGGTCACAGTGAGTTATATTTTAACTCTTACCTCGGTATTTTATAGCTGGGAAGAGGGAGTCTCTTCAATTATATCTTATTTTTAATGAAAGTTATGTTAAAATTGAGCATTTCCTGTTTAATTATTGGTCAGCTTTGAATATTTGTTGAAATATCTTTTCCAGACTAAAGGTGGCTGGAAGACACTGGAAAGATGTCAGTTCTCCTGGGGACTTCATTCTTAAATATTGGGACAATATAAAAGACAGCAACTTCAGCTAGAATTAAGCAAACAGAGACAAGTAGAAACATGAAAAATAGGTTGAATATATATATATATATATATATATATATATATATATATATATATATATATATATATATATATATATATATATATATATGTAGTATTTGACTGTGCTTTCAAAGATTTTTCAAGTTTTAAGGGTGAAATATCACTTTGAAAAATGGTATTGGAAATAAGAATTACCTGACTCTTATTACCAAGAACTACGTAAGGACTTCACACATCTTCAGTAAAAAACTTGAAGATAAGAGGTTGTTCCAACCTGTAATCCTAAATTTCTCTCAAGGAGGACTTGACCTTTGAAACTATCTTCTCTCAACTCACAAAGAATGCATGGCCTGCTGCTGAAATAATGACCTCTGAGTGATTGACCCCTTCATGACCAAGCCATTCCTGAGTGAAGCTCATGGATTTGGTTCTTGCATCTGTCTGACATGGGATAATGGCTAACAGATTTACCAGGACATGAAAAAGGAATGTTCTCCCCATCTGTGGTGTAAATGTGAGGCCCGGCGAATGTCTGTGTCAGATTACTGTGGCAGCAGTGATAAGCAGATCCAAAGACCCACAGGGCTTATTTATTATTGAGGCAACGAGTGGATAAATAGCCAGAGCTGAAGTACAGTGAGAACAGAGAAAAAGATGTGGTCCCATGCGAGTTTTGTTAAGGCATTACACCCCACTTGTTTGATTTTACAGGAGAATGCTTACACGATTTGTACATCTTCCCAGATAGCATTTTAAAGAATTTTAGTAAAAACAAACAAACAAACAATCAATCAAAAAAAAAAAAAAAAAAAAAAAAACATTTGAAGACATGGTTGTTTTGAAGTTGGAGTAACTTGTTAAATGAAAGACCATAAAGGGTATATTATGTTGCTTTAATTTCTCTTTTCTATAGAAAAAATAGTTACTGCCATTTTCAATCAATTGAAACTCTTAACACAAAATCCTGCACTCTATGCAACATTATTTACAGTAAATTGCATTAATGTAGAATAAAAAAAAAAACACTTGGAGTAAGTATCCAATCTCTTGTCCATCACAGTTGCCCCTCAAATATTCTCCTTAACCAACCTGGCAAAGTCAGAGCAGCCAATGCAAAAAAAAATAAAAATAAAATCCTTTAACCCAAAATCTCATGTTAATCTGGCGAATGTTTTTGATTCAGCTCAGTATAAGCTGATACTCTACAATAATGTGAATTTGGCTTTGGAAAAGTCAGGATTGCTTCAAATGTCTTGAAAGTTGAGAAATGATTCTCAGAGTAGTTCACGCCCCTGCATTGAATGTTTATGATGTTTTGGCTTCAGCAAAAAAAGAGGGACCCTGTTATTGCAGAAAATAACAAACACATCATTTGCTTTAACTCGACTATGACTATGTGTGCTCGGGGTAAATATAATAGTCTCTTAAACGGGAGCTTCTATGCATTTTTTTGTTACAGGTTTGAAAAGGGGGCTGCAAAGTTTTGCATGTTTTACATATTTTTCATTTATGTGTGGGAAAACCTGAGGGAAAACTTGACTCCTGATTAATTTATCGCCTGTTTGCATCCACTTAATACAAATTGAAGTTATGTCTGTTAGCTTTTTGAACTTTGGGTGGTTTGAAGATTGATGGTGTTTGGAGATTGCAAGTTAAATCATGTTTGTGTCAGTTCTCTAACTTTCTTTATATTCTAGTTTCATTTTCACATATATGCCCACATACAGGTCTTCTAGTACATACAGCAGCTCTACTTTCAATGAACCACTTATGGGAGTCTGTTGGGGATATTTGCCACTACACACTAACTACAAAGCAGTCTCATATGGTTTTGAAGTTTGAGGTTAATGAAGGTGTTTTACAAAGGTGTTGAAGGTGTTTTGTCAAAATAAGATACAGCCCCTTTGGAAAGATATGTTAATGTTGAAATAATACTCAACTAGAAAAATAAATCGTAAGCGAGTGAGATCAATCACAACCTCATGAACAATTTCTCATTGATTCCAAATATTACACCAATAATGAGCAATGATTGGGCATAAAAAAACAATGAATGAGGCCTTAACATGTAGTGGTAGAGAGATCTCTTGAGCAGATCTCTAGATCATGTGTGCCTTTGGACTTACAATTATTTAAAATATCTGTTAGAGAAACAGAAAATACAAAGTTTAAATTAACATTTAATCAGCATAGGATATAGAACAGAATTTCTTGTAGAAATGATTCAAAACAAAGAAAACTAAAACATTTCCCTTCTGGTCATTAGTTACACAAATAAAGAATGTTTCATTTAATGTCTTAATAATCTGGGGTATTTTAATGAGAATTTCTGACTTAATCTGTGGGAAGTTACTTTTTTGAAAAGGGGCTCTTTGTAATGGAAACACACCAACTACAGGCAAAGATGTTTTCCTCTAATATCAATGGACCATACACTGTAAAAACCCCGTATGTTGTCCTTTTGTTAACCTAACTGAAATATTTGGTTGACATTCCCTTTTTTTTTCTTTTAAAAACTGAAACCATTTATTTTTAATTTCTATGTCATTCTCACCCTTGAATTGAGTTCTTCCACCGTTGTTGTTGAGTGTGATGTTGCGTTGCATTGTGTTTGAGTTACGCCTACACCCACTTTAACCATTTCCTCCTCTGCTAGCTTGGGACCCCTTTCTAAATATTTGTTTAATGTACATTTGGTGGAGAGCCATTGAGTGAGGAAAGCTATCCAATGGGCAGTGACTTGAATGAGAAACAACATCCATCTGCTAATGGTTGACATGAAGCAGACCTGTTTTTTTTCAGTGAGGTATGCTGCTGTACTAAACTTGAACTCACAGAAATCAGGCTTTATCATGAAACAATAACCACAGTCTCACTAGGAGGCACTTGAGTAAGTAAAGAGCACATGAAAGCCCCTTAGTGTGCATCCAGTCCATAGGATATGAGCCCCTTAGGACAATATGGGGAAGTATTTGGTTACTAAAGACCAAGCTAGCCCCTACTGATTAGGAACAAGGTGGATGACATGGCTACTGTTGTCTGTATCTCAAGTTTTTACCAATGAAAGTACTCCATTAGTGATTTCCCATGTGATAGAGGAGAGATGCTCTCAGTGGGTATGATTTGAAGGGGTTGACATTAAGGTTAATTTGCAAATCAAGTTTAGTGGCTCCACCACTTTAACCACTGGCCCAGGTAACATTACTTCTGATTCAAAACATAAATGTAAAACACTTTACTTTCAAAATGATAATGAAAAGAAAAGAAACAGTTGTGATGCAAAAAGAATTTAATGAAAAGTATTTTCTAATTCGTGAAGTTCTTCCTCCAGCTCAAAGACCCTTTAATAGGCCCATGGTTAGGTTTCTGAGTGTTTTCCTTCAGAGCATCACATCAGTGGAATTCAACGCTGCAGTTAGAGAGTAACATCCTATCATTTATTCAAATACAATACAGACTTTGTTGGTTTTCTTGAAAACCAACAAAGTCAAAACTGATGCTACCTGTATCCTGGAGCTGTTATCTGATCACTACCAGTGTTCCTTGTGTCACCTTTTGTCATTTATAGACTTTATGTTTGTAATCTGTATTTCTACAGTTTACTTGTGAACATATTGTTTTATTTTTATGTGTTGCCAAATGACATCTGGCCAAGGGACTGCCGATGAATTCTTTTGGCTAACTTGGGTGCATTTACATTTGTCTAAATGTCAGTTCATGTACACTGCTCTTAAATCAATAGATAAGATAAATAAAAAGCTTTGGGGTCCAGTGTCTCAATCAGATGTGTTTACTCCAGATGAAATGTTGGTTTGCACATTACAAGTGGAACTGAAACACTTTATGAGTCTTGGGTCAACCCTCACATGAATTTCCACGGGCAGTTTGAATCAAACTTCATAATTTGAAAACTTGTTGATCCAGTCCTATTGAGTTTTTTATGTGTCTAACATAGTACATTAACAGCAGTTTCAGATGGAGTAAGTTTTGTTTTAGTTTCAGCATCCTGTTTCTAATCCAGAGGGACTTTGATGTGGTGAGATAACAGCACAAATGAAGGGGAGCTGTGTTCAGTCTGGATAGACTGATGTAACTGATCTTCTTGCTTGTTCAAGTTGTCTTTTTGTGTTTTCACAATTTTCTCTTCATCTTCATTTCTTTAAACAATAATTAAAATAACTGCATAGGAAATTTATTTTCTGCCTTTTATCCTCATTCTTGTCACCCAGCTTACAAGATACTGTTTGATGAAGTAGTAGTACGTTCTAACTGACTTAAATTTAGTCTTAGCTTGAGATGAGGTGAGCTTACTGCATAAGCTTATTGCAGCTGCAGAAATTTGATTAACTGCGTCTAAATCAACAAATTTGGAAATGCTGAAAATGCAGATGTCTCTGTTTTTACTTGATACACAATCAACATTCTTGAAAACCAACTGACGCCATAAGTCATAAACACTCTCTGGCCCTGCGACCAACTGTTGAGGCTTGCTGGTGGAGCTGATAAGCCCCTACAGGATGGCACAGCAACCCTTATCGAGCCACACCAAACCAGCGAAGCTGTGTTATCACTGGTCCTATTGGCAGAGGAAAAGCTCATCTCCTTATCACCCTTCTACGAGGAAAAGCTTTATTTCTAACTCCCCTGTCTGCTCTGTCAGGTTGTGCTCTCATGTGTCTCCTTAGTTAACCTCATGGGGCTTACAGTGATGGAGCCATAACGGGCTGACATTTTTATTTGACTTCTTTATGTCAGATATGGAGAGCCAGGCCCTTTTGGCCAGCTGACATGATAACAGAAATTAAGCCCAACTGTTTATTTTTAATGAAAGAAGTTTGTTATTACACAATGGGTGCAAATCCCAACACAATGGCAGTGCGTGTAATTGTGTGGCGATTAAATATTGAAGAAAAGACTTGGACTCCTAATTCATACAAACATAGCTCTATTTTGCCAGCTGAGCTGCCGGAACACACAAGGTTGACTACTGAAGAGAAGCACTCTTTCTAAGCTTCAGACATTTGTTTTGAGAGGAATCTTCTTATGGATGTGAAGAGTAAGTAATAGCATTCAGTTAAAAATGTTCCAGCCTTACACGAATAAAGGAAACCCACTGCATAGACTGATTCTGATGATGATGTTTTCAAATGTAAAGCCTTCTGTTTTGCCCTCGAGCAACAATAGCGTGATCAGTTGAATTTGAAATGCTTTACTTATTGTCTGTGTCACATATGCATACATTTGATCAAAACCAGTAGTTGTAACATCAAAAAGTACAATGATCCCCCAAGAAAACAGCAGAAATAAAACATTTTACTTTTACTTTTACTATTTACTTTTAGTCTAATACCAGAAATTTAGCTCGTAACTTCTTTTAAAATGAGAAATAATCTGTTTTAAGGAAATAACTTTTAAGGTTCCTAAAAAATCAGCCTTAATTACCTCGGCAGCACTTCAAAAAATATCCAGAGAGTAAAATTAGAAATTTATTCCTTTACGGTTTTAAGCCACAGCAAGAGAGCTTGGTCTTAACCCACTGTAATTTCACTTGGCTTACATTCAGAAAGTCTTTAGTCAAATTCTTCCTTTCCAAGTTTTCACCTTGTATAAAGTCAAAGGGCACCTAGCTCTGATGGTGGGTTTTGGCCCTATAATACCAAGCCAAATTAAACTTTCTTTTTATCATGTGCAGATATCTAAACAGTTAAATAGTCTGTAAGTATTAAATCACTGTGACACACTTTTTGTGATGCTTAAATTTATTGAAACTGGGAAGATGAGTTCAAGCTTCAGAAAAGCTCAACACATTCTGAATTTATTTGATCTTGCCAGAGCACTTGCAGGTGGCTGGGCAACATTGATCGGCAATAAATGCGTATCTGCAATAATATTGAAACTCAGGACAGTTGCTGAAATCATCTTGAAAGGGACATGAGTTGCCTGAAAGACAGAAAAATAGAAAGGAATTAAAATTAAAAACAAAAAAGTCCTTCAAATTCCCCCTTGATGCTGTTTCAAAGCTAATCATTACCAGTAAAAAAATAATAATAAAATTTAATTAACCGTCTTACTAATTCTTATTTTGAAAAATGAAAAAAGTTAATTGTGAAATCAGGGAAATTATCAACCACAAATCTGTCCAAAACAACTTTATTGCTTAAAATTTATGTAAGCTACTGCTAAATAGCTAGTAAGACATTATTAGCTAGTAGGCCTGCAGTTTTTGATTACTTTGTTTTTCATTTGCAGATTAAATATCAGGATAACTTATTTGATGATAAAATGTTGCTGCTCTCTGCTTTTGAGACCTAATCACCAAAGATTCTGCCTTTACAATTGTAAACAACAAAGAAAAAGGAGCAAATTCCTCCATCTAAGCTGAAAGCTGGAACTAACAACTGGGATTTTAAAGGAAAATCCTAAAACAAAAGAAGAACTCATTTTCTTTATATTGAATTATTGATTCATGTACTTATTATTAAAGCTCATTTATTACTTACCACACAGTCTATTATTGCAGTCATTTGGACATGCATCACAAGGTTTTCCCTTGGCGTAGGGATACATAAGATTTGTGTTTCCTCTGTAATGTAAGCCAAATCATTACGTTTTCATTATAAATAGCATTAGGGTCGTAACAGCCCCAAAATGTCATGAAATGATCTAATTTACAAAGAGAAAACCAGGTCTTGTGCTTACGGTGGGCAGTAGTGGCAGATGAAATAATAAAGGAATTCTGCGTTCTCACAGCGGGCCACAGCACAGCCAAGTTGGTGAGACCTGTACCAAACAAGCTGGGTACCAGAGGATTACAAAATCATGAGGAGCTCATAGCAAATTTGTAATGCATGATAATATTTCAATCTTTTTAAGTGTTTCTATATTAGAAATAAGTGGTGGCTTATTTGCATGCAAGTAAGAACCAACAAATAGGCTGCTTTCCAAACTGCATTCTACACAAGCAGTGCCTACTGATTTGACTGAAATTCAGTATGCAGCTGGCAGTATGGGAAAACCTGCAAAATCTACAGTATGCCAAAAATTACCGAATGTCCTACTGATCTGGGAAAATGTCAGTGCTTAATTTGTGCCGGAGCTAGCCGGAGCGCGCTCCGGGACCTCTTGGATCGGATCCAGGACCTATTTGATCCGCTCCGGCACCTCTTTGATCTGCTCCGTGACCTTTCCTGTCAATAAATAAACTGTGTTTTTAGCTGTGTTTTCTCTGCGCTTTAATCCTCTCTGAAGTGACGCCTGTTGGCTTATTTCTTATGCATTTTACTCAGAAATTAGGTAAAACGGGGGGGGGGGGGTGATTCATGCCGTCACGTGTCACAACGCAATGCGCATTGCGAAGGTATTGTTTACGCACCGGCACCGCGCGCAAACGACACTTAACAGCCAGGTGACTGACAACGCTGTTACACTTGGCCTGCTAAAATGTCAAAGCGACAATCAAAACTCTCAAGTTTCTTTAAACCAGTCGGTCAGCCAGACCCCAAACTGGCCAAAGTTGTTCCGGAGGCAGAGCCCGGCTCCGCAGATACGGGTGGTGACAGCATAATAGCCGCTGAAGATATGGTCTGTGCAGTCAGGAGCACAGATAAGGAAGAGGGAGCAGTGACGTCAGTTCACGAGAAACTGTAGTCACCACTGGTGACTACAGTTTACAAGAGAAGACAATCGGTTAACAAGCATAAAGTTATTTGTGGGCAAAGCACACAACAACGTGGCAAATAGACAGGAAATTTAATCAGACTGTGTCTGCTGCCTGTCAAGTCTGGTTGGATACATTATTACTGTGCAGAGTGCACAACACATCATTCTAGTGATGTTTGGTCATTTATGTTTTCAGTTTCATCCTTCCAAATACAAAAAATACCTTTTTTTCTAATTCTTTCTTGATTTTTGATTCTCAGGCTTTTGTTAAATTTATTGTATTTATTTTTTTCTGGTGTGGTGCTTACATGACAGTGACACACAAAAAATCCCATTAGCAATAAAATGTGTTTATTTGCAATATGTCAGTTATTTAAATTGCTCATTCCAAATTGATTCCAAGTGTTCTGATGGGCCACATGGTGTGCCAAATGTTGCTGCAAATGTTATACTAGGTAAGTGTGGAAATTAAGGTGAAAAAGAAGAGAAAAACGCGTTAAAACCCGAGAAAAAGGTTTCTTTCAGCACAAAATTTCGAAGGGGGACCCGGCACCTGATTGGGGACAAATTAAGCACTGGAAAATGTACCTGATGCTGTTTGTCTATGTGGGTGGCACTCAGGTTTAAGTGAATTACCACTACCTATTGGAATGAGTTGGCATAACGACTATAACTTGACTCAACAACTTTAACTATGATTCTTGTTAAACGGTCCGTGAACAAGAAGTGAAGTGATTTGAAAAACATTACTTTTAATGCCTTTCAAATTTGTTATTCGTAAACCTTTTAGGATCCTAAAATCTCTCCTTGAACTTGTCGTTTTTCTGAATGAATTTAAAATGTTCCTTAAACCACTGTAAATAATGAAAGGACCAAAAGAACATAAATTATACAATTACTTATATTACTAATGAACTCCTCACTAAAACATAATTATTATTGTCTCCCTTGCTTTATATATATATATATATATATATATATATATATATATATATATATATATATATATATATATATATATATATATATATATATATTTGATATTGTTCTTGTATTTTTTACTGCTGATATATTTATATCAAATGCTCTATCAGGCAATCCCTTTGCATATTAACAACTGAAATGTCAAGATGTACCTATATTTTGTTTAGTGCATTTTTTTTTTTTTTTTTTAAAAAGTCAAACATAACACATTACACATTAAAAAAATCTATCAGGTGTACTTCCATTTTTCAAAAAACCCCAGCATAACATACTACAAAATGGACCCAACAGTTATACTACATACTACATTCAAAAGTAGTAGGCATACTGTTCAAAATGTATTACTCAAGATTACCTGTGTGTAGTGTCCAACCTTTCTCCCATTAGTTGATCCCTTTCCATATTTAAAGTCATTCCTCTCGTCGTACCAGCTCTGGATAGCTCTTTTCCAACCAGCAAAATAGGTGGCCGCGTAGATATTCTCTCCACAACCAAAGCCTGTTGTGAAAAAGGACAAGAGGGGTATTTTATTTTATTTTATTTTTCAAGTGATCATTTTCACCTGATCCATAGGAGAGCCTTGAGAAGCACTGCAGCTCAAATTAATTATAAGTGTGCTGTAAGCCTGACAATGTTTGTTGACTGTAGTCTGCATTAATTTAATACTTGGTTAGAAAAGATTGCTTGAAGATGTAAAGAAAACTAACAGCACCTAAAAAGTTAAACATGATATTAAAATTTAAATGGAAAGTCAGCTGTCTTTATTGCCTAAAAGTTATTTTATTTCTATTCTTATGATCGTGGAACTTACAGCTCTCACTCCCCTTTCTTAAATACTGCCAAATTTCACACTCTCCCTCTTAAAATAAAAAAACATAATAATGAGTTGTTGTATTTCGATTAACTCTGCTACAAATATCACACTAAACTGCAAAATAACACTTGTGTGCTAAAGCTAGAGTTAGAGTTTAATGTCATACGATGCTGTTGCAAAGGATATCACATTGACAGGAATAAAAGACTTGCCTAACTTGTTAAGTAACAGTGTTTTTCCTCTCTCTGCTTGTTTTGTAAGGGCACATGAGTAGTGGAATGAACTTACGAGGGAGTCTTCTGAGACTTCCAAGGCTGTGTTTCGCAATACAGTTTTTGGCCCATATTTCAGCGTTTCTTGCAGCTTGCTCGTTCCAGTACTACGGAGAGTATGACAAAAAAGGTAAACAATTAGCCCATATCACACGCCCGAAAATTCATGAGGGCTCTGTTCATGTTTCTTTTAAGTAATTTGTGAAAAGCTCTCTGAGCATTTCTGTGTTGTTACCATCTTCAACATGTTGGCAGCAGGGGGATCAACCCATCTCCTCAGCTCGTTATGCCTATCTACGATCTTTTTCTTCATTTCATCGTTGAGTGGGATGGCAACTAAATAAATAAGCCACAGCAACAACAAAAACAAAAGAATGTCATTCTCTGTACAAAGTTGAAAGAGTATGTTAATACAAAATCTTGTAGCTTATCATACGAATAATATTTGCAACACATATGACACTCACCCCCCTTTTGATGTGGGTTTTAGGGAAAACAGAAAAAACACTGATTGTTATTAAATAATAAACACATATGCATGTTCAAAAACTGGATATATCAAAAAATATGCACAGTATATATCATCCTGCGACAAGATTTGGTATGAAATATACACTTACATGGCCTCCCAAGGTGCCAGGCACTTGGAGGACAGCAAAAAGACCCAGGGCCCAAAGAAAGCCTGAAGTGTACATGGTTCAATCCAGGAATGTCTTCTTGAGTCTCAGGTTTGATTTATATATACAGAACGACAGGAACACGTGACAAATAAGCACACAAACTTAAGGGCATCTTGCTTTTAACAACCAAACTGAAGAAAGCATTTTGTCAACGTGGCACTAGTAAAAACATCCTTGATGTGATATGGGCTTTGTTTACCTTGTACACAGTATATTTTGGCAAGGATATGAGAGAAGATTTGCCAAGGCAACATGTTATCTTTAATTAAACTTTGACAATTAAAATGTTATACAAACACCTGGAGCATTGAGAAGATTTGGAACGTAGTGAAAGGGTAGGCTTTTACAAGTCTTCCAGCAGGCTACACTTTATTGTGCAAGGTTCAGAAACTGCTTGACTTATAATTCTCAGAAAACTTGAAAGATTAAGTTCAGAGTTCTGTTGATATATATATATATATATATATATATATATATATATATATATATATATATATATATATATATATATATATATATATATATATATGTATGAGGGACTACACCCCTAAATGTACAAATTGAGTACTGCTTGTCATTTTCATTTTTATATATATATATATAATGCTTTATTCATTTTACTCCTAAAGTACACATTATCCTAAAGTTCAGCTTGTCTAACTGTGTATTGTTTTTTAGCCAGTTAAAACAAAGATGTTCTCTCACATTAAGCATAATACACTAATAAAATAAATTAATTGATAAGAAATATATTTAAATTAAACTAATTGGTCTCACACATGCAACTCTTTAATATGACTCAGCTGATTAAATCATATAAAAATTTAATCATCTTTCATTGTAGTCACATAACCAACTAATCTTAACCCTTTATTGCCAAACATATCATGTTTGATACATAAGTTCCAAGGACCTTTATCTCATCAAAATGATAAATATTTTCATCAAAAACCTATTAGAAAAAAAAAAAAGTATTCTACCCCCTTGAAGAATATCATTTGACTACAGGCAGGTGAAGTTGTATTTTGGCCCTGTTCAAAATGTTTGCTTTTATAAAAACAACCAAACATTTTTTCAAGGAAAATCATTGGGGTTGTGGTTGGAACAACATCTTTATTGTTACTCTTTTTTTAAAATAAGTATTTTCTGCATATAAAGAACAAATATTGACTAAAAACTTTACGTAAAAAATAGTTGCCAAAACTGCCCAATGTGTCAAATATGATACAAAAAATGTATCATAAAATCATATTTTTGTGCATTTGGTTAAAAGGGTTAATGAACATCTCAGTTCTAAAAAAATTGAATATTAGGTCCGGGGGGGCTTTTGAAGGTTTAAAATAGAGGTGCATGTAGCATAATTTATATATATATATATATAAAAAAAAAAAAACATTCAATACAGCCAATTTTTCTCTGGTAACTTTTGTTTTTCTCTTTGTCAAGCTAGGATTTCAGAAGTAACAGGAAGCTTAAACACATAGTTAACATTTACCTGCTCGCCACTTCATCTCAAAACATTTTTTTTAATTATTAACTCACTCTTGAATGTAATCCGTAACTTATGTCTAAAATATTAAACTAAAACACAGAAAATTAAAATGATTACTAGTCGCATGTCTTTCAATGATTCAAAATTGAAAGTAACAGCTGATATTTTAAAAATATATTTTAATCCTACTTGTTATCAAGATGTATTTCCTGCATAAAAGTCATACAATATGGTTCCAAGGTGTGACTTGATATTACTTTCCTTGTATACGGGGGGTATAATCTTCTACTGTATTGCTTGGCTAAGTTGTTAAAGTATCATACCCAGACCAGACCCCTCAAGTGTTATACTTAAATGGGCCACTAGATGCCCTCTGATGCCTCTCCTCTTACTTACCAGATCTTTTTATTCCCTCTGCATTGCACTCACCTCACTCTTCCAGCCTGAACTTCTTTGATGTCATAATCAATATATTAAGATGGTGCTGTGAATTAATGTTTTTTTGTTTGGTTTGCATTATTTCTTTAAGAGACCTAATGCTTGCTGAAGCAGAGTGTCTTCATCAACCTTTAATTACATCTGATACGCCTTCTGATCTGTTGCTATGACTACAAGAACTAAAAGACTGTTTACTGCTGCTTGCTGTACCTCAAGCCAATTTTTGTCCAGCTTCTTAAAGTTTGAGTCAAGAAACCTGCAGATAATGCAGTAAATATACATCTTTCACACCACTTGGAAGTGGCAGTAGCTCAGTCCTGCAGTCCAAGCTTCCTGGTTCAAGTCCCAGTTAGACTAAGGTATGATTGTCGAGAGCGTTGCCAGTTCATTAAAAAGGTGCCATTTCGAAAGGCCGCAAATACCAAACTGCTTGGCCTGCTCAATCATGAACAAGCCCCTTACTCTACACAAGTGTATGTCCACAGATTTTGAGGGTCTATTTTTCTTATTCCTAGCCTATGTGTAGATAACATGTTCAATTACATAGTTGGTGTGCCTGATATAGAAAAAAAAAATTTAGATCCCAAATTTCACGATATAATAAAAATCTTAGTCTTATCTTTAATGTTTTTCATGTTAATTTATAAGTCAACTTTTGAAGTTACTAATCAGTACACAACACTTTTTTACTATTTGAAAACAGAGTGCTGAATGAATAGGATAACTGATCATTTAGACAAAAAGTGCCTTTTTACCCCTTTACCTACTGAGGCTAAGTAGCAGTCTGGACATACATATTTTATCATAATGGCTGTAAAACGGCCTGAAAATTCCCCATGTCTGAGTGCTTTGCCCCTTCTTCCAGTGGTACATGATCTTTTAGAATTTTAAACATCTGGTAACTGATAATTGCTCATAGTATTACAGTATTTGCAGTTTAAAGGAAAGGAAACAAAAAATGAAATGGATGTTTTAGGATTTAAGTTAGACAGAACAATGAAATTGACAGAAAATGCAGCTTCTCAGCTTTTTCAGCATTGGAATTTTTTGGATTGGGCAAAAACTTGTTTCTTGTTTTTATCTAGTCGCGTCCCCATTTTCTCAATATTTAGTCTCCTCTTTTTCACATAGCATCAGATTATTATAAATTTGTATTCCATTTACAGAAGTATGACATTTACACAAGTATGACATTTACAGAAGTATGGCCGTCACTTCATTCACTATCATTGTTTAGGTACATTCTGTCTTTCCTGCTGTCTTACAGACCAAACAACCCACATGTTTTATTTCACCATCCTTCATGTCTTTATACCTTTTAGATTTTACACCCTTAAGTATTGTCATATATCATTTAATCATATTATCATACTCATATCCGTCAAAGGTCATTTTGACTATTTTTTTCTTAAATACTCTCATAGTACTGCTGCACCTGGTTTCTTCTTGTAAGCTGTTCCATTGATTGACTCCATTAACTGTGATAGTCATGGCTTTCAATGTGGTTCTTACTGTTCTCTTTTTGAAAATCATTTTACCTCTTAAGTTATGTTTCATCTGTCTTTTTATGAATCTTGTTTTTAGGTTCCTTGGTAGCTGACCGTGTGCCGCCTTGTACAATGCCTGCACAGTCCTGTATTTTATCAAGTCATACAGTTTTAGGATCTTTGCTGTAATAAACAGCTGATTTGTGCGTGCTCAATAGCTTGCGTGATGAATAATTCTTACTGCTTTTTTCTGCAGTGTTAACATACTTTTAGTATTCATTTTGTAAGTATTTCCCCATATCTCGCTGCAGTATTGTATGTGCGGTGCCACCAGAGCCCAATAAACAGTGAGAAGTGATTTCTGATTCAGCAGTTTTTGTGCTTTCCACAGTATTGATACACTCCTGGCTATTTTTTTTTCTGTATACGATATATGAGGTTTTCAGTTTAGCTTATCATCAATGATTACTCCCAGAAATTTGAATTCATTAACCCTTTGTATCTTGGTACCGTTTATATCCATATTAGCGTCACAGTCACTGTTTTTGTTGCCGAATAACATAAATTTTGTCTTGTCTAGGTTCAGAGATAGTCTGTTTATATTGAACCATATTTGTAGCTTGTTTAGCTCTTGGTTTGTCATAGTGATCTGCTCCTTCAGGTTGTCTCCCGAGCAGAAGAGACTTGTGTCATCTGCAAATAGTATGAATTTAATGTTTTCGGATACTTTACATATATCATTCATATAAAGAGTAAATAACTTCGGGTCTAATACAGACCCCTGTGGGACCCCGCAAATAGTGTTGAGGCATCTTGATTTTTTTCCTGCTACTTGGACGTATTGGTATCTGCCATTCAGGTAGCTCCTGAGCCAGTTCAGCGCTTTACCCCTTACGCCCAGCTTTTCTAGTTTATAACAAAGTATATTGTGGTCAATTGTATCAAATGCTTTCTTTAGATCAATAAATATTCCGATACTCAATTTTTTTTGCTTGATCGTGTCAGTGATTATTTCTACAGCTTCCATTATCGCTAATGCTGTGGAACGATTTTCTCTGAACCCATATTGACTATCATATAGCAAATTATGTTTCTCAATGAATTTATCTAGTCTGCTGCTGAACAGCTTTTCTAGTATTTTGGAGAATTGTGGTATTATTGCTATTGGCTTATAGTTATTGAATTCCTCCTTGTTGCCTTGTTTATGCGAAGGGATTATTTTTGCAACTTTCATTTCATCTGGGAATTTTCCTGTCTGAAACAATAGATTACATATATGGGTCAAAGGTGATGCAATCTCTTCTTGTACCATTTTGACTAGTTTCATGTCAATGTCGTGGACATCTTTTTACGTTTTTCCTGTGCATTTATTAATCAGTTGTTTTATTTCTCTGTCGTCTGCTGGAGTCAAAAACATGATATAAGATTCAAAGAAACATCCCTGGCACGGTCATCTAGTTCCTTCTTGAGTCTTTAGTCTTCATCAGATCTTTTCAAGTCATCAGCAACCCCCACCATTGCAGACTCATTGGCGGATTTCCTTTTATACTCCATGCTCATCCATGAGCCAAGAATCTTCTGTCAAGTTATGTAAGTCATTGAGTTTCAATAAATAACATTTCATTCATTAACTTGTCTGTCCAGATTGCACAATAGTTCATTGCATTCAGCCCACTACATAAAGGGAGTTGAAACTAGGAAATGAGATTCTTAGAGCACGATTTGTAACGACCCAAAATGTTATTTAAAAAAAAGAAGAGAAAGAAAAATGAAATAAAACCTGAAATGTAATAACTGATCAATAATATAACAAAAGTGCTGAGCCTGAAATGTAATTAAAAAACCCCAATAACTGGTTGATAATGTATCAAGATGTTGAGCTGGCAAAAAGTTAGTAAATTTTGGGCCAGCCTCTTGTTACATATCAACCAGTTATTACATTTCGGTTTTATTACACCTTTTTTTTATTATTACATTTCAGGTAGTTGCATTTTGGGTTGTTGTTACATATTGCACTCTTACAGGCCCTGCTAAAGCAATTCAGGTGTACAGCTTCTGAAGTGACAGGAACATTTTTTAAGGAGCTATTTTTTAATATTAAATTAAGATTTAGAGCCTTAATTTGAAAATAATACAACATCTTTGACCATGTGGATATTATCCATGAATTTCAGGAACAATACACGTACACAAATTAAAGATGCTGAACAGCAAAACGCCAATGAGAGAGAGAGGTGGAGAAAACATTGCTATACTAGGCAAAAGTTAATTTTAAAACAATGTTTTATTATATGTGTGTGAGTTATCAAAAATTCCCTTCGAGGGACTGAAGCTCACGTACATTTTTTATTGAAACTGTCTTTTACAGCAAGTCGGAGACAATGTTGGCACAAGACATTTAATTGATTTTATCACTGCAGTAGCAGGAGGCAGGACACCAGGAGGCCACTTGCGAGTCGTCACAGTCATACTCCTTTGTCAGGTCAGGACAATTATCGTACTTGTCCATGAATTCACAAGGGTTGGCTGGAAGAGACAGAAACACAGAGAGAGTTAATGCATTCAAAATTCCAAAAAGTAACACCGCAAGAGTTTTCTGTTCAGATTAGAGGCCTTGAATGTCACAACTCATAAAATATGCTTAAGTCTGTATTTACGTTTTTAAATCAAGATCTAGGAAAGAATCAAGTTCCGATCTCTGTGTGCTCTACTCACTGAATATTTTTTTAGATCTAACTAGAGCCCAACCGAGGGAATTTGATATATCGGCCAATATCTGATATATTGGCTGATAACTAATATATCAGCCGATATACAAAATAAGAACATTGATATACATAGTATTTATACAGTACATGAACACAAATTCTTATAGTACCCCCCCCCCCCCCCCAAAAAAAAAAAAAAAAAAAAAAAAGGATTAAAGACAAAGAAGCAGAACACCACTAAATTAAAATGAGGAACTTTAATTTGTAACACTGTCAATGTAAGGACTGTAAACCCAACTATTTCAGAGAGATGCAACTTACATGACGTTAAAACTGTATAATTGTCTTATAATGGACAATGGTGGACATGTAAATAAATAGTTGCATTTATCTTTATCTCACAGAGATGATTTACACAACTTTAAAACTGTGTAACAGTCTTATATTACGTGATGTTGGACATGGAAATTAACAGTTGCATGATTTTTTGTTTATCTCCTAAAAATGATTCACAGAACTTAAAAATTCTCTGGATCCCAAATCCACCAGGGATATAAAGAAACCACTCATTTTTAAATGACTGGTGACAGAGCAATAAAGTTAATACATTTTTTTTTTTTTTTTTTTTTTTATTTCGGGCACGTCAGCACACTTATACAACATCGATCAAATTCTACATGTCCGAAAGGGAAGACGGGAGAAGCAGAGCTTATCTAGTCCCGTCCCCATTTTCTCAGTATTTAGTCTCCTCTTTTCCACATATCATCAAGTTCACAATACATCAGTTACATATTGAAAGATGACGATTAATCTGTGATGATTTAATGGTCTAAATTTTCTTTTGAAAAAAATACTTTCACTCTCGAAGTTTTTTTTTTTCAGTTGTGAGTTAAGGTTATTTGGCATTAGACACATTTTCATATTGCGAATTTGCCACTTACTGCACAGTCTGTCGTCACACGAGTCTGGACAGTCAGCACAGGAGGGTCCTTTTTTGTAGGGCTTAGAAAACTGGTAGTTTCCACTGCAATTTTGACCAGGGAATCATAGATGGACTTGATGCAATCAACAAATGTATGTCTATATAACTAACATAGCTACATGTTTAAAATATATAAGACATTTGTTAAATTAAATTTCACTGGGGTATGAAGGTGAAATAATATGCAAATGGTGGTTTACTGCATTAATCAATGCTTCAAAAGATAACCGTACATCTGCTTAGTTTGCATGTGAAATAGTGACTAATAAAATAACAAAACATAAAATCAGAGAGAGAATACATATTAAAAAATAGTGAATACAAAAAATACTTAAAATTAAAAAAACTGATTTATCTGGGATACATAAAATTCAGCTGACAAAGACTCAGATATTTTTAGAAAACATGTCATACTTTCAAAGCAAATGGAAAAGGGAATACTTGCACTTACGGTGGGCAGTATTGACAAACAAAGAAGTATTTGAATTTTTTATTGGGGCAGTGGGCCACAGCACAGCCAACAAGGTTGGACCTATAACAATAAACCTGCAAACACATGAAAAAATAC
Organism: Labroides dimidiatus; assembly: GCA_030710495.1. Classification (NCBI taxonomy): domain Eukaryota; kingdom Metazoa; phylum Chordata; class Actinopteri; order Labriformes; family Labridae; genus Labroides; species Labroides dimidiatus. The sequence goes on from CM061158.1 coordinate 12,781,168, forward strand.
AACATGAAATCATGATATTCTCGACACAAGTCTTTCAGTACAAACAGGTGTTGTCCAGAATGTTAAATGTTCAATATTACCTGTGTAAAATGTCCAACTAGTCCTCCATGAATGGGCCCTACTCCATATTTCCAGTCTCTCCCCTCATCGTACCAGGCCTGGACAACTTCATCCCAGCTGTTCTTGTGGGAAGACATGAATAGATTTTCTCCACAACTGTAAGCTACAGGTTTAAGGCAAGGAAAAGTGATATTTAATATTTGAGTTTGATCAGTTGATCACTTTCTTTTTGAAAACAATAAATTGATTAATGATAACATTTTTTACATTCTTAATCATCAATCAACTAATCTGTTGTCCAGAGGATGGTGTAATTACCTGGGATCTTTCTCTGTTTTGCCTTGCTGTGCTTCATGGAGCAGGTGTCAGCCCATTTCTGAGCATTGAGTGCAGCCTCGTTGCTCCAGCTCTGTGCAGGGCACAGGACAAATGGAGATCACTACGGCTTATACACCAAAACATTCTAAGTACTGTGAGATGGTGTCATAAATTGTTCAATCTGTAATGCAGGTTGTTTACTTCTATGCACCATTAGTTACTACAATTAACAACACAAGCACATGTATGTTCGAATTCCTGTTCAAGGATAAAATACTACGGAGAGTATGACAGGTAAACACTTAGCCCATATCACACGCCCGAAAATTCATGAGGGCTCTGTTCATGTTTCTTGTAAGTAATGTGTAAAAAGCTCTCTGAGCATTTCTGTGTTGTTACCATCTTCAACATGTTGGCAGCAGGGGGATCAACCCCTCTCCTCAGCTGGTTATGCTTCTCTACGATCCAGTCCTTCTCTGTTTCAGTGAGCGGGATGGGAACTAAATGAATAAGTCACAGCAACATCAAAAACAAAAGAATGTCATTCTCTGTACAAAGTTTGAAAGAGTATGTTAATACAAAATCTTGTAGCTTATCATATGAATAATATTTGCAACACATATGACACTCACCCCCCTTTTGATGTGGGTTTTAGGAAAAAACAGAAAAAACACTGATTGTTATTAAATAATAAACACATATGCATGTTCAAAAGCTGGATAGATCAAAAAATATATCCTGCAACAAGATTTGGTATAAAATATACACTTACATAGCCTCCCAAGGTGCCCGGCACTTGGAGGACAGCAAAAAGACCCAGGGCCCAAAGAAAGCCTGAAGTGTACATGGTTCAATCCAGGAATGTCTTCTTGAGTCTCAGGTTTGATTTATATATACAGAACGACAGGAAAATGTGACAAATAAGCACACAACCAAACCGAAGAAAGCATTTTGTCAACGTGGCACTAGTAAAAACATCCTTGATGTGATATGGTCTTTGTTTACCTTGTACACACTATATTTGAGCAAGGATATGAGAGAAGATTTGCCAAAGCAACATGTTATCTTTAATTAAACTTTGACAATTAAAATGTTATACAAATACCTGGAGCATTGAGAAGATTTGGAACGTAGTAAAAGGGTACGCTTTAATATTTTCCAAGTCTTCCAGCAGGCTACACTTTATTGTGCAAGGTTCAGAAACTGCTTGACTTATAATTCTCAGAAAACGTGAAAGATTAAGTTCAGAGTTCTGTTGATTATTTTATAAATATATAATGCTTTTTTCATTTCACTCCTAAAGCACATATTATCCTAAAATTCAGTGTATTTAACTGTGAATTGTATTTGTAGCCAGTTAAAACATAGATGTTGTTTCACATTAAGCATAATATAGTAATAAAATAAATTAATTGATAAAATAAAATATATTCAAATTAAACTAATTGGTCTCACACATGCAACTCTTTAATATGACTCAGCTGATTAAATCATATAAAAATTTAATCATCTTTCATTGTAGTCACATAACCAACTAAACTTAACCCTTTACTGGCAAACATATATTGTTTGATACCTAAGTTCCAAGGACCTCTATCTCATCAAAATGATAAATATTTTCATCAAAAACCTATTAGAAAAAAAAAATGTATTCTACCCCCTTGAAGAGTATCATTTGACTACAGGCAGGTGAAGTTGTATTTTGGCCCTGTTCAAAATGTTATGTAATCAACCAAATGTTTATGAAATCAACCAAACACGTCCTTTTTGGGGGGGGGGGGGGGGCTTTTGAAGGTTTAAATTGGAGGTGCATCTAGCATCACTATAAAAAAAAAACCAATTCACAACAGCACAGTTTTTCTCTGGTAACTTTTGTTTTTCTCTTTGTCAAGCTAGGATTTCAGAAGTAACGGGAAGCTTAAACACAGTTAACATTTACCTGCTTGCCACTTCATCTCAAAACATTTTTTAAATAATTAACTGACCCTTTAATGTAATCCATAACTTATGTCTAAAACATTCAACTAAAACAAAAAATTATAATGATTACTAGTCACATGTCTTTCAAAGATATCTTTTTCACTGTATCTCTGTTTCTGTTTCATTATCTTTTCAAAATTGAAAGTAACAGCTGATATTTTAGAAAGATATTTTAATCCTACTTGTTATCAAGATGTCTTTCCTGCATAAAAGTCATACAATATGGTTCCAAGGTGTAACTTGATATTATTTTCCTTGTATACTGGGGGTATAATCTTCTACTGTATTGCATGGCTTCTCAGCTTTTTCAGCATTGGAATTTTTTGGATTGGGCAAAAACTTGTTCCAATATTCAAAAGTCATCTGGCAATTTCCCAATATCTCCAGTGTTTTACTCTTTCCGAGGCTATGTCACATGCTTGTAATTACCGTAATGAACCATATATCGCTCTAAAACACAAATTCTTTCGTTTCCAATGCTACTGATTGAACAAATTGCAACAGAGTTACAGTAATAACCATAGACTGTATATAGAATGGACAGCATGGCTCCACCCTTTACCATTGTACAGTTTAGAAGCCAAAAAAACCTCCGTCATGGGAGCCGCCATTTGCCGCAATTGTGCAGCTATAGTCTGCGCAGTAGAGACTTACAAGGAACTGGGAAATCTGAGTGGAAAAGGGTGACAAAAATGATTTATTTTTTTACTTAGATCATCTAATCTCTTCTTAACTGTCCATCCTGATGTATTTTATTATTCCTGAAAAAAATACACATGAAGGGCAGCTGTCAATCATTGTTGAATGAGACGTAAAACCCTGTTTTTAACCTCTAATAACTGATAAAAAAAAGAAACATTTCAGGAAAAAGTGGACCTGCAGCCTAATAATGTCTAAATATCACCACAGCATACGGATGTGAGAAACATTTCTATGAGGTGTAATAATTTTTTTAATTTTGTCCACAGCCCCTCTGGAATGAATAGAGAGGCGGAGTTTTTGTCTTGTACTGCAGCCAGCCAGCAGAGGGAGCAGTTTTTGTGGTGACCTCAGTTTGAGCCAAGGGGCAATATCTAGTCTGAAAATATGAGGCAATGCGGAAGTGCTAAAGGCTGCTGTTCCTTGAATGTCAGCTTGAGGCTGGCTCCGGAAGTACCGGAAGTCACATACACACCAAGCCAAAAACAAAAAAAAAAAAAGAAGCCGTTTTCACGGCCAAAATAAGCATATTTACAGCCTGGTACAAAGAATGTCTCCTGTCTGACTCGCTTATGACAATAACAGCGCGCACTGTACAGGGGTGAATTTTTTTTCTAACTCAGCAGTTTCCACAACATTAAGCTCGCCAGTTCGTCCAATCAAAGGCACAGCTCAGTTCATGTGACTGCCGGGCACCCTATGTTACTGTGGAGACTCACAGCCTGCCTTGTTTCCAATATGGCCGCGCCGGCCGTGTTGCTTCAAAAATCTGTTTCAGAAACAGACGGGGACATCGCGGTGACTACGTCCATTAATTATACAGTCTATGGTTTGAGCCGAGCGAGATGACGTCAGTTTTTTTTCAGTCTATGGTAGTAACACAGTGGCTAAGGTAAATATAGCACAGTAGGTTCTTTGTGTGTGAAATTTCGCAAACTAATACTGAGCCTGATGGACATTAGATATGAAAAATTAAATGGGATAAACCAGTGGCGTCACTAGACTTGATACTGTACTGGGGCACACCTGAGGCACAAAGAATTCATGAGAGTGTGCAAAATGCGCAAGAAAAAACCCCCCAAAATATTCAGCACTTATTAATCATCAAAAAACATTAATAGATCTTTAAACTATTTTTATTTTACTATTTTTGACTATATTTATACTACACCAATATTCAAAATCAAATGACTCAGAGGCAAAAAAAAAAAAAAAAAAATGACTGGGACATCATTCACTGATGGTCAACTCACCTCTGCTCTTGCTCATCAGCTTTCATCTTTCCCTCACCTCTTCCAGCACTCAGTTGTTCCACTTTGTCTGGACAGACATGGAAATATATTTAAAAATATCTAATTGGGGCAACAAAACCCAATATTTTTAGCCATGTTTCTGGTGACAAATACAGAAAATTAAAAAAAAAAAAAATTCTGGCAACAAAACCAGATGCTTAAGCTGTATCCATTTTTCTGGAAACAAAACAAGATTATTTTAGTCAAAGACAAACCGATTAACAAGACAAGCCTATTGTGCTATTTTTCTGTGAAATAAACTTGAATGGTTTAAAACTTTGGCTCACGACTTGATTTTAGGGGGAAAAAAAAATTCTTCCTGAAGATAGACCATTTGAGAACCACTGCACCATCCATAGGCTATATCTGTCAACTAACACAAGCTTACTCAAAATCATCATTGATGCAGAGGTCCTGAGCAGAACCAGCAGACCATAACCAACATTATTTTCATGCTGATGAAACTCACTGGAAATTCCCCCTACAGCTCGTACAGCAAATAACCATGGTTGTCTTGATACAAGGAATAACATTAGCTGACTTAGCATTAACTTAAGACAGACTTATGTTGCCTAGCTAGCTAGGACTTCACTTACTTCTCTCATTCCTTGCTGCTTTGTCCCTGCTGCGGGCGAATAACTTTCTGATATCCATCTAGGAGTTACAGTTAGAGTCAAATCAAAGTCAAAATAGTATATTTAACAGGTTGTTGTCGGCTAAGATTACCTACCTCACGTAGTGATTCTCATCGCCTCTCTCTCTCTCTCTCTCTCTCTCTCGCTCTCTCTCTCTCGCTCCCTCTCGCTCGACCTCGCTCGCTCTCTCTCGCTCGACCTCGCTCGACTTCGAATTGACACAGCAGTATTATTAGCTGAAGTCGCCACACGTGAATAAATTACCATATTAATTAGCTATGTGTGCATTGTTTATGTGAAGTGAATACAGTAGCATCGAATTACCATACTAAGTAGTATGTGCGCTGTGCTATGTAGACTTAAAACTCTGAAGTGATTTTTTTTTTTATTGGTGAAATTTTTTACTGGGGCACGTGCCCCAGTGAAATCTGTCTGGCGACGCGGCTGGGATAGACATAAATTATTCTTAGTCTCAGACTCTTTTTTTAAATTACAAAGCTTTGTTTAAAAGTATACACCCAGGATAAAGTGTGCTCTTGCTACTTAACAGCTAACATATCAGGCTAACAGTCTATTCATTTCACTTTGTTTCTGTGGTAGTACTACATATGTATCTGTTCTTTCCATAAATACAAGAAATGAGAAGAAGATGTAATGTAAGATTCAAAGAAACATCCCTGACAAGGTCATCTAGTTCCATCTTTAGTCTTCATCAGATCTTTTCAAGTCATCAGCAACCCCCACCATTGCAGACTCATTGGCGGATTTCGTTTTATACTCAATGCTCATCCATGAGCCAAGAATCTTCTGTCAAGTTAAATTAAGTCATTGAGTTTCAATAAATAACATTTCATTCATTAACTTGTCTGTCCAGATTGCACAATAGTTCATTGCATTCAGCCCACTACATAAAGGGAGTTGAAACTAGGAAATGAGATTCTTAGAGCACGATTTGTAACGACCCAAAATGTTATTTAAAAAAAGAAGAGAAAGAAAAATGAAATAAAACCTGAAATGTAATAACTGATCAAATAACATAACAAAAGTGCTGAGCCTGAAATGTAATTAAAAAAAAACAAAACAAAAAAAAACAATAACTGGTTGATAATATATCAAGATGTTGAGCCGGCAAAAAGTTAGTATATTTTGGGCTCAGCATCTTGTTACATATCAAGCAGTTATTACATTTCGGTTTTATTACACCTTTTTTAATTATTACATTTCAGGTAGTTGCATTTTGGGTTGTTGTTACATATTGCACTCTAACAGGCCCTGCTAAAGCAATTCAGGTGTACATCTTCTGAAGTGATGGGAACATTTTTTAAGGAGCTATTTTTTAATATTAAATTAAAATTTAGAGCCTTAATTTGAAAATAATACAACATCTTTGACCATGTGGATATTATCCATGAATTTCAGGAACAATACACGTACACAAATTAAAGATGCTGAACAGCAAAACGCCAATGATACCCCTTTTCGACCAAGCTGGTTCCAGGGCTGGTTCGGAGCTAGAGCCAGACATAGCACCAGTTCTTTGGTTTTCCACAGACTAAGCACCGGCTGCTGGCTCTCAAAACTGGTTCTTAGCAAGCACCAACTCTTCGCTGGGCCAGAAGAAAGAACCACGTTACGTCGGGGGCTACGGGCTTATGTCAGGGTGTGGGGGCGGGATTATTGACCAACCAAAGCGGAGTCAAAACACGGAAGCGAGCCATTTTTAAAAACACCCGGTAGAGAAACAGAAGGAGAAGACACGTAAAACAATGGATTTCAAACCCAAACAGCAGTGGTCAGTGGAGGAGACGACCTTTCTCCTGGCGGTGTGGTCTTCTGCGGAGGTCCAGAGGAAACTGGAGGGAGCTTCCAGGACCAAAACCGGTATTTGAACATATGCAGCGGGAAATGGCGGCAGGGGGCTACGAGCGCAGCATAGAGCAAATCGTAAACAAGCTGAAGAAGCTAAAGAAAGACTACAGGGACCAAAAGACCGAGCTGAGAGAGAGAGGTGGAGAAAACATTGCTAAACTAGGCAAAAGTTAATTTTAAAACAATGTTTAATTATATGTGTGTGAGTTATCAAGAATTCCCTTCGAGAGACTGAAGCTCACGTACATTTTTTATTGAAACTGTCTTTTACAGCAAGTCGGAGACAATGTTGGCACAAGACATTTAACTGATTTTATCACTGCAGTAGCAGGAGGCAGGACACCAGGAGGCCACTGTCGGGTGGCCACAGCCATACTTCTTTGTCAGGTTAGGACAATTACGGTACTTGTCCATGAATTCACAAGGGTTGGCTGGAAGAGACAAAAAACACAGAGAGAGTTAATGCATTCAAAATTCCAAAAAGTAACACCGCAAGAGTTTTCTGTTCAGATTAGAGGCCTTGAACGTCACAACTCATAAGATATGCTAAAGTCTGTATTTACCTTTTTAAATCAAGATCTAGGAAAGACTCAAGTTCCGATCTCTGTGTGCTCTACTCACTGAATATTTTTTTAGTTCTAACTAGAGCCCAACCGAGGGAATTTGATATATCGGCCAATATCTGATATATTGGCTGATAACCAATATATCAGCTGACACAAAATAAGAACATTGATATACTCAGTATTTATACTGTACATGAACACAAATTCTTATAGTACCCCCCCCCCCCCCCAAAAAAAAAAAAAAAAAAAAAAAGGATTAAAGACAAAGAAGCAGAACACCACTAAATTAAAATGAGGAACTTTAATTTGTAACACTGTCAATGTAAGGACTGTAAACCCAACTATTTCAGAGAGATGCAACTTACATGACTTTAAAACTGTATAATTGTCTTATAATGGACAATGGTGGATATGTGGATAAATAGTTGCATTTATCTTTATCTCACAGATATGATTTACACAACTTTAAAACTGTGTAACAGTCTTATATTACGTGATGTTGGACATGGAAATTAACAGTTGCATTATTTTTTGTTTATCTCCTAAAAATAATTCACAGAACTTAAAAATTCTCTGGATCCCAAATCCACCAGGGATTTAAAAAACCACTCATTTTTAAATGACTGGTGACAGAGCAATAAAGTTAATACATCAGTAACATATTGAAAGATGACGATTAATCTGTGATGATTTAATGGTCTAAATTTTCTTTTGAAAAAAATACTTTCACTCTCGAAGTTTTTTTTTTTTCAGTTGTGAGTTAAGGTTATTTGGCATTAGACACATTTTCATATTGCGAATTTGCCACTTACTGCACAGTCTGTCGTCACACGAGTCTGGACAGTCAGCACAGGAGGGTCCTTTTTTGTAGGGCTTAGAAAACTGGTAGTTTCCACTGCAATTTTGACCAGGGAATCATAGATGGACTTGATGCAATCAACAAATGTATGTCTATATAACTAACATAGCTACATGTCTAAAATATATTAGACATTTGTTAAATTAAATTTCACTGGGGTATGAAGGTGAAATAATATGCAAATGGTGGTTTACTGCATTAATCAATGCTTCAAAAGATAACCGTACATCTGCTTAGTTTGCATGTGAAATAGTGACTAATAAAATAACAAAACATAAAATCAGAGAGAGAATACATATTAAAAAAGAGTGAATACAAAAAATACTTAAAATTAAAAAAACTGATTTATCTGGGATACATAAAATTCAGCTGACAAAGACTCAGATATTTTTAGAAAACATGTCATACTTTCAAAGCAAATGGAAAAGGGAATACTTGCACTTACGGTGGGCAGTATTGACAAACAAAGAAGTATTTGAATTTTTTATTGGGGCAGTGGGCCACAGCACAGCCAACAAGGTTGGACCTATACCAATCAACCTGCAAACACATGTCAAAAATACAACATGAATTCTCCAGAATCAAACATGAAGTTTGTGATCTTTATTTTATGATATTCTCGACACAAGTCTTTCAGTACAAACAGGTGTTGTCCAGAATGTTAAATGTACAATATTACCTGTGTAAAATGTCCAACTTGTCTTCCATGAATGGGCCCCACTCCATATTTCCAGTCTCTCACCTCGTCATACCAGGCCTGGACAGCTTCACCCCAGCTGTTCTTGTGGGTGGACATGAATAGATTTTCTCCACAACTGTGAGCTACAGGTTCAAGGCAAGGAAAAGTGATATTTAATATTTGAGTTTGATCAGTTGATCACTGTTTTTTTGAAAACAAAGAATTGATTAATGATAACATTTTTTACAGTCTTAATCATCAATCAACTAATTTGTTGTCCAGAGGATGGTGTAATTACCTGGGATCTTTCTCTGTTTTGCCTTGCTGTGCTTCATGGAGCAGGTGTTGGCCCATTTCTGAGCATTGAGTGCAGCCTCGCTGCTCCAGCTCTGTGCAGGGCACAGGACAAATGGAGATCACTACGGCTTATACACCAAAACATTCTAAGTACTGTGAGATGGTGTCATAAATTGTTCAATCTGTAATGTAGGTTGTTTACTTCTAGTTACTACAATTAACAACACAAGCACATGTATGTTCCTTAAGAATTCCTTTTCAAGGAAAAAAAATAAAAAGCACCTAGTTTTTAAAAGAATTTAAAAAAGTATTTGGAAAATAATGAAATAATTTGAATGCATTCTCAGCTTGTTACCATTTTCAACATGTTGGAAGCAGGAGGCTCCACATTTCTCCTCAGTTCATTGTGCTTCTCCACTATCTCCACCTGGTCAGCAGTAGTGAGTTCTTGACAAAAACAACAACAACAACAACAAAAAGTTTAACAATTGAATTTGCTTAATTTAATGAAAACAATGGCTTCAGTCACTCACCTATAAGATTATCCCCAGTATCTAAGGTGACATGGACACAAAGAAATATTAACATTTTCATGAAACTTTGACTTTTAGGGCAACATTAATTGTAACAATAACAATCACTCACCCTTCAGGTTTTGGTTGAAGAGATAGGAAAGAAATAACAACAATGTTACAAGTCAAAATTTTACAGAAAATAATACATGTTTGAAAAAAAAAACTTGTCTTACATACACCAAATACTCTGGTAATTATATAATATAGGACTCTGAGTCTCACTTACAAACCAGAGTGCTGAGGTGCTGGGCACCTGAGCAGCAAAAACGCTCAAGGCACAGAAGAGGGTCAAACAGTTTGGAGTCATAGTTGAGTCCAGGACTGTCAATTTCTGAGAGCCACTAGTGTAGTTTATATAGCCTGGACAGGTGACAAAAAAAACAAGCAGTCTAGCAAAACTGTCATGTCATCTAAAGGCCACCCTTGTTGACAAAGGATGACCAAACATCATCAAGCATTTCACAAAGCGCCTCTTTAGATCCCTGATGATGTATGTAAAGCTGCAGTTGTTTACACTGTACACGTGTTGTTACTCATACATAGGCTACTTCTCCTGCATGGTTTCTAGTATCCAGTAAGGGTGCAACCGCACTGGCCATTTGTACCATGCCAAGCACGCTTCAGCCCTAAAGTCCATGCTGTACTCTAGCACGATCCCCCCCCCCCCCCCCCCCCCCACACACACACACACACACACACACACAACAATGCTTCTCTGGTGGCCAACATGTCTTTACTCCAACATGAAGCAGACTTTAGGCACATCCGTGGCCCGCCTATGTCACCATGAAGTGTCTGTTTACATGAAGCGTGGTCATATTAGAGTCAGCACAATGAGGCAAAGACCTTAACTATGACTTCAGTGGCTTTTTTGGCTCATGTTAAGTTGTTTTGGTCCAACACAACCCTCTAACACCCCTGTTATAGTTTAAAGCAACTGTCAAAAGGAACGGTCACAGCGATCATGTCTGGGTGCTCATGCTTGTGCATGAAGTGTACACCTCACCGAAGTGTGCCAAAGAGGAGAAGTGAACCATGCTTAAGCATGGTATACTTGCAGTCACACTGCCCAAACAAAGTGGACTTTAGGGTTGAAGTGTGCTTGAGCATGGTATGAATGGCCAGTGTGACTGTGCCCTAAATATATTAATCTGCTGATTTAAATCTTTACTCTGTGAAGATTATGGTCTCTGCTGTCTGAACTTGGATTCTTTCCCTGCCACTTTTTTCCTTTGTTTGCTATTGTAATTGCTATTTTAATGCCTTGTTGGTTTTACTTTTTAATACAGCATAATTAAGCTGTCATGATGCAGTTTTTGTGACGTTAAAAAAGAATTTATTATAAATATTAAACTATAAATATTTCTTCTATAAATGTCACTATAAATATTAAAACATAATATAAAAGTATAGTTATTTATCCAAAGCTCCTGTCACAGGAAAAAATGACATGTTCTGTAATAAAAAAAAACAACAACAAACATTTCTTTACTGGTCACCATAAACTGCGTAACTACCAACACTGTGTAACTTAAAGATATCCTGGAGATGAAAATGTCCTGAAAGAACCCACTGTGGCTAACTTTTGTGTGTTTATGAGCTTAAAGTCTTAAAGGCTTAATGACCTGCATTCCACGAAGCATTTTGACAATACCATGTGAGTATTTTTCAAGGATGTGTGTGACAGCAAAGAGCAAAGAAATAAAGGGTGTCACTAATGTAGACTGTATATAGTATATCTTTTATATGGGTTTATTTATTCAACCTTTTTTTTATAATTTTCACTGACTTCATTTTGCTTCCATTGCTTTAATTTCTCATTGTTTTATTTCTTTATCTATTTAAGTGTTTAATTTTATTTCTTTCTTGTTTTGGTCTTTTCTCTTTTCTTTTTTGTAGCATAAGTCATCAGAAACAAAGAGCTTTATCTTAATTGTCCATATTGTTACTGATGCCCTTATTGTCTGTACACAGGACGATCTTTGATCTTTGACCTTGCCTTAGCTCTTCATGTATGCGCATTAAAACAGGTGAAATGTGCTCTCCCCACCTTAGGCTTTGGCATTTCATGTGGGTATGTGGAGGAGAGTGCACTCCCAGAACAGAGCTCCCAGATGTAACTTATTGCATGCAAGTTAATAACTCTTCTGACAACAGTGTTCTGGACTGAGCTGAACTATGAAGTGAAATTTCATGGGATCATGATGTGAACACATCCATTAATGAAATATACAGCCATTACAGACTACAATATGAGAATACATGGGTGTAACATGACAGATCTCCTGGAGGTGCAGAATGATTTCATGCAGTGTTTGAAGCGACACACCAGGAAGACCGTAATAACCCTCCTACTCCTAGTCCCCACCCAAAAGCTAAAAAACAATGACCAGGTTCTTCTCTGTCTACAACTGATATCAGTCACGCCCTAACTAGAAAAAATGTGCAAAGTTGCTGGACGTTACAATGTTCCTGACTTATCAGCTCATTTACTAACCAGATGCACTTTCCACAACTTGAGTATCTTTCTGCACAAAGCTGTCTGACTTCTGCAAAGCTGTGCTAAGAAAAAAAAAAAGGAGGTAGGGCCATACCTCAGTGACAGTCGACCTGGAGCCATTTCTCCAATCACACTGAAGTCCTGAGAATCCAGTTTTGTCGTCCTGAGTCACATCAAATCACATCTGGACAAGAAAACAGAAAATACACAGGTGAGAAAACTGTTTAAGTTTAGCTCTCCTTTCAACACAACCACTTCAACACAAGAATGTTTTAACTCCTGCCTACTCTCCATGGACTAAAAAAATCTTAAAATCCACCATTGGGTCCAAACTTCTGTTCTTCTACCAATTTGGTTTTAGGATATGTTTTCAGCTAACCGACTGGCTCACCACTAATCCACTTACTAAGTAGCTGTTGACATAAATGTACTGTCAAGTGTGCAAATGACACTGCAGTGATGATAAACCTGCAAATAGGGAAAATGTGGTGCTGAAAAAAATGACAACTGGTATGTCAGTTCCATCATTACCGCTATTGCCCTCACTTGGACACACAAATGCACATTCAGAAAACAGGACTGCATTTGCAAGTCTTTTTTTTATGTGTGCCACATAAAATGATCTTTTGTGAAGCTGTTCCATTGTAGATGGAACAACATGCTATGCAGATAAAATAAGGTATCTTTATCAGTTCTCATAACATTAAATCAGCTGTATTTTTTTATCTTAAGACTGTTTGCACAACTTAGTAATTACATAATTATCCAACTTGAGTAAAGACATTTTATTTAGTATGTGATAAGTGCTTTACAAATACACAAAGTAGGTTATGTTTGTGGAAACATCTGATGATTCACAAAATTGTGTACACACTTCTTTCTGCTCTCTACTTGTTCAGCTTTGTTTTCCTCATTTTCTTGCTGTTATCTTATTGAGATGAAAACCATCTAAAACCAGCCAGCTCAACCAGACTTAAAAACAATTGCTTATTGCAGGCTGTCAAACTCTACCAGACCTACTGTTCAATACTGCCTGTTGATCTAAATCACTTCTGCAGTCATATTCTGCTATTCCACAAGCCTTTCATTGAATTTTGTCTCAAGTGTCTCATATATATGTACTGTCTGAATGTAAAGTATTTTTTTGATTAAAAAAAAACCAAAACAAACAAAGAATAACTTCAAGACACTCCAGATGCATTTGAATGCAATTCACAAAATTAGAAGACTTTATATAGATGGATAGAAAGACCTATTAAATTTTAATTCATTGTGCAATTTATTTTCTTTTCACAGATAATGGAAACATTTGTTCAAAACACTTTCTTTATTTTTCTTTTTTGTTTAATGTCAGCCAACTGTAATGTTTGTACTTCAGTACAAAACAGGGTGGGCAAACTGTACTATTTACAGATTCTAAGTGTCGAACGTAATAATTATTTGCCATTTAACAGTCAGAAGGGGAAATGCATTCATTTTGTTTTGCCGCCAACAAAGACAAAGTGCACCTTACACATCAGCCCATTGTGTCACTGAACTTATTATTAGTTCCTGTAAGAATTAATACGAAAATTGTACTCAAAACTAAACCCTGAACTTTATATATCAGTCTGCAAAAACTTTCTCCTTTTAAACCTTCCTTAAGAGTGTTTTTATAGACTTTTTACTATCTATTTTTTTCCACTTGTAGATGTCGTGATGAACTGTGTTAACTGACAATGGTTTTCTAAGGTGTTCCTGAGCCCACGTGGTAATATCCCTTACACAATGATGTCGGGTTTTTTTATGCAGTGCTGTCTGAGGAATGAAGGTCAGGGTCAATGAAGGACATTCAGTGTTGGTTTTCAGCCTTGCTGCTTACGTGCAGAGATTTATCCAGATTCTCTGAATCTTTTGATGATATTATGGACTGTAGGTAATAGACTCCTTAAATTCCTTTCAATTGTATGTCAAGAAACATTGTTCTTTAACTGTTGGACTATTTACTCACGCAGTTGTTCACAAAGGAGGTGAACCTCACCCCATCCTTGCTTGTGAATAACTGAGCCTTTCAGGGATGCTCCTTTTAAACCCAATCACGACACTCACCTGTTTCCAATTACCTGTTCACCTAAGGAATGTTCCCATCAGGTGTTTTTGAGCACTCCTCAACTTTTCCATTTTTTTGTTGCCCCTGTCCCAGCTTCTTAGAATGTGTTGTCGGCATCAAATTCAAAATGAGTAAACATTTGCAAACCACAACCACATTTTGAGAAACAATGCTCTAAAAGATTCTTTTCATGCTGCATCGCAAACGAAGATATTCATTGTCGCTCAGTCGCTTTGGTGCATTTCTTTGCAACAAGAGGAAACTTTTCGTGCAATCGGACTGCAAACAATGCCATAAGGTTGAGGGAAATATACAATTTTGAGCATTTTCACCAAGATCTGACTTTTTAGCACTTGAGAACAGAATAAACTGTCTTAATGAAAACATGACGAAACCATTTGACCATCTTGTTCATGAACAATGGTGTCAGGACTTTTCGTCTTGATGACACTGACACTTTCATTTGCATGAATACTTGCTTTTGAGGAATGAACTATCCATTCTGAGCAGTAACACGCTTTTGCGGTTTATCAACTAGGTTTTGCAGTTTGTAATAATAGTTCTGAGAAATGCACTAACTGTTGTGCAAATGTTAATACTGATGTGAGAAATGGACCAACACAACTGAGAAAAACTGAAAAAATAGTCTGTCAACAAATTGCGGTATAAACAGCAAAAGCGTAAATGTAAATCTTGTCCAGTCTCTTGCAATCAATCTATCACATACATTAAGGTGTAACTTACAACTTATGATAATTGTCATCAATTTTGATGACAATAAAGTTTTAACTTTAGCCATAAGTTACATCAGAACATCCCTACAGAGCATACTGCTATATTGACATGACAGCAATTTGTCTTATCCATACACAATGACAAAAGGATTTCTCATTCTGATGTCACTGACATGTACACTGACACATATTTTTACTTTTCAGAGATGAACTAAGGATTTTGAGCAAGAGACTGGCTTTTGCAGGTAATCCATCAATTAGTACGAATTGTTTTGAGAAATGCACGTAATGTTTTGCAAATGTCGAGGATGATTCGAGAAATGTACCAAGTGACTGAGAAAAACTGTAAAGTTCCTCTCAGCAGCTTACAGAAAAGCCCTTCGTTGATGGATCGTTTTAAGGTATTTAAAATTTAATTTAAGTAGACTGTCACTGCT
Organism: Labroides dimidiatus; assembly: GCA_030710495.1. Taxonomy (NCBI): domain Eukaryota; kingdom Metazoa; phylum Chordata; class Actinopteri; order Labriformes; family Labridae; genus Labroides; species Labroides dimidiatus. The sequence continues at coordinate 12,796,757 of CM061158.1, forward strand.
CCCACTTTGCCGACTTGTAAAATATTTTTCAATGTTAGCGCACTAAACTATAAAAAATAAAGTGGATTTTTTTAATGTGCTAACTGTTTATATGGTGGCTCATTTGTCGCAGTTATTCGCCGATAATGAGACGAGTTATATTTTTTGATATGTAGGCCTATTTTTGGATATTTTATTCATAATTAACTGTTTTGGTACAACATGTACACCTAGTACAATGCCGATCTGCTCCCCTCCTGCGATGAGCGTTGGTCGTTACACCATCACCTGAGCATGCGCAGAACACCGTAGCCTATATTTGTTACCAGACATCATCACAGGTTGAAGTGAACATCCTCTTCCACAAAGAGGCATCGTCTTTCGATAACTTGTCGTTTTTTTTTTCCTTCTGACACTGCCACAGCAGTGTTTAAAAGTCAGCACGGAGGGAAAAGAAGCCATAAGATGAAGAAACGCTATGTGGACGCGAACAGGCTACGGAAAATGAAAAAATTGAAAATAACGGAGAGGCTTTCTGAAAGGTAGCTAACACCGCCGTGAACCGTGTAGACAGCCTGGCGGAGGCTGCTTTTGTTGTGGTGCTCGTCTTTGTGTGAAATGTAGCCGTCGTCATCCTGCTCACCTGTGTGCTTCTTGTCCCATCACCTCATTCATGTTGAAGCGTTTCAGACATGTCAATGTAGAGCATTAAAAGGCCCAGTTAGAGCTCATTTAGGAGAAGCAGCTTGAAAACGTCATCTCTAATCAATGAACCAAGATTGTTTATAGACTAGAAATCAGAAAATGTGCAAGTTAACATCGGCCTGATAATCCTCTGGCTGAATCGTCCGCTTTTATACTCTCTTTGAACTCTCTACTCAAACAATAGGCCTACTGTCACTTAATACAATATGATTCTCATGTTGAAATAACAGCAGTGTTTTCCAATTTAAGCTTAAGGAGGGCACTTGATTTATGAACAAAACAAAAAACAACAACAACAACAACAACAACAACAAAAAAAAAAAAACATTTTCACAGCGTCCAGACAGTTGGAGGTGGAAAAGAAGATGGGTTGATGGGTTTCACATGGGACAGAAGATTTAATCACCATAATTCACTTAAGGTTGAAAAACTAAACAGTCTTCCTTTGTGTTGTCGAAAAATTGCTGCACAATCAAACATGCAGGTGTTTTTCTTAAATTGTGAGAATATTTTCATATTTGGCAATTAGGTAAAATAAGAAAAATGATAAACCTGAAATAAGACAGATTTTAAAATCATAAAAATAAACAAGCTGAAAAGCTTTTGTGTTCCACGTCTCTCTACATACTCCCTGTGATGCATTCTTGTGAAGTAAGTTGTTTACCATAGTTGCAGCATAAATTCGCATGGTTTCTTGAAGTATAGATACATTTTGTGGAATTGAATTCAAAACAGGAATTTGAACCATGTGCAGGAAGATGCTGCGGTGCTCCCCCTCTCCTCCACATGAAACATTGCCATGGTTACCAAACAAAGAGGGGCTGATGTGATAGCAGCCTATGGATGAACAGAACAAAGGAGCAAACCACAGCCCCTGCTTGTCTCGTGGTCGCTAATAAAACAAACGGAGGGGCGGGGGGCTGTTATTGTTCTTCATCGCTTCTGCTTAAATGACAGACTTGTTGTTATAGATACTTGATTAAAGGGTCCTATCAATTACAATTGTATAGTTTTTATATGCTTAATGCCTCGAGTTTCTTTACCTGAATCAAATATGTCTTTCATACATCCAAACTGACCCTCTACCCATGTCTGTTGATGTGCTAAGTGGAATAATCAGCTTTTTGTTTTCAGTGCCTACACCATCCTGAAGTTTATGATGATGTGGACGCTGGTGCTGCTTGCAGATTTTATCCTTGAATTCAGACTGGAGTACCTGTGGCCATGCTGGCTCTTCTTCAGCAGCGTTTACACCACTTTCCACTGCCATGGACTTGTGAGCATCACTAATGCTTGATTTCAAATTTCCAGACAATGATGATAATGATAATGATGATTTCTTTTTCTTTATCCGCAGGTTATATGTGTTTTTTTTGTTTGCGCTGCCTTCACTCTGGATATTTTTTGTTTAATTTTCGTTCCTCTACATTGGCTGTTTTTTGTGGCAAGTACATACGTATTGTTTAACTACATATGGCACACAGGTGAGTATACTGGTAGCACATATGACAAGATTTGATCCTAACATAAAAATTAAGCTTTTTTTCCTCTAGATGTCATGAAATCAGTGCTTTTTTGTAACAGATTTTATTCTTTTCCAATGTTTGTGCAGAAAAAGGCATCTGTATATCGACAGCATCCCTTTGGATTCTTCTTGTGTACACAGAGGCTTCACTCCGGCTCAAAGACCTAAAAACCTCTCATGCAAACCTGTCTCATCTGTTTGCTGCACATTGGTACACTGACTTTGTACAAATCATCATTTCAACAGAGCTTTCAGTATTTAGATGAACTGATCTAGTATTAAACTTTTATCAGCTCTCTCTGTGATATCAAGGACTGGCTTTGATGCCGTGTTGTAACCACGTCCACCCTCCATTGTGCTTTTCATTCAGCATTGGATATCCTGTCGTGTACCTTGGGTTTTATGCCACCTGCTATTTCACCAACATCTTTAAGCTGCGCATACAGAAAGCCGTGCAGAGTGAGAACGACTTCCACATGCACCTCCTGCAGCACTCACTGCCTCCAGGCTCGCAGGTTTACCCCAAGACCAGCACAGATGGCAGCAGCGGTGAGTCTTCTGCACTTTGCACCTACACAAAGATGCACCCTTCATCTGCAGGAATGTTTTGATTCTGTGTGTATCATTTAGTTAAGTAGTGGGTCATGCTTTAATAGATTTCATTGCCGATTTCTTTTACATGCAGTTAAAAAAAACAAAGAAAACAGGACACAAGTAGAGACAGAGATAATAGTTATAAGTTACAAGGTTATATGCAATAATTAATGTGTAATAACCCAAAACTTATGTCATTATATATATATAATACCATATATTTCTTAGTAGAATGTACAGATTTTATATTATTTTTGCATATGTTTAAATGTTTATATGACACTTAAGGTCTTTGCATTCTGAGTCTGTCATATTTGGATATGTTTTTAAATATCTGTAATCCAAAAAAAAAAAGAAAAAAAAAAGGAAAATCATCACGCAAAGTCTCCTTGCACACTGAATCCGAAGCATTTATCTTTCTATTAAATGCGAAAATTCGCAGTGCAATGAAAATGGAATCACTGAGCAGTGATCAAGCAGCTGATCCAGAGCAGTGGCTGTCAGTATGTTTGAAGTAGGCACACACACTCAGACACACACATACGCAGGTACACAGACACACCCACACAGACACATTCACAAGTCTTCGTTCATCATCCAAACGAAGCCTGAAATGACAGAAAATGTGTCAGTCCGTCTCACCAGACTTTTTTGTTACTGATAAATTAATCCGTCAGCTAAATTAAATGATGATGATGATGACGTTACAAGTAGCCTACGGCGTCTCTGAATGGTCAAACAACCCTAGAAATGACCTGGACGGCTCCGAAAAAATGCAGAAAACCAAACCTGTTCCAGAAAAAATTATGAAAGATGAAAGTTTTGGTGTCAGTGTGCAAACATGACTGACATTTCATTTTTAAATGTGTGTCATTTTCGGACAAAAAAACGGACTCAGTGTGCAAAGACCTCTATGATTATATTTTGTACTTTCCTATATTTCAACACTTTTTGAATGGGAGTATATGTATTTCCGTCTGGAGATTAATAAAGTATTTCTGATTCTGATATTTAGTAGAAAGTAGTTTCACATTTAATGCTGTTCACTCTCGTACTTTTTATGCCAACCTAACCAACTGCACTTCTCATCAAGGAAAGCAGAAATAGATCATAAAAGAATGAGCTGAGCTCTTTGTTCTTTGCTGTACTTTCAGGATCAAAATGGAAGACAAAGCCCGAGTCAACTCAGTACCAGTGTCAGAATGGTGCTGCAGTGTCCCATGATGAGGGACACACCGTTGACTGCCTCCAGATTTGCAGTGAGGAGAGAGCAACAGAGAGAGGAACACAGGAGGGGAAGTCAGCTGATTCAAACCGGCGGCCGTCTTCAGTCAAAGCCAGCGAGTCCAGAGATCTGCACCATAATGAGGCAGGAGGGCCAGAGTCCTCAACAACTTCAGAAAATCTACCTCAAGAAGAGCAAGGAAGCAAAGCCACACGCGGAACAGCTAAAAACTCCTCACCAAAAGCCCGTAGAGACAGCAGAAACACTCCTTCACCTCCTGCTGGGAGGATGGAGAAGAAACACAGAACCAGTTCGAAACCCATCAGTCCCAACAGGGACGTAATGGAGAAGAACACAACAACAGCTCAGAACTACCACTCGGAACAGATTACCAAGTATGCCACTGTTAATCCTATATCGTCTACATTAGGGCTGAAACACCTCCTTCTCCCTCTGTGAGCTTTCATGTCTTATCTTTTAGGCTGGATCAGGAGCTGAGGCGGCTAAAGGGGGAGCTGCAGACAAGCAGGCAGAATGAGCAGGAGCTGAAGAGTCACATCTGCAACCTGACTAACAGTGAGAGAAGCCTGAGACCAGAGGTGTCTCTGCTCAGACAGTCCAACATGCTGCTGCAGAGCAAGTGAGTCTCTGGCTCCTCCTGTGGGCCTATGCACACATTCCACCAGATAGATAGAAATTTTTTGACTTTTGTTTTTTTAATGACAAATAATTCAGTAAATTTTCTATCTGATGTAATTTTGTGCATCTCAACATACCCTGCCACACTGATTAGCATTAATTTGTTATTGACTTTGAATACATTTCATGTCTTTTTTATAATTAACTCTGACTAGTCAGCTGTATTTGCACTACCTTCATATGATTATGTTTATGAGTAATTTCTTTATAAATTTAGGAATGTGATCGTTATTCAGACAATGAATTGTCATAGAGTTTAATAAAGAAGTGCCCTTTCCAAAAACTTAAAAGGACAGTTAACTGACTGTATTCTTTTTTTCCAAGCCATTGAGGTACAGCATAAGTTTGTAATAAACAACCATAATTATCAGGAAAATATGTATTTCATATATCATATATGTATTTCTACACCAAATCACTAGTTTTGTACGATCAAAAAAGCACGGGACATCAAAATCTCTGCAGGGAAAATTCTTTGAGATAACTTACGTTTAAATCAAAAAGACATCAACCTCAACAAATCCAGCCTGAAACTTGTTATCTTTTGAGATCAGTGCATTTTGCACAGTTTCGATACGACATTTTTAAATCAAGGCACTCTCCACTGACTCAACAACTGTCCAGAAATTACTTTCAAACAGCTTGAACATGGTGCTGACCCACTTATTTTGGATAGGATATAATGTAACTTTCATACTCTTTTTTTTTTTCTCCAGGATTTTGTGCCTGACTAAAAACAAGCAGAGGGACAAACAAAGCAGTGCAATGCTGGAGAAAAAGACCCGAGCAGAGACGGAGGCCAGACTCTCTCTGGAGAAACAGTTGGCTGAGCTTCAGGCTCAGAAACTGGAGGAAGCAGCCAGCACAGCACGGAGCCTGACAAACAGGTACATCACACCTAGCAAACCTGTAAATTAATTTCTACTGGAATGAAAGGTTGGATCTACTTTGGTTTCCTACTGGGTAGAATAAAAGGCTGCTGTACGAGTAGGGCCAAAAATTGAAGAAATAGTTTAAATAGGGTGTATTTTTTTCAAAGCTGAGATTAAGATGAAGGATACAGCTTCATGTCTTTGTTTTTTAGATTGACCCTTGGACCAGGATGCGATAAGCTTAGCTTAGCATAATATTTGATACAGGGAAACAACATTTCAATAGCAACTCTAAAGCTGCTCACAAAGTAGTTTCCTCTGTCGCCAAGACAAAATAATTCACAAAGTATTTTTAACTTTACTCACAAGCCAAAGAGAAGAGTATGGAGTCAGATCAGTCTCAGAATCCACAAATGCACACAGAAGGATTCACAAATGAATGCAGCCTAATAATATCTTCATATCACAACAACATTTCTACAAGGTGTATTAATTTTTAAAGTTTGACTTTAGTCCATTTGGAATGAATGGGGAGACAGTATTTTTCTATATACAGTTTATGTTATCAATCGCTGAAGCTCACGCCTGATCTGCCTGTTACTATACCTCATTTTTTCTATATGGCATTCATATGAAGTTATTAAATAATCTCCAATAGAAGACTTTGAAATGTGTTTAAAAATATATACAGCTTATGATCAGATTTTAGTTGTGGTTACCCTGTGATATCCATGCGGTTGTTAGTACTTCTGTATGCGCAGTTGAACGCTAAAATATCATATTAAACAACACTCTCGAATCTACTGTGATTGGCTGAACTGGGGAGAGACATCTGATTGGCTACAGACATTTCCCTGTTGAAAAAAAAATGCATTTGTGAATCCAAACGCATCAGGGGAGTCTCAAAAATCCACACACAAATGCAGCGTGGCTCACAAATGAAAAGCAGCTCGTATCTTTGTGCGCATTTGTAGATTTTGAGACTGATCTGACTCCATAGAAGAGAAACTCCTTTTGTGGTTTCACATGAGTTAAATGTGTGTTGAAAGACAATGTGCCAGGCCCAGGGATAATTGTTGATGTCCCATTTTATAAAACCAGAATATTTGGATTAAGTTTTTTTTTGCCTTAAAAATGTGAAGATATTACTTTCATCAAAGTCTTTAAAGTAAGGTTTTGAGTAAATAGGAGGCAAATCTGGTTCCTTTTTTGGCAGCTTCCAGTCTTTGTGCCAAGCTAGGCTCAGGATATGTAACTTTTCCCCCTTTATCTCACAGAGGAAGAGGGACAGAGACATAGATCTTAAACTTGTTTGAACAAGTCGAAATGTCATATTTTGTTCTTCCAATGAAGCCCTCCCTCCTCTTTCCTTCTTAACACTCAACGATGATTTTCTCCGTCTCCTACACCAGGCAGGAACACTGTGAAACCCAAATGTTAAGGAAAAGAGTAAAAGATCTAGAGACAGAGTACAAACAACTACAGCTGGAGTTTCAAGTCAAAGAGAGTCGTGTGGTAGATCTAGAGAGTGATGTTGAGGTATCATTTTTTTACACTATTTGAGAATGAACTTGTGAGTTAATGTGTCTGTCAGTCTCCAGTGGTTTGATATCTGATCATTTTCAGTTTGTTCATGCAGCTTTTTTTTGTGTTATTTGATGGTACGTCTATTATTGTTTGATTTTCGTGCACTCTTTCATCACTCTTTTGAACTTAAGTGCTGTCCTTTGTGTTGTGGCGTTAGGTATGCACATTGTTTTACTGTGTGAGTTTTGTTTACGTGTTGGTGGTATATCCTTAATGAAGCATGCTGAAACAGATGCTGGATCTTTTATGAAAACATTGCACCGCCTTGATAAAAGATCATTGGAAGCCTCCTTCAAGCACAGAAAGAATCACCTCTCAGAGTATTTCTGTCATCATGTGAGGCTTTCATGTTTTTTGAATGGCTGGCCACTTCATCATCCGTATGTGGAAGTTGTTTCATGTGTGGTGCATTTGTTCCCCAAGTGTGTCATCTAAAATGCATGTTTAAAGTGGCAAAAAAGTACAAATGAAATTTGAAAAAGAAAGTCAACACACTTGGGGAACCAAAACATCTTTTTTTTAAACCTTAGAGTCATTCAAAACTTCTGATTTATACTTCAATCTTTTTATCCGGGCTCAGGCTTTGGGGAAGTACCGCTGTGTGGAGAAAGAGACAGACATGCTGCTGTCAACTCTGTCAGCCATGCAGGAGAAAGCTCAGCATCTGGAGTACAATCTGAGCGCTGAGACTCGCATCAAGCTTGACCTCTTCTCCGCTCTGGGAGATGCCCGCAGACAACTGGAAATTGCTCAAGGTTCTCACTTTTTTCAATTATCTCTCTTAATTCATTGTACTTTTGATCCCTGAAAGTCATCAGAGGATATCTCAGGTATTGGCACTTACTGGAGCATGGGCGATGATTCAAAGACCAAGTTTCTCCTTGGTAATGTTGGTCCTATAGCCCCACCATGTGGCTGGAAGACATTATCAGGCCTGAATGAAAATGTTTTTTCCTAGATTTAAACAAATGTTTTTATCTTCAGCTTTACATTTGTTTTTTGAAAAAACATTTGCCAACACAAAGGATGAAATTTACTTAATTTTAAATACCAGTCAGCTTCTCAAAGTGTCACCTTTTATGTGATTGTCCAAGAGGTGTGATGGTGGTGCCAAGTCACCCTGCCTCTGTGCCATACGGTGGACCTTAAGTGTTGACAAAGACAACAAGAAACAGTAATAAAAAAAATGAAAAGAAAAAAAGAAAACACCAAAAAAAAAAGGAAAACACAACAAAAAAGATCCGTCTAATCAGCAGCACTTCCTGCCAGAGCAGGTATCTCCGTTCCCTTTTCTATTGCTGTGATTTCTGATTTATTTATTTATTTATTTTTAGGGGGGGGGGTCTTGTTTTTGTGTTCTCTACATCCTGCCGAGTCCAGCCCCTCATGTTATCTTTCTTTGTCCTACAGATAAAGTGATGAAGCAGGACCGGGAAATAAAGGAGATGAAGCAGAAGATAGCAGAGGTGATGGCTGTCAGTCCCGGCGTGTCCTACATGGCTCCTCGGCCTCCTGTGCCGCAGTATCTCACCAAGTTGCTCAACTCTGAGCGCTATGTGCTGAATCCACGAGCACTAATGTACCAGTGTCTGAAGAAATAATTAAAGCACTGTCTTTTTATTCAGACCTCATCAAAACCACAAAACACAAGGGGAAAGATTTTATCACAGACATCATTTACAAAGGCATCTTCTAATTGACACAAAGATCATTTTCTTCCAGCCACGAGGGGATCCAGAGCCTCCACGACTGAAATGCCTTTTGATGCCCTGATGGTGCTAACTTGACATTATCGTTTGTATTTGCTGATTCCTGCCACATCAAGAAAACCGATATGCAGAGCTGCGGTAGGCACATTTTTTATAATACACACTGGTCCTTACAGCATCTAGAGGGAATGCAACCAAGAAAAGCACAACGTCCTTTAAAATCAGACCATGCAGATTTGTCTCAAATGTAGTCCATCTATTCACCATCCTTCCTCCTTTTTCTTGAGGTGAGCCAGACCCTTAAAAATCTCCGATCACTTTTCATGAATCTGTTGTTTGCTCATTATACAGTTTGATATCTATAATTATATTCTACCTTTAAAATAATCTAAATTACTGAGCCACAAACAAGTTACACGGACATATCAAAATAATATGTAACTTAGATTACATTTAAACATGATCTTTAAAACAATATATATATCTGTAAAACATTTATAAACTATGGTATGTTCATGAGGAAATATTTATGAAGAATTATTCGCAAGCAAAATAGATTTCCCTCAACTTTTGAATAACAAAACACCGTTGGATTAGACAAATTTCAGGTTGACACTGTATCATGTTTTCCTTCAAAGCATTGATATGATTAAAATTAAAAAATATTTTTAATTTTTACAGAATGTACGCACCCAGATGCTCCTTTGTGCCTGTAAATAGCAGACAAAGATAGTTTAAATTGTGCTGAAATTGAAAAGAAAGGGATTTGTCAACACATGAACACCTTTGTCTTTAAAAGATAAGAATAAGAACAAGATTTTATTCTAATGGACATCTTTTGTGTATGAAGTCTCTCGACTGCAGTCCTGAAGTTCTTTGAGATGGTATTGATCTTAAAGCTTGGGAAGGACTTGGATCATTTGGGGATACAGGAGAAGAAGTCACAGATGTGTGATTCAGTCTTTCACCTGACAGCTAACAACTGAATTTTGATGTTTGGCAGCTTTCCTGGGAAACAGTGGAAGTGTTTCCTTTGTCGATGAGTCAAAGTGTGTTGTGAAAAATAACGAGGAATGATGCTGAACGAGAACTGGCTTGTGAATTTAATTACTGTGCCTATATACGTTACTTTCAAACTGGGAAGTAAAACACGATTTTAATGTGAGAGTAATGTGTTTGAATTGAAGTGCTATGTACTGTTTTTGTAGGTTTTTTTTCTCACATTGTACAGAATTTTAAATGCCCACACAGCTGGAAAACACACATGAACTGGATGTTGCCATTTTGGTAGATTTTTATGTAGTGTGTTTCTAGGGTGTTTTATATCAAAAATATTTTTTAGTCTTGCTGTACTTTTATTATACTGCTGTAATTTTGTACGGCGATGTGTTTGTCAGCATGAAATGTGTTTTATCCAACTGTTATTTGAGCACACATTGTGACTTTAATTATGTAAATGAATATACTTGTACAAGGGCTACGGTTTCTTAAAATTTTGGAACAAATGATTCAAACAGTGATGCTCTGCAGGTGTGATTATGCTCCTGATGGGATTTTTTTGTATAAATAATTTAAACTTGAGACTGAATCTTGTTTTCCCTGAGAAACTGTCTTCGTGTGTAAACTATAACCTTATAACCCCAAATAAGAAGAAAAAACTAACAATGTAATTTATTTCTTTAAGATACATTAAAGACCTCTCATTTGTAGTTTATAAAACTTATCACCATCTAAAAATGTTTTGAACAATTCAGTTTTGCAGACTGAAAAGTAACCAAGCAATCAGCCAGAACAGACTGGTAAATTACAGATCATCTACATACATATCTGGCATGGTTACTGTCAGCTGTAATACATTTAACAAAAGTTAGGTGGACCTAGCACATAACCTTGTGGAACTCCAGACAGACAGAAACTGAAAATATTTAGATGCATATATTTGTTAGATGTTTGTACCTTTAAAAGTTTAGACTGTGCATGGGAACTGGTGCATATTTAGGAGTAGAAACAAGTTTACAGCAAAATTCACAGGCATACCTGGGCCAATCACAGCGCATTCTTGATCAAGTACTGATAAATCTGGCAGCTGAAAATGGACCTGGCTTGGGATTTAAGTGTACACTCATTTTTCAGTCGTATGCGTAACTGATAAGCGAAGGCCAATGAGCATCTCTGTCAGACAGACCAATGTGTAGTAATTACACCTGTTTTCCATTTTCATGTTCACAAACTTTTTTAAAAATTTAAAATGTGCAAGTAATCCAGGATTTCCAAATTACTACTAACAATTTGTTTGCATCACATAATGTATACATGAAAATTTAAGGAAGCCAAATAATAGTGAAACAGGAAAAGAGGAGGGGAAAAAGAAGTAAATGACACAAACTTGCACTAACTTTCTTAATTTTGCACGGTTCACTGCATGCCCTTGAAGGTAGAATCTGTCTTTGTGATACTTTGTAGATTTTAAACAATTTTCTCCAAATTATGAGGAATTTTTAATCATAGCCATGAAGATCGATTATCACGATCACACGGAATCTTATCTAAAAATGAAAACAATGTTTTATAATGTAACCAAATGACTGAAGAGTTTCAGTGACATATTAATGATTATCAGAATATCCTGTACTCAGTCGCATCAGTGACATGGCACTTTTTAACCCTTGTATGCCTGCTCCTGGGCCAGGGAAACTGTATTAAAGAAATAGGCTCCTTTTTCATGCAAGTTTACATTTCAGACTGAGGCTTTTGTGTGGTTTCAGGTGGAAACTGACTCACAAACCAGCCATGAACCTGATAAACTTGAGACAACACACACAAAAAAAAAGTCATCCCAAAGAGCTGAGAGTGTAAATTTTTATTTCAGGAAGTGAAAAAAAAAAGACGGTAAGCAGAAACAGAGCACAGTGTCCAGCATACAGTGTACAAGATGGTTACAAGCATGCCAGGCAGTCCCACACTTGTATCTCACAGTATCTACACGCCTTGTCAGAAGGTAGTCACAGCATAGAGAAGAGACGAGACCAGAGCACAGACTAAGAACTTTTAGAACGCCATATCCAATTCATTTTTAGTTCCTCCTGTTTTTGTGGAGGAGCCAGAGGCCACGGGACTTTTCAAACAGCACATAAAAGTGTTCAGCAGTGCAAACTAGCAAGAGATCCCAAAGAGTTAACAGAAGGGGGGTCAGAGCTGAATATCTATATGGAAGGGCGATTTTTCCCCACACACTATACCTTAGCCATGAAGGAAACCACAATGTCTAAATGAAGACAGGCCGAAAGATTTTTTTAATGAGCATGATCAATTTCTTGAATCTGTTTCCATCATTTATTCAAATTATTACTGAACCAAGTCCTGAAGGACGGTCTGGGAAAACTGCCTAAAACACGCTTTTTGACACACATAGTCTTTATAGTAAGTGCTGCAATGGGCTACTTTTAAAAGAGAAGCTTCAGAAGTAATTGGACCACAAATGAGTGCTGACACCCCCTTTTTTTTTTATAGAAAACAACAGCTTGATTTAAAGAGCGCAACTAAAGCATACATTCAAACAACCCACGGCCTTAGTGCTGGAAGTGAAGTACAGTACACACTCAAGAAAAGATACACAAATAAATAGATTGACTTCTTTTTATATATATTTAAGCCGTAGCTCTTCAGATTGTGTTGCAGCTGCATGTTGTATAGTTACAGTTTTGAGTAAAAGTGACATTACGTCTGTTTACACAATGAATCTGAGACTCAAGGTTGGACCTCACTCGCGGTTCAAGAGTTTTAAAGGAAGACAACCAGAATGAACCTTAAAACACCATAAACACATACACTTCAGTATGCTGGGACAGGGATTTTTTTATACAGACAACTATTTAACAGTTTCATGTAAAAATGTTTAAAATACAGTTTTAATACTGACTTAGGGAAAAAACTGCTGTTATCCAATTTCATTTGGCTCATCTCAATCATTTTGTGAAAGACGTAAGCCAAAAAAGTGAAAACATTTGTAAATTCCTTTAAGTTGCAACTAGGATTTCCTCTTTCACAAGAGAAGCAAATGGCTGTATTGGGTGGGAGAGGAAAAAAAATAAAGATAGAAAGCAACAACCACTTAGTGGTAGCTTTTCCCACCAGAAGATACGACAACAGGCTGCGGGATCTGCAGCCAGACCAAGGCTTCCCTCCTCCGTCCTCGCAAAGCTTCCTCGCAACTCAGAGGTGGAGCAAAAAGCTAGTCCTGACCTAGAAGGACGAGGAGGGCTGAAAGAAGGCCGAGCGAGTCCTCTGCTATGAAGAAACAGTCACCGGATTGAGAGAACCGTTCCGGCTGTAGAACTTTGAGAAGGCCTCTTCAAGAACAGATGCAAGTCGTGGCTGATCTCCCTGAAGAAAGAGAGAGAGAACAGTGAGGAAAAGAGTTTTCTCGTTTGGATATGCTGTGGTTCTTCTTCCGACTCATAACAGATGAAGAGTGATTGACCCAACTTACCTCACTGATGAATCCCAGCTGAACGAGCTCCACAGCCAGCTCCTGCACGTTCTCATCTGAACAGAAACAGCACAGGCAGATTTTCAATCTATTCCAATATTATAATCTACCTACCGCTTGTTCAATCAACAAGCATCTACAATGTACCTTCAAGACATTCGAGGGTGACACTTCAAATTTTTTTTCAGCCATATTTAAAACACGAGGATACTCACTTGGTAACAAATCACAGCTTAAGTGCCTGTTCAGTTTATCTTCAAGTTTTAACAGCAGGGTCAGCTGAAATACAAAAGAGAGAAGCTAAAACATGAAGCAAAGATTCGACAGATTCAACACCAAGAGGGAGACGTGATGTCATCTTTATCAGACAGACATAAGGAAGTTAAGCTCACATGATGCTTGGTGCCCTCATCCACAGGTTCAATGTTGCACTGCATCTGAAGGACCTGTGAAGAAACAAACCATTAAAAACACACAGAATGTTGGGCAATGTAGGTTATGTAATGCAGTTTCACTGAAGAGGTTATAAATGTGATTTACAGTGTTGTGAGACTGTCTAAAGCTTCACTCGTCATTTAAGTCACTTATGAGTCTAGAAGATGACAAGATTGCCGTTTCTCACCTTCCTGGTCTCGAGCTCTGCAGGTTCAGGAGTGGGGGTTTTCACTGATGGGGGCACTATGGGGGACTTCACTGTTTCCTGCTGAGGCTGTTGAGGACATGGTATCCCGAACGCTGTCAGAGGATAGATCCCGTTTCTGAAACAACACAAACAATAAAAAAATTCAGCATCCTGGAATCTGTTACTTAAAAGTCTGTGTTTCTGGGTTTAACACAAACTCTTTAAATCACAAATTAACACCTGTTAGTTTGAAGGTATATTCCTTCTTTTTCAGTTTTCTTACCTGACATCTTCCAAGAACTTGTCCAGCTCAAGGGCAGGAAACTGAGAGAGCCTGAAAAAAAGAGCAGCATGCAGCATCATAATTGAATCCAATCAGGAACATTTCTCCAGATTTCCCTCCATCCCTTGACCTTCCATACCATTATCCTTGTCTCATTATCATGCTCATGTGTTTTCTTTAATACTTTGACTTACTTCATCTGAACTCCCTCCTTGGCCTCAACAATCACCAAGTTCGGGTCCATGTTCTTGGTCATCTCTTCTAATGCATTTTCTGGAATCATATCTGCAGGCCGACAAAGATGACAGCAATAAGATAACGTGAGGTATTCACTCACTTTTGACTCTGAAGCAGCTCTAACTGGACCGCTCAGTGCTGTTGGTGTGTGTGTGTGTGTGTGTGTGTACGTGTGTTTTCACTCACGCTGGTGGCTGACGATGCAGTGTGCGGCCAGCAGCTTGAGTAAGGGCACCTCGAACAAGGCCTGGTGAAACAGCAGCTCCTTCGCTGTGGGTCGTTTGCTAGGATCCACCTCCAGACACTTCTGGATAAACTCCTGTAAAAAAAAAAAAAAAAAAATCAAAAGTAAGAAAAAACCATAACTTGTTATCTTCCATTGAGTCTTACAAGTTTCAAATGTCTCTTTCCTACTCACTTACCCGTTGCAATGGGTCCTCTAGGGACTGAATGGCACTGTTTATGGCTTCTTGGGACACATAAGACGAATCTCCATTACTCTGGATTTCCAATACAGCCATCTGAGGATGTGATCGGAGAAAGATGAGTAGAATTTGAAGTGACTCATTAATGCAGCCAGACTCATTTTGTAGAGATTCAGGTCAGATCAGGTCACGTTTTCTTCATTGGACTAGAAAAGGCAGATTTCTTAAATCTTAATTTTTGTTTCTACAACCACGGACGAAGCGAGG
Source organism: Labroides dimidiatus (assembly GCA_030710495.1). Lineage (NCBI taxonomy): Eukaryota > Metazoa > Chordata > Actinopteri > Labriformes > Labridae > Labroides > Labroides dimidiatus. The sequence goes on from CM061158.1 coordinate 12,811,975, forward strand.
TTGTCCAACAATACACAGCTTGCTCTGGAGATGCACAGTAAGCACATTCTTTTATGGGGGCAGGTTAAAGTTAGTGCTGTTGCATTGAGTCCCAACTGGGAGGCAAACTGTAAAATTAACTCACCTTTTCTGCAAGAAATGCCAAGACCAAAAAAAAACAACAAAACCCTGCAGACTTGCTTGTGCATGTTTTTTAGAAGCACATTTGATAACAGGATAAAAGAAGCCTGATTGGTGATTTGTATAATTTAGCGCTCACACCTGAACGACCCTTATAGAGACTAAAGCAGGGGTTACAATTTTTCAATCATGATGAGCTGACAAAAAATCCATCAATGATATGTTACCAACAGTTGAGAGCTGAACAAGCTGTCCTCTTACCTCTAAGGCGCACATTCCAAAGGAATAGATATCCACGGCTGTGGTTACATTGGCAACAGCTGGAGGCAGAAAGAAGCAGATAAATACCACAAAAAACACACCGCTACAGCATGATGCTAACAGAGACAGATCAAAGCATCTTACCTCCATACTCTGGAGCAAAGAAGTGAAGGCTCTTCTGCTCTTCCCGACAGGTTTTCACATGGTTATTGATGGTGTCTGGGGCAACTGAAAAAGAGGGTGATTGTCTAATTAAAAAACTAAAACAAGTTTAATAGTAAAAGTGAGGACAGATGTAGAATAGTAAACAAAGATCTGACTAAAGACCAAGCGGCAACCTCCGGTCTGAAAATATGAGGCAATGCGGAAGTGCTAAAGTCTGCTGTTCCTCGAGTGTCCGCTTGAGGCTGGCTCCGGAAGTACCGGAAGTCACGTACACATCAAGCCAAAAAAAGCCGTTTTCATGACCAAAATAAGCCCATTTACAGCCTGGTACAAAGAATGTCTCCTGTCTGAATCGCTAATTTCACTAACGGCACACACTGTGGGGGGGGGTGAATTTTTTTCTAAATCGGCAGTGTCCACAATATCAAGCTCGCCAGTTCGTCCAATCAGAGGCACAGCTCAGATCACATGACTGTGGAGCGTCCTATGGTTGTTACTGTGGAGACCCACAGCACGCCTCATTTCCAATATGGCCGCGCCGACCGTTTGGCTTCAAAAGTCCGTTTCAGGAACAGATGGGTGACGTCGCGGAGACTACGTCCATTAATTATACAGTCTATGCTAAAGACAGACATATCACAGCGGCTTCTCCCTGAAAGATTTCTCCTACATTAACTAATCTCTACCTGAGCCGATCTTGATGAGGCCGTTGTGCTGGATGAAGATGGTGTCACAGGTCAGGTTGCCATGGATAATTGGAGGTTCGCAGGAGTGCAGGTAGCTGGAGGCAAAAAAAGAAGGATAAAGTAGAACACAAAAACAAGCAAAACATAGTTTTTTATCTTTTTTTTGTTTGTCTTACCTGAGAGCAGAGAGAATCTGTGTACACCAGCGCTTCCAGGCCTGAGAGATAACAAATACATTAGTCAAATGTAAAAAAACATAAACAAGATTTGTATGAACTGTTTTTATATTTTTATTAGTGTTTTTATGCTTTAATATGATTTTCAAAAGTTTTATTTTTCTTTTATTGTTTCTGCCTATCTTACTGGAAAGCACTTTGGTAGGCTACCGGCTGTTTTTAAATGTTATATATATATATATATATATATATATATATATATATATATATATATATATATATATATATATATATATATATTTATAGCTGACAATGACGTTGCTGTAGTCTCCTCAGAATCATTTGTTTTTTTTCATTCTTGCAGACTTGCAGCAGAGTTTTCACACCTTTTCATTCATGGTCTTGTGGTTTTTCTTTGTCTTTTTCAAGAACTGTTTGAGACTTCCTGAGGACATGTATTCAGTGATGAAAATCACCTGCAAACAAACACATTGAGAACATTATCTCTTCACATCAAGCGTAGAATTTAACAGGAAGTTCTCTGACAGGATCATGTCTTACCCTTGCTCTGTTCTCTTTGACGTCTGCCCAGTACTTGTGAAACTTAACAATGTTAAGATGCTCCAGCTGGATCAGATTGTCAAACACGGCTTTGACTTTTTCCTGAGAGAAAAGGGAAACCAGATTAAAAGCATTAAAGCACCATTATCCGTGCCTTATCTCGCTGCTCATATACATTTACTGCTAGAAATGCTGCAGTTTTCTACAGTCAAGAACCAAGTAGTTCCCAGGCAGTTCAAACCAAAGCAGCTGAGAGTAATGAGCATTCCAAAAAATAATCAGAAGCTATCTCTGATGATTTCTTTGTGTTTTTATCAGTAAAAGTCAGCAACAGATTGGATAGAACTTCCCCATCATGGAGAAAATACAAAACCGTCAAACCGGATGCCAAGAATGCCAAAAGTAGCATGTAAGAGAGAGCTTTAAATACCTCTCCTTCTGATCTGCTTACTTCCTCTCTTACAAATGTCTAAAATTTTTACCGTGCTGAAGGGTACAAGTTGAACTACTTACTCAATGAGCTTAAAACCAAAGGAAGCCAAGAAAACCAACAGGCTTTCACAAAAAAGAAAATTAACCCAGTACACTAATTTTTTAAAAACGCAACCATCTTCATCTTGCAGACAAAATTAGTGTAAACATACTCTTTATTGTTACTGTGAACATATCACTGTCATACACATCTGACTGCATCCACCCACCTCCTGTAGTTTGAAATTCTTCCTTTCTGAGAACATGACCTCATTCCACACCACCTCAACTCCTTCCTCTGTATCCATTGCCAAATAAGCATTATCGATCCCAGGGACGTTGCGCTGATTCACCTATGAATGTGAAACAAAATAATGCATCACGTTTCATCTTCACCAAATAAAGGTAAACCTGAATCCTCTGCGAGACATTTCTCCTACCTCTTCTCTGCGTTTCTGCCAGCGCCCACACGGGCTCTCCTCCAGAATCTCTGACTCATCTTCACTCTCCTCTTCTTCATCCTCTGTGGCTGCAGTAGCTGGAGGCTGGGTCACCATGGACACTGGAGGTGATACAGATGACACTCCTTGACCTGTGGGAGCAGCTGCTACAGACTCTGGCTTCCCCTCTTGGACTGTGTCCGGGGCCTGTTTGTTCTCTCCCTCAGACATCCTCTTAGTTGTCAGGCCCTGAAGCCGTCTGTGAAACACAGGAAAACAAAAAAACATTCACACTAAAACAGTGCCTTAAATGAGCCTAACAAGTGCTTTAGTAAACAATGTAATTCTCAAAACAAAATGTAGCTCAACAGAGAGTGGGTGCACTCTGTAGCTTAACATATCAGAGGAACAACCGATGAGACTTTACAGAAGTTAGCTAATTTAGCCATCAGCAGGAAAGGCCATAATGAACCACGTCTTAGTGTTAAATATGATAAGTAGTTGAACCTACGTGTTAAAAACAGGAAATCTGACGATGCCAGCTCCAGTTTATCGGACTCCCACCGTCGCTGATCAATCCTGTTGTGTTATTTGTTTAGCTCCTTTAGCTATAAGTCTTGGTTTCACAGCTGAGCTGCAGCTAGCTCTGTGACGATGCTATGCTAGGTCCTTGGCAGCGGTCCGTTACTGTCTTTATTACACAAGATAGCAGAAGAAAAAACCGACACGCATGTAACAACGGTCACAGTCGGGGCTTTATTCACTTCAACCATTAATGTCTCTCGATGTTTCACTTGCCGGCCAGCAGACGAGCTAGCGACGGTTTTAGCAGCCCACCGCCCCTCACTACTCCTCAAGAAGACTCCAGCTCTGCTAATGTATGCTCAGAAAATTAGCCAGTGAGTGAACTACACTATACTATCGCGGTCCTAAACGCGTTTGCTGATTAATAACATCACAACAAGTCACAAAAACTCGACATAAAAAACCAGGAGAGATCAGTGATACCATTAACTTTATGTCATCGAACACAACGGCTGACTGACTCAAGCTAGCGTCACATTTAGCCTGATATGATGGCGACAACTTCCAGATGCACACTGCACTGCGCGAGCTCCGCACGTCAGAGCCCGGCTTGGTTGCCAGATACAGTCTCATCCCCCGTCCGCGGTGTTCTCTTCAAATCTATTCATAGTGGCACTTTAGATAATAATGTTCTAAATTATGTGTAAATTTATATATATTTTTAAATATTTTTAAACAAAAGTATATCTGACTAGGTTTTACAATACTATATTTGGACTGTTTACAGGCTACTTGTATAAAGCTAGAGCTCTGAACATTCTTGCAGAAACTCAAGAACTGTTGCAGCTGATGTCTTTAAGTTGATGCATTTATCATGACACACTACAGGACACAAGACTAGATTGAATTTATGAAATGGTGTGGAAAGGTAAGTTTTAATGTAATTGTAGAACACTGCATACTCTGAGGACTCAAAAACAAGGCAACTGGACAGTGTGAAGCTTTATCTGAACAGGAAATGATGAAGCTTCTTGGATGAGAGGTGAAAATGAGAGTTGACATGGAAACATTGATTTCTTGTTAATTAATAACTAATTAATAGATCTAACCTTGTCTTGTCTGTTTGGATTCCTTAGAAAAGTATACTCATTACATATAATCTGGGGATTTCAGCAAAATAACTGTGATATCATGTTATTTGAGTTTTTCAGGACATCCTCTGACAACATGCCTTCTGAATACTTCAGGAAAAGAACTGTGATTACATGAAATCATACCATTTGAGAAAGGTTCTCTGATTGCATGTAATCAGACCACTTCAAGTTTGGTACTCTGGTTTACCTACATTTAGGTGGTTTCTGGAAAGTCCTCTTTGTAAAACTAGTCAGGTGACACATATTTAAACAATTGTTTTCTTAAAACTATTTATATGATGACATTTTAAGAATATTGTCACTATGAGCTAAAAAAGTTACAATTTGTCTGGTGGTTATATTAATCTGGCAGGATATTTCAACAAAAAATACTTACTTCCCTCAAACCTGGCAACCCTACGCAAAAAATTCTCTATTCTTATTTGATACTTAGATAGACTGACAGACAAATAGGCCAACAAAAACTGAATTGTGGCGGTTTAGCAGGCCACAGCAGACCATAGAAAAAAAGGACAACAAGAGGTATGTTCCACCACTAGGTGTCAATATAAGTGGCAATTATAAATGTTGAACAGTTGGAGTAATTGCTATCCACTTAGTCATGTGGTGGCATAATCTCTTGAATTTGCCAAGTAACATTAAGATGAGACATTAAGTCATTGTCACTTATCTTCAGATTGTTTTTTGCTCTTCATTAGCACTTAAGCCAGGCTTTATGGCACAAGTGACCTTTCCCAGAGGTCTTACAGATAACTAACGAACATACACTTAAAAGCTTAGTGCACACATAACACATGAGATGACCTTGAACTACACCTCAATTTGATTTAAGCCTCCAATCAATTTCACAATATCATCAGTCAGACATGCAGATTTTGGATAGTCCCTGTGACCTGAAAATGTTGTGCCATGGTTGGATCAGTCTTTGAGAAGCCTCCTCCCCTCCTTCAAAGAGGCCTATATTTAGGTCCAGCCAGCACTGGGGACACAACACTGACTGAGAAAGAGGTGTTGTGAGAGGCTGATACCTCCTGACCTCCTGCGAGTAGTGTCAGTATTTTCCAGCAAATAAAGGAACTAAAAGTGATTGCCAGAGTCAGGAAGTTTCTCAGGACTGTTTCACAAGTTTATACTGCTTCTGCAAACAAGTGGAGCTCTTGAATTTCTATTTGGATTATATGAACTGACTCCGAGGCAGGAGTATCTGAAGCTAAGAGATCTCTGTTAAAATGGAGAACGAGACACATGAAGGTAGAGCGCCTCTTACTGAAGAAACAAAGGTGAAGGTGCTCTTTGAAACAGAAGCATCAGTAGGACCTGATGGTAAAACCGACTACCCTCCAGCTGGGAGTAACTCCATCTACTCTGCAATTCTGAGCAGAAATGAAGCTGTCAAGGATGCCAGGCGTCTTAAGACTTTTTTGGAGCTGCGAGACAAATATGTGAAGAAGAAAGTGGTGTTTGAAGACCCTCTGTTCCCTGCTAATGACTCCTCGCTCTTTTACAGCCACAAACCTTCCATGAAGATTGAATGGAAACGTCCCTCGGTGAGTGCACATCATCAGTCAGTAAAGAGTGAACCCACACTTGATACAAAAGTGGCTCTTCTTTTCATCACAACATAATGGTGGGAATGTCAAGTTGATATGGCTACGTGTTTATGGATGCATAGCTGTGAGTTGTCACCTTCTACATTAGTGGACAGCTGACTCTCACACAGAGGGATGCACTAAGCGAGGGCTGGCAACTTAGTGCCAACCAAAGGATTATTTCTGAGCTTTAGATTCTTCTTGTAGGCTTTAAGTGGGCTGAAGAGTCTTCTTACTCTACCTCTGATAGAGAAGTGTTTTGAAAGGTAGCTGTGAGAGCAGAGACATTTTTTAAATTTTATTATTTTTTAATACAAAAATCATTAAGTTGGGACTGGAATCAATAAAATTTTCCCTTATTTACGTCACTTGAAAACAAATTTTACACACCGATATACTGAAAAAGACCCAACAAATTACATTAATTTTCTGCATCTAGAATCTTAGAAAAACAAAAGTACAGAAGCGTTGATGTCAAGAGAAAAGGCACATCTTGAAACCAGATGTTAAAAATGGATTTTAGTCCTTTATAATGTCTAGAAAACAATGAAATTATGCAAGACAAAAATTTTGTTGCTGATATTTAATTGTCAATTTACTGAGCCAGGCTTTTTTAAACTTAATTGTAAGTATAAAAAATAATTTAAAAAAGCAGTGCATCATCAGGAAATCTTTGGCTAATGCTAGCTACAGGTTAGCTTAAAAAAAAAGAGCAGACAGAAGATACAGCTAGCCGAGGGGGTCAAACAAACAACACAATATGTGTTAATATGAGCTTCAGCAGTGCTAAGCTCAACTAAGCTAAGGTAACTCGCTGCTGGCGGTAGAAATCCAGAAAGACCTTGTAAGATTTATGTACTAATGGATCTGATATAGCCTTGCTAATACAGCTAATGTTTAAAAATAGCTTCAACTCTTAGCTGAGAGTTTATTGAGAAAATTATTTTTATTTTCTCATATTTATGAAAATTTTTCATCTGGTGGGTATGGGATATCAGATAAATTTTTTTTTAAAAAAGTGAAAACTACAATAATAAGTTATTTCTTCTGAAAATATACAGCTGGTTAGCATAGCTGTGTGGTAGCAGGACGACAGCCAGCCAACAGATTCAACATATATCATATTTATAATTTCTAAGTTTTATTTAATTGTTTGTTTGTTTGTTGTGGCTAAGAGAGGCTGTTAGGTGGATTTTTACACCCTTCTCCTCATTTACAGTCCTGCTACTCTAAGCTACCTAGCTGCGGCTCTGGCTTTATCTGGACCTTGTGATAAGACGTGATCTTGATTTTACTCTATGTCAGTGCATCAACAGGCATGCCTTTCATAATGCTTTAAATGAAAAAAAAAAAAAATGATGAAAGATCAAGTAATTTAATATGAAAAAGATGCTACTGTCCTGTCACTAAACACAGGTTGACAGCAAACCCTTGAGTTGTATATTTGATGTAGCAATGGATGCAGCAGCTTTCCACCTCCATTATTACATTTAATGGATTCAATCTCATCTCTTTTTTAATTTGTGCTAGTTTAAAACAAATTAAACTGGTTATAAAAGTGGTTTTATGGAAAAAAAAAAGGTAGGCTTGATTGCTTCTTTATGAGTGATGGTAACTTGAGCCATTCAGCTGAGCCTAATGATACATCAGCAGGGTCAGCAGTGGTGCTTGGGCTAAATTAGGATCATGACTCTGCTTTCTCACAGCCTGAGTTATTGCCAATCGGCTGATGAGGGGAACAGATCACTGCTGTGATATGAATATATGAACACTTTTTAACAAGCTGAACGAAGTAAAGGTGTTGGGTATGCTGCCCTAACAGATGTATTGTCTTGTGATACATTAAAGGAAACTAACGTAACAATTTAGGGAACCTAATTCAATGTTAAATCCCTCTAAAAGAATTTGTAGCAATTTGACATTTAAGTAATGTTTTGAGATGATTAGAAACATATCTGTCAGCAACAGAAATGTAAATATAAATTTCCATTGAGTGACTGTTAATTAAGCTGGGTAGTAAGTTGAACATTTCTTACAGCCAATCATTCTGTCATGTACATAGTTAAGAGGTGAGGGTCTCTCTCTGCATTCGGCAGAACATTATCACTTGTTTAGGGTCATGACCAGGAGCCCTCTAACAGCTGCTTCCTCAATATGCAGCAAATGCAGAGAGAGGGTTCACAGTCCCAGCAGCTCAGACTCAGCCAGAGAAAATTCTACAACCAGCTTCAGTTTCAGTGTCGGGCCCTCTGGGTGTTTATCATGTCAGGCGAAGATTGGTAGATTGTGTTGTGGTTTAGAGGTCACAGTAGATTTGAGATATTCCATATAAATTGCATCCACCTTGCAGTTAATCATTTCTTAAAACATCTTAGTTTAAAGACTATTTTCCATCGTACCAGATCTACACGTTAAAAAAAATATTATAACAAAAATTCCAAATCTTTAACAAATTTTTCATCTACCATTTTATTTTATTTCATACTAAAAATAATACTCTAGCGCCAATATTTTGCCATGTGCTCTGAAAAAACATCTTAACACTATCCATTTTTGCTCGGACAGGAAATTTGTGAAAATCCTGAGTTCATCATCGATGGAGCCAACAGGACAGACATCTGTCAAGGAGAACTGGGTAACTTTTGAACCACTTCAGCTTTCTTTTAAAATAACTCTAGTACATCCTGGTACATGTAAGAAAACGACACAGTATAACAGAATGTTACTTTTTATTAAACAAGATATATCCTTTAGTAGCTGATAATGATATAACATGGATTTTTTTATATATAAATCTATTCACTTTTCTTTTGTTTTGACTTGTTTTTGCATCGTCTCATTCAGTTACTTTTCTGTTGAGTTGGTCATGACTTTGGGGTGGGGTGGGGCTGGAGAAGTAGGGAAAAAAAGGGATATTTTTTTGCTGTGTCTTGTTTTTTTATTCGTTTATCTATGTTTTTCTCTTCCTCTGTGTTATATGTTTTCTGTGTTGTCTGTTATCACTTGTGGTGTTTAAATAAATAAATAAATCAATCAATAGCTCAAACTAGCCACCCTCCAATGATGACGGGTGACACTTGCAGGATGTCTCTTTAATCTGTGACACCTCTGATGCTTTGTGAAGCGATATGCTTGGATAAAGTGTTTCATACTTCATGAATCTGCCGTTGACAGGGGACTGCTGGCTGCTGGCTGCCATCGCCTCTCTGACGGTGAATGAGAAGCTGCTGTACAGAGTGATTCCCCCGGATCAGAGCTTTACTGAGAACTACGCCGGCATCTTCCACTTCCAGGTCTATAAACAAACATTAGACATACTGTAGATTGCTATCATATCTCTGTTTAGTTTTTCACCAAAATAAAAAAAAAACATTACAATGAAAAGCAAAACAATTTCTATATTGTAATTATTGTAATATTTAATGTCTGTGTGAGGGAGTAGATGTCAGACAAATATTCATAATAATTGTTAAAAGACAGTAGAGTGACTATTTTATGAACGACAAAAACAGTAAAAATGTAGCAGATACCATCTTGTCTAAAGGGGGCAAACAGAAAGTTCCTTACTGAAGCTTTAATCCATCTTTATTTCCTTAACTCAGTTTTGGCGCTATGGTGAATGGATCGATGTCATTGTCGATGACCGCCTCCCTACCTGTAAAGACCAGCTGGTTTTCACCAAATCTTTCAGGAAGAATGAGTTCTGGAGCGCTCTTGTGGAAAAAGCTTATGCCAAGTAAGTATGGTTTATTGATGAATACTATAGAGCCATACTGCACTTAGTGGCTTCCATGATATCAATTTATTCAACTTATGTTCACATTTTCCAATCTGTTCCATGGAAAAACTGTCAATTTGTCCCTCTCTGAAAAAATTGTATGCTTGTTGACTTGAAATCTTCAGTGTTATGACAATTTGGGTAGACTACATATTTTCTCATTTCTCTGAAATGCCCATAAACATCACATTCAACATGTACTCCTTTTTGAGGTATTACCTTCAATGTAATCCTTGTTTTTGAAAACTGGTGAGAATTACTTAGCGTTGTAATAGTAGCTGGAGAACATTTGGACAAAAAAAATTTAAATAAAAGTGAGTTACAGTGAATCATCTTTTTTAATAAGACAATTAATTGATAAACTGTAAAAAGCACTCTGCAAACTGAAAAATAACGTCACCCTATCAATTTAAAGAAAATCCGTCAAACAAAATGATTTACACCTAAAAAGAAATCAGCTCTCACCCTGCAGGTGTAACATGTTATGAATTTACTCCACTTGAATGTAGTTTTTGCAGCATTCTGGAAAAATAAGAAAACTTCTTCCTCGTGTTTGCTCTCATGGCTTTAAACACTGTCCAATCCAACAAACTAACCAGGATGTTTGACCTCTCTCTTCAAGGTTGCACGGGTCGTATGAAGCCCTGAAAGGTGGTAACACTTTGGAGGCCATGGAGGATTTCACAGGAGGAGTTACTGAGTTCTTTGAACTCTCTGAAGCACCTAAAGAGCTCTACAACATCATGAGGAAGGCGCTGGAAAGAGGCTCACTGATGGGCTGCTCGATAGACGTGAGTGATTATTGAAGCAGTCGGACTACAGAGGAAAGATAAACAAACAAAAGCTGGGATAAAAGAAAATCTTCTTGCTCATTTGTTAACTTTGAATCCAGAACAAATTAATTAGAAATTTCATATTGAGATATTCTTCCTCAGAATCAAGTACTGTGTGGTCTAAGGGCCTGTATATAATGTGTTCCTCAGGTTTTTTCAGCCAGTGAAATGGAGAGTCGGACTGAACAGGGGCTGGTCAGGGGTCATGCTTACTCCATCATAGGCCTTGCTGAGGTACAGCACAGCATCCACTCAATGTGCATGCAAGATAAAATATGTGTATTTTAAATAATGTTGGCAGTGTGTGGTTGTTTCCTAGTGTGATGAGGCTGGAAAAAATACGAAGATCCGTCTGATCCGCTTACGTAATCCCTGGGGTTGGGTTCTGTGGAAGGGACCATGGAGCCCAAAGTAAGAACAGCTCAAACTTGAAACTTTTAATTTAGTTTTCTTGCATTGGTGTAAAAGTGTGTCATGATTTAGATAATTCTGTGAGTGTTAAGCTGCTTTCAGTGTATGATGATGCCCAATTTTCTCTTTTTCTTTTCATAGCTCGGATGAATGGTCAACTCTTTCTATTGCAGACAGAGAAAATCTGAAAAAACAGACTGTAGAGGCCAGTGAGTTCTGGTGAGTAACACCTATGTGACGCATTTGTTGCTATCCGTCTACAGGGAACGCAATATTTTTTTTTAATAAAAAAAGCCCCAAACATAAATTATTGTGTGAATGCTTTACTTTTAGATTGTTTGGTAGCTATGCAAGAGGATAAGGGCCCCTTGAAAAATAATTTGGAGAGGTTAAACCACTGAAGGAAAAAAAAAACACTGACTTTTATTTATTTATTTTTTTTTACTTGAGTCAGAATTCTGACTTTAATTTCTTAAAAGTAAACAATGCATTTACTTTCCCAATTCTATGGTGTCAGAATTACAAGATTGAGGTCAGAATTGTGTATAAAAAAAACAAAACAAAAAAACAAACAAAAAACAAAACAAAAGAAGGTTCGTCTGACTTTAAAGTCAGAGTAGAAAGAAAATGAGGGATGCCAGCAGCATGTCAACATTGTTTTTCCGTTGTGGACCTGCTGACATCCACACTTTATAAGAAAGCTAAATTAAAAAAACAAACAGAAAAAACTTTTTTCAGCGGCCCTCATCCTCTGTAATGGGTAAGATACTTCTGACAAGATGTAACAGATTATTCAGCTAAAGACTCATGAAGTGCTTTTTTGCGTACTTGATAGAAACCGGCAGTATAAAGTGATACACAAAGGCCATGTAATTGTTCAGGATTTTAAATTTATCCAATGCCAAGTGTTGACACCCTGTCGTTATATGTTTTCTCCTGATATATTCAAGGAAAAGGCAACACAGGTTTTGTGGCAACATATTACAACTTTAAGCTCAATTCACAACTGTACAGTCCATTCTTACATGTAAAGCTGATTACGAATCCAAAACCCCCTAAAAAAAAAGTCTTGCGTTGGCAAACTCAACAAGAAACCCAAAGAAAGAGAAGCAGGATCTTCCAAACTTATTTCCTCTATGTTTGAATTTCTTCGACAGATAGTTTCTCATCCTCTTTCATTTCCCTTTCCAGGATGTCTTTTGACGATTTCAAGAAAAACTTCACAAAGCTGGAGATGTGTAACCTGACCCCTGACACACTGCAGGGTGATGAGAGACACACCTGGACCGTGTCTGTCAATGAGGGACGCTGGGTGAGAGGAAGCTCTGCTGGTGGCTGCAGGAACTTCCCAGGTTGGTTTTTGTTTTACCCTATAAAACTTAAATTGATTACACTCTTTGCTGATCTTCACATGTGGATTTTCTTTTTTGTGGGTGATTTTTCTTTGAATTTTTTTCAGACACATTCTGGACTAACCCTCAGTATCGGCTGCAGCTGTACGAAGAGGATGATGACCCAGAGGACGGGCGGGTTGTCTGCACTGTTGTTGTGGCTCTGATGCAGAAGGGTCGAAGGATGCAGCGCCATCAAGGGGCCAAATTTCTTACCATTGGATTTTCTCTCTACGAGGTACTAATGAAATGATCATGAATAAGTCAGCTTTCCTGCAGCACTGAAAGAGTTTTTATTAATGTATCTTCTTTGACTCCTCCTTTTTGTCTTTGCAGGTGCCAAAGGAGGTATGCCTATCTTGGATCAGGATGTTGTTTTGTATAGATCAGCACAATATGAGTATTAACTTCAATATTTAGAGGTTGATGTTGGTGTTTATGCCTTATTGAGCAGTAAATGAAGATGTGTAATTGAAAGTTACCTCTGGGTACAGGAAAGGGTTATTTTTTCTATTTTTAAATAAAAATAGTGAAATAAATCCCTTGTAGTTTAACAGATCCAACTTAAATTGGTATTGTAAAAACTAACTGTAGGAAAACTTGAAGTAGAAAAACTTTAAGAAACTATCGACTAAGTCATCCTCAGGAAAAACTAGGTATACTTTTTATGTCTCCAATTTTGTACAAAGTTCAGCTGAAAAATTGCTTCATTTTTTCCAATACTATCTTTGACAACTGCCTCTGATTTTTGTTGATCCACAGATGTGTGGACAGAACCAGCATTTACAGAAGGACTTCTTCTTGTACACGGCCTCCAAAGCAAAATGCAAAACCTACATTAACCTTCGGGAGGTGACTGAGCGGATCCGTCTACCTCCAGGGGAATATGTCATCATCCCCACGACCTTTGAACCCCATCAAGAAGGAGAATTCATCCTCAGAGTTTTCTCAGAGAAGCAGAGCATGTCTGAGTAAGGAACACAGAAGGTGGAGAGTCAGCGATGTATGGTGGGGTTGCTGATGTTTTTTGCGGCGTCTGTTGATGATAAAAGTTTAGATTCTTTTGGGGTTAGCCTGAACTCTTATGTGTCCATTTATCCTCACAGGGAGGCGGAGAACACGATTGGTTCTGACCAAATACAGGTTTGCTACTTCTGGACTGAGAATTATGTGTTGACAATTCTTACTGTTATTGCAGGTGAATGAGCTCCAAACAGCAGAATTTAAAAACAACATGTTTACATGTATTTTTTTAAAAACATGGATTGAATGAAATGAATGAAAAGGGCTACACTTTACGAAAAATTGTTTGACATAAACTTTAAATGTACAAAAAAAAAGCTGGCATGTTCACTCAGACAGCTTATAACGACTTTAAGCTTCTTCAAGAGGCTTCCAATAAGACTTTTGTGTCTGTGACACTCTTCCATCCTGCAGTATCAGTTTGAAATGCATTTGTTGTAAATCCTTCATATGTTACACCCATTGAATCAAGTCTGTCCTCTCCCGTTTCATACTGTGATCAAAATGTATCCCACAAATTTAACTAACAGACCTGAACTATATCCTTCATTTCCCCCCCTCATTTCATCCCTCTGTACTCCTTGTCTTATTGACCATCAGCAAGACATGAAAAAGAAAGAGAAGGTAATGCATGCATGGAGCAGTACCACTTTTCTTTTTTACTTTGCTTTTCCAACTCTCTATCTGGTCACTAATTTTGTATGTTTGGAGTTTTATTTTTTATTCATATTACAGATCTTGACATAACTTCAATTTAACTCTCTTTTCTGTTCTGTTTGTCTTTTATTACTCTGCTCCCCACTTTCCAACCACTGCCATTACCCACATGCCAGCCTATTGTATTTGTGTCAGACAGAGCGCGAGCCAACAAAGAAATTGAGCATGATGGCATTCGGGGGGAGAAGAAGAAAAAACCAAAGGTAACTGTTGCAGGAGCACAGTGAGTATGACTGACTGGTACAATAAAAACACAACACCAAGAAGAATAAGAACTAATTATGATACTTGCATGACCAAATAACTATCAGCTGACATCCCTGGGAGTGCAGTTGGCCAGGTCCAATATCACCCCTGAGCATAAAACAACTGACTTTAGGCCAAATGATCTCAAATGACTCAGCTGCACCTGTTTTCCCATAAGGCCTCAATGTGTACAGGCCAACTTGTTTGTCTTATTGAAATGTGCTGCTCTCCTCTGGTACTATAAGGAAATGCATCCTGAACCCATCAATTACTGATGATAATGCTATGTATAGTGTCTCAGGAACAAACAAAAAAAGTGACATCTTGTTTCAGTGTACAAGACTTGTCTGATGATCTAATGATAATGAGGAAAAGTAGCTACTAACTCCTGTCTTAGTTAAATTTAAAACATTGACATTTCTCTTCTCTGTGAATTAATTAAGGTTCAGCTCATCTCATCTTGTGAATCTTGATAAAAAAAATTAAGCTGACTTCCATCACTATTTGCTAAAACGACATAAAATATGTTAATGTAAATGACCTAGGAAAAATAATCTAAATAAAAAATTATACATCTAAATTGTTTTTTGGATCAGGCGCTACAGTATTAACAGGGTAGTAGAAGAAAGCAAAAAGAACAAAAAAGAAGGAAACATGAGTCAAGCCAGTCATGCTAATGCTAATGCTAAAGCTAGCTAACTGACACTGTCAAGCATCCCAACAAAGTCCAATTTAAGATTATCTTAAATTAAGTTCTCTTAAATTCATATTAAGGTTTTCAAAAATATTTTCCAAATTTTAGCCATCCAAAGTGTTTTACTTAAAAAAAAAAAAAAAAAAAAAAAAACTGTCTTTATCAAGTAAAAAGTTTTCTTTCTTACTGATTCCACAGCGGAAACTGCTTGAGCCAGAGGAAGAGACAGAAGAGGAAAAACAGTTCAGACTCATTTACCAAAAGATCGCTGGGGAGGTGAGTAAACAAAGAGGAGGGTTTGAAGGGAAAAATAAAATACTATGGGCATTACTGTCCATCAATAAGAGTTTTTATTATTGATGTCATGTTATTGCGTTGGTAAGGAAAGACAGGACCCCATGGGGGAAATTTGTTAAAGCTGAAAGTGACTGATTAATTCCATATGAGCAAACAACTTATTACCTTGTGTGCTCAAGATAAATTTCAAATAAACACAAAATATTTGCTAATGCTCATAAGATTACATTTATCAAGCTTACAGGATTTCTGGGCCTCTGTATGTTTGTAGCCGCCCGCATGTAATACTGGAGCTAATCTACTCCTCTCTCCATCAGGACATGCAGATCTGTGCCAATGAACTGAAGACAGTCATGAAGAATGTTCTCTCCAAACGTGAGCAAACTGAAGGGATTTAGATCATTGGTTAGTTTTTGTTACATGCAGATAAGTCATACAGAGCTGTCTCATTCCACAGATAGTGAAATTAAAAGTGAAGGATTCAGCCTTGAAACATGCCGCAGTATGATTGCCTTGATGGATGTATCCTTTTCAGCTTGAAGAAGTTTAATCTTTCCAAAGCAAATTAAAGAAGTATCTTAAATAAATGCTTCAGTACAAAGCTCAGAGAAATAATATTTGTTGTCATTTGACTGGTGATTAAATTAAATGCACCTTTTAGCTTGACTACACTGTGTTGGAGTTTCTGTAACAGCCTCTTTCATCAGACTGATGGGACAGGGAAGCTGAACCTGCAGGAGTTTAAACACTTGTGGAAAAAGATCAAGGTGTGGCAGGTACGACGGAGACAACCACTCTTTTAAACATACTGCTTGTGTTTAAGAGAACCTGCCAGTTTTCATCAGTCTGTCTACATCCCTGTGTTTACAGCTCATCTTCAAACGTTACGATAAAAACAAATCCTGCTCCATCAGCAGTTTTGAGATGAGGAACGCTGTAAATGAAGCAGGTGAGCACCATTCAGTACAAAGCAATGTAAACTTAAAACACATTTATTCTTAGCTATGTCAGAAACAAACTTAAGGATTTACACCTCCTTCTTTCAAACCTGCTATGTAAATGCTAAATGCTGGTTTGTATTTTGTTCTCCTCATAAAGGGTTTCACCTCAACAACCAGTTGTATGACATCATAGCGATGCGCTACGCCGATGAACACCTCAACATCGACTTTGACAGTTACATCTGCTGTTTTGTGAGGCTAGAGGGCATGTTCAGTAAGTACAGCTGGAAATTTCAGCCAGGCCACTATGGTGTCAATAAATCCTCAAAGTTTTAAGAGACTTACAGGCAGATTAACTTCTTTTTTCCCCAGAATCATCTGATGATAAAACAACTGAAATTGAAGTTTCTGCTACATTAAACTTCATCACTTTAAAAATCTGAATCTAATAAAAGAATGCTTTTCTTGCAGGAGCATTTAATGCCTTTGACAAAGATGGAGATGGAATAATCAAACTCAACGTCCTGGAGGTGAGAAAGGTTTAGTATTTTTAATGTTTATGTTTTTGTGCAACCACTTGGAGTAAAGACTACTTAGAGCTAAAGTGTCAACTCACAACCATGCGAGTTATTTTGACTACATGAAAATATCAGAAAACCGCTCATCTATAATCTACGGAAGAGGATTAGGGCCACAGGGGAAAAAATAATATTAACTTTCAATATTTTTATTATTATTCTAAGAAAAAAAAATCAGAATTCTAAGATTAAAGTCAGAACTCAGAGTTCTGATTTTAATCTCAGAATTCTGATTTCTTTTAGTCACCCTAATCCTCTTTCATAGTAATCTGATCAGATTCACAAAAAAATTAAATTGTTACATGCAAGAGCTGCTACGCATTGTTTAGGCTGTGTTATTGTTTAAGGGTATCACATCTGAATATGTTTTTTTCTCTCTCCAGTGGCTTCAGCTGACCATGTACTCTTAAATTACATGCTTGCAAACCGACGTTGCTTCATGGAGATGGCACTTCTGGACAATTTTCTTTTTCTTAAAATAATTTTGCACGCATTCTACCACTGAGGCAAAGTATCGTAGGTGCCATCCAACAGTAATGTATACACAATGTAAGGAGTACGAAGCATGAGTGAACATTTAATGGACACATCATTAAATAAACAATGTTTTTTTTAAATATAGTGGAGGTGAACACTGGAGTATTTTTTTTTATTGCTGAACACATGCTTTAAACTACATTCTCTCAAAGGAAACTCAGTCAGCGACACACTTCAAAATTTGTTTACAGGATTAGGAAGCAGTTATGAATACAAACTTCCCACAGGAAGTGAAGCTGACCAGATGTCTGTATCCCATCCTGTATCTTTGATTGGTGACTAGCAAACCACATAACAGTACAGTAGAATGTTAGTGAGGGAGTAACATTACGAGCAACTGGCTTTAATAAGGAGCAAGAACATGTGGTAGAATTTTCTTCCACAATAGATTTTGATTGCAAGTCATTTTCAGTATATCTGACAAGGCTTATTGTGCATGTGTTTATTGTATCAACATTTACAGTAAACACATGTTGACTTTCACATAACGATTTCCTTCAGAGCTTAAACACTGAGAAAAATTAAAAAAGAAATCACAAAATCTTGAAAGGAATGTAAAGATGATCATGTCTTGTGACATTTGAAATCTTTATTCCTATCTCGTATATTTCTGCTTTTAGGACTGCACTTCACTATCCTTCTCCACATGGCTCTTCATGTGATCAGGCAGCTCCTGCAAACAGAAAGCCAAGACAATGAGGAACAGATCTCATGTTCATTTTCTTCCTGAAGACTCAGATATCCTCACATTTCAACACCGACTACAGAAAGTGTGGTCAGTTGTGAAATCAGTTGGTGTAGTTTTATTACCTGTCTGACTGACTGCTGTGTCGAAAAAAAACTGCAGCAGCTTTTCCAGCGACATTTCACAGTTTGCAGATTTGGGTTGCTGTGATCACTAAGAAGATGCTGCACGAGGTGCTGCTCAATACCGAAGATCAGAGAGCATTTCTGCCACTTAACAGAGGGGCGGGCAACAACACACAAGGCATGGGGAAGTGAAAAATAATCGTTAAATGATCTCAATACATTTCTTATAGATGCATCAAACCATTAGTAATGTTAATATTATCAATGATATTAATCCGATTTAAAGATTCAATTTCTATGCGAGTCCTTACCCAGCAGCGGTAGTTTTTCATCAAGTTAAGCTCCATAGCTTGAACACTTCCATCATGACAGCCTGTATAGATCTGAATAGAAACAATAATGGCCATTACATCACTGAATAATTAAGATGAATAAATAACTTTAAAAAATGGCCTATTTAGGTCCACATACCATGCTGTTATGGACAGCCATACACATCACAATGTCACTTTGCCCTCCATACACCTGCAGGAGGTCATGGGACTAAAAGAGACAACACTTAAAATGATTAATCTGATAATTCACAGATTTATACGGTTTAGTTGAGATGATATAGAGATGGTAAGAAGCTTGTTTACAAACTTCAACAACAAAGGTATATCATGTTACTTGAAAACTTGAGACATCTGTGATTTCATGAGTTCAGATTCACACAAATTGTGTAAAAACAAAATTTTAAATACTCTACCTGTAGCTCATAAATTCGGATAAATTTATCCATACAAGCTGTCACCATCACTCTCCCCAAGACAACGATAGATGTGACAGCGTGACCGTGACCCTTGTAGACACGAACTAGCTCACCAGTCTACAAATAAAAATGGAAGAAAAAAAAAACAGAAACAGGGACAAAGTGAATACAAAACAATTGTGGCGGAATTCAATGTTTAGAACTAATATTGTTTAGTCAACAACATTAGAATCATTATATTGTTTCCTATTGGTGTCCAAAGTGGGTGCAAGGGATACAGCACTGAGCAATGCAAGCCTCCAGCTGACTTGAATTCACCGTCTCCACTTTCACCCGTTCAAATGTGAACACATACTGTACCAAGTGGGTAAAGAAAATGTATGTTGACTTTAGATTTTGTCAGCTTGTTTAACAGTTGTAGTGATGCTTTCATAACATCCATATCTTTGATTAAATCATTATGCCTTCTCTTCTGTTTGCACTTAAAGCCACCTGATTTTTCATTCAAGCCACAAACAAAAGAAAAAAACGTCTCTAGCTGGTTTTCTGCAAACAGCTGCTAGAGATGTAGTTTGTTTACATAATGTAATGGAAGTGCATATTTGAGAACTGTAGTATCGTCGGAGAGCGTCGACACACCTGGGAATCTTTCACACTTACATGGATGTTATAGGCGTGAACATTCGTGTCACTGGAACCACTGAAGACCAAATCATTCACCACCTGAAACAACAGAAGAAGAGTTTGTCACATCTGATTTACAAATAATATCTGTGATGATATGTACATTTCTCGTGCCTGCTTAAAACGGCTAAATATGTGAAGTTTGATCACATAATTCAGTATTGTGCAGGCTATAGCCTGTAAAGTTAAATGTGTGAAATGCTGAAATGAGGTGGATGCATCTCTTCACCGTCATACAGAGCACAGTTTTTGTGTGACCGGTCAACGAGCGCAGCAGCAGGCCGTTCTTGGCGTCTCGTATGCTGATCGTGCTGTCGTAGGAGCCAACTAGCAGGACCCGGCGGGCACCTTCCTGTGTTGTACCCAAACAGCTCACGCCTCGCAAGCCGTGACACTCAAACACATCCAGCTGCCTCAGAGTCTGATGACAGAAGAGGAAGTGGTAAGAAGAAACTATAAGACAGGGAGGGTTTTAAAGAATACTGTCAGATGCCACGTTTAAAGATATGAAGATAATCTTTTCGGCCTGGTCACTCAACTCATCTAGTCAACAGCTAACTACCTAAAATGAACCCAGTATTAATAGTTGGCTTATTAAAGTAAGATCATATGTTAAAGGAAACCTTCAATCTCAAATGATTATTTCCCTCACCTTCAATTCATAGCTGGCTACTGTTCCATTGGCAAGCCCAGCAAACAAAATATTCCAGGCAACATGTAGACATAACACCCTGTCTGCTAGAGTGATCTGCTCCACAAACAAACCAGTCTGCAAGAGAAAAACAATTTATTCAAACAAAATAATGCAGAAAAATGGAATCAAAAGACAGAAGGTGGTACTCAGCCAAGTGAAGTTTACATAAAACTGAAAGAACATCATTTAAACCCATTAATGAATACAGAGTCAATTCCAAAAGCTGCCTGTCACAAAAAAAGACCACATTAAAAGTCAGCAGGTGAAGGAGTGACTCATCCTCAGACATATTTCTTTTTACCTTCGTGCTGTAACAGCGGATGCTCTGGTCACTGGATCCGGTATAAAGGTGTGGCAGCATATTTGGAGGGGCTGCTACCAGCAGACAGTTGACGTTATGTGTGTGACCGTCAAACACCAAGTGACATTCTTTGCTCTAGACACAAAAAAACAAGGACTATTTTTCTGTCAAGCACTACAGAATTTGAACCCATCTTCAAAAATAACTTATTCAACAGATACTGCATGCAAGAGCAGAAGGCTAAAATGTAGTGCATGCAAAATACATTTGTGTTTTTTTTTTTTGTTGTTAATTTTATTCTACTGTTGCAGTTTTTGTTGTCACAGTTGCTTTGCTTGTCATGCATGCTTTGGCGCTATTTTTAGTGCTTCTTCCTAATCTAAACTTAAATAAAAGTAAATATAGAAAAAGGAAAATGAGATGGGAATAGAAAAGTTCTGCCTTTTTTTTACCACTTTTTTTCATATCGAGGTAAATGAGGTCTGTACAAAAAGTATGCTGTGATGAATTGGCTTTATTTGCCTTCAGGATACACCAAACCAACTTTTTAAGTATTAATACCAATATCAAAACCTAGGTTTTGTTGTTGGCCAGTACTAATAAAGATCTGATACCATTATTAATTGAACATTCTCTTTTCCTTAACATGATGATGACACTAAGAAATATGCTTTTGCTGTTTTGGCTCTGATTAACAAAACTGATTTACCAATGATAACAAGTTCCTTGAATTAATTCTTCTGTCTTGATAAAATTTAAACTACTTTCTGTCTTGCATTAGTGATCCAAATTCTACAGGGTAAGAAACGAGTGTTATCAATTTTTAAAGTTTCTATGAAGCCGTGTTTTACTAAGCTGTCTTCTGATCACATTTACTTGATGTGAAGATGATGCTTTTATCAGGGACAAATTTGAACTGACCCCCAGAGTGTAGGCTCGGGCTGTTTTGTCCCCTGAACATGTGTACAGCCGTCCCTCGTACACTTGGAGATTGTAGACAGAGCCGGTGTGATTCTGGAAAGCTCCCTGGTACAGCTGTTTATCATCCAGCACCAGAACACACTCTGGAAAAAAAACAGTGATTTGATTAAAGGTAGGTATGGTATTAAAGGTGACACTTGCAGAAATAAAACTTGAGACGTAAAACTCACCTGGAGGAGTATTTGTGCCTTTAACAGCAGGCTGAACTGCTCTAAATGGACAAAAAGAAAAGCTGTTAACATTTTTTGGAGGCAAATACATTGAGCAAGCTATCCATAATACCTCACCTGCCCATGTTGTTTAACTGATTCGTCTTTGTGTCTGAAGAGCTGAGCTCCACACTGACAGTTGTTTGAGGAGGCTCTTTGTTGACAGGAATGTTTGAGATCTCCTCCTCATTTTCAGACCCATCAACATCTATGACCACCGTGTTGGAGGGCTCAATAATCCTGACTGAGTCATCGCTCTCATTCCCTTTATCCTCATCCAGTCCTGATCTGCTTTCTGCTGCTTGCAGATCTTTTACTCCGGCTGTAATCTCACACTCCTTTAACCCCTTTCCCTGCAGCCTGGCAGAGGATTCAGGAGAAGTTTTCTCTATTGTGAAGCAATCTGCACTGGGATGTTGTTGGGTCTGACCAGTTGGAGAAGCAGCTACATGTGGGGATGCAAGCAGCGGTAGAGGCAGCAGATTAGAGGGAAAAACCTGCACAGGTTGGTTTACAGGTGAAGCACTGGGGTCACATGAGTCTTCTTCTTTTAGCTGCAGTGTCGGCAGGGCGAGAGTGGTTGTACAAAGCTGGGAGCTGGAAGATGTGGGGGGAGCATCTGAGGAAGGAAGGGAAGAGAGTCTGGGTTGCACAGCAGCAGCAGCAGCCCCTGCTGAGGAAGAGGTACGTCCACCTGAAACGAGATGAAATAAAAAACATATTTATTTGTTTCATGTTAAGTAAAAACAAAGAGATGCATCTACTGTACCTTGCATCCCCTGAAGGATCTCAATCCGCTTGGCTCTCAGACTGTTGACCTCAGCAGTGCCCTTAAAAGCAAGCAGAATCCTTCATTAATAAGCTATAAATCAAATACCTGAGGGGATGGTAAAAAAAGCCTCCTGGGGTGTCTTCTGCATCAATGCTGGTACCTGCTGTCTCAGTAGTAGCAGTCTTTGGACTTCTGTATAGGCTGCTATCAGAGCATTGCGGGCCAGAACCAGGGAGTTGTCTATGTCCTGTATTGAGCGGCTCAGCTCCTCCTCCCTCAGAGACACTGCCAGCAACTGGTCCATCTGGTCCTGGTCTGCAGGACAGAAAGAAAAAAATATCATTAAATTTAAATATAAATTTAACATTTTTACTCGATTATTGATAAAGATTATTTTAGTTAAGTTATTCTCTTAGTGGTCTACCTTGACAGTGAATATATATATTTTTTTATAATATTAAAAAATAATTTAAGTACAAGTTCGCTGGAACTCGCAAAAAATATGGACATAGTCTCCATGATGTCACCCGTTTGTTCCTGAGACAGTCAAATGAAGCCAATCATTGGACGGGGCCATCTTGGATATAACGCAGACTTTGAGCTTCCTTTCTAACAGCTATAGGATGCCTGTCAGTTACGTGAGCTGAGCTGAGCCTCTGACTGGACAAACTTGTCATCTTTATATCGTCAAAACCACTGAGTTAGAAAAAATTTCCCCCCCAGACCCAAGCCAAGTTTTGAACCAGGCTGTAAATATGCTTTTTAATGCTGTAAAAGTCTGTTTTTTTTTAGGCTTGGTGTGTATGTGACTTCCAGTCTTTCTGTAGCCAGCCTCTAGCGGATTCTCGATGAACAGCAACTTTAAGCACTTCCGTACAGGTTTAATTTTTCTCTACTGGATGATGCCCCTTGGTTTAAGCCTAGAGAAAATGGTCAGGCTGCTGACTTTACACCATTAAGGAGCCTACAAGCAAAATCACTATGCATAAGTGGCTTTGGACGGGGACAGTAAAAAGAAAATTAAATGAGGAAGAGAAAACCTCTGACACTGGCCAGGAGGAGGTGCAGCAGCAAGATGACTCAGCTGCAGCTGAGCATTGTGGACACTGTACTTGTAGCCAGTACATGTATGATGCCAGTTCATGTTACATCAGTTGGCTATCTGGGCTGTCGTTCTGGGGCTTTTTAGCTTGGTTGTCTGTGGGGATTTTTTGGAGGGAATAAGTGGTCCTTGGTCTGAAACAACTTGAGAAACACTGTTTTAGAAAACAACATAGCATTATCAGTCAGATTTATGGAAATTTCAGGGAGGACAACCAAACCTCTACAAATCAGCTGATAGACAAGTCACAAAAACCTCATGTGATGACTCTTCTAAGAAAAAAAAGACTATAGGAAGTTTGTAGTCCATTCGTGTCAAGGAAAAAAGGACTTTCACACTGGTCTAGTTTTGGGTAAGAATTGTCTTACTCAAACCGATGCTGACTCATCAATTAAGGTACGTTCAATGATTTTACTGATTGAAGAAAACTTCATTCCCAAATGGGAAAAAATATCAGAACTACCAGTGTGGGATTCTTTGCTCTTCTTTTTTGCAGTGGGATGCTCCTCGGAGTCTCCATCAGGCTATAAGAATAGACAAAAAATTAAATTCCAACAATTAAAATGCATCAACAAGCAACGCATACTGAACACCACTCACCACTGATACAGTCCTCTTGTGGCCTCTCTTTTCTCCATTCTCATTCTCAACATTTGGTTCCACCTTCACCAGAAGAGATTTTATCATCCCATCGCTGCTCTTTGTCTCACCAGGTGGCCCCAGAGGCTTCTGCGTTGGAACATCTGGCTCTGTGTTGGAGTTGTTGACTGTTGTAACCTGGAGAGTAGGAGGTAATCCGGCCCAGCCTTTAGCAGAGGGGCTGTCTGGGAATGACTCCCAGTGAAAGCCCTCTGACAGAGGCAGTTCTATGGGGTCCTTCACTGGTGTTGAGCCTTCTCTGTCTGTTGAATTTGTGAGCTCAACCTGGAGCCTGTATTGCCCAGGAGTTGGGGGAAAAAAGAAAACAGTGAAACAGTGTTTGGTTACATTTTGCTCGTCTGACATGACACTCTATGCTATCTTTAAACTGTTGTTATTGTCACACTTTAAAATCTTAAACCAGTTAATCATTAATGGACTGATGGTTATGGTGTTGTTTTGGCTGGAATCAGCATTTTTTTTTCTAAAACCAGAGGACAAAACAGACACACATTTTATTTCTGAGGTCAACCAATTTTTCACTGGATACAGTTAAGAAAAAGTGTTACCTGGTCCCTCCTCTTATCCTGTCAAGCCTTTTCCTTTTCATCTCGTGGTACATCTCACTCCAGCTCTCCTTGCTCCGGGCTTGTGAAAAGTTAAGAAAACTCCTTGATGCTTTGTGTGCAACTCGAACCTTGCGGCTGATATTCATGTTTTGAGTCAGAGGACGCCAGTCTGATTTTTGGCTGTGCAAAGCCTGGCTTTCAAGGGCCACCTGAGAGTCTTCCTCCTTGTTGTTTGATGCTTTATTTGATTCATCTGTAGGCATTGAGCCCTTCTCAAATTGCTTTATCGCCTCCTGTGTCATTTTCAACGTTGTCTGCTTTGGTCTAGCTAGAGTTCTGACCTGTGGAGATTGGACTGGTATAGCTGTGTTAGAGGTATTGTTTTCATTTCTCTGTCTTCGGGCTTCACGATCAGCCCTGCATGGCTCCCTCACACCCAGGCTTCTCCTGATGTGCCGCAGCATTGCACTGATGTCGACATCCCGTATGGGTGCTGTGCCGTTTTCTGAGGCTGGCTTAACTACATTTGAACCTCCATGTCCTGGCTCAGAAGACACGGGACTTTCCATCTGTTCAAAGAGTAGAGCTCCGTGCTGAGGGAGGTGATCACTGGTGAAGTCGCTATCTTTTGAATTATAATAACAATTCTGTCTGTTAGCAGGGAGTGTTTTTTGTTCCGGGGGGTAAACAGCACTCCTTTGGGGATAATTTGGTCTTCCAAAATTTCTGTCTGTTTTGGATTTTTCAAAATGGCCTGCAGTTTCATGGTTGCCATTGCTAAAGCTGCCATCATACTTCACCTGTGTATCAGGGTGCTTCCAAGTTTGACGCACAGGGCTGCCTGACAAACAAAATAATCCTCTACTTTCATTCTGCAGACTTTCTTCTTTTTGTTGAGGAGGTCTTCGCAGACTGGACACTTTATTCTCTTTATTCTTAAGCACAGTGTTCTTGCTTCCTTCATGTTGGGTTCCCTGCATCTTTTCTGGTATCCTTGTGTTCACTTTTGTGGATTTTTTCCCTTTCACTACTTTGGACACCACAATGTATTTTTTCTTGGCTGCCTGCAACATATTTGCATGCCTCTTAGCAGCTTCCTGCTTTATTTCTTTCATTTTCTGGTTTTGCCGTCTTGCTGCTTCCTTCCTGTGGTGGGAATAGACAATATAAACCACAGTTTGAAAATCACCAATTCAATATGGAAAAAAATAAAATCATCATTTTGACCCATCATAAACTCATACTCCTGATTCTTTAGCCACTTGTTTCTCTCCAGGATGCGGACCACCGTGTCTTTGCCCAGAGTTTTAGACAAAGAGATAGGCTTTACATCTTTTGACATCAGGCTCCTCAAGTTGGCTTCGTGCTGAGAAGTGGAGATGTGCTGAGCGTATACATATAAACCCATGGCAGATACTCCACATGCTTGACAGTTGTGCAATGAATCCCTGTAGATGACAGAAAACACACAAATGCATACATACACCACTATTGAGTGATTTAAGATCTGAAGAAAAAATGTGCTTGAATGCATGTTTTCAAGAACACAAAGCACATAGGAGGCAAAACAATTCGTTCAAACTTGGCACCAAACACTTCAGATTACTCACCTGCCCAGCACTGTCTCCAGCTCTCTGTGATGGAGCATACTATGCATATGTTCATGGGCCTCCTAGAGTTAAGGGACATATTGTCAAAGTTTCAGATCACAGTAACAGCAGCATGTTAATGAATTCAGTTAGCACAGCCACCAGCCAACGGTCCAAGTAAAACCACTTACTTACATGTTTCTGATATGAGCTGCGACACAGTAAACAGTAGATACTTGCGGCCATCCCCGGGATGTTTGCGTTGTTTTTCTTCTTCTTCTTCTTCTTCTTTTTCTCTGTCGTATGAGTATTTTTAACCTTTTCCATTTCCGGACTGGCAAAACAGGAATACACAGTACGTTACACATGTTATATGACAGAGTTTTGCATGTTGCGTTTGATGTAGACAATGCTTACACCAAAGTACATTACAGACTTAACTTATATAGTTTTGAAATGAGAACTGCCGTAAACGTTAAAACCCCATTAGTACTGAGACCAAACTTTTTTTGGCAGCACAACGTGGTTCTGCTGTCACAGCAAGCCAATGTTCACAGTTCAGGTTAACTGAACAAACTGAGGACTCGATAAGGTGCAGTGTAAGGTTCGACGACATTGCAACTGGCTGAAGCCGGCAGTCAAAACTAACTCTGACACAAATTCGGAGAAAACCACTTGGAATTGTTTTTTTTTTTTCAAACTTTAGAAATATAATATTTACCTTATAATTTCACATGGGTACAATACAACTTGTAGCTAACACGCCATGTTTAGCTACGTCATTTACGTCCCTTATTTGTAAGCCAATCGTTTCACATAGTTGTCACGGAGAGTCCGAGCGTGGGCGGTTCTCCTCGATCTACAAAAGCCTGGATAAGTGCTTTTAAAGGGACTTCCGGGTTTGAATGTGTTCTACAGATTTAATAAAACACTGGAACCACCGTTACGTCCGGAAGAGGAGTTTTTTAGCCTTGTTTTTAAGCTTTGCCTTGGGGTTGTCTTTATCGTAGTTTGTCATACGAATACACGTACAAAGGCATAATTTTACAAATAAAATGTGCAACGGCTGTGTGCAAAAAGAGTACCCGGACCGGGTAAGTTGTGTTAGCTGGTAGATCACAGTAACGTTAGTATATCTTATTTTGCTTTTAGGTTTTCATGCTCAAAAACTTACATTGGTACTGAAGTTGAAGGTAGCTTGGATGAGTGGTCTAATGCGAATGCTCTGTTCAGCCTTCAACGTTGTTCACCAAATGTTGAATATATTCTGTTTGTGTCTTCCTGCTCAGGGGAACACTTGTCTGGAAAATGGCTCTTACCTGATGAACTACCTGGGCTGTGTCAACTGCCACCAGAGGGACTTTGTGTTGATCAGTAATAAAGCCACTGAGGATGAAGACGGAGAGGAAATAGTAACATATGACCGTCAGTCACTGTTTTACCTCAATAAAGCATGAGGAAGCATTGTAGAGATAATATTAAGAGCCCAAGAGCTGACAGAGCTTAACTTAACATTTAACTGCTGCAATGACACATTTTTATGAAGTAAATTCAGTGGTTGTGTTGGAGATGTATGCATTATACATTTAACATGGTTCATCAAGGCTGCACTCACGGTTCAGACTAGAGGACTGATGCACGAGGAATGCAATGATGACAAGACCACAAACCATAAAACCACAAAAATAATACAAGACAATCAAACATTATAAAAAAGCTAAAGAATCATTAACAGATAATTGGAAATTTAACATCAGAAAGATAATAATAATGATAATAATAAAAGAAAAACAAGATCGAACATCTTTGTGATACTACCTGAAAAAGAATAAAAGCAGAATTTTAAGAATTAAAACACACTGATAACATCTCTTGTAAAAGCACATTAAAAGAGAACAAAGTCTGCTTTTGGGGCAGCAATCAAAGCCATGGCTGTGGACTAAGTTTGACATTAATAAATAAGAACATTAATTCAAACCTATTTTGACTTGTCAGCTTATTCAGTCATATTTCAAGATGAAATGTTAATTATTTGACACACCTAGAGTCAAAATGTAAACGATTTTCCATCTTAATTTTGAATAGTGATAGTTAAGGTTAATTGCCGACAGCGTAAAGGATTTCTTACTATAATTTCTGGTAATAAAGAAAAGTGAGTAATCCAGAGTATCTGTAAAACTAATCCGCCTGTTTCTTTGTCTTCTTAGATGTTTGTAAAAACTGTGACCATGTCATCGCCAGACATGAATACACTTTCAGTGTTGTTGATGAATATCAGGTACAGTATCTCTTGAGCTGTAGATCATTTAGAGTCAGACTTATTTAACCGTCATGACTTACTGCCCTGTTTTTTTTTTTGTTTGTTTGTTTTTGTTTTTATGAATGTTGTCTGTTTTTGTACAGGAGTACACAATGCTCTGCATGCTGTGTGGTAAGGCAGAGGACTCCATCAGTGTGTTACCAGATGACCCCAGACAGTCTGCACCCCTCTTCTAAACCTGAAACCCCAACCTGATCAAGATTCCCTTTAAGATCAATTTTAAACGCAATCCTCAAATGAACTGCTTGCTTGAGGATTCCAGTGATTGCTATTGGCTACTCACGATTACATGCACATTTTCAATTTAGAGTACCATATTTAGGTCCTTGTATGAACTACTGTGTGCTGAGGTTACTTTTGACCACCTCTTATGAGCACCATATGATATGTTTAAATTGTCAATGTATGTTAAATAAACAGTTTTTACATAAATATGAAACTTGGCTGTGCTTATTTTAAACATCTTGTGTTACAATCCTCAGTTGTAAAGCGTAACTGTTGCTGTAGTCACTTTTCTCTGGGCATGCATGCTACTACTTGTATGCAGCCTACAGCTATGGAAATTCTGCAGTGCTGAAATGTTGTTGAAACAGGTTTGTAGATCTAGTATGAAATGATGTTAAGAGGGGCCATGAGGAAGAGATCTTTTCACAGTAGCATAAATGTCAAAGACATTGTTATAAAATGCATTTAAAGGTTTAAATGCAAAAGGGGGATATTTTTTGTTTTAACTGATGCCATCAAACATTTAGTTCTGTGGTGGGCTAGCATATAAAATAAAAGTTGGATAAAATTAAATTTTAGCTTGGGTTCTATATGCTGCAGGGGTTCTTCTACTGCAGATGTATGGGACAAAGAATGTTTTAACTGGAAACAAAGTATTTCCTTTTTAACCATATCAAATATATAAGACAGGGAGTCTGTTATACTCCAGTTTGAACCTCAATTTCATGCTTGTAATCTAGATCAAGTCTACATTATTAGCATGATTAGAAAAGGTGTTTTAGGCATCTTGTGTTACAAACCTCAACAGTTGTCATCTTGGAGCTGTTTTATCAGTCCCCATCTCATCAGCTGTCTCTCTTTATGCTTACAGGGCCACTGTCTTTAAAAATACGCATCTTCAACAGAATTTGGCATTTGTTCTCGGGGGGACTGTGCCAGTCTGAGCTGGAGTGACTGAGGTTTAACTAGTGTAGAAAACGCAATATGTCATTATAGGAGCAAAGTTAAACTGTTTTGATTATACTTCTGTGGAACTTTGTTTTATGTAAACACTTAAATTACACCAAAACATGTTAACAAACTGAAAACTGAAAGTTTCAGAGTAAATAAAGGGGGCATTTAGAAGAACAGAACATTAAACTACAAATAAAGTAATGCTTTTAAAATCTATAACATATTTAATTGTATCATTGTCATAGTATTCTGGTTGTATGGAGGATAAAATGCAAACACAATCGTCATGATATCACATTCTTACTCCCTAACGTCTACTTAATGTAAGAAACAAAAACAGCACATTGTTGCTGGTCTACTATAATGATGTATTTTGATCAGAAGCAGCTCAATAAAAATACAGATGTCTTAGCAGATTGTACAAATAAATATAAAAACAAAAAAATGATTCTCATGCACTTTTACAATACTGAAAGATGAGTGCACTTACATGTACATTCTAATATGTGTCGCCTTTTTCATGACAAATATTTCTAGCAAAGTAAAAGCACTACAACACTGTGAAATGCTAAATGAGCAATTCATTGTTACACAGAATCATTTGTCTAGGTGTTTTTTTCTCCAGGAGTAAGGTCGGTGGGGCTGCATGCCCTGTTTCTGTACATGAACGCTGATGTTGGTATAGTGCTTGTGTTATCTAATATTAGTGTCCTTACTGTGAGTACATGGTTTCTATTAGTGTGTACCATTTCTCTAATGGTAAATATCTACAATTAGCATCTCTGTTTTCTTTTTTACATCCCTCAAGTATTAAAGATAATCTTTTTGGTCTCTTATTAGGCCTACATGGAGCATTAAGAGAGGAGTGAAATGAGAGGTAAAGAGTTGGCAATCTTCAAGCTATCTTATCCCTTTTTCTTCGAACGGCACGCATCCAATCACATCGTCAAGTATTCTGAGACATCCAACAAATAAATAAATAAATACATACAATTTATCATACATTTTACATTACATACAGTACATTCCCTTGAGTAAATACCATATTTACACATGCTACCAGGGACTGGATTTTAGTCAGTTTCTGGCTACAGTTGCACCATCCGGATCAGTCACTTGTGTCAAATACAGTCATCGGTTCACTTTGCCTGAGCCTTTTCCTTCATGGATCAGACCCCGTCCCCTGGAGCAGTGGCCCCACTGACCATGCCCACCTGACCGGTCTTGTGGGTGAGCATGCCGGGCTGGAGGGGAGCCAGAGAGGCTGGATGGAGAGCGGCTGCGTCCCTGTAGAGCTCCGCCCTCGCGTAATTCTTGTCGGGAGGGAGAGGAGCTCAGGGAACGTTGCAAGGAGGAGGAACCTCGAGGGCGAGGAGGAGGACTGAAGAGCACCCCACTGCGGTCTTGCATCAGCTGGGTCAGACTGGCCAGGAAGTCTGCATCGCTGGTGCTGCTGGCTCGCACTCGTAACCGCCGTCTTCTGGAAAAAAAAAAAGGACAGAAGAGAGAAGTTTAAATTCCCTCTATACCCATACAAATCTTTAACTGCAGTGAATACAACTGATAATAGTATAATGTCTAATGACATCCAACCGTGTAGCCTTCAGTATAATTTATCTTGCAGATAGTCTTTGTCATTTTTACACTGGGTTTCAATTGCTGTCAGGGTTAGGGATGGGACTCTGGTTTGGCAAGGAGGAGAGCTGCCCCCTCTGCAGTACAACCAATGCTGGTCAGCAGAACTTGTTATCAGCGTGCAAGACAGCACACTGTGGTGGATCTAGAACAGTTCTAGACAGAGTGGCATGAGCTCAGTATGGAGAAAATCCAATGTAAATGTAAATGGGGTCAAAAAAAGATCCACAAAAACACTTTTTACATAAAATTACCTAACGCAGCTTCACACAGTTTCTCTACCACAAGTCAGGGTGTGTTTAGTTATAACTAGAGATAAAATAAGATGAATTGTAAAGCTTCACACATCTCCCTTTAAAAGAGAGGATTTTTCTTAAACCACATTATTTTATTGATTTTCATCTTATGTTACTACACTGGAATTTTAAATGGATATGAAGAACATTCCATGTGGTTCAGCTGAAAGTGAGGGTTGATACTTTGACTCCCTGCCATCATCTCCCTCCTCGACTGCCACTTCAGTATCTGTCCTTTATTCTGAATCTGATATCGTCTAATCTTCATCCCTCCCACAACTCTTTTTGATCCTCTTCTCCCTCACTTTCTTCCTGCTCTGTTCCTGTCATTGGCCCTCCACACATCTGAACTTCCTGATTTCGCCTCCATTCTCTCTTCTTCATTTCTATACCTCTCTCCTGCCTTTATTTACAATAACTTAATAACATATCTATTTTCAATTTTTTCTTTTCATTTTGGCCTGAAAGTGACAAAATATGAAAATCTCAGGGTTAAACTCCTTGTATAATAAGTAGTCAAACATGAAACTAGAACAGATAGGAATCACATGACCCCAAACACTCATTTATAAACTACCTGTCGTCACTGTATTATTTAGCCACTCTGACTGTCATGATGCATTTTAATTTGATCGTGCAGCTTCATAAAATAAGATTTTATTTGATCGATTCAACAGTTCAGTTGAGATATTTTGGTTTAACAAGGCATTCATCTCCTTGTTGACTGACACTGATCTCCAGGATGGCAGGCGATGATCTGCTCACTGTGCTAACCTGAT
The DNA here is from genome assembly GCA_030710495.1 of Labroides dimidiatus. Taxonomy (NCBI): domain Eukaryota; kingdom Metazoa; phylum Chordata; class Actinopteri; order Labriformes; family Labridae; genus Labroides; species Labroides dimidiatus. The sequence continues at coordinate 12,844,879 of CM061158.1, forward strand.
GTTTACCTCGCCATCATTTCAACTACATCACCGTAAGCTCCTGAAACTGTGACTTTCAAGATTCATACATGCCAATTTTAGATATATAACAGACAATAGATATTGATTGATAGATTATTTTGAACAGGAATGCTTCATATAATGATCTCGTGTTTACTAATTAGCTTAGCAAAATAGGATAACTCTCCAACAATTCAGAAGTAAAAGAGAGTTTTGGTGAGCAATTAATGGGCGAACTGAAAAATGGCCTTTGGAGGTTGGTTTCAGGTTGATTATCAATTTAACTTGACTTGAACTTGAAAACAGGTAAAAAGATCACCTGTGGAACTTATTTCACAGACAGTTGGACCAGCTTGGTATTTCCATTTTGCGTCGCATTGTCTCATTCAAATCTAGACAGCAGTACCAAGCAAGAGGTTCGTCACACAGACTGCTGTGCATGCAGGGGCGTAGCTCAGTATTTAAGGGACAAACGATTATCTTCATAATTTAAAAAAAAAATCAAATTCATTCAATTAAATCCATTCTTATTTTAATGCACTTGGGGGCTTTTGAGCATAGTAGTGATCTGTTTTTAGTATGTTTTAGGAACATTAAAATTAAGGGGGTTGGGGAGGGCAACTTGCCCCTGCCTAGATCTGCCCCTGCACTGGCCAAAGTCCTGGAAAGCTGCAGACAAGCTGCCAACAACCAGCCTACAGCCAGGAAGCTGTCCCAACAGCGCTGCAGAAGGAGCATCAGGCTTCTTTGCATAACAGGCTTCAACAGCCACCATCAACAGGCATTTTCAGTTGGATTAGTTTTTGGACCAGCCTGTTAGTGGTCACTGATCTCTGGCACTGCTATTCTGAGGATTGTGAGCTGAAAGGTTTGGGAACCCTTGCTCGAGGCAAAGGCATCATAGGAAACAATCAGCATGTAATTATGGTGTACTGTTAGTTATTTATTTCATTCATAGCCTCACTGTCTAGCATTTTTCAACACCAGAGGTTGTAGCATATTTTTCATTCAATGTGAGGTCAACAACAACAAAAAAAAATCAAATAAATGAAGGCTGGAATTTGTTCATCTTTGTTCGGACACACCATGATAAATTCAAACCCATAATGGAAACGTCGTAACAGAAGACACGTCGTACCTGTTATCCACACACGAACGGATCGGCGGTTTCCCAGGAGGTGGTCTGGGTTGAAACCTGCTTGTGAGTTGCTCAGGTAAAAAGGTGGCGCTCACAGGGCGCGGAATCTTACTTTTGCTACCTGATGATGAGGACAGAGAGAGGGGGTCTTCACCCCCACAGTCAGATTTAGAGCCTCGCTCAGAGGAGAGCCTGTCTCTAGGTAACGCACAGGGCAGGTTGTCACAGGACAGAGATGGAGAGGGTGAATGGGTGGGGGATCCAGGGACTGGGCTGCTCCAGCGATGACGCCTCTCGATGTTGGGGTCCCTGCTTGGAGAATCCAGGGGGGCACTGGGGTCTCGTACAGGGATGCGACTCAGTCTTGGAGACAGGGGGGAGTCTCTCCTCCTGAGCAGAGCTGGGGGTGGAGATGAGGAAACGGTGACGGTGCTCTCCACAGCACCTCCTGCTGTGTCAGCTTGAGGCTGCTGATTGGGCTCAGAGGATCGATCAGGCAGACCCGAATCACTCTCTGGGTCCCGGTCGTTTGTTAGGTGAGCAGAGGGACCTTTAGCTGGACTTGGCACTTGACCAAACTCCAACCTCTCTCCATCCTTTAAAGTCTCCTCTGGGAGTTGGTCAGATTTAACAGATGGTGCCTCCAGTGGTATTGCATCACTCTTTTCCTGTACAGGGGACCCACAGCTGGGATTCTGAAAGGAGACAAAGATCATTAAAGTGAAATAAGTCCACAGAGAAACAGAGGGAGCATCTTTATGAGAATATATCAATTGTGAGCTTGTCTGAATGATAAAGCTTCACTACACTAGTCCTAAATCTCCTAGACGGTTAGAACATCCATTTCTTGGACACAAAGCACAGATCTGCTAAAATGTTAACACTGCATTCACACAGTGTTGTCAGAAACAGCTCAGACAATACAGTAGAATCTTACAACTAGATACGTATCAGGTAATCGATAATTAACAGTTATCTTATCGTCTCCAGTTGAAACAAGACTATTACTTTAATTTAAGTTCACGGTGCTTCCTTTCATTCATAAACAAGAAAATATTTGGTCACCCAAACCTGATCCATCTGGGATCTTCCCATGATGACCGAGGGCAGCTGTCCCAGCATCCCCGGCAGTCTCCTGTGTCCCAGTAACCACGTGCCAGGCATGGCCATCTGTGAGAGGGCGGGACTGCTTGGCACAGCTGTGGACTGGCCATCCTGTTGATCAGAGGGCTGGTTCTCAGGTTTGGTGGGTGTCTGTGTCCCAGGTTTGTCCTGACCAGACGGCTTTGTGGCTCCAGAGCCGCTTCCCTGCTCAAGCTCCAGCATCACCCACTCCTGAGAGTCTCCCTCCTGAGGGACCGGACTGAGGTTGACAGCCACAAAGCCACTGCTTGCTGCACCCTCCTCAGGGTCGGGGGTTGCTGTGCCGGAGTTTTCCTCATTACATGAGGGCGACTGCAAACCATCAGGAAAGGATTTCTCCCCAACATGAGACAGAACGGGACGCTGTTTTCCCAAGCTGAAACAAGAAAATTTAATGAGCTTCTATCAGCCAGAAAAAAACATGTGTGCATATACTGTAATCTCATTTGTACTTACTATGCCTCAAGGAAGCGCTCGATGGTGGGTTTGGGTTCAGGTGCGAGTCTCTTTTCAAATGCCAGGCTCTGACTGTGTCTCATTCTTCGTAGCAGAGGAGCAGCCCGATCTAGGAACATGGTCTCTGACCGCACCCGTCTTGGAGAACTCTGCACAGAGCCGGTGTTTGGGCTCTGGTTCCCTTGGTTCTGGCTGTGTTCATCCTCACTCACCACCTTGAGAAGAAGGAACAAATAAAGGGAATGAAAACTTTAAAGTGTATTCTCATCCCTTAGGAGCAAGTCATCCTTTTCCTCAAATTGGATGATCCCCCCTTTAAGCTATAATGAGGAATTTTCCTTTGGTGTCAGTCTTGGTGACCTCTTTGGATAAAAATCTTTATTTTACTGTTTTACTGATCTTGTCTTGAAGATTTGTGCTTTCAGGGCCTTTTGACTCAAAAACAACAACATCCTTCTTTGGTATAAATACCTTACTTAGTGATATTTCCCAGGAAAAAAAAATAAACAAAGGCTACTTCAACAGCATGCTTTTACTGGCCCAAGCAGGCATTCAAAATACTATAAAGAAAGAATCACTGTTTTCTCTGATGATCTCTGTTTGCTTTTAAGTTATAAGGAGACATCAGTATGAATTTTAGTCTGTATCATTACAGGCTTAAACTTATCACAGACGCTTTAGGAGTCAAGAAGGCAGAAAGACGACTACTTTTCAGGTCTGTGAGGAGAGGATGAAGCAGCTAAGGCTGACAGGGTTTATGCTTCAATTATATCTTTAAGTGTAGAGAACTGAGTCTGGGAGTCTGGGGGGAGTTTTTAGGCAGTTGCATAACAATAATATTGAAGCAGTGGAAGAAGTGAGGATTTACAGTATAACACATTCGCCCGACCTTCCTGATTATCGGCTGGGTGTGTTTATGGTTTCGATTGCGGTCCATCTCCTCCCATACATCTCCGCCTGGGGTGGTGGGTGTGGGGATTGGGGGGCAGTTGTCAGCATCACTGAGGCGCTCCCCTTGCAGGACATCCTCGGTATTCTCCCTCTGCAGCTCGCCCGGCAGCACTGAAGCATTGGCCATGCTGTGGAGGAGAGGGGAAGGTCACCCGGCAGCTCATTTCAACAGCACAATTTAGAGCAGCAACTTGTCAGGGAACTCTGACTGCGCACATTTAGGCTCTAAAAAAAGCTGCAGCTATGTACTGGAACACACATCCAACAGACTGTGAAGGAAGGAGTTTGACTTGGGAACAGCGAAAACAAACCAACAGCTATTAATAGAGAAAAAATATCTCTATGCATTAGTAGTGACGGAGCTTTCTTTAGGATCAAATACCCTAAGTAGGCTGGAGTGAGACGGGTTAGTTGCTGTGCAGTGGTTGCTGCGGCAGTGATGGTCAGCATATCCTCTGAATCACATTTCTCCCAGTCGTAAGGGTCATTCTCCAGAACATTATGGCTCTTCATGGCGTTTTCAAACACTGTCATCAGAAGCTGTCGCACAAAAATAACAGACATCAGCATTAAAAGTTGGAGAGGGAAAATAAACACTGTGTAGAAAAAGCAAAATCGAAAATCCAAAACTGAGATGGCCGACCTGATAATCAGGCTTAGTGAAGTAGTCCAAGGTCAGGATGTGATCCAGGAAAGTACTGAACTCTGAGGGCAGGTGTTTCAGCATCAGTCGGTGGTCATATGTCTCTTTCAGATTTCCTACTTGTTCCTGAAAACAAAAGGGAGGGAATAAATGTTAGAATGAATTCACATATTGTTACTTACAGTTTTCCTCTGACTAATACACATAGTTACATACTTTGTCTTTTATTTTCCTCCACGGGAGCTGACCAACCATGAATTCAACCAGCATGTAGAAGAGAGACCACAAGTCATCATGCCGACCCATTTCCTAAGAATAAGGATTCACAAGTTAGATTGATTTAAAGGTTAAGGGGGCTGAAACTAAAGAATACATATTAATACAGAAAGAGTGCAACGCTTGATGTGTTTGGTTCACTCTTACCTTATTCTTATGAGCATTAATTGAAGCATATCGCACAGTCCCTCTGAAGCCTGCGACGGGACGAGGCTGAAAGAAAATAAGGATGTTATGCAACATGATTAAGTACATCAGAAACAAATTTTCAGACAGGGTAATCACAACACAATTATCACAATACAGTTGAATACATGAGTAGGGGCTGTGAGGATTACTTAGAGACTTAAAGCTTTTGGGGATTTTACCTCTGACAGCGATAATGTCAGGGACTGTCTGCCCCCTTAAGACTTATTTAAGTCTGTATGAGCCTTATATCATTTACAATAATCAACTTAGGAATTTATATAAAAGTGATTAAAAATGTATAGCCATGCACTATCCGACTTTAATGTCTCATATTTCCAAACCCTTTATAGTGCTACAGAGTACTTACTGGACGGACTTCTTGGCTGGAGTTGGTAAACTGGCGGGCCAATCCAAAATCAAGCATGTAGCAGCATCTGCAGGTACTGGCCAGTCTTCCCATCGCAAAGTTAGACTACAAAATTAAAACACATGCAAATTTAACAACTACCTATCAATCCAGCTACCCTTTTGTATGTAAAAGTAAAATGACACTTTGTATGCAAAGTATGAGGAGTCCTGGGTAGGCTTACAGGTTTAATGTCACGATGCAGAAAGCCTACAGAATGGATGCTTTCAATGGCCTCCAAAATCTGCTTGCCAAGCCGTAGAGTTGTAGAAACAGAGAAGGTAGCGCGAGTCATGGTTCTACGTAAATCTGCAAGATTCCTCCCCTTGAGAAAGCCAGGAAGAGAGGATTAAAGGTTACACTCATAGATCAGAAATCGCTTGTTGTCAGCAGAACATTAAATATTAATCATCAATGGTTGGATAAAATCCTACCTGTAGTTCCATCACTACATAGTTGAAACGATCATTGCGGCCACAGCCCACAAAGCGACAAACGTGATCCTTGCCTGTGACAGAAAAATGCATGATAAATTAGCCAAAAGTCATTTGATCAACGAATAACTATAAGGCATTGAAATGTTGGTATAAATGTCATATCCTTCAGTAAATACTAAAGTTATTAAACAATGCATGTCTTCGGTGAAATCTATAGGAAAAAAAATGGAGATGTTTTGAAGATCACTCTTGATGTTTTCACATTCTCTATCAGTGATATTTAGAGGTAAGCATATCATCTCTCACCCTGAAGCTTCTTCAGCACAGCCACTTCCATCTTCAGCACCTGTTTGGGCTGTTGAGCTGACTCCACTTTTAAGGCCACAGTTGCCTGGCTCAGCTGATCCAAAACCTCGTAGATCTCTCCAAACCCACCTCCACCTATCTTCCTTGTCTGAAGAAGAAAGACATACTCATGGTCAGACAAAAGTTGGATGTATGAAAGTTTAATTGAAATGTTAGAGTGCGATCTGAGATTATATTTTTTGTTGTTATTTCTTCTACTTTCTGACACTTACCACTTTCCATCTGTCTCTGACCACGTCTGCCACTGACAGGATGTCAGTGTGCTCTCCAGCCCCACTCATCCTGAGTGCTCTCAGCTACAGCCTGCACCTGGCATCAGTGACGCGAGCTCCTCACTGGAATCAGAGAACACAGTTTAAAATGCATTCCTTCCTTTGGCAGTCACTACACTCTGCATGCTAATGGGCATGCAAAAACATGGAAACGGCAATCTGATTTGGTCTAACAGTGCGTGGCAGCCTCATGTGGAGAATACCATTCAGTAGCTTTAAACGTTAGCAACACGCATCGTTCCCATGGCTCACAAAGATGCTAGCTAATACATAAATGGTCACGCAAACATAGTAACTAGCATAGTCTGGTTTGTTTGACTCTAAGTCAAAACACAGCTATGACTAGCGCAGCGTCATAACTGACCATAAACCAAGTCTAAAAGAGGATTAGCTGCGAAGAAAGCTAATCTCAGAAGGCGGTGGCGTTCACTGCGGCGGCTCGGGTGGTCGTGTAAACAAGCTAACTAGCACTTTTATATAGATCACCGTTAGGTAGCAACCCGCTCTGACCTCTTACCTCGCTTCGTCGCATCATTGAGATCCAAATTAGTGTTTAAAACCCAGACAGTCCCCATAGTCCCAGCGTGTGTCAGTAGTGAACCAGGTCATACCAATACGCTGTTTATTTCAGAACCAGGATAATGGTTGTGGACCATTGCTTGAGTTAGCTACAGTAAGCTAGCTAGCTAGCCTTGCTAATGGATGGAGAACGATGTGCTCCCTTCACAGCAGCGGCGATGACGTCACAGCGCTAGTCTCCCCTGATTGCACCGCAGACTCCTGCATCCCAAACAGAGGGGAGCAGTGTTGTCGTATTGAATACTATGCAAAACACAGTGGCATGGCTTGATACAGTACTACCTGCGGTTTATACAGCGCTGAGAAAACGGAAAACACATGGCAAGTGTAAAATTAAAAGTTGGATTTTATTAGATTTAATTCCAAAATGTAAATTTCCATTTATATATATATAGCATAAAATGAAATGTATTCATCTACAATTATTCAAATACAGAGATGTCAGAGCTCTGAAAAGTATATCTAGTTATACACGTAATGCTCCATTAGCCCACTAAAAATTAATGGAGGATGGCATGACTGGGATCAATTTAAGCACAGGAGTACAGTGGTCAGCAAACCTTTTAGTAGGGCACTGGTTGATGACTGTATTGACTTGAGAATTGAGACTTCATAAAGCACAGTTGACAACATCAGCAGATAACATGTTGCCCCCCCCCCCACACACACACACAAAAAAACATTCTGCAGAAACTTCACATCACACCGTAGATTCAGTGGAACACTGCACTTCAGACTCTGGGACATTGATTTCCAATAAAATGCAAAACTTACTTTAGGACTTTGGGCCAAGGAAAATGTCTCTGACATCTCTAGTTCCCTAGTGATTGGGTATTTGACAGTTTTATTTCCTTTCCTTTGACATCTTTGGTGGCTATTGATGCAATGACACCAAACAACGGTTCACTTCTTGTGAAGCTCTCCAGAGTATTTAAGTATGTTTTTTATCCTCAGGGATGAGGTTTTTTGTGTCCCTTTCCATACCACACCCCTTCAAGTAAAATTTTCATGAATATGCTTCCATACTGCACTCTAAAAACAGCCAGCCTTTTCTGCAATGACCTTCTGGGGTCTATGTGGAGGGTATTAATGAGCATGTTTTATAGAACTGTCAGTTATCTTCTCTGTGGATTCAGTTGTATGTATTGAAATAGACAAATAGATATGTATTAGAAACGATGCAAACTAAGTTTGGATAATCTTATACTCAAACTCCAGGAGCCAAGGCTCCATCCAGTGTTGAGTGACAGAATTACATACATAGTATTATGCCAGAACTGAGTCTCATGCATGCATCGATGAAAAAACATCAAACGCAAAATTTGGCCCCAGTGTTTTGCATTACATTTAATTTTGCTAACAGATGTCCAGATGTTGGGGCTGCCCAGTTGCACAACAGTTAATGCTGTAGCCTCACAGCAAGAGGGTCATCAGTTTGAAACTAGTTGAGCCTGTCTGTGTTGAGTTTGCATTCTCCCCGTAAATGTGTGGGTTTTCTCTCTGGCTTCCTCCCACATTCTAAAAACATGCTCACACTGATTCTAAATTTTCCGTAGGTGTGAGTGTGAAAGTAACAGGTGTGTCTCTATGTGTCAGCCTAGTGATTGTCTGATGACCAGTTCAGGGTGTACCCTGCCTCAGCTGCCTCAAAACAGCTGGGATAAGCTCCAGCCGCCCTTGACCCTGAATAGTGGTATATGAATGAATGAATGAATGTCCAAAAGTCATCATCAACAGATATCCACACTGTATAGATTTGTACTGATATTTTACTTGTTAAAGCATGGCATGGATAAAAAGATTTTTAAAAGTCATAATGCATTTCGGATTAAAAATAAATTTATATGTTATGTTACATATGTTATATGTTAGTGAAGAGAAACAACACTGAAAAGGTCCCAACCCCTCAGAGAATGCGTATGTGACTTCTGAATCAAAACACCCACTTTGCTTATGACTGCGCTTATGCAGACTTGTATATCCTGTGGGTCATAATCTGCAGTTAGATTTATGTTTGTGAAACAACTTCGCCTGCTGGGTTCTTTTTTTTTTTCTGCAGCAGCAAGTCAAAGAGAAAGTTGAGTGCAACACACATGGATAAATTTATCATTTATGTTTTTCTTATATAAGAAATTTAAGAATATGAGTTGTGTTATAAGTTTTATTGATAAGGTAGGTCTGTTTACAATTAAGTTCTTCATACCTGACAGAATACAGATAAGCAGTATGGGAGTTGTTAAAAAAATAAACATCAAAATTCAGTAAGTACACTGCAGCCTTTTTTTAAAAACCCCTTACATTCAAAAAAGGTTTAGCAATAATAAACAAACGTACAAGCCAAATACATTGAATACAATTAGAAATGTAAAACATGTTATATCAAAATTCATGCAAACTGAAGGGCTTTCGTAATGATCAAGGGTAGAGGGATTTTCGTGACTTAACCCTGGTCGGTGTCTCTGAAATCCTCCTGCTCTACACAATCTGTTTCCGTGTGGCGTGTTTCACTCCGCCCTCCGGGGCAGCAGCTCTAGCAAAACAAACGCATACTCAGACGGCTATGGGAGTGGCCAAATAATCGGATTGGACAACAGGATGTGACTTGAGCTGTTTTGGGGTGAGGCGCTGCGTTCAGGGGCGCACAACTTTCTCTGTGTTTGCGCAGTTTCGCAGTGATTCACATCACATGGATGCACCTCAGTCCAGAATTTTAAACTTGTGTCGCCCTGCGTGGGAGTGTTGAGATCTACGAAACCAGCAGAGCAGACTGCTGCAGGGCGCAGTTCCCACACCGTCACCGTCTCATGTGTGGTTTAGCCGCTGATGCAGGGAGAAAGTTGTAGACATGTTTTCCTGAAGTGCACGGTTTTACAGATCCACCGTGCAATATTGCCACTGCAGTGTAAATCAGCCTCTCCAGCCTGTTCCGTCAGCGGATTATGTTTTTGTTGGATTGAACTCTTGCTTGTTCGCCATATTGCGCGCTGTGAAACTCGGGGGAAAGTTGTCAGAGTTATGACATTTGCTGCGCACAATCCCTTCACGAAGCTGCATGCAGTCGACTTTGATCGAAACCAAAGTGACTCCATGGAGCCAGCCATGGAGAGCCTTGTGCAGCCTTGATCAGGTATATTACTCTGTGTTTAACACATGCTCAGTGATCTGCCGTGTTACTTAGACGTACTCAGCACTCACACGCTTCCTCATTGGTGATTTTTAACATAACATCAGTGGCGATCGTTCGGGTGATTGCACGAGTCCCTCCGTTTCCTGTATTTCTTGTTATGCCAAATGGCAGCTGCACTGTAAGCGCCTCCTTGTTGCTGCCGTTTCTGAACTTCTGTTTCAAAACGTCCTGAGGTGACGCACCTGAACGCAATTCCTAATTTCTGAGTTAAACTCTTACAACGTAAAAGTGTCACCGTCTCAAAATGTATCCGTCTTCACTGGGCCATTTTTCCTGTGTAGGCCTCAGTTTCCTCTTTACTGCAGACGAGAGAAAGTCGGATGGAAACTTTGTGTGCTTGTCTACAGTGTAAAAAGAAAGTGTCTAACCCCTCCTTTCTCTCACAAGGTCCGGCTCCATACAGAAGTGGAAGAGAAGAATGGACAGAAAAGCTCAGATTTGATTCAAGAAGGAAGGTTGCATGCTCCCCACCCTGCACTTTCCTCTGGGATTTATATTTCCTCTCAAATACCTCTGGATAAACAATTTAACAAAGAATTCCTCAGCCACAGGCACACATCGCTGTATTGCACACTTGGAAATCAAGCTTGAGAGCTCTGTCTCCAATGTTTTTTTACTTTTAAAACATTACTATGAGTCTTCCGCCTCAAGTGAATACTGACAAGAGCGGCAAGCATAGAGGTGCAGCCATGAAAGAGCCCGTGCAACACTCAGGGGAGGTTTACTATGGTATGGGACCTCCAGCATTAGAGACTAGTAATTCTGCCAGCAGCTCTGCTGTTTATAATCCAGAGAAAGGGCCTCAAAGTCTGCCGCATTATCAACAGGCTACCCCTGTAAAGTGGATGCACCAGGACTCTGTGCAGGCCCCGGGCTGGTCACAGGAGGCCCCAGTGCCAGCCTGGGGGCAAAACTTTGGCCCTTACATGAGTGGAGTGAATGTCAGAGGTCAAATGGCGTTCCACAAAGGGGTCCATGAGGGTGTAGCTCTTCCGATTGGGGCAGAAAATCCACTGCCAGGACCGGCGGAGGCCTACAGAGATGCTACCCAGGCTCCAGTTCAGGGGAGGGGGCACGATTGGGAGCAGCATGCTGCGATGCATCAGGCTCAGCTGCAAGCATACCAACAAGCTCATAAAGGTGTGGAGCTTCAAGGTCAGCCCCATGTGGCCCCTCACTCTCTGCAGGGGTCTATGCTGCAACCTTTTCAGGCAACTTTCAGGCCCAGCAAGCAACAGTTTCCAGTTGGTCATTACCCAGTTTTTCCTGGCAACAAGGCAGTACCGGGCCTAACATACAGTGATCAACCCAAAACTCAGCAACGTCTGCTGCAACAGATGCGGCAGCAACAAATGCATCACCACCAACAGCAGCAGCAACAGCAACAAATGTTTCAACAGCAACAGCAACAACATCAGCTTCAGTTGCAACAGCAACAGCAAATGCAGCAACAACAGCACCAACTCCAACAGCATCAAATGCAACAACAGCAACTGAAGCAAATGCAGCAACAGTATCACCAACAACAGCTGCAGGAGCGGCAGCAACACCTTCAGCAAATGCAGCAGCAGCAACTGCAACAAAATGTGCCACAGCAAGAAACGGCACAACTGAAACAGCAACAAACCCAAAATTTTGTGACTTTTCCAGCGCCTGAGCCTCGTCCACCTGATGCAAAAAAAGAAGATGTACAACCTGTTGAGCAGCAGGAATCAGAAGCTAAAACCAGCGATACAACATCTGGAGCCGATCCAGGCCCTGAAAAGGTTACAGCAAATCCTGCAGAGCCCTTAAATCCGCCACTGGCTGCACCACGGCGATCTCGACGCTTATCCAGGGATGGACAGTCTCCGTTAGGTCCACCCTCCACAAATGTGTGGTCTCAAGCATCCAAAGAGCCCCAACTGTCCCAGAATGGAGTAAGAGGAGTAGAAAGCCAAGTGACTACCGGAGGAGTCATCCAGATCACCAGCAGAAGGAGGAGAGCATCCAAGGAGATCAACCTGGAGACTCTGGCTCAGAAGGCGTCAGAAATGGAGCCTGCGAAAATGGCTAAGGTCAGAAAAACACTCATTACACTGCCACTGAATTTATTGCTGCACTTTCATATAAAAGCTATTTAAATGGTTGAACAAGGGAGAGAAAAGTTAATAATGATTGCAGAGGCAGATGATCTGTGTGTGAGAGAGGAACACTTGAAAGCAGCTTTTTACAAAGAGGAAGAGCACCGTTTCTATGCTGAACTTCTCATATATTGACAAACGCTTGCGTTTAATATGTTTTCGAATACAGATCCAGTGAAATGGAATTACAATTAAATTGTCTTAACTGAAATGAAATGAGATGGACACAAAACAGATCACCCACTGTGCTAGTAGTGAAGCAGGAATTAGAAGTAAACAAAATCAAGAACTTCCCTGACTGTTAATATTAAAGATGAGGCATTATTTGTACCCTTTCATTCTAGAAAAATCATCCTTGCTGCACATTTTTATTGACAATTTGAGAAAGGGCTTTTATTAGAATGCTGAACAAAGCAAACTCTGATTGTGTTAGGTTCATTTTTTTTTTCCTATTTACATTAAAACACTACAAAAACCAAAACAATATGGAAAGAAACAAAAGAGAGTTTAGGTAGATAAAAAGTGACATCTTTGACTTTGTATGCTTCCATAAAGAGTCAAATGGAGACTGTGTACAGCTTGAAAGATGACCTTTTATTTCGGGTGAATTCAGCGTCAGACATTTAACATGTCCCCGGGTCTGTTTACTCCAAGCTTTTAGGTTGTTGAGTTCTAGCTTTGGCTTTGTTTTAAAATGTGCACAGGAAAATATCTTGCCTGAGAAACCAGTGAAAACTTACTAACAGTTATTGGTAGAAAGTCTTATTTCAGATACAAAATATTTCTCTTTGTCAGATTGCCATAACAAAACTGATATTTGTTATCCATGAATTATGATGTTTGCATTCTTTGAGTCACACCCACTGCAGCTATCTGCAGTATTTACTTTTTAGCTGCTTCATTACGCAGACAATGAGCTCAAAAACTTGTTAAACTCAGTTTTTCTCTGCAGTGGAGCATTGTTTTCCCTCCATGCTCCACCCTTAAGGGGTTATGGTGTTTGCCGCTGGTTTAAACGCAGAGTGTGCAGGCTGGATGTACAGTTGGAGCAGATGCATGTCTGCACACCTCCACATTCCTCAGGCTCTTTCTCAGTCATTCAGCAGACCCAGGGAGGGGCTGTGCTGTCAACCTGCACACTCACACTCCTTAACTTACCAACACACACACACACACACACACACACCCCAAACAGGTTTGATATTATTGTGCACAGCCCAGAGCCGTTGCTTTGTGGTTGACAAGAGGCTCTTTTCAGGGTCAGGAGATGAGAATCAGATGTTTTCTGAGTGGTTGTAAGTATTTAAATATTTTGCTTGAAGTAGGAACAATTATCAGCTCCAATATAGGTTATTTCTTAATGCTATTTCTTAGCTTCCTGATCGGGTCAGACAGAACTGGCTTGATTTATGGCAATGCACGTTTTTGAACTTGCTCTGAAAATAAAAAGAAGTTGTCTTGTTAAATGTTTCAGGGCAGCTTTTTGACTCTTACTGGAAGAACTGATCTTACAATAAAATATATGTTGTTGATAGATTTATTTAGTGGATTATCTAAAAATAGCTAGCTAGCTAATTTCCTTTATACTGTCTTAATATTGTTCCCATGCTACTCCTACAGTTTCTTATTTCTCTTTCTCACCTCTTCTTCCTCTCTCATTGCTCTACAGGAGGACACTCCTTCAGGCAAACAGTCTAACATGGTTCCTCTGGTTATCCCCGTGTCTGTACCGGTGCACAGGGGTCACACAGACCCTCAAGGTGGCTGGGCTCAGGGGAGACTTGGTCTGGGTGAACGGCCTCCTGGGCAGTCTGATAGGAAACCTTCTGTTATTGTGGCTCGACGACGATCACTCAGGAACCCCATGAACGAGAGTTTTGGACAGGTTAGTGACTTAAGCATTTCATTCAGTCGGTGTTCAAACTTTAGTTTTAGGCAGACCATTGAAGTATGAAGCAGAGCAAACCTGCATTTAAAATTTTACCTACATGTAAAGCCTGACAGTATTCCCCTCCAAAAAGAAGTGCACAAAACAGCCCCTCGATTGAGCTGTTGATTGTGCTTCATTAAAATAACAGCCTTTGAAAATGTTGCAGTTGAAACTGGTGAATGTTCATCTTTGAGTAATAGTTTCACATTTTGGAAATCCCCCTTTGTGCTTCAGCGTAAAAGGGGTTAGATATTACTCTCAAATATGACTCATTGCTCAATATACAGCTACATTTAGCTGCCAGTTAGCTTAATTAGCATTTACAGACTGCATTTCATCTTGCTGTGTCCAAAGGTAACAAAAGCAGCCTGTCCACGCCTCTTTAGGGTTCAATAATTAACACATTGATGCCCAGTGTATTTAGTTGATGTGGTTCCGAGGTATTCTCTATCTTGTATAGCTAGCATAGCTCTCAGTTTTCAGCCTAGTCAGGCTAGCAGTTTGTCCATAACTATTGTCTTTCTCTGTAAAGTTCTTCCCAGTCCTACCTTACTGTGCTGTAATTGGCTACAACTTGTTTGAAGGTTTTTATATTTCAACAAAGAAAAGACATCAAAAAGTCATTTATATTTCATGTAAAACTCTGTATTAACTCACAGTTTTGGCATGCAGGTGCATCACAACAAATTAGACTGTCATGGAAAACTTAATGTAATAATTAATTTTTTTGTTATATTTTAGTTAAAAAAGTGAAGATTATAACAAGTATTACATAGATTCAAGCACTTATTTCTTACATTAGTGATGACTATGGCTTGAACACCCAGAATTAAATATCTAAAAAAGAATAAAAAAATTAAGTACTGTTAAAAAGTTGAAAATTTGAAACTCATGGTGTCACACTCTAATCAGCTTTTTAACTGGAAACACCTGAAAGAGTTTCCTGAGCCTTTAAACAGTCCTCAAGTCTGGTTTGTTGTTTTACACAATCATGAGACAGGCTGCTGACTGGATGGATGTCCAAGAAGAAAAAAGGATGGTTGATAAAATGCACAACATCAGAGATAACCACAGCCTTCAGAGAACTGTCAAGCAAACCCCATTTGAGTATTTAGGGGAACGTCATAGGAGCTGTCACGTTCCTCATGTCAGGTCAAACCACTACTGAACCCGAGACAACTACAGCATCTTACCTAGGCTAAGGAGAAAAAGAAGATAATGGGATAAGATGAGACATACTTTATTGAACCCCCATCAGAGGAAATTCTTTTGTAACAGCATGCTTGATAAGGTGGTGATGTAAATGCTGCACGGTGGACGTACAGCATAATTGCACAAGAAGACCGTGTATCTGGAGTGCTGGCTGGTCTTTTTCAATAGGTTTGATTCTCATCCAACCCATTAGATAAACAGATTCAGTTCATTGGCCCACATCTTATCTCCAGCTTCAGAGTCTTAAACTGTGATCTTTGCAGTGACCTGTAGAGGCCCTTTCCTTCTCCAATCCTCTTTTTGAGCTGTTTCTGGACCATACTCAACTCCTCAGATCCACCCCCCCCCCCCCCCCCCCCAAAAAAAAAAAACAAAAAAAAAACAAAAAAAAAAACTAACAAACAACAAAAAAACCCTCTTCTTCTTGACTATTGCTCAGTGGTCTGAAGTCTTCTTTTCAGATAAAAGTAACTTTCACATCACATTTGGGAGTTAAGGACCCAGAGTCTTGAGGAAGAGAGGAGAGGCACAGAATCCAAGTTGCATGAAGTCCAGTGATGGTTTGGGGTGTCATGTCATCTACTGGTGTTGGTCCACTGTGTTTTCTGGAGTCCATGCTTCCTTCTGCTCACAAGCTTCAAGGAGAAGCTGATTTCATTTTATAGTTTGATTTGGCACCTGCCCATACTGTCAAAAGTTCCACAAGCTGGTTAACAAAGCCGGGCATGAACCCCATGAAGAATATATTGGATATTGTCAAGAGGAAGATGAAAGACACCAGACCAAGGAACACAAGCGAGCTGAAGTCTGCCGTTAAAGCAATTTCCAGAATATCTTACCAGAGCCACAGATTGATCCCCTCCATGACACGATGTAGTGATGCAGTTTGTCATGCAAAAGGAGCCCCAACCAAGTATTGAGTGCATAAAGATGAAAAAAAAACTATTTTGTACAAAGAAGTTGTTGTGTTTATCGGTTTATCTAGTGATTCACCAGCTGATGTTACAGTTTGCAAACTAATTCTCGTTACTTGAGTTAAAACAACAACTAGTATGCATCTCCATTTTTCTGTCCAGGATGGAGAAGAAGGTCTGGATGAGGATGGAAAATCCAAACTGAAACGACGACCTCGTCCTGAGCCCCTCTTTATCCCTCCGCACAAACCCTCCACCTTTATCCCGCCATCCACCTACCCCAGCATCACCTCCTACCAAAGCAACCTGCGCTCCCCTATTCGCCTGCCGGAAAACCCTCTCACCATGCCCCCTTACACACCTCCACCCATCCTGTCTCCTGTACGTGAGGGATCTGGACTCTATTTCTCTACCTTCCTGACTAACATTGCAAGCAACCAGGTCCTGCCCCCACCGGTTACGCCGAAGTCTGCTTCAAGAAGTCTTTTGCGCTCCAGTAAGGCTTGGATACTCATAGTTTGAAGAATTAACTTTATGATGCTTCCTCAAATCATTTCTAAAGTGATTTTTTTATTTATTTTTTAGCAAGTTCAGAAATCACTCCTCCTGTTCTTCCAATGATAACTGATGCTACACCTGTTAGCCTGGAACCGTAAGTAAACAAACCTAAGCAAGCGCCTTAGATTTTTTTGCCTTCAGCCCAGAAAATAAATGACTGTGTTTTCATGCTGTTTTGCTTTGCTAGTCGTATCAACATCGGGCTGAAGTACCAGGCAGACATCCCTGAGGTGCAAGATCAACTTTCCTCCCAGTTAGACCAGCACAAAGCCGATCTGGTCTGGCTCCCTGTGGACGAGTCTAACCTCAAACCTGGAGATCAAGAAAGGGGTAAGTTTGCCCCATTAAACCTATTCCCGCTTTGTCCTTGCTGATTAATTAAATGATAACTTTTTGCTTTTTTAGTTAAAGATTTGATGCACATGGCTTGCTCCAGTGTGCTCAGAGGAGGAGGAACCAACCAGGAGCTGGTTTTCCACTGTTTACATGAATGTGGAGGTGACATCCTGGTGAGTTACTTGTATCAATTAAAAAGGCAGCGGTTCTTTCTCTCACTCAAAGGATGTTATTAAAAATTTTGATTTGTGTAGAGACTAATAGTTTAAAAGTTGGCTTCACTGTTTACTTTAGTGGTGGCAGAAAAATTAAGTTTGGTAAGCCATTTTATTTTTTATGAGCCGATGGTTTTGAGCTATGCAGTAAAAATTTGTTGTGTTTACCTGCTGCTCCCTGATTGCAGTTTGGCATGCACCACTCTCAGCAAAGACACAGAGGATGCGAGATGTCTCACTCCTCAAAAATCCAACTCTGAGGACTGATGATGACCATTTTTTGTCTACTTACAGCTTAAAGGGACTATGAGGGCTTTCTAGATGATCTTGAAAAAGTAACTCCAAGGCGATCACACTTCTGTGAAAACAAACTGTCCACTTAGGAAGCAACATTGATTGACAATCAGTTTTACATGCTGTTGTGCAAATGGAATAGACAACAGGTGGAAATTATAGGCAATTAGCAAGACACCACCAGTAAAGGAGTGGTTCTGCAGGTGGTGACCACAGACCACTTCTCATTTCCTCTGCTTTCTGGCTGATGTTTTGGTCACTTTTGAATGCTGGTGGTGCTTTCACTCTAGTGGTAGAATGAGACGGAGTCTACAACCCACACAAGTGGTTCAGGTAGTGCTGCTCATCCAGGATGAACCAATGTGAGCTTTGGCAAGAAGGTAAAGTGTGTCTGTCAGCGTAGTGTCAGGAGACAGGCCAGTACATCAGGAGGGCTGTAGGAGGGCAACAACCCAGCAGCAGCACCGCTACCTCCTCCTTTGTGCAAAGAGGAACAGGAGGAGCACTGCCAGAGCCCTGCAAAATGACCTCCAGCAGGCCACAAATGTGCATGTGTCTGCTCAAACGGACTCCATGAAGGCAGTATGAGGGCCCGACGTCCACAGTTGGGGGTTGTGCTTACAGCCCAGCACCGTGCAGGACGTTGGGCATTTGCAGGAGAACACCAAGTTTGGCAAATTAGCCACTGGCGCCCTGTGCCCTTCACAGATGAAAGCAGGTTCACACTGAGCACATGTGACAGACGTGACAGAGTCTGGAGACGCCCTGGAGAATGTTCTGCTGCCTGCAACATCCTCCAGCATGACCAGTTTGGCAGTGGGTCAGTAATGGTGTGGGGTGGCATGTCTTTGCGGGGCTGCACAGCCCTCCATGTGCTCGCCAGAGGTAGCCTGACTGCCATTAGGTACCAAGATGAGATCCTCAGACCCCTTGTGAGACCATATGCTGGTGTGGTTGGTCCTGGCTTCCTCCTAATGCAAGACAGTGCTAGAGTTCATGTGGCTGGAGTGTGTCAGCAGTTCCTGCAAGATGAAGACATCGATGCCTTGGACTGACCTGCCCGTTCCCCAGACCTGAATCCAATTGAGCACATCTGGGACATCATGTCTCGCACCATCCACCAATGCCACGTTGACCACAGACTGTCAAGGAGTTGGTGGATGCTTTAGTCCAGGTCTGAGAGGAGATCCCTCAGGAGACCATCCGCCACCTCATCAGGAGCATGCCCAGGCGTTGTAGGGAGGTCATACAGGCACGTGGAGGCCACACACAATACTGAGCCTCATTTTGACTTGTTTTAAGGGCATTACATCAAAGCTGGATCAGCCTGTAGTGTGTTTTTCCACTTTCATTTTGAGTGCGACTCCAAATCCAGACCTCTATGGGTTAACAAATTTGATTCCCATTGATAATTTTTGTGTGATTTTGTTGTCAGCACATTCAACTATGTAAAGAACAAAGTATTTAATAAGAGTATTTCATATTTCAGGTCTAGGATGTGTTATTTTAGCGTTCCCTTTAATTTTTTTGGGCAGTGAATGTTTGATCGTAATCCACAACTTAAAACGAGATTATCAGCGCCACTATAGGTTATTTCTAAATGGTATTTCTTAGTTTCCTGATTGGATTTTGATTGATTTATGGCACATTGAAGTCTCTATGATAACAACACGCTGGCTGATGAAGTTTAGTAATGAGAAGAGCGATCTGTGTTTTTCTCTGCTGTCTGACAGAAAAAGGACAAAAGAGCAGAAGAAAGCAAAACAGGAGAGTGATAGGGCACAGGCTCAAGGCTACATGGGCTAAGCTGTTTGTGATAATGTTCATTCCAACCCACATGCAGCAGTTATACTGCAGGGATCTGTTCAAACTTGAGTCTATCAATAAAATGAAGAGTGATGTTACAGCACCAGGCTGCCAGCAGTGCTAAATATAACTTCTAAACTACAGTACAATTTGACAAAGTTTGCTTGTTGTCACTTTTCAAACAACAGTGCTGTGTAACTGTTGATAAATACATTACCTCATCATGTATCTGGTAAAAATTTGTACTGATCCACTTCAAACAGATAGTCCTCACAGCCCCTTTAAACACATGAACAGTGGTGTCACAGACTAATTATCCACCATTGAATTTGTCTGAAACTTTTTTTTTTGATGGATTGTTGCATTTTCTTGTTATTCTTTTTCTTGAATAATCAAAAAATAAAAAACAGTGAAAAAAAAATACTTTTGAAAGTGCTAGTTTAGCTCAGCAGCCCAGCTGTGCACCACATACAAAGAGGCTTTAGTCCTTGAAAGGGACAGTCCAGGTACTCTATCACTGTGTATATTTCACTGTACATTGTATGCATCAGAACTAGTTTTTACCTACCCAATCAATCCCTTGGAAAAAAAAACAAGTATTAAAAAAAAACCTAAAAGATTTAAAAAATGGTTGAAATAACAACAGTTCCCGATCTGAAGATGGATGTTTTAATGGAGTAACTGTTTACTCAAATCAATTTCTGGCTTGCTTCCTTTTTCTTTTTATATCTTATAACTAGAATTGTTTAAAGTTGAGAAACATTGCTATCAATAAAAATGTAATTTAATCATTTTGTTTTAAGGGGACACTGGCACGTTTGATGCTCCAGGACCCAGTTTTCCCCAGAGGCCATCTCTTGGCAGGTTATCACTACTCAGGTGAGGATTTCCTCTTCATTTTCCTGCCCCCGTCTTCTTTTCTGATTTCTTACCTCACTTTAAACATTTTCTTACTCCCTTGTGTCAACACACTATAAATTTTGCTGACTTACTCACAGGCTCCGACCACTGGACAGCAGAAGAGAAGCACTACTTCAATAAGGGGATCTCTGCCTACAGAAAGGACTTCTTTATGGTGCAGAAACTGGTACGCTCTTCATTAAGTGATCCCTGCACCATGGACAGTTTTCTACATAGCACATTAAGCATTTAACAAAACACATCATCTGCACATTAACTTTCAGACAGTGTTATTATTCCTTTTATAAAGAACGATGATAGATGTCTTCATTTTTTTGCACTTAACAATGTGAGGTAAGAATTGCCTGTAACGGAAAATGTGCAGAGGCTGCCACTCATGTTAAGATCGTTGTTATTGACACAGTTCGATGGTATGCAAATAGACGAATGGATGCTCTTAATGTTAGCAGTGCAGCGGCCGAAAGGCAATCAAAGGAACTGGAAAGTGCATATGTGTCTTTGTTTGATTTGAAGGTGCGGACCAAGACTGTGGCTCAGTGTGTTGAGTTTTACTACACATTCAAGAAACAGGTGAAGATCGGACGCAATGGGATTTTGACATTTGGACCCCCAGATTCCCCAGTGGAGAGGCACACAGAGGCTGTGGTGGATGTTAAGGTAGAATGAGTTAAACATCTCAGATGTGAACTCCTTTTGTATGTTAAAAACATCAATCTCCGTGAGCTAAACTTGTTACTGTTACACCTGTTACTCATTACAAAACCTGTTAAAAATCCTGATCTTATATTTGATTTGATTTGTCACAGGGTTCACAGCAGTCCAAACTGACTCAGGCAGAGGCTGATGGAGAGGACAGGAAAACTGTTTCATATGACCTGGAGAGCAGCCACCAGGCCAGGGTTGCTCAGTCTCTACAGGCTCATGACTATGTAAGCATCATCATAAATATATACTTAAACTACTCAGCGATGGCACCCTCAAGCTAAATTAAAGAAAGCTGAGAAATAATATGTGAAAATTCTGGATGAAAGATGTTACTTCAGTGAGGTATATGTGCAAAAAAAATCACCTCAAGTTAACAAATGTGATTATCAATTAATTTATGTGCACACAATTGACTTTAAATTGTGCTCATAATGAATGTCTCAAAAGCCTATATATTACATACATTACTCTTTTCACTCAAACCTAATGGAGTAGAGTTACGTTAAAAAAGTGGAGATTGACAGCAAAACGGAGCAGAAACATGTTATTGAGGAAATGTCTTAAGAAGGATCAAAGTTTGAAGAATAAGATGTGGAAGGAAACCGTTTTAGAACAAATGTTGGAGACATGAGCTCAGTGTACCGCAGTATCACTTCCAGATGGAATTTCTTTGTTTACTGGATCATGTCAGTGTTGTGGCTGGCACAGGTGGAGCTCAGTTTGTTGACTTCATTTAGGGCAGCGTGGCAAGTTAAGATGATTTTCATGTGAAAATAGCACAGATCAGAAACACTGAGTTTTGATCCCATTGCTAAACTTCCCACTTACATCTGTTCATTCGTCGTGCTCCAGGCAGGGACTATTGTGATCAAAGGGCAGGACACTGTGAGCGAGGACCCTCACCCCACAGCAACACCTCACAGGCCTCGAGCTGAGCCTGCAGCCAAGAAGCCGAAAGCACCGGCAAAGCCTCCAACGGATCCCGATGCAGTGTTTCCATGCAAGAAATGTGGCAGGTATGAACAGATGGTGACAGATATTTACCTTATTAAGACTGAAAACTAGTCAGAAACTTAATTTCTTGAAGTTTTGTAAATAAAGCTTCAGTGTTGCTGGTGATCTAATTTTGGTAAGATTAGCTGTTGGAATGACTAAAGCTGCATAATACCACTTACTTAAAACTTCAACTAAAATACACTGAACATTAAGTCACACTAAAAATCAAAGTTTTCAAGCAAAATGTTTCGTAACACTCAGACTTGTTTATGTCGATATTTATGTGCACCAACACTTCCACAGTACATAGGAAATGTGTCTTTATTCCCTCTTTATCGATTAAGCTTTAATTGAATCATGTCTAAACTACAGAGAAACTGTTTTTGCTCCTTCCTCTCTTACAGCCTCTCATTTGAATAATTTTCTTTGTCTCACAGGGTGTTTTACAAAGTGAAGAGTCGTAGCGCTCACATGAAGAGTCACGCCGAACAGGAGAAGAAGGCTGCAGCGCTACGCCTCAAGGAGGAAGAGGAGCAGGCAGCAGCCGAAGCTCGAGCCAGGAAGATGGCAGCGGCCTCCGCAGCCGCTCATCAGGGAGGAAACGGGAACGGAGTGACAGAGCAGGCAGAGGTCAGTAGCCAGGAGGACTCATCTGAGGGCGAGGATGATGACGATGAAGACTGGCACTGAGACACAACTAGCATACATTAGCAGATGGACCGATGGGGAAACGGATGACAAATATGGAGATGGAGTGAAAAAATATTCTGCCCCACTGAGAGAAGAATTGAGTCTTCCTGTTAGCCTTCACACTCCTTCACATTTGTATCTTTTATATACTGAGAGGAAGTTTATTTTTTGTAAATGCACTTCAACTGTTTGCTTCTGCTTTTGCCTATAATGCCTTTTATATACTTTATTTAATTGAATATATGTCAAAACAGAACACACTTTCGTCACTCGGACCTAATGGTGATGTCATATTTCACGAGAGAATCAGGACGCCAATAAAACATCAAAGATCAAAGCAATCTTTCACTTTATGGAGTCGGCCCTTTTAAAAACTCTGGATTAGAGCTTGTATTTGAAAACCTTTCTTTGGAAAATACTCTGCAAATTTCCAACACCTTTACAGGTTGGTGATACATTTATTTTTTACAACTAAGGGACCTTTTTGAAATGAAAATGTACAAAAAAAAAGTATATGAGATTGCCTAATATTTATGATGCTGCATTTTTTCAATGATTTAGGTAATATAAAAACTAATCATGTCAGCTGCAATGTGACTTGTTGAATGGAGAAGTTTATTAAAATCTTTACTGTTCAGCTTTGTGTATCATTTTCATTCAGACTGTAAGACTTTGTTTGTCCAGCAGAGGGAGCCAGAGGCTTAGGGTACTGGAGGATATCACCTGATGTTTGTGAGTAGATGAACAAGTATCTGTTTCTGTCAGGACACACTTTGCTGAGGTGTGAGAAAGTGTCACACCTGACTGCTTCTTAAATATTAGCTTCTGAATTTGGCTTACTTATAACAACTCTGTCCTTTGAAATAACTTCATTAACTACTAATGTAGAGGAATCTACATTAAACATAGATCTAATGTAGAGGTTTGGTCCATAATAGCAGTGGTCCATAATAGCAGTGCTGGAAACCAGTGACCCCCTACTGGAGGACTACAAAAATGGCCAATAGAAAAACAACAAAAACGGACAACAACAAAAAGTCAAAAGGGTTAAGAAATGTAATGTAGCCGATTGGTACTAACTTTCCTAATCTGCCTCCGTTGATGCCATCAGTATGGTTTTGTCATCTTGGGGGTTCTGCTGACGACAAATAAACATGACAGACTCATCAAACATTTTCTTTTTTCATGGCTTTATATAAAACTAAACCCTCATTTTTGTTTAGATTTAGGAAGGTATTTCCTGTCCCACGTATCAGTGTTTTGTAACCTCCACACTTTGGGAACCTCTGCTCTAAAGGACCTTAGGATTTAGTTTGGCAGATCGTTTTCAAATTAAGTGTTTTGATCTTGTGTCACAGGGGTGCCGCATTTATTTTATGGGTTTTTTTTTTTGCACTTATCAGCAGTGATGTAACTCAGCCATGAAAAGAGCGTGTTTAGTGAAGGGGAATGTGGCCTGTCACCCTCAGGAGATGAGCTGCAAAGCCTTTTCCCCTAACGTCATGCTTCTGTCTCCAACCCGTCCCTGATCGGTTGCACTGTGACAGCTCTCATTAACCTTGCTCCCCTCCTGCAGGAATTAGTCAGGGGGATGCTGTGTTGCTAACTCATGGCTGTTGTTGTGCCAGGACAAGAGCACTTCACTGCTATACCTGTTCCCTGGATTCAATGATGGGCTTTTTCTGCAGTTCCCTAATTTACCCCAAAGTCAGACACATTTGTGGCAGATGGCTGTTCAGCATGAGTTTGGTTTTTTTCAAAGTAGATGTAAGGTTTTCCTTCGAACAGGCTAATGGCGGATTAATGTTGATTGTATAATATACTTGTCCATACTCCTGATAAAGTGAAATGTAACTTGCAGTGCGGTGTGCCCATTGTCCTCAGAGAGTCCTTTGAGCCCGAGACAAAGCGCTGCAGGTTTGGATCAAGGATCAAATGTCCTCCCTGAGCAGTCAGCCTGCTAATAAGGCTCCATTAGAAACCCAGCTACATGGACACTGTAAAATAGGTTAGGGACAGGGGAGATGATGAAGACATTACAAGGCCGACTGGTGTGCAGCAGCAGAGATGAGGGCAAAAGACCGGATCGATGTTACTAAATGTCAGGAAGATGAATGAGGAGATCAATCGTTCTCGTTCAGCAGGGTTAAGGTCAGGTCTGATGTAAAGCAGAGATGTACATAAAGATTATTTATGGCCTGGCACTCAGCTATAAAACTTTCATCATTTTCTAGGTGCAACCTGTGAGGCTGCAGGTTAATGCCATTCCTGGAGTGAGAACACGGAAAGATACACGTTGTACAGTAGGATCCTAAAATAAGAGCACACATAGCGGCACATTGATAGAATGCACGAGAACCAAATGATCTGAGATCTTAGGTTTTATGATGTTGACAAATTAGCAAGTGATTGATTAGAATTTGATGAAACATTGGCACTTGCTTTTTTTTCAAGTAGCAATAAACAATGCATGATCTCGTATTGCATTCATCTATCCTGGGTGGTACCATTTAAAGCATGGTCCAATGCAAACCAACTGGCTAAGAGTCTTATAACTGCATCAGTTTAAAAGTTTAAAGTTGAGTATAACTACCTTGTAAATTGGTCTTAACTTGTTGGCAAATTCTCAGATATAAATCTCTAATACAGACAAATTTTTACCAATAAGTTGCAAAATATCTTATTGGTGTAACAGATGTTGACCCATTCTCTGTGGTGGTTTAATAACAGTATTTCAGAAATAGAACTTTAGTCTAGTTCGCAAAGTTGGGGCTGGGACCCATGGGGGGTTGTGAAACACTTAAAGGGTGTAGCAACATGCCTTGAATAATCACCAACTATTTACAACTTGATATTTCATCCATTATTGTCCAAATATAAACACAAATAGGGGTAAATTTGGTATGAAACCATACAAACAGAACATGTTTGATCTTTTTGCCACATTTCTGTTGCCTCAAGACCCTAGGTTTCGTCACCCTTTCAAGGTGATGAAACCAGGATCAAAACAGCAGAGGCAGATTAATTCAAGAAACACAACAATATACACATAGGCAATCTGATTTTCTCACAGTCAACTGGATTAAGCACCTTAGAACCCCTTGCCTGGTGAGTAAGGGGGATTATTTACAACCTGAAAACAAAAGTTTTCAAAATCTAACTGATTGAGGAATAAAGCTCAATTAGTTCAGGTATAAACCATTTGGTACCATATCTTCTATTTATATAAAATAAATGTATGAGAAGTCTAGTACAAATATTAAAGTAGCCTACATTAATTTCTTGTCATTTTACAGCAAAAAAAAAAACATTTAACAGATGTTTCTGTGGATAGAGGGGTATTTTCCATGCCTGTTTTTCCTCTGATGGTATTCTGCTCATGTGTAACGCACATGATCCTTTCAGCATTACTCCCTACCATCTGTCCTTGACACTAAAGCTAAACTGCTTCATCTAATGACTACAGTGGCCTTATAACTGACAAACTGCCCAGCTAATTTTTGATGTGTTGCCATCTACCTTGAGGGATGTAATCTGCAGACACTGACCTCTTGACCTGTGACACTCCTGGTTTCGATTGGGTATCCATCCATCTTCTTTAAGCACAGCTCTCATACATTTTACAATCAGTACCAGTAATAAAAAAAAATTGTCTGTCCAGGTCAGCTGCTACTGTATCCTTTACACAGTCACTCACATAATGGAATTAAACCCATCTGTCATGATTTCCGCTGCAGTCAGCAGCATTTCTCCCTCACAGTTATGCAAATGGACCTTGACTGTAGTCCATTTGTTTCCAGTGCATCGACGTTGAGCCACAGAAACACTGAGCTGCAGCTGACTGACGCTGCCATGTTTTGTGAGCTCTATATCACAGCTGCGTTAATGGAACACATAGATCTTGGCATCAATCTGAACCTTGAGGCGTTGCTTTGCTTTTGAGTGAAGATGCTCCTGAACCTGCTGTCACCCAAAGCAAGAAAAAACGATGACCTCGCCCAGGCAGTCCATCAAGCAGGATTTTAAGATCCATTACATTATAGAAACCGGTGGCTATCAAAGGCATCGTGTATACTGGATGAAAGCTTAGTGAAAAATTCAATATCATCCTCGTGTCTGAACAGTAAATGACTCTAGAAAAGAGTTAAGCTTCTGTTATCATCAGAACTGGAAACTGTGAAAAACAGCCAGCATTGTCCAAAGTTAAAGGCATTTATTGACACTTCTAAATCACATTAAAGCTCCTGTAAGGAGACAGACTTAACCTCTTAAGCCCTGGTCTATTTTATGGGTCCTCGCTAGAAAAATGACATCCCTAAATTGAATTGAGTATATCTCTGCATCAACAAGGTCTATTTGAATTGTTCTGGTGTCATAATACGGGAACACTTGTGAAATTTGTTCAGAGATGTCAGTATTTGTATTCATGTCACAGGCTCTGAGCAATAACTCAAGTTTTAATTAAACAAACAGAAATTTCAGTATGACTTGACAGCATTTGTAGCGTAGTGTCTCCTGTTTAATCTGATGTGCAATATGACTCTATTTATGCATATATGCTTCATTTTATGCCTTTTGTTGCAGAGCAACCTCAAAGTCTCCCAGTTGGGGAACCTTAGGGTTTAAGGGGTTAAATTAATTACTAATGCCTTTTAAAGACCTACATAAACAAACAAATCATGAGCAATAAGATGAAGAATTTTCTCTGTTGAAAGTTTTGATGTCTGTAACAGCTACTGAGGAGGTCTCTGTCAAACCAGACAACAGCCATCACACTGAGGAAACATACATCCTTTACATTTTTTTCGTGACTTATAGACTGAGTAACAAATTTGACTGGGAAAAGGGAGCATGATAAGAATTTTGTCAGAATACTGTATATGACCGTAGCATGTACCAGTGTCAACAAAGACCAGTATCAACAAAGTGATAAGATGTACATTTTTAGCTTAGTTCAAACGGAGCATCAGAATGGGGAAGAAAGGTGATTTAAGTGACTTTGAATGTAGCATGGTTGTTGGTGCCAGACGGGCTGGTCTGAGTATGTCAGAAACTGCTGATCTACTGGGATTTTCACACACAACCATCTCTAGGGTTTACAGAGAATGGTCACTCTTTTCTAACTGATAAGCAACTGCATTGTCCTATGTTATCTTGAAAAACTTTGTAACAGTTATGTTTGAAAAGAAGTAGAGTAGTGCTAATCTAAAGTGTTGTCCCTTGTCATCTCACAGGTCATCAAATATGTGATTTAATCATGAAATATGAAGAGATGTCCTTCCTTATTATCTCTATATTTTCAGCTTGTAACACCCTTGAACCTATCAGCCCATATCAGAGTAAAATTACAGATGTGTAAATACAGTCATTTCCTTTTCATTAAACATATTGTTTCTGTCATGTTTAGGTAGGTTTACTTGACAGCTACCCAATTATAAAGCTTGAAAATTGTGGTTGTTCAATGAATGGGAGCTTCATTTATCTTAAACTGTTCTGAACAGCAGGAATTAAATCACTGCAGCAACAAGATCAAGGAAGCTGTGCAAATATTTGCCCTCCACAACAATAAAGTCACTTTTAGTTTATTAGATGGCTTGCCCTATTTAATGACTCAGCAAAAAAATATTGTTCGGAAAGCCACCTTGCTGATATTTCAAATGATTTAAATGTGAGAGAGACAGCAGCTGTAGAGCTGCCAAAAGCTCTCTGTAAGTGCTCTCCATTCAGTTCTCATTTCCTGACTCCTGCCAATCTTCCCATGAGAGAAACCAAGCTTTTGGCTCGTCCTGACTGCTTACTGAGCCATCACTTTCACAAAGACACTTCATATACAATGACATTACAAAGTGCTCATGCTGCAGTAAACAGGCTGTAGCTTCACCAATAATTGGAAAAAGAAGGTTATAAAGCACATTTTTGTGGTAGTCAGGAAAAAATTTGCCCCATGACCCTTAGAACCAATCAAGATAAGGGGTCTGATCTACTCTAAACCCATAATAAGTACAACAATTTTGCTGCATTTAGCAAGTGAAGGGTGGAGAGGGTACTGTACAGATTCAGTATTTTATGTTTTGGAAATATTCTGTGATGCATTGTCGAAGTTCCCTCCCATTGAGTCAATCAATAAACGTTTTTCATCTTTTCCTCTAACTAGTTCCTGACAACAGCAGACATGCAACAAGCTGTTCAGAATTTTTTTTTCACACAGTCATGAACACCCAAAACTTGGTTATGCTCCTGTGGTACTCAATTATTAGACTTTTAAGCCCCGTTTACATAGCATTTCACAGCATTTCAATCAAAAATGCAAAAAATGCAGAGATAAAACTCTGTGTTTACATGGAAGCACTGAGGTACTGATAACACTGTGGTATGCATACCAGGCCTGTAGTTGGTGATATAACAGTAGAGTCTTTGGTAGCCCTCCACCGAAGAAGAGGTGGGCTGATCATCTTGGGTATACATTGAATGCGTCTTATTTGAGTGCAGAAGTGGTGCAACAGATGCACATTTTTAAGAAAGGCAGTCAGCAGATTTAGCAGCATAAGCACAACACAGTAGTCGACCACTGAACAGTTTTTGTTGTCTGGTTTGTGTATGGCAATTAAAAATTCCCACAATGAAAGTGGAATGTGCACACACACAAAGTGGACCCTGATGTCAGCACTTCCACTGAGCCACGGTGATGGTGGCTTTAGTGTTTCAGAAAACTTTCACTCTGGAGGGTGTTTAAAAAAAAAAGTATTTCAGGTTGGTTAAAATGCAGATTCCATGTAACAAAAAAAAGGCCAAAACACAACAATATTTTTTGCGTTTCATCTAAAACCATTGTTGTGTAAACAGGGCTTTAGATTTTTTATACCAATGTGTTTTGTAACTGCCAAATAACGTGTTGGAAAAAGACCCCTCTAAAAATATTTTTAAGTGGTGGTTTGCTTTTGATGGTTGTGGAATACAAAGACTGTCATAAGTTGTAAAACACATTGTGCCCACATTGATAACATTAATAGAAAAGCAAGCTTTATTAAGTTAATGTTTAAATTAGCATCTAAGCTAGGCAGCTACATCATACAGCTAATACTTCAACATTTTTTCATGTCCAGATATTTATAAAAAAAAAACTGCAAGTAAATGTTTTAACTTACCTCCGAAATATCTACAAAACAAATGACAGAATAGCCCTGGCTTTACAAAAAGAGCTACTTAATAAATGTTAGCATGCTAACAAACAGAACAGGGAATACTGTAATTTTTTTAAACCATGTTCTTGTAGCAAGTCAGCACACATTAGCATTTAGCTTACTAAGCTACTACTATTTTACCTTTATTTTTCTTTTTGCTTTAAATTTGCTCTACAGCTACAAATTTTTTGCCAGTTGTTGCATAAATCTTTGTTTTCAAAGCTCAATAATCCTTCTCTCCATGAAACTTGTATGTGATTTAAATTTCAAATAATGGTCAATCCTTGCAAAGTGTTAGGCAGAAAGAAACTTACACACAGATAGATTTACCATTCACTACAACACTCTTTGAGCGTAGTTAAACAACTCTCAGGGCGTTTTCAGCTTCATCCATCTTGTGTAATTTTAAATATATTAGCAGAGTCGAAAACAAACGCTCGACTGAGCTCACAAATGAAATACGTGGAACCGCATCAGCATGTTTCTTAAAACATGACCATGGGGACTTTCCTCAAACCCCTGAGCAAACAGTTTTTTTTAGCATGGCCAGTGTAGTGTTCCCTCTCACTGTGATCCATCAGCTTGATCCCATGGATCCTGAATCAGCCATCCATCATAAAGTCATCAACATGCAGCCGTCCCCTCTCAGAGGGAAGAAGATGGAGTAGATAGGAGGTTCTGATTTATCTCTGTGATTCACTGTTTTCCATGCCCCCCTTGCTCCGTCTGCTTCACCTTCTGCACCTCTTCCACCAGCGTGATTAAGCTGCCTCTCATATATCCAGATGTAATGGAGCGTCGGCCTACATCAGCCTTATCCTAAACTGAAGGATGGCTCCTGATTTGTTGAAATCAGGAGATTCTGCAGCATATGACCCTGTGATTGATCCAGGCATGTAGCCAGGGCTCCATTAGTGAACAAGCTGTTGTGAGAGCTGCATGATGACAGACCAGAGCTGCTCCGGAGAGAGAGTCTTTCTCCAGTCTTGAACATTATTCATTAAAGTACATGCAGGGGTTGAAGAAGGACATTATTTTGAAGCTTATTCTGAATTTTTATCCAAACCATATGGGATACACTAAATATTTTACATGAGAGATCTATGAAAGAAAGGTGCATAGTTTGCACATTCAGTATTATTGTGAGCATGTAGTGAGCATGTTTTTGGACAGTGGAAGGAAGTCAGAGTTGGCAGAGACAACCCATGTATACATGGGATAAAAAAAAGCACCTACCCAACCAAGGATTTGAACCAAGAATCATCCTGCTGTAAGGGAACAGCAAGATAATAACTTCACAAGATGATCCTTGAAAGTAATTATTTTGCTCATTTTAAATGTTCAACTTTCTTCTCTTTTAGGTCAATTAGCTATTCCATTAGCTCACAGTGCTGATGCAACATACTGAATTAACTATTAATTTCTCCACTTGTCCAGCATTTAATGTTCTTTCATGAGCAGCTCTGCTTACAATAATATTACCAAGCAATTACAATGTGACTTAGAAGAGCATAAAAGGCCACTAAAAGTCTTTGGGGTTATCTATTTCTGTCATGCTATATTGACTTTCATTTAAAAAATAGATCAATTGAGAGCAACAAGAATAACACCAATTCATGAGCCCTTCAATTCCAACATTGTAATAGTAATTACATCCTTGTTGTGACTGGAGGTGCCTCAGAACGCACAAAAAGATGCTTCTTACTGAACAACACAGTCCTTGTTCAGAAGTTTCCATCTTTGCTTTGGGGGATAACAACATCATTTCACAGAAAACAGCAGCTTATTAAGAACTCGATTATTCAACAACTTTCAAGAAAAAGTTTTGGTCCCTGCTTTCCAGATTGTGTCCTCATTATACCTGACTTAAATCAGTAAAACAAAAATAATCACTACGGCAAACAGGGCTTTGACATCAGTGATTTACTGATAAAACAACCTTCCCCTTACAACATTGAATCATTGCTTGTTTTGACACATTTGTATGCAGAAATGAGGAAGATGCCACATAAATCTTTCTTAATTTACACACTGCTTTTCCTTCAATCAATAAAAACATCTTTCCTGGTGTCTGGGAACGACCTAAATCAGAGTTATTGTCGTCTAATGACCACACAGAGCTGTGTATGTATTTCAGCCTCTGCTCAGTGGCTTCACTTTGCATCCCATGTAATATCGGACAAGATGATTACTCAGTCCAAGAATGCCTTCTCAGCTTACATATAAAGGTAAACACACTAATCCAGTCCATTACTGATATTCAACTTATTCAAACAGAAAACACTGAGCTACAACAAAAAGCGTTGGCTCGGCTTTTTTGTTTGGATTTTGATAAAAGTAATGGAACAGCAATTGGGGTAAAATCCTCACACAATCTTGATGCCTCTGCAATTAAACCATGTGAAGTCTTTACACAGTGCATTAGCGTACTTTAAATTGTCACTCAGTGGTGTATAAGACTACTCAAGCAAGCATATTACTATAACACAAATGCAATTTTGAAACCAGATCATGGCTTAAAAACTCCAGTGTGACCAGTGTCTGTGTTAGCTGTCTTGAATTTTGATCGTCAAGGTCTCTTATTGTATGGGATATGGATATTGCAGTGGACTGTATGAAAAATGGATATAGTCACTGTGACATCACCTAGGTTTCTAACAGACAACATTGGTGAACGCCATTATGGAAATGCTGACCGGACAATTTTCGACCAATCAAGAGATGTCTTTCAAACCAGCCACACTTCAGATGTTACTAAACCATGGACATTTTTTGGTCTTAAAATAAAAAATTTACAAGTTAAAGAATAATTTTTTTTTTTTTTTTTTTTACAGATCAGAGGTGATCAGTTAAGAAACAAGGGCTTAAATCAAAACATTATCTACAACCCCATTGCCAGTGAAATTGGGACGTTTTGTAAAACGTAAATAAAAACAGAATACATTGATTTGTAAAAACCATTTAACCTATATTCAATTGAATACACTACAAAGACAAAATATTTATTGTTTAAACTGATAAACTTTTTTTTAATATTCACTAATTTTGAATTTGATGCCTGCAACACATTCCAAAAAGCCGGGACAGGGCATGTTTACCACTGTATTACTTCTCCTTTCCTTTTAACAACTTTTCACAAGTGTTTGTGAACTGAGGACACTAATTGTTGAAACTTTGAAGGTGGAATTCTTTCCCATTCTTGCTTGGGGGGGTCTCTTTTGTGGGTGTTGTTGATATATGGCTTTGACTTTTCATGGTAGAGATTGAACTTGCACTTGTAGATGTAGTGATGAACTGTGTTAACTGACAATGGTTTTTTGAAGTATCCTGAGCCCACATGGTAATATCTTTAATATCCACAACGATGTTGGTTTTTAATGCAGTGCCGCCTATTTTGGACTGTAGATAATGAAATCAATAAATTCTTTGCAACTGCACATTGAGAAATATTGGTCTTAAACTGTTGGACTGTTTGCTCAGGCTTTTGCTCACAAAGTGGTGAATATCACCCCATCTTTGCTTGTGAACGGCTGAGTCTTTCGGGGATGCTCCTTTGATACCCAATCATGACACTCACCTGTTTCAGTTAACCTGTTCACCTGTGGAGGGGTTGTACTACATCCAAAAAAATATTCTTAACATAAAAATGACATGTTTTTTTAACAGGCTGAATTATTATTACACAGATGGTCTTAATGGCTGTCTCATCTTGGATATTACATATCAATAACAAGAATCAAGAATTAGTCAATAGTTTTCCCATGCAAACGCATAAGATTATGAGTTAGAAAGGGTAATATATTTATTTATTTATGTATTTATTTTCTTGTTTATTTGACAAAGAAAACTGCATTAAACACAGCTTCTTAGAGTGTACAAAGGATAGACACAGAACGTATCGGGCCATGGCTAATTTACAACCTATGTCCCTGATGAGGCTTCCAAATTAAACCAGATATCACAGTGCTGAGCTTCCTGAGCAAGATATTACAAACATTAAAAAATAGAAAGGGAAAATGTGTGCAATAAAATCTGTGACTTCAAAAAACATGGACCGTGTATAAATAATATTGAACAATTACCATGTTTTTTCGATTAACAGATTGTCCACACACTTTTTGCATCCTTATTTTCTGGGTTTGCACAGACTTTGCTGGAGTCTGAGAACAAAGTTCCATTAGCCACTAAAAAATGGATTTCATTAATCAAGTGAATGTAGATCAATCGTTTTCTGACAACAGGAAAGAGGCGAGTTTCTTTTAGAGTCAGGCTATAAGAGAAAAAGAAAACAGGATCTCCCAAATTACCTGATTAATCACTTTGGCAAGATCCTCCTGATATAATTTTATGGCCCATCAGACCAGAACAGCAGTCCAGGGTGGCTGTGCTTTTTAAAGGACTGTGCTGTTATATCACACATTTAAAAATAAAACTCAACTCAAGTAAGAGCAGGGGCGAGAACAATGGTAAGAAGGAACTTAAACAAAACAGCATTCAGAAATCAATTACCCTCAAGGTTACTTCAGGTTAATCAGTG
The DNA here is from genome assembly GCA_030710495.1 of Labroides dimidiatus. Taxonomy (NCBI): domain Eukaryota; kingdom Metazoa; phylum Chordata; class Actinopteri; order Labriformes; family Labridae; genus Labroides; species Labroides dimidiatus. The sequence continues at coordinate 12,879,340 of CM061158.1, forward strand.
ATCATTGGAGCAATAATTGGCTCAGTATTGCAGCCAGTATCTCATTGAGTAACATCTATAGAGATTTGTTAAGTGCTTGATTGATTTCCATTTCATGCAAGATGAACAACATTATACAATGCTGATACAGTAATACTGAAATCTGATATGGATGTTTTGACCTTTGTGGTGTCATAAAAGCCCAAGAGGATGAAGTGGAAAACGATGAAGTTAGAAGGAGAGAGACAGAGGGGACCTCCACCCCCTCCAACTTGGACATCAAAGAAACTTTTCAGGAATTTCTCAGCATTTCTCCATCAACCATCAAAACTGCAGTTAGCAGGGAAGTCCATCAGATGAACCTCATATCTGTCATTAAAGATGTGATAGATAGATAGATAGATAGATAGATAGATAGATAGATAGATAGATAGATAGATAGATAGATAGATAGATAGATAGATAGATAGATAGATAGATAGATAGATAGATATTCATGCTGTGTAACACCAACTAAAATAAAGCTTAAATAAGTTTCAATCATGCAGCAGATTGTAATTGATTTTTAATTAGAGACTTTTATTGATGCCCTGAAACGCTTACTGGACACAATTATGCGGCACATACATTGCATGGCAGATGCAGTTACCATCGGTGGACAGTAAAACTGCAAATGTGTTTAAAAAAAGCTATCTGCTAATGTGTTTTATGAATGCATGGGTGGATTTTGGTGGTGGGCCAAGAATAATAAAATAACACTCGTATCTCCTGACTGTTATAGAAAACTGCAAGTGTGTGTACTTTTGAAAAGGGCAAAAAGTACCTATTCACACATGCTGCCTTGATGCCCCATTTGTTTTCTTTCTTTCAGTGTGCTAAACAGGCATGCACAGTTAGTCTATCAAAACTGAAAACATCACTGCTGGAGTCAACACAAAACAGAAAAGTTGATTATGATAAAATAAAAGAATTAGCCAAAACATTGCAGGTTTGTCACATGGTTAATACTAATGCACTGACCCTACACTGTATCTGTGCTGTAGTGACCTGCAAGAGTTGAGCACTACTTACTTGTGTGTGCAGTTTTCTGCCTGAACTATAGTGTGACTTATGCACCAGTCATATTGACAGTTTCTGGTCCTGTTCACTGTTTATTTGAGCACAAAGTGTTCAAAGAGGACCAATCACAGGGCTTACAGTCTGTGTTGTTTAAACATGTAGTTAATTTTTTTCATGCATGTGAGACTGGATGCATAGGCCTCTATGTGGGTTCTGGGCTGGCTATGCAAATCTACAGCATATGTTACTTTGGATAGGGTTGAAATCATAGACTATATAAAATGGGCAGAGTGGCTCCACCTTTTACCATTGAACAGTTTTGAACCCAAAAAACCTGATCTATCTGATTGGAAGCGGGTGACACAAATATTTTTTCTTGATCTCTTCTCATCTCTTCTTCCTGATGTGTTTTTCTATTCCCAAAAAACTACACAAGCACGGCAGATATCAATCATCATTACACAAGACGTAAAACCGTTTTTAACGTCCAATTACTAATTTTAAAAAAAGAAACGTTAAAAAAAGAGGACTTGAACACAATGCAACCCAAATTATCTTTATGTCTCTACAGCATACAGATGTGAGAATTATTTCTATGAGGTGAATTAATTTTTTAAAGTTTGACCACAGCCCATCTGGAATGAATAGAGAGGCAGAGTTTTTGACTTATCCTGCAGCCAGTCACCAGGGGGAGCAGTTTTTGTGGCGACCTAGTTTAAGCGAGATGATGTCAATTTTTTCTTTTTTTTTTACAGTCTATGGTTGAAACACGGGTATAAATTGAGCTAGGGTTAATTTACCATTGTATTCCAGTTTATTCTTTCTGATTATTTTTTATTCACATATCAAAAAAAGTTTTATCAGAAACTATAAAAAATAATATGGACGACATGGCAGCTCCCTTAAGGTGATGCAAAAATTTAAAAGATGACTGTTTGCAGTACAGGTCATACGTGCTGTGAATAGTGCCAGCAGCAATAGAACCAGCAGGTTCGGCTCCACCAGCAGATTCCTTCCTGGTTGTGTCCTTCACACTAACAGAAGTTTTTTTCCAGGTACTGCTAGATTTACAACGATAACAGCCGACAGTTAGCTATTGATCTTCAGGACACTTCTCAAACTGGGGAAAGAAATATTGCTCAACGGGTTGCTGCTGAAAGGTTGCTCTGTTTAATTATATCCTGTCTATCCAACCTCAGCATTGTCCTGAACTGTGGCCCATGAAGCACTGAAATGAGGAAAAGTTGGAAATTCTGTGTGTGTCCATGTAAGATTGGTGCTTTATAGGATGTACAGTGTTTCTGTCATTGAGCCTCACACTGGACCTTCCCTCCTCTATTCAGCCCCCCCCCCCCCCCCCCCCCCCCCCCCCCCTCTCTCTCTCTCTTCTGATTCATTAGCAGGACTCAGAGCCCTCTTGCCCTTTTTTACAGCTTCCATTAAATCCTTGCTATCTCTATTACAACTCTCTGTGGATAGTGTCTGTTCATCATCCAGGCTAAGAGCTGCCGTCATGTTTTCCACACTTCTCACTCTACCCACTCTATCTTTATGATGGGCCCAGCTCTGTTCAGCTCAGTCACTCTGACACACATCCGTGAAATGTAAATTCAATTCATATAATGCTTATAAGCCTATGATTCAAAACGGGAATGCAAAATCTCTGGGAGGCTTTAAACAAGTGTTTGGTTCCTTACCTGTGATAAAAAAAATAAAAATAAAATAAACCTCTCTTAGGCAGTAATGAAGTGGGGCTACAGCAAAGAGATGTCCAAATGGGGGTTAAATGTGTATTATGACTCATTTAATTTAATTTAAACAAATAAAAGCTTTACAGTAAAATACAAAAGTATGCTGTAGGACAAAAGATATATAAAACAGAAAACAATGGGGTTTGCATTATCATATACAGGTGTCCTTTATACCTCAAGTTATCTGAGCCCACTTCAATGTGTGATGGGCCTATTGCATGGATAGAAGATTTAATTAAAACAAAAGTGTAAAATGCAACTTTGCTCCAGAATGAACAAGCCCAAACTTGAACTCATCTGTCTTGGATGAGCAAATATTCCAACGGTTTAAGAACAATGTTTCTCAAACGTAAAATACAAGAAATTTAGGGAATTCATCATCTATAGTCAATAATATTATCAAAAGATTCAGAGAATATGGAGAAACCTCTGCACATAAGCAGCAAGGCTGAAAATGAACACTGAATGCCTATGACCTTCAATCCCTCAAGCATCAAAATGCTTACAGGAGAAGTTTGAAGCGCAACTCTTGGTATTTCTGCAACACATCCACTGTGACCTTTCCAGGTAATAAGCTTTCTCCCCCAAACAGTAACAATCACCTGACCAGTATTTTTATGTCCTATATAATAGCCACTCTGTGATTTGGTGTATTTTACATTGACAAACATCGTTCTTTTGGGGATGCTCCTTTTATACCCAACCATGATACTCACCTGCTTCCAGTTAAATCCCTGCAACTTCTAACCACAGTATTTAGGCACTTTCTGATTTAGCAGAATCTGCCTGCTGCTTGTAAACTATAAACCTGTAAAACTTTATCCTGTTTAGGTTGCAACCTCACGTAAATTATCCTAACAAACACAAATCAATTCTGCAAGAGCAAAATCCCAAAAGAGCTTATGCCACTGAGAGTGAACTGGAGGTCAGACTACATTGAGGCCTCTGAGATTGATACCAAGCTACACATGGGATGCTGAGTTATCTGCTTATCTCTGCCTCTGTAATTGCTGAGGGTTTCCCGTGCATAGCTTTTAATGGTGGACAATAAGCATGGCCAGAGAGGGTAATTGAAATGCTGCAGGGTGCTCTTGTTCTTAATGGGATAAGTCACACTGCAGTGCACAAGGTTAGGTGAAGGGGAGTCAAAGTTTCTTTTCAAGACTGGGACAGTCCTGGTATTTTTCACATTTGAATACAAATCATTCATGAATCTTAATCTCTGGACTTGTGGCAAGAAACACTAAGATAATACCTGGTTTGTGTTACAGCTTGTTGTTCAAGCTCACAGCAATCAGCTCACTAAGCTCAGCTGCCATCGCCTGTGTTGCAGATGGATCCAGAGTCATCTATTGTCAAGTGAACCACTTCTGAGTGCTAATGCAAACTAATGTATCTGACACATCGTCAACAGGCAGCAATGAAACTTGCTGGACTCCTTTGTAAGGATTGATTTGATATAATGTGTGTGACTGGTTGACTTTGGTGTAACCTTTTGCTTTGAAAAAAAAAAATAGGAAGAAGAAGTGATTAGGAAGAAAGTATTTAGTTAATAATTTAAGTATATTTGAGTTAAGGTTTCAGTCAAACTAAATCAAGCTTAAAAAAGGCTCTCCAGAGAAAACTTTCCAAAAGTACTTGATGGAAAGTGCTTTGTTTCTAACATTGGGAGCAGTGAGCAGTTTAGGGGACAGATACATTTTAGCATTACTTGGGTTAAGAAAAAAATGGAGAAAGATTTCTTAACTGAATGATTTATTCATTGCACGGCCAAAGCCTTACCCCTGTCAGAGAAATAAATGATAATGGACTAAAACAATAACAATATCCATCCAGCCTCTGCCACTGTAATAAACGTCCATGAGAAAAAGAAGTAGGTTTCAAATATAAACAAAGTGGTGTCATTGTTATATCTGGCCCTGAGCTGAAGCCACACTGCTGCTGGTAATGGCTAAGTGAAAGTGAGCTGACTGTAAGCTGTTCTGTGGTGAGATGTGCCATGTTCTGACTCTGGTCAAAACATTTCAAAGTAGCTCATAAGAAACTAATAGAAATATTAAAACTACAAGCCCCGATTTCAATGAAGTTGGTAGGTTTTATAAAACTTAAATGAAAACATAATACAGTGATTTTCAAATCCTGTTTAATCTATATTGAATTGAATACACTGCAAAGACAAGATATATATTTTTCAAGCTGATAAACTTTAATGTTTTTCTTTTCTGCAAATATTCATTCATTTTTAATTTGATGACTGCAACACAGTCCAAAAAAGCTGGGACAGGGAAACGTCAAGTTTCTACAGTCCATAATATCATCAAAAGATTCTGGGAATCTGGAGAAATCTCTGCACATAAGTGGCAACGCCAAAAACCAACATTGAATGCTTGTGACCTTGACCCCTCAGGCATCAACATTGTGTAAAGGAAATTACCACGTCGGCTCAGAAACACTTCAGAAAACCATTGTCAGTTAACAACACAGTTCATCACTACATCTACAAGTGTTAGTTAAAACAACCATGTAAAGCCAAAGACATTTATCAACAACTTCCAGAAACACCACCAGCTTCTCTGGGCCTGAGCTCATCTGAGATGGACTGACACAAAGTGGAAAAGTGTGCTGTGGTCTGACGAGTCCACATTTCAAGTTGTTTTTGGAAATCATGGACGTCGTGTCCTCCGGGCCAAAGAGGAAAAGGACGATCTGGATTGTTATCAGTGCAAAGTTCAAAATGGTATGGGGGTGTGTTAGTGCCCATGGCATGGCTAACTTGACCATCTGTGAAGGCTAAAAACCCTCTTTTGCCTCTTAATACACATCCACCACTTTTCCTTTTGTTTGAGGTCAAATACCTCTATGGACCCTGCAGCGTAATGTAAAACTGGTTCATACTTATTACTGGAAACAAATGTCAGATTATTCAATAAACAGGATTTGCATACTCTTTTCAAGAAGTGAATTAAATTCAACACATCCATCAAATGCTTGAAGTAATTTATAACACTGTGAGCTGAGACACAGCTTAGTAAGAGACCTCGTACCTGAACTGTCAGTATCAAAATGCAAAAATGAACAAAGCTTTAATAAATCTAATTGATTACCACAGTTTTACTGACAGTTGATGGTTCAGTGATACCTTTTTTTTCCCCTGGTGGTAAAAGCTTATAGTAAGATTTTATTTAATCCAACAGCAGCAGAAGCGTCACAGCAACCAACTTCATGTCAGTGTATTGAAGGTTGTTGTTTATTGAAAGGACAAAATGCCTACGGGAGAAGTTTGAAGCGCAACTCTTGTTATTTCTGCAACATATCCACTGTGACCTTTCCAGGTAATAGGCTTTTTTCCCCCAAACAGTAACAATCACTTGACCAGCGTTTTCTATGTCCTATATAATGGCCACTCTATGATTTGATGTATCAATCTTGTCACCTGAGTAGGTCAGCTATTGTGGCCCCATATTCATTTTGTTGTTAGTTTGAATAAAAGCTATTTACATCAAAATCCTGTTAAATTAACAACCTTTACATTCAAAAACATTAAAAAGCAGCCCTGCAAGGTGAAAAGAAATTATTTTAGGGAATAACTAGTCTCTCTCTCAATAATGATGAGCTCTGTGGAGCAAACTAAACATCAGTGACTAAAATGACCTTTTTAAAATAAACTTTTTTGAAGTCAAATGAGAGACGCCAGCTGTAACAGTTTATGGGACATATAAAACATCCTGACACAAGTTCAATAACAGAAGGCCTTTTTGCTGGGAGGAAAGTGACAAAATATTGACACCTACTCCCCTCAGTTGAACACACACCTAAACCTGCAGGCTTGGGGTAATGGTGGGGAACAGGTGACGATCATTTTCTGTTGCTGATGGCATTGGATCATGTACCACATTGAAGATGGAGTCCTCAACAAAAAGACTGAGATCAGCTGTTCTCAAACATTGAATAACAATTTGTCTGAAGCTTAGAAGTTATTGATAGAATTGGCAAAGTTTTCCACAGATAAGGATTACAGACTGGACGAAACTGTTGTTACACCATTATTTAGGACTGTATGAATAGTTATAAAAACAGCATTAGTCAAAAAAACAACTTAAGCAACATTCTGATAGTAGAAATCATCCATGAACACTTCTGCCTATATGGCCGTGTTTAATACTTGACCCTGATTGGTCAGAACTCTCATCAGTTCTTGAAATGATGCATAGAGACAAGTTGATCACACACATCAAATCAATACATGTTGACTGGGCACTAAAAACATCAGCTGCAAACCACTCACCTTTTCTGACTGCACGGCCAATGAAAGTGTTTAGTTTAATGAGAAATATAACAAACACACAGAATCCAGTTTTGACTAGACTGTGAATTAAAATGTCTAGTTGAATGTTTTAATTTTCGTTAAGAGCATCCATCACCACACTAGAATCAATCAACCAATCTATCAATTTTAATTTATCTCAAGTCACTCTCTAAAAACATTAATGAGTCTGGTTAAATTTAATATCATATATATTGGAGTCTATTTCACATAACCTACTGCTCACTATACACTGTCCTGTACATCAATCTTTTTTTAACCTCTCTACTGTAATCAGCACAACTATGGACCCTCACTTGATTCCCTTGTTTTGTTCTTGTGGCTGACATTTTTTGCTCCCAAACCTAAAATAAAATAAAAACAATGGACATTTTATATATACAGGGCTGAACAGTTATTAGACCACCAGCCAGAATTTTTTTTTTGCCACTGCTGCCCTAAATAAACAGAATATAGCTGACTTCAAAACACTTTTTATGTTTCTGTAATGGTTGATCCAGAAGTATAAGCTCTTAAAAATATATCTTTGAAGTTAAACTATAACCATGATTAATGTTTTGTTTTACAAAAAGAAAGAAAGAAAGAAAGAAAGAAAGAAAGAAAGAAAGAAAGAAAGAAAGAAAGAAAGAAAGAAAGAACCACTTTAGTTTGATTTCTGTCAAGTTTTGGAGACTTACGTTGCTTTGGGTCCTAAAGGAGGAGGTCTCAGACCCAGCTCCTAGCGAATGAAAGCACTGAATATTGAATCTTAGTTGTGGCTATATTATTTAGATAGAATACTTAAAACAGAAAAAAAGGGGGGGAGGGGGCTTCTTCAGCCACTTGATGGCAGAGCACCTGCTGCCCAACAAACTTGAAGCATTTTTTCGCACTTACTAAGGTTTTTCCTTCCTGTTTACATTGCTGCTTGTGTTGTACATTGCTTTGGGAATAAGCGTCTGCTAAATGAAATTGTAGAATTAATGTTGTAGAATTGTAGTATTCAAACCCTTTACCTACTGCATTAGTGCCGATATTATATTTATCTTGGCTGGAGTGTTATTACCGTAACTGTCACCATTTGCTCAATCAGAAAATTCAAACAGCATTGGAAACCTAAGAATTTGCACTTTTCAGCACAAGTGGTTTATCACAGTAGTCACAATCATGTGACAAAGCAGAATTGGAAACACTGCAAAAATGCTCAACAGCTGTATCTCCTCAAGTTTTTATCCGAGTCAAAAAATTTCAACACTGACTGAGAGCTGAGAAGCTGTGCTTTCTGTCAATTACAGTGGTCTGTCTCACTAAACTCCTAAAAAAATAATTTCATTTTTGTGTTTCTTCTTTTAAACTAATACTTGCATACCATGTGCAATATTCATTTACCAGATGTTCAAATTCAAGTTTATATAGTACTGGAAAAAGGGGCCAAAGCACTCAGACAATTTATAGCCATAATAACAAAACATGTCCAGACCATTTTTAGCCTTAGTGAATGGTCTGCAGGTGCCCTATTTACCACTTGTCTGCACCAAAATGGCAGCTGACAAAGGCAAAAAACTGTAAGTGTGGACTCATCACTATGCAAATCTCACAAGTGATGCAATTCTGGAACAGGAAGCCAAGTAATCGAAACTCATTTACAACAATTAACAAATGAACAGGGAGAAATGGGCTTATCTGTTAACATTAGGCTGCTGTCAGTTTGCAGAAGCAAAGGTGTGATGTACTGAGGTATAACTTGTAAATCTATGTTGAAACCAGCTGCCTAAAATCCTTGTTACAGATTAAATTTCTTTCATTCACACAGAATTCAGATGATAAACAATGTAATAGATAAACTCTGAGAAATAATGGTAAGGCTTTGGCCCTGAGAGCCGATGTTTCTGGTCAACTGCTTCCCATCCACACCTTTAAGACCCCTGCAAAGAAAACATATTTTACATCTCTTGCTCCGTTGTGGAACAGCAGCTCATCCAAGCGTAGATTATAACATGAGACAGGATGTCAATACTTTTAGGAACAGACAAGAGTGAAGAAAGTTCCTGCTATGATTTCACTCTTTTTCACTCCTGCAGTATAGATTGTGTCAGTAACTATTAAGTTTGAATTTGATAGACACTAAAGCCAAGAATAGCTGAATTTAAATGAGTGAGACATACAACCAACATTATCCGTTTGTCACAAATTTAATTTCACTGAGTTTTATTCCATGTCTACATTAATTTCCCCACAGGAGTCACCGAGCATGCCAAAACTACTGTCCAAAAGAAAGATGTCACAACAATAACCTGGCAAATCAGTGATTTCCAGTGTTCTGATGGAGAGTGTTGCATCAATAGCAGTGCATATTTTACAGATCTATTGCATCCATTTTTGTTCATGCATGCTGCACGACATCACCCACCTCGGAGATTTATGACGCAGTTTGTCAACGTCAAATAATGCTGTTGTCATTCAAGACTTGCATCCATTGAACTGTCGGTCTGAACTTTCAGCAGGCAGACGGATCAATACAGGGCATTACTTTGAAAAAAACATTAACATTATGGCCTCTTACATGCATTTTTCTCAAGCAGAAAATGGGCTTTCAAACATCTAAGTATGGTTTGGATAATCCCCTCAAGATTTACTGGTTTTAGCAACAGTATATCTTACAAGCTATTCCCCTGTAGATAAAAAAAGAAGTTCATGGCCACAGTATTTCTCCATAGAGGAGGGAGACAGGTCAGTGATGCAGCGCTCTGAGAGACACACGGTAACTTGCAGTCATACGGAGGAATCTCATTTTGCTGCTCCCTTTTCACAAGTGTCATTATTGCACATCTCCATATCCTGGAGACTGGAAGCATCCGTGTCATCACCTACACTGCTCATACTGTTTCTGAAGGCGAGTCCTCCTATGAAAGGGTACATGGTCCCTGTGAACAGGTCTCTGATGTTATAATGAGGGAGTTCAGGGTCTTGTCTCTCGGGTTTAGTGATACCCCTCCCCTCCATGGCTTTGTTTCTTTGATAGTACTTTGAGAACTTATTAAAGATGATGGTAATGGGTAGAGCAACCACTAATAGTCCACAGACGATGCACAAAGTGGCCACAATCTTCCCTGGAAGTGTCACAGGGCAGGTGTCTCCATAACCCACTGTGGTCATAGTGATCGCAGCCCACCACCAGCCTGATGGGATGGTCCCCAAATCTGTGTTTTTCACCTCCTTCTCAGCAAAGTAGATCAGAGCAGAGAAGATTGAGATCCCCACAGAGAGAAAGAGCAGGAGCAGACCCACCTCTTGGTAGCTGTGGCGGACTGTTGCCCCCAGTGCTCGCAGCCCAATAGAGTGGCGAGCCAGTTTGAGGATTCGAAGAACCCTCATGAGACGTAGAACTTGCACCACCTTCCCCACATTTTGTAAGTCCTCGCTCTCCTCGGCAGTTTCCTTGTCGGCTGTTTCAAGAGCTAAAGTGGCGTAAAATGGCAAAATGGAGGCAACGTCTATGATGTTCAATGGGTTTCCAAGAAACTTCCTGCTGGAGGGGGCAACAATCAGTCTGATGATGAACTCAACAGAGAAACAAGCAATACAGATCACTTCAAGGATGGAAAGGACAGGGTCCTCAATGGGTTTGTCATTTTCACCCGTGCATTGGAACTCAGGCATGCTGTGGACACACATGGCAATGATAGAGGTCAAGACCACGCTGAGGGAGGCCACAGCAATAATCTTTGAGGCTGTGGAGTGACCAGGATCCTCCAGACGGAGCCAGATGTAGCTCCTCACTTCAGCACACCAGGCACCTTTGAACTTGGCCAGGTCTTTATCCAGAGCAGAGAGCTCCTCAAAAGAAGAGTCCAAGCTTGGCTGCTGGTCATCGCTCCTGATATCCCAGTCTCTGTCCTCGATATACTCCTTCCTCTCATGGTACCAGTTGCTACAGCAGGAGCTCAGGTGCAGCTCCTTGATGCCCCAGTACTCGATCTCCTGGCTGAAGGAAAAGACGCACAGCTCCTCCATCATGTGTATTTGTCCCGTGTTATAGAAATTGAGCACACAGAGGAAAACACGTGGATTTCTATCAAAGTAATACTCCCTTTCTGTCGGGCTGTAGTCGTCACACAGCTCCAAAATTGATGCCTCACTTTGGCAGCGCAGGAGACGAGCTAGGCGTGTGTGAGGGAAGCGGAGCAGTGTGTCCGGATCCACTTCATGTCGTACACCTCCCACGTTGAGGTGGATCTGGTCCTCCTCATTGCCCCGTCGGTGGAGGAATTGCCCATACCCCATTGTCCTAATGATGCAGATGTACAATGTAACTGTAACTTTATAGATTTTAGAACATGAAAAAGTGGAACAAGCATTTTCCGTCAGGACTGTGACTTATGTATTTATTCAGGAAGATCAAGCCACATTTGACTGCACCGTTTGAAGAGCACATTAGTCCTTTGAAGGAAGAAAAAATCAATACAGCACACACAGGAAATGGCTTGAGCTAGAGTGAGTGAAGAAGCGTGTTGCACTGTCACTTCTTGAGGGGCTCAAGTGCTGGATGATTAGCAAAGGAATCAAATTACAGAGCAGAGTAGACTAACAAAACAAGAGGCAACAAGTTGAAACTGAACCCTTTCCATAATTTTACGTATAAGTCAAAATTCAAAAAGCCATTAGTATTGTCAATATCAGCTGATATCTGTTATTTTTATCTTTTACTCGTGTGAACTTCCCTAGAAATACAAAACAAAATGCTAGTTTGCATGCTCTTTCAGACTGTACTTGATGTTTTTTTTGTTGTTTTTTTAACCAGAGCCTTTTTTTTTTTTTTTTTTTTTTTTTTACATAAGTCAGTTACTTTTCAATTTGTAACAAACAGACACTGACACTCACCAGTACTTGGAGCCTTTATTTCCATGAAAATAACTTTCATCCGTCTGGTTTAGTCTACATTGTGAGTAAACCTCGCAGGTCGATGAAGGAAGAGAGAGCTGTGCTGCTGCTTCTCTGACGGGACAAGAGGAGTCTGAGGCGGGACACCGGAGCTCCAGCTTCATCCTTTTACAGAGAAAAGGGAGGGGCGAGAGGTGGGAGGAGAGGGAGACATTGCACAGATGTCGGAAAACCCTATGAGAAATTACTGCTATAATGAAAGTCTCTTTTCAGTGCCATTCTATTAATTATTTTACGGTAATATAGATGAAGCTGTGTTTTGTTTACTTCTACTATGATATGTTCCTTTTAATGTAAGGAGTGGGCTAAACCTGCAATATTATAATGCATGTTTAATAATTTAAACGTAATCGCACTCAGTTTGTATACATGTGAAAGCGGTGAAACTAAAGGCAGAAGGAGAACAGCTCGTCTGCGCGCTGGAGGGAAGTGAGTAAATACGTATTGACATTTCAATCTGTGAGAGAGAGCACTGCTGGCAGGCGGACTGCCACCAGGCTGTTTGGTAGGAGAGGAAAGTACAGCTTACCTTCACGGTGGGATTTATAAAGGCTGTTGTAGGTCTTAATTTGCAGTGCATGAAAAAAGTCCGTTGTTTTAATATTTGTTAAAGGAAAAAAAATGTCTCAAAGATGCATAGCTTGATGCAAAAACACTATTTTTTTTCTTTCCCTTATTTATATGTATACACAGTTTTACATGCTCTTTGCACAATATTCGTTATAAGTTGTGTGCTGGCCCACGGGCCAGACAGTACAAGACTTTTTTTTAGTTTATTTTTTATTTTTATTTTTATTAATTTTTTTAGATATAGATTCGTCACAAAGAGACAAATCTTTAACATTTCATTTGCATAAAACTCGCTGTTTTATTTAACTTTTGCTTTTTTATATCTGCAAATGAAAGTGAAGCTGTTACTACCTTAGGAGGGCGTAAAAGTCCACGTGTGTCCATTCTTTTAAACTTGCCACTCAGAAAGAAGTCTATACTTATGTTAAAAACTCGTAAATTCATTGTCACATTTTTTTCTCATATTTTCTTTAGAACTGTAATACAAATAATTGAGCATCTCATTAGATTTTCAATATAAGATAAGATGATCCTTAATTCTTCCCACTAAGGGGAAATGTACAGTGTTACAGTAGCAAAGTGGATAGTGCAAATATTAAAAACAAGAATATGTGCATATGTGATAATATTGTATCATAAGACAAATAATTACAGAACTTTTAATTCATAAATAAATATACACAGAGCCACAAATACAAGTAAGACATGCATAGATTAATAACAGGTAAAAAGTAAAAATGGTAGAAAAAATGTAGATGAAGTGAAAATTGCACCAATTAATAATAAAAAAATAACTGTACATGAATGGTATTATTACTAGGTTACCTGTCCATAAACTTTGATTAAGAGTTATTACAAGCTTATTTTTTCCACATTTCTTCTTTATTCTCACTAATAAGAGTTTATGAGTTCTATGAACAAAGATTTAAGGGTAATGATTTTATCGATGAGCTGTGTGTAATCATAAAGACTATCAAAAAAAGACCTTCTCTAAAGTCAACTTTAAGCATATTCATGAACAGTCTCACCTTAAGCCAGAGAGTCTGCTCACCCCCCCATCAGTCTGTAATGTGATTCACCTGTGTGTGGCTCTGCAGGTAACTCGCTCATCCTGCCCAAAGGGAGTTACCGGCTTCACAAATAGACCCTCACACAGGTGAAACACATTACAGCCTGCTGGAGATAAAACTGCTGATAAAAAAGTTGAGCTGAGGTTACTAGTTTCTACATTTTGTGCCATGGGCCGATCAGTTGGATTGGGGTGTGTGTGTTTTGTTTTTTATCCGTCACTTTTTTTTCAAGTTTTTAAAAATTTTACATTACTTCTAAGATGATTCAATTTCTTTCAGGTGGTTTATTCTCCTGATTGCAGTTGTATATGTCAAGGCTCAAAAGCAGCCATCTATTAGTAAGTATTTTGTTGTTTTTGTCCAGAATTTCAAAATATGTATTTCACTGACTGTAAAGTAACATGAACATTAAATTCCTAGATATTCGATCTCAATGTCTGGGAAATGTCATGCGTGTGGATGTTGGTCCACTTGGAGGAAATCAGCTCGAAGTTTCTGCTGTGATCAGTTAGTGAACACTTCTCAATTCAACTTTTCTTCCTCTTTGTCTCACTTCTTTTTTTCTAACTGGTCTTCTTTTCTTTCCACAGATAACTCTGCTATCCCTCTTTCGCCAAGCTTGGCCTCTCAGTGTGGCTTCAGTTTGACGAAGCAGGAAGGGAGTGTCATGATTTATGCTTCCCTTCAAAACTGTTTTGTTCAAAATGTGGTAAAAACTGAAGATGTTATCTTATAGACAGGTTCCAAATGTGCCTCTCATTTTAGTAAGCATTTTGAGTCACGTTCCCATTTTTGTTTTGTAGGACGATAAAGCTTTCACAACAACGTTAAACCTCCGCCTTTATGGAAATCAGATGGGTGATGATGAGCTGTACCAGGTGGCTGAAACTTGCCATTACACTTCTTGGGCCTCCAGGGAAATTGTCTGTGCACGCAACTATATGGAGGCAAGTGAAGGCAGGAGGACTCTCAGGGGTCATATTCCAGTCTATATGATAAGTTGTTTTATGTCCTGTGAGTGTCAAGGCTGGTACGTTTGACGTCACTGCAGATGAGAGGATGGATTGCTTATCTCTAATGGTGTGACCTCATTTCTAGGTGTCTGTTGAAAGGGCAGCTCCAGATGACTATGCTCTTCCTGAAAATCCTGCCACAGGGATGAAACCTACATCCCGGCGAGAGACCGAGGTTTCAAAAGCTCACCTAGACTTTTTTTTTTTTTTTTTTTTAAATATCCTTTAACCTTTTTTCTTGTATTGATAGTATACTGTCTTTTTTTTTTTTTTTTTTTTTTTTTTTTTTTTTTTTTTTTTTTTTTCCTCCTCCAGAAACCAATCATAGACGCAGGATTCAGGATCACAACGCTCGTCTTCTTTACTCCTGAGGAGAGGATGATGAAAGTGGCTGAGGCTCGGAGGAATGGTTATGGGGTTGCAAACACTGCTACAAGGCTGTTCCTGAGAAGTCCAAGGTTTTCATCGGAGACCTACTCCCAGAGTGTAGGTGGACTGCAGTCACTAAATTTTAAACTTCCTCTCAGGCAGACTCTCTGGGTGAATTACTTGCAGTCCATTAGACAACTCGCCACTTGCTTACACTTGCAGTCAGTCAACTATTGGATTTGGATCACATAATGTAATCAAACTGCCATTTAAATGGATTACTTTGTCTGAAATCCAGCTGGCAGTGCTGTATACATTGGGCAGCTACTCTTTATATATAATTCTCTTGTTTCAGCAGTGCACACAAGTTATCCTGTTAACACATAAAATTGACCAAACACAATGTTCTTTAACTTTAACTCCACAGGTTGCAGGAGTGCCCATGACTGTGCTAAAAACCTCCACGGTGTTTGAAAAGAAGTGGCTGGCAACTCAGATTGATGCAGCAGCTGCTTGTCCAAATCCTGATGGTAATGAACATGTTAGCAAAACAGATAGCGGGGTCAGTGCTAATGCTACAGAAGCTATAAAACTTGGGCCATGCTTTTGTACTTTTAGCTGAAGTTTGCCTTTTTAAACGGCTCTTGTGCAAAGACTACAGTAAGAACTGAGGCTTTAGAACAATTCTGGGAAATGTTCCAGCTCTGAATTAGACAAGAATCTAAATCTGTCTTGTAAATATGATGGTGCAGCTGTTAACCTAGATAATGGCAGAAAACTAGCATGTGAGCTAGTCATTTAGTTTAGAAAATGTCAATTTACACCCTCCATTTTTGTTAAGTTAAAGAAAATGCTTTTATTGGAGCTGGACAACGTTTGCCTTTTAACATTTTGACTAAGTTGGCTAGCTTAACTGAGAGGTCTAAGAAATGTCTCCTGGTTTAGCAAGTTATCACTGGACTCATCCTGCAGTTCTCAACTTTCTCCTTGCATTAACTAAAATGCAACAATTCAATTGATCAAAACATATTTTCAGAAGAGACTTGGACTGTAGTAGATTTACATTTCACCCACTTCTCATCTGTACAGGAAGTGTTTCAGTCTCTGAAAACTCGATCAGCTGGTATCTACCGCAGCAGATCGACCCTCTGCTTTCCTCGGGTCAGTTCTATCTGCTGGAGGTCCACATGGGGGTCAATGGTCAGAGGCTGGACCCTGCTGAGATGGCTGCCAGAGGTTACTCCCTGTCTGTCACTGATGAATACATTGTAGTTGAAATTCCTGTTGGGGCTGTTGGTGGCTTCATCAAGGTAAGTGGCTCTGAAACTGATGACCACTACAGCAACCTTAATTTCAAGTATTACAGAAATAAAATGTCAGGCTTGTTATTGCTCAACTGAGCCAAATCTTGATTTCTGCAGTCACAATACTAAAATGAATAGATGAGAATTAGGAAACGACAAGATTTGAAACATTCACTTTCTTCAACAAATGTACACTTTACTAAAGATTCTTTTATTTCTGCAGAGTCATGTTCAGGATGGTCAGTACCTCACATCTTACACGATTGAGCCGATGCTCGAGATTCTCTGGGTTGAGGACTCGACTCATGAGGACACGCGATACAAAGTCTTCCTTCCCATATCAACACCCGTTCTGCCTCAAGCTTTGCAAATTATCGACAGTGAGTCTTATTTTTTTTGGTTCTATTATCAATGTAATTATTTCAAAACGTGCTGTTTGAATTTCTCATTTCTCCTGCAGACACTGTCCCTAAGGAGCGGGTGTTCAAAGTGCTGCTTGGGCCCTTTGGCTCCGATGTGGCACTAGTGAACATTAGCTTCCCTTCAGAGGTTCTTACCGTGGCAGATGGTAATCTCAGAGGCTTTAACATCATGGAGCTCGCATATCCAAACGGCAGTTCTAAGGTCTTCTCAGTGGAGGTGCCTTTCATGGACAGGGTCGTGCTACAAACGGTAAACTGTGTGCTTAAATTGAGAGTTGAATACCTTGGTAGTTGTCTTGGTTTGAATTAACTTTTTGTTTATCTTCCATCAGAGTGAATCAGGGATGACAGTCTATTCTCTTCACATGATCTTTGGCCTCCTGGTTCTGCCAGAGTTTGTTCCATTTTCTCACACTGCTTATGTGGAAGCCAAATTGGTAGACATTGGTGTGTACTGGTTTGGATTCTTCAAACATTCTCCAAGTTTTTTTTTTTTTTTTTTTTTTTACAAGTCACAATTAACATGCAATTCATGGCTCACTTCAATCTTAAACTGTGTAAATGGTTGAGTTTTCTGAAGCCTTTCGAGGAAACGGGGTTGCTGTTTGCAGGGGGAATAACAACAGTGCCACACAGGCTGTATTGTAACTTCTCCTGCATGAAGGGCTGGTTTAGTTGACTTGACTGTTCAAAGCTCAATTTTTGTACGGTTTCTTATAGATGTATCTATCCTCTTTTCAGTCGCTCCCTCCATCTCTGGTGGCTGTGATGAACGAAACTTTTTTGTCTTGGTGAAACACGGGACACAGGGGTTCAAATTTCAGACTGTAGTGGGAAATCGGCTCTTGACCCCACAACTGGCTCAGGAGTACAACTTCATGGACAATGGTACACACTTCAGTTTTGAGGTGCCGTTTACAGCCCCTGAAGTCGTGTTTGAGGTATGATCATGTGCTGTTACATTGAAGCATAATCTTTGGGCCTTTAGAGTAAAGTCCTTTTTTTTTTTTTTTCAAACCTTTAGGCTGTTCATTCGTCGACCCTGAGGAACAGAATTGATGTCATCCTGAGGAATCCAGAAACCAACGGAAACATCAAAGACTTCTCCTTGGCTTGTGATTTCATTTCACCACTGACAGGTTTGTTGTTGCAAATTTTTTTTTTGGGGGGGGCAGCAAACGCTGAATGTAAACTGATGTCCTATTCTGGTCTTTCAGAATGCTTTCCCAACGGAACAATGACTGCCTGGGCTGTCAAACTGGAGTCTGTTCCCAGTCTGATCCCAGGTCAGCTTGCACTCAGAGACCCCTCCTGTGGCCCCTCCTACAGCGACGACCGCTACGCTTATTTCGTTTTCACTGCAAACTCCTGTGGGACAACAAGGAAGGTAGTGTGCTGCTAACAAACTCCCGATGCTGACAGAAGTTGACCTTAGATGGACCTGAAACTTCATTTTTCTCTTTCCTCAGTTTTTGCCAAACATGATGCTGTATGAGAATGAAATCTCTCTGCCAGATGAACTTGAAATGAGGAACTCTGGAAAGAACGAGCCTGAATATGAGTGAGTGCCTTAAAACTTGGTTAAAAATGGTCATTTGTGACAAACTACAAGAACTTTGTAGATTAATTCTTATACTTTGGGCAAACTTGCTGACTTATTTGAACATAAGTCCAATTACTCTTGACATTTTACACAAATACTTTAATTGTTGAAAGTTGTTCATAGCCTTAAGTACTGCAAATTAAGGTCAACCCACAAGATCTAGAAACTGAATCAAGAACTTATTTTGGATGAAACTGAAAAACACAAGTTCATAACTGGCACCTTTTTGGTGAAAACTGTTCTTCTGGCTGACTTTTCAAACTAAAATTTTGTCAAGTGTTTATGAAAGGTTCCTTTGATAAACCAAAGCTTTTTTTTTTTTTTTTTAATAGGCTGAAGGTGTCTTGTTATTATGACATTAATAAAACGCGCGCTGTGGCATTCCGCACCAGACCTCGCAGAAGTGAACCGTATGCTGAAAACGCACAAGGAGAGCTTCAGGTGGAAATGAGACTAGCTTTGGGTAAGGAAAGGTCAGAATATGTTAATCCAGTGTGAAGAAAATGGACACTTTCATGTTAAAGAAATTAAATCATAGGGGACTCTTGAATGCCTGTCACTAAACACTGTGTCCTCTAATCTCAACTTTAAACTTGTTGGTCAAACAAACTTTGCAACATGATGGCAAAGCTGCACATTAGAATCTACTGCAGGCCAGCCCCGTGTTCTGTTTTGAATCCTTGTTAATAATCCAGGTAAACATGCGTTTCTTTTTCCACTTGTCAGATGACTCTTTCAGTGAGTTTTACAGTACTGGGGATTATCCTCTAGCGAGGTACCTGCAGCAGCCACTGTATTTTGAGCTGGAACTGATGAGTTCTACAAACCCAAAAATATCACTGGAACTCGAGAACTGCTGGGCCACTCTGAACGAGGACAGGATGTCTCGACCGAGGTGGAACCTCATCATTGACGGGTAACTTTGAATCTTTATCTGTATACTAAATATTGCTGGAAAAAATGAATCATCAGTTGGCCTTTTTATTAAATTTACAGTATTGCAAAGGTTTAGTTTACATCAGAAACGGACTAGTAACTGGGTTAGTTTGTTGTTCCAGGGAACTTTAAGATCAGTATAGATTTTGGTTTCTTACAAAATCCTCACTAATTGTTTTGTATAAAGAAGCGTTAGGCGGATGGTGCTAAAATCTAAGGCGTTTTTGTTTTTTTTTTCTGGCCAGTGGGGCCCGGTCTATGGAGGGTGAGAGATTGGGTTTGCCTGAATTGGACTCTAGAGATTTATTTTTCCTTTTCAGCTGTGCAAATCCTGTCGATCCACACCAGCTGATCCTGCATCCTGTCTGGCCTGGTGGTAGAGTTCAGTACCCATCTCACTTCAAGCGCTTTGAAGTTCAGATGTTTGCCTTTGCTGAAGACAAAGATAACTTGAGTAGACAGGTGAAGAGACACTCTCTCTTAGTTTGTTTATTTTAAATTTTACAGCTATGGTAAACATTGCTGTGTAATGTCTATCAAATGTTTCAGGTGTTCGTCCACTGTGACGTGGTGGTCTGTGATCCAAGAAATCCTCTGGGTGGTGTTTGTAGTGGACCCTGTTCAAATCAGGAATACAAGAGAAGAGGTGAAATATCTGAATTTGTAATGAGTGACATCAAATGTCTTCAAAGTGGCTAATGTATACTTTTCTTTTTTTTCTTCCACAGGTCTCAGACGTGCTGTCACTGATGGTTTTAAACATGTCTCATCAGGACCCATTATTCTACGTTAACAGAACCAAAGAAAATAATAAAGATTTTAATAAAATTACTGATCAATATTTTGATTTTTCTTTTTGTTAAAGGTATGAAATTGTTTCATTGCCTGTCTCACACTAGGAAAGAATTGATCACAATAAATCCAATGTTAAAGATACTGCCGACTTGTCTAGACTTGGGTGATCAATACATGTGGTACTGCACAAGACATCCTGTTAACGTGAGAGAGCTCGTCTTACCGAAATGCTTCTTGACTTTATTTATAGAGCACTTTAAAAACAACCAAAGCTGGGAAAAGTGTTGTACATCAAAGAATTATTTTAGTGCCATATTTTTGTTTCATGCATTTGTTTTGTTTTTTTTTTTAAAAAGAACCCATAAAACACTACAACAGGAGCCAAGTCTCAAGCTGGGTTAGAAGCCAAGAGATGTATTTTAAGACCAGTTTTAAAAACAGACAGTGACAGGACTTGTTCTTATGAGAAACGGAAGCTCATTCCACAGTTTAGGACCAGCAACAGAACAAGCTCTTTTCCCCCTCTGAGCTTCTGTTTGGACCTTCAGTACCTCAAGGATCAGCTGATCAAAGATGTGGGGGTGAAGGAGCTTAGAGGTAGGACGGGGCCAGACCATTTAAAGATTTAAAAACTTATAGAACCTTAAAATGGACTCTAAAATACACAGGAGGATGGCTCAGTTTGCACTAACTGGAGACATCCAAGGGAGTTCTGTCTGACTCCCAAAAAATTAAACTGCTTATATTTAGTTTATTTTGGTTACTTTAGACATATAGACTCATTTACACACATTGTAGTGAAATATTCACAAATGAACAAATGTGTTAAAGCTATTTCTACATTAACACCAAACAATCGACAAGAGAAATCAATGAAACAACAAAATAGGACCCAAAAGGTGTAGGCTAAAGCCTTTACTTCACCTAACCTTTCCAAATTCATGATTTACTCAGCTTCTTTTAGATTTACACAAAACAAAAAGACATGACTACATACTAATTCATCATACACGGACCCTATTTTGATCCAAAATCTCAGACACATGTTCTCACTACATTTCTGTACTTGTTTAAATAATTTTCAAATTTACCACGTTTGACATTCTTTCATTTCTGTGTCTAATCAATTCCACAGATTGACTCCATACACTGAAACACATCTCCGTTTAACATTTGTTATGCTCTGTTTTTGTGAACATACAACTCCCCCTCAGTTCATACTCACACTCTTATCTTGAAAGTCTGGATACAATCTGGTAATATCTTATTGTATGCCTTGAACATCAGTAAGGCTATTCTCAAATCCACAAGTTCAGAAAATTTTTGAACCTTTAGATCTATAAATGTGTGTATTGATGAGTCTTGCTTTCTTCTGAAGCAAAAAAAAAAAAGGATTTGTGATTGTTTTGTATGTTCTTCAAACTTCCACACAGTAAGTAATATATGGAAGTATGTAAACAATACAATATATGTAACAAATTTAAATTAGGAGCGTCTTTGGTTTTTTAAAGTATAGCAATTGACTTAAATATTTTGGTTTGGATGCGTTCAATGTGAGGTTTCCAACAGTTTGTGATCCATAACTCCTAAGAATTTGTTCTCAAGGACGTTATGTTTCCATTTCATCTATCAGAACTTTTTTTTCTATTATTTCCAAATGTGTTTAGTTTGATTAACATTTAAAGAATTTATTTACATTGAAGCAGCGAGTCATAGCATCGAATTCATTTACCACTGCATCCATAAGATGAGCCAGGTCTTTATTGGAAAAAGCAGTTTATATTGTATATTAAGATTTGTTGTTAGGATTACTTAATTATGTTTGATGACAATTTAGGACCCAGCACTGATCCTTGTGTGACCTCATATGTAACTTTTAACATGTCAGACTTATTTGTGTGTACAGGTGTCGGTTTTAGAGATGGCAGCTGAGCCATTTATGACCTATGTTTCACTGATTCTTTTTAAGAAGAGACTGGATATGAAAGTCTATAGTAGATTTGTGTTTTTTGCACATTTCTAGAACAGAACTGGAAAATAAGATTTGAAGGTTAAAAACAAAATTTACAGAAAGTTAAGAACAATCGTTTATTCAGTTTCATGTAAATAGAAGAATGGGTCCAGAGGAGAGCCGTCTTCGCTCTGTGGAGTCTGTGCTTCTTTGTTCTGGAAACAAGTTTACAATGTTAAATCGCATCCAGCTGATACAAAAAGATTGTCAAACTTAAATATTCTTACCCCTTTTCACCCCCTTTACTGTTTGATGTTTGGAGTTACTTGTGCCTGTATTTTGCGCACACTGTCCTCTGCAGACACCATCATCTCGACTGTTTGAGTCACAAATCACTGCATCACAATGGACGTAAATCTGTGGACAGAGATTCATTAGACGGACCTTCAAGCTGTTCGTCAGGTGATGTCTTACCTTGTCATTTTTACCTGGTCTTTTAGAATCTCTTCATCTTTGGTGAAGGTGAACATCTTCATAGAGAAGCGTTTGACATGGGATGGCACTGAAACTCTGGTGTCACTCAGTACGGGATGGAAGAGGGTCACATAGCCGTCATCGGGATTCTCACAGCTAGCAAAAAGAAATCAGTCATGTTTTTGAATGCTTTAAAGCAGCCTTTTTAACCATTTTGTCCTATAAAAGAACATTCACAAGTGTGAAATGGAAATGAAGGACGATTTAAAACATTTCAGTATCATTTAAATTTATTTAGCTTTGGAGAGTCTTGTGAAAAAAAAGTGGGACCAGTTTACACTTCAGTATGTGATTTCATTATCAAATACAAGAGGCAAGAAGAAATCTGATTTGTGTGTTCGGTTTATCAAAGAATTGCAAAGGGCTCAACTTCCTGTATATTGCAAGGCTTCATCTGATCATCATGATCCGTATTTGATGTGTCTGGGCAAGGGAAGACAAATCTATTGAAGTCGTGTTAATCAGAGTTTGAGTGACTTTCTCCAACTTAACATTAATATTTTCAAAAGAAAAATGTTAATTGTGGAGAGACGTCAGGCTTCTCCATTATCATGTTAAGAATACATTGAGATTTAACTATGGGACATTGCTTTGGATTGTTTGAATATTTGGAGGAACACATCACATTGTTAGAGAACAAAGGGAATTGAACCCAGAAACACACCCTTTGGAAACTCCAAAAAGTGTCCAGGGTGTTGGTCCTCAAATGACTTACTTGGCAGGAGGAATCTGGTCTTATCTAGTTAAAACTATTCGGTCCCTCCCTTCCCTCTGGTTGAGTTCCCCACTCTCCCCGTGTCTGTTCTTCTGCATCCTTTGTCAATATAAGAAAGTTATTTCTGCATTAAATTACTGAATACGTATACAGAACTTTCAAGAAATGTCATTTTGAGATGCACTTGTAATCAACACTAGCTGGGAGTGCTGCAATGACAGTCGATTTTAGTGGAGCTAGCTGTTAATACCAAAGGTTTTAGGTGATAGGGTGATACATGAACCCAATTTGGTGTTATAGATTATCCAGCTGAATACCCAGACTGTCAGGATTCTACTTCACCTGGTTCAGTGTTTCGTGGTCCATTACCTGTCCACTATAATGTCCCAGCTGGGCACAGACGTCCTGTCTTGATGCAGTGTCGCCCAACAGTTCTCCAAGATGAGCTCCAACTGTGGGTCAGCCAACTGCATCAGCTCAGCCTCGAAGTACAGAGGCTGCCTCAAGTATTTGACCACGGGATAATCTTCAGAGTTGTAGAAGGATGTGTATGACGAATCTGGAGAAAAATCCCATTAGGAGGAGGAAAGCTTTGACCACAGACAACATTAATTCTGAACATCTTGTTGATGCCCATAAACACTTAGTCATGGTACCATGAGATAGCCTCATTTGCACCATCAGCTCTCCTGAACCAATCTCTGCTGCAGGCTCCTTGCTTCTGGGTTTGTAGCCGAAAGAGACATGCTGAGTGTCATTGACCACATAGTAGCAGGAAATTGTTTGCCTGAAAGATATAAAAAAACAGATTTACATAAATATATACATTTTCCACTGATCTGATAGTACATCTGGATAAGGACTGGAAGAGTCAACCTACTTGTAGTCGGGATCAGCAGGTGATGTGTAGGCTACTCCTTTGTTGTGGTTTTGCTTGTTGTTGTAATATAGGCCAATTTCATTTTCATACACCATGTAGTTCTCAAAGAACTGAAAGGAAAACAGTGCATAAACATTTCATAAATAGGCACTCAATTAAAAAGTTTAAAGATGAAATTTGATTTACCGTTCTGGTGGTGCCACAGGAATCTGCGCTGAATGTGAAATATGCAAAACGATCGTTGCTGAACGACGGCTTGCACGACTGATCCCTCAGAGTCAGCTGAGCGGGGCTGAGATTTGGCACAGACTCCACTTTGACAGCCATAGCCGTCATTGTTCCATTTGAGTAGCACTCTACAAGAAGAGAATATGGATTATACAAGTTCCTCTGTTGTTCAAAGCAGCAGGATGCATCAGAACAGCTTACTGGTTGTAGTTATGGGGAAGTTACAGGCCAGGTAAAAATCAGCCAGCACCCAGTTGTTGTTGGGCTCATACAGAAGAATGTCAAGTCTGGCTCGAACTGAATCCGACATCAACAGCTGTAAGGAAAAAACAGATTACCCCATGCGGATGATTTGTTGTAATATTTTACAGCTTGACCCACCTCGAATGCTATGTCTTCAGCACTGAATGGCACTATGAGGCTGAAATGTGTGCTGTTCTCTTTAAAGTGGTAGCTCTCAGCCAACTCGAATGTTAGTAGTCGAGGCCCAACCAAGGTCTCAAAGTTGCGGCCTTGGTTTCCATACATCACGCTGACGTAAAACACATTCTGGTCACAGGTGCCAGTGACAGTGGGTAGCTCTGAAAGCAGAGGAAAATATAGTTATCCCTTAGAAGAATTTAGGCAGGCACAGCCTTCAGGATTATTAAAGCAAAAGGACCAAACATTTATCTCTCACCAACATCCTGCACAGCTGCTTGCAGGTCCACTGGATGGGCAAATGGAGTTTCCTCTGGCAGAATGATAAACCCAAAGACCAGAGGGAGAAAGTAGGATGTAACCAATGGCTCAGGATTCTATAAAAAGAAAGAAAGCTTAGCCATACCACAATATACATGACAGAATCTTCCAAACAAAAGCTAAATTAAAATATTTTTCACACGCGTTTTAGGACGACGTCAGCATCAAAGGGCACGTTTAGAGAGAAGGTCTTTGTTCCATTGGGGAACACATGTTCCTGAACGGTGAATCCTTTAGCATTGCTTTCCTCCACTGTGAGAACCCCAGTGGAAAATGAGATGTTCTTCAGCTCCACGTCTTGAAGGAAAGTCCCCACATGCACACTGAAGATACGATTCTCCGAGACAGTAGCTGAAGGATAGAAAAAGGATGTAAAAGTGAAGGTTAATTTGTGTTTGAGACAGATTTTCTCAGTTGAACAGGAATGAAACTCACTGTCATGGGAGTGTGGCGGTCGAGGCATCAGAGGAGTGGTGATCGGGAACAAAATCCTGTATCTTGTGTCATCTTGAGTGCCTTCTACCCTCCATAGAACCTCCAGCATGGGCTCCACCGTGTACGTGATGTGGTGCTGGTAATCTGGGGCATGACTCTGCAATTATTCATGACATTTCAATAAAACATTCCAGTGGACCTGGTGACCAGAGTCTTGCATAGCAAATCTAGAGACCTCCTCACACCTTGTAGTAACCGTCAGGGGAGCCCACTGGGATCTCGACGACAATGTGGAAGTCTGTGGTGGTAAGCGTGTACCCCCGTGTGGCCATCTGAGATTTATCCAGCCGCTGCCCGTTGATGCCCATGTGCATTTCTGTGATTTTAAAACTGCCGTCGATCACAGGAGTCACTCGGCGAGGAACATGCCAAGAGATTGCATCCTCAGTAAAGAGGACGCCACCTGTTAACAAAATAAAAACCACCGTTTGTATAAATGTCTCAACTTCATACTTGCACTCATGTTTGTCACTCACCTGTGGGACAAGCAGCTGCCAAGTTCACCACATTCAGACCATGTGGTGCCTTGTAGTACGCACTCACTCTGAAAACTTCCATGGGAACTCCAGCCACCTGAAGGAACATTTTAATGCCATTTGTAAAACTTAAAATAAACAAATAAATAATAGAGGAAAATGGTGAAAATAGAAGACACAAGTTGCTTTGCTTACATCCTCTGAGTAAGTCTCTGCTGTGTTGTATGGGCTCCTCATGACTAGACGGTTCTGGGTCATCATGGCAGCATACCCAGCTTGCTCTGCCTCCCTCAGCACCATGGACATTGGCTCTGGAGTGTAAAACGTCATCTTCCAGATACCATGACTAGAGGCCTGTGAAGGAGAATGGAAACCTTAAGCTTTGCTTCTACTGGGGAGACTTCAACATGTTGCACCAACAGCAGTTTAGTAAAACTTTTACTTCAGGGATGGTGTTTATCTTTGAGTTGTCTTCCTGAGCTTGTCCTTTAGCTTCAGCTTGTGCACCAGGTGTGGCCATGTGGTGTGACACCTGAAAGCAAGAAATACTGTCTTTAGAATCCAAACATCCCTTCACAACAGGTGGGATGGTAAAAACACAAACATAGGGTGACATACTTCCATGTAGTTCCTGTCACACAGAATCTCTTTGGAGGCCCAGCGAGTGTAGCTGCAGGTCTGCCTCACATCATGACTGACAACGTCAGAAAGACTCTGGGTGTACATTCGCAGTCTCAAGCCTACATTGAACGTGGTGTCATCCTATAAATTCAAGGATAACAGAATGTGAGAGGTTTTGTGATTCCTTATTCAGGATGTTTGACTCATAAAAAAAAATAGTTGTACTTTGTTGTCCACATAGCAGGCCATAAGAGATGTGTAGATCCTTGTGTTACCCCATGGGTCAGACTCCATACTGTACCCACACTGAGCAGCCAAGCTGGGTGTCAGCACAATTTGCTGGGTGCCATCTGGAAGGAAAAGGACAGCACTGACAGGATCACCTCTTTTGGCAACGAACCGATCTGCTCCCCGTCAGCAAATTTTACACTCACTGAGGGCTTCCACCTCAAGCTGGTTCCCCACTGCCAGAGCTTTATCCAAGGACAGCTTCATGAGATTTCCTGCACAATCTGACTTTAAACCACTGCCTGTCAGAATAAAAGGGTATGTATGAGCTAAACTGATTTCAAAAAGTAATGTAAACTGATTCACTGTGACTGAAAACTTACTTGACTGTAAAGTTTGCTTTAATTTTGGCCTTGCTTGCCCCAATACGATTACTGCAGCCATCAAGTTCCAAAAGAACCTTTAAGAAAACACATTCAGCAGCATGGAAACAGGCAGAGATCAGTCACTTGGAGGAAACATAAACTTACATGTTCTCAAGCCTCCACATGTTGCAGTTCAATCACAGCCAAACATAAAAAGCTACAGAAATCCAATTCTTATCAGAATCTGGATGTGTAACCCCAACAAGCCCTCAACAAAAAAACCAACCCTGGCTGCTAACCCAGCCTCTCCCAGGTGTTTTATGTATCAGCTAATGACAACACACAGCTGAGGTACATCAGTGGCTCTCCAGTCACTTTACATGTAGAATCTTAGTGTAAAGAAAACTGTGCACAATGAAAAAAATATAAAAAGAAGGGCTATAAAATAATTTATTCTCAACTGATTCAAATCATACATACATTTGGCACCAGAAATATAAAATAATCAACATCAATATATTCACTTTTAGTCATGTGTTCGTTATTATTATTACAGCAAAACACAAAGTATGGCATTTATGTTAACACGTATCATCAGAGTGGTATCAAACCAACAATCTGTACCATCAAACATGTTATTTGCCCACGCCCTATCAGGCTTACATAGGCTGATTCCTTATGAATTTAACAACTTTTCTAAAAGACACAATCCATGTACAAGATTCTATATATAAAATGTTTTCTTTGCAACAGAGACGCCTCATCATCACTTTAAATCAACACTTGATAATGGTTTGATTTATACCCTCTAACCTCCCCTGCTGTCTTTATTACTAACAGTAAAACCAAAGCTCATCCTTTTAGCCGCGGTTGCTCAGTCTTGCCGTCTACACCCAGACTTTAACAATTACATTCTTTTATTTATGGGGCCATTACAATTTTTCCAAATGAAGGAGTCTTGAGTCAGTGCAAAAAATGGATTATGAATGCTCTGTTTAACAAAAATTCAGATTAATGTCATGCCTGATCCAGCAGGATGTCTACTTGGTGTTGATACTTTTGAGCTTTTAAGTGGAGCTTTAAGCAGAGTTTTAGGAGCAGGACCACACCTCAACCACACCCCTTCTGGTATTTAAACCCTCCTAATCCACTACTCCTGTTTGTTCTCGCTTCGTACGCCCCACCCTTCCCTCCCTTTCTCTCTTGGTTTCTCACTTCTTCTTTCTCCATAGGGTCCATTGTGCCAGGAAGCTACGGTGGATCCCTTCTTGAAGCTTCCCCACAACATCATACAACCAGCAAAATTCTTATTCATGTTATGTTAATAAAACTGCTTAATCATCATGTTGATGTGTGGTCCTTGCTAGTGAAATCATCATAATTATTTTTTTCTGCAAGAGGTGTTAGGGCAGATTATCTTATGTCAACTGTGCCTCAATCAATTCTGATTTTATACAGTTTAAAAGTTAATCTTCAGAATATGTAATGACATTATAATTTTTAAGTGCATTTTAATCAGTGGACAATCAGTAAAAGCATCTTTTCACATTCAAGGGAGTATAAAATATGAACTCTTTGGTGCATGGGATCTCAGTATCCTCTGTTAATCTTATGCTGCTGATCCAGAAGTGTCTGCTGCAGGCTCTCTTTGGCGTCTTCAAAGTCTGGATTGAGATTTAATGCTTGCTGGAAATCACTTTTAGCATCATCAAAAAACCCTGTAAGAGAGCAAAACAAGAATGAGGACCCAGTGAGTATTATAGCGTTTTAGAAGCGCTGTTTAGAATTTTTGGTGCACAGCCCCACCTAGTGTTTAGAGGAAAACACACCTGATACTCATACTTTAAGTATATAATATTTTCTAGTTATACTCATTATATTATTCTGTTTTTGTGTATTCTTATAGTGATTGCAATTCTGTTAATTTCCCCATGCTCTGACAAACAAATGGCTGTCTTATCTTTTCCTACCACATAACAGGCCCATAAGTAGAGACAAGGTTTTAAGATAGTCTGTAATTAACATTTTAAAACCAATAGTTAAGCCTTACTAGCCACCTTAAGTTCTGGTGGAGAGTTTATAACTGATTATAAATCTGATTTATATTCATATTGATAACACTATGTGACCCAAAAAAGCAAACAAGACAAACAGCGACAAAAAAATGAGACACTGACAGTTCATCACTGAAGGTTTAATATTCAAATGCATATTCCTCAACACTCAGGTGTGTTTTCATAAAAATACACCAGTGTTTAGCAATTATGCACTGTAGCAGATACGCAAGTTAAATAGCTGTTTGCTTATTTTAATTCGAGAGTCTTTTGTCCTTTGTCCGGTGTCCTTGAACAGTGCAAATTAAAAATTGACAGACTTAATGAACAAAACTCAGCCACCAAGAAAATAACATGAAACTACAAACATGGTTTGTTTAGTTTGATCCAGAAACTGATAAGAGCTTTCCAGCTTAGATAACACATACTTTTTAAATTTGGTTTATATAACTGGTGACAAAAAGAGGTTATTGCTTGCAGTTAAATATTAAAAAGCTGATCCAGTCACCTCAGTCACTGTTCTATCTTCCCCTCTCTACCTCCCTCCCTCCATGCAGTTTCTTTTATTTAATATATTACCTGCTGTCTGATTTGGGTCCCATCAGATGTTTATCATTTTATAAAGATACTTGCCTCTATCACATTTTCATCAGTGAAGAACATTTAAACACATCATGAAAATGGTATGATTTTTTGGGCAGTTTTTACCTAAAATCAACTATTTTACTCAATCAGATCAAAAAGTGTGGTTATCTTTACCCAGTCTATAGTGAATAAGTCCTCGGTTGTAGTACGGCGTTTCAAACCGGCTGTCAGTCTGTATGGCAGAAGTGTAATCCTCCACTGCTTCATGAAAATCCACTCGCAGGTACTTTATCTGTCCTCGGTTGTTATAGGCAGTGGCTAAGTCTTTTGCTTCACACCCCCTGTGAACACACGACACATGTGACACTCTTCCTTCTAACGGTAAAGACAATAATCTTACCGAAATAAGAAACAGGTAAATAAATACGCTGACTAAAAATGAGCAAGGCTGCGTAACTGTTGCTGGGTAACAGAAGTTGACGGTAACTGAATATGACACAACACTAGCTAGCTAGTTAGCTCCTGCTGTTAGCACAGTTTACTTCTCCACATAGCTTAAACAGTACCTGGACTGTAAATATGAAGAGATAAACTTCGTGTACAGTTCTTCCGCCTCTTTGTAATTCTTTTTGTGGAACTCAGAGTGAGCATGTTGGAGCCCTTCACAATTCTGTTCCTCCATTATTGAAAGTCGACTCAGGTCTGCGGATATGTCGTCACGCTAGGATCCTCCAATGGCGTTTCAGTGCGTCTCGAACCCGAAAAAGACAGCTTAGATATCTTCATATCGATATCGATTTCATTTATAATCAAGATTATTATTATATTTCTGTATTCAAATTTGACTATACTGTCGAAATCACGAATTTGCCTTCGGGGATTAATAAAGTATATCCTGTTCTTTTCTAATCTAATTTAACTTCATCTATTCAAATCTAACTTTAGGAATCTAATCATAGAGCTTTCATATTATGCACACTGTATTTTCAAACTTTTCAAAAGAAAGTTGAAAAAACTGTCAACCTCTGGGTACCTCTTGATGTATTAAAGAAAGAAAGAAAGAAAGAAAGAAAGAAAGAAAGAAAGAAAGAAAGAAAGAAAGAAAGAAAAGTAAAAAGAAAGAAAGAACGTACAGAGGTTGCTGAGAAAGTCTGAAAGTTTGTCAGTGGCAGGGCATGGGTGTATTGGGGGCACATCAGGAATATGGGGTTCTAGGGCTATTACTCTGAGATCTACTCCCAGAAACCAGGTTGCTCACACAAGACTTTGCTTAGGACTGGTGTTGGGTACCACTGCTTTAGCGTGACTGCCCCAATTAAATGGCCAAACTGCATAATATTGCTCCGAACAGAAAATCTTTGCATTAGTAAATATATAAAATCAAAGATATGTCTTTAAACAAAACAAAACAAAAATAAACTGATTCATGTATATGCCTATATTTTTGTTTACAGAGATTTTTTTGGAGTTTAATTATGTTAATAAATAAATAAACAAACAAATAAATAAATAAATAAATAAATAAATAAATAAATAAATAAATAAATAAATAAATAAAAAAACCCACAATATCCAACTTTCCGATTTGTGGAGCACAGTTCTATGCTGTTTTTCTCCTAAAAGAGATCCCCACCTCATAATAAAATATGGCACAAAAGTTAAAGGGACAGTGTAGGAACTAAATAAGCAGTATGTTGCCTCGGGCAATGTCATGCCATAGAGGGTTAAGGGCTTTTACAATGAAGATTCACTTAATACAAGACTGACATTAAATACACATCAAAACACAAGTGACTGTGTGCCTTGCTGTGAGAAAAATAGAGTAAATAAAATACACCTTGCAAGAATGAAAATAACACTAAACATGAAATCTGAAACCTGCTCGCATAATTGTTTCTAACAGCAGACGGTTGATTGTGATTGTTAATCAGTGTCCTTACATAAAGCAAATGTAATCAAGGCAAACTCTACTTGAGCAACTTGAGAAGGTCTGGATTACAAAAAATACCTGCTAAAAGACTATAGAAATTATAGTCAGTTCATTTAAACGCATCATCTTATTTAATCTTTCTGCTTTAAAGAAAGAATCTGACCATAATAGACTCAAACATTTGCTGCAGTTTCAGTCAGATGCCAACTCTCCCTGCAGCACATACCAAACTAGGAGGAAACCCATAAGCAAACGGGTGGGAAATTCTCAGACTATCTCTCAAGTGATAAAGTCAGCTTCCTTGGTGAAAAGCAACACCTTAAGGAAGTGGGGGTCACTCAATAGCCATGCACAAACTTCCCTTTTGTGGTCCATTTATCTCTAGACTTTGGGATGAGGAGAAGCACATCAAACAGACCAGTTTGACCCTGAGGAGGGAGAAGTAGGACACTGGCTTTCACACTGCAGAGAAAATGGCAATAATATACGACTTGCATGTTGTGGGTGATGTAGGTTACTTGCAGGCCCTCAAATCACATGGATCAACAAGTTTCCGTCATGTGGTCTTAAAAACCTCAGAAAGTAAAATATAAACTGGATTAGGAAGTAAACAGACAGCTTAAAAGCCCATAAAGCTTTCGAAAGATTACTGGCATCACAATGACTAATCGTGAGGCAGATAATGCTACATTCAACTCCTCTTGCTCCCTAAAAGTTTCTGTTTGCTGAGAGAGTTAACACAAAGTATCAATGTCTACTTTGGCCAAGCAAAACCAGTACAAATATCCACCTCCTACCCTCATCTAAGGAGTTCCTCTCCTCATACAGACATATGGCGCTGATCACTTCAGTTTGACCTTTCACTGCTGTCAAAATATCATATTACTTTGAAACATTTTTCAGTGTAAGCACAGACAAGGAATGATCTGTTTCAGTCTAGTTCACTGGGCAGCAGTAGTTCACATCAAATACAGAATCTTCATAAAGTTGTTTTCTTCACAAGAGACGAGCAGAAATTTAAAACTCTGACAGAGGTGCACATAAAATGTTCTTGACAGAAACAATCAAAACAAAAAGAAAACAAGGGTCCATTAACAGCCAGCTTCTATTAGGAGACGACTTAGTTGTTAGAAATGTTTTGAAAATAAAATCTGCATTGCAGTTGTGGCATGAGGAGCTTCTTAGCAGCAAAAGTGCTGACCAATTGTATTATATACTCTGACCAATTGTATTATATTTAATTGTATTGTTAAATGGATGCAGGAATTGGTCATCCACTTACAGTAACTGTTTTATATATTCTACTTTGTTTACATTTTTACACTGCCAACAGAAAAACCTTATGTTTCCAGTACGGTCCTCTTGTCCAGGCAATGTCCTCATTTAGGCAAAAGAAATTATAGTTTAATCTTAAAATGAGCACTTGGACTCTCCTGCACTCCCCTTTCTGTTCACTGGAAGACCCTGATCACAGTTTATGATGTGTGTGTGTGTGTTTATTGTCTCTGCCCTCAGTACAGGGGCAGAGAGTGTGTTATCCACACATTGGCCCACAAACTCATGTAAATGTGTTCCTAAAATGTGCTTGTTTGCCTGCATGCATGAATTGAATATACATATGAACTCCGTCCAACATTCAATCTTACTCTTGTTATGGTGCAACTTTTAAAGTGTGCTGTGTTGCTTTGTTAGCAAGACATATTGAGCTTTGTAGCTGCACAGCACAGTTATTATTCCTGACAGTAAACCATGCATCAGCCCATGTGTCCCTGTGGCTTGCATCATGGTGTACTGCTTTATCCCTCTCTCTCTCTCTCTCTCTCTCTCTCTCTCTCTCTCTCTCTCTCTCTCTCTCTCTCTCTCTCTCTCTCTCTCTCTCTCTTGCAATAGCCCAATCTAAGAATTGAAAGACTACAAAATATTAAGACAGCATTCATACAAATTATAAGAACTAATTTCTGTGTTGTTCACCATTTTCTGCACTGAAAAATGCTGTTGTTGGTCATGCTTTATACTGAGGTAATATTTTGTATATGTACTGGGGTGCAAATGGAGAACTACCTGCTTGTTTGCCACAGGTGCTTTTTGACTGTAGATGCTTTCCCCGGGAACTAGGGACTCTTTGAGGATTTATGTGCTTTTCAGCCACAGGAACCAGGGTCTTAATAACCCCTTGAAATGGAGCTGCCCATTGGGTAGCACTTTGCCAAGGTCCATGAGGCTGAAGTCATAAGTAATTGGTGCAGCACCCACAAAAGGTATTTTTCAACCACAAGAACTCTCCCCTGGAACAAGGAACTGTGTATTTATGGGTATAAATCTAATTTCAAAATAATAAATTTACCTCAAAATTGTCACTGTCTGGGTGCAGTACTTTCCAAATGTTCAGAAATATTGAAGGACTGGTCTACTGGTCTTGCTGTGTAGTGCAACAGTTTTTATTTCTCATACCTCACTGGCCTGATTTGTATAACCCTGATGGGACTTCTGGCCTTGGTGGAAACATACAACACTGGGCTACAGATACCGTTTACTTCCTGGGTAAGTGCAAATGAGTTGCAGTTACTGAGTTTACAGACTCAGTGACCATCAACTACAGGTTGAAAAAGGTTGCTACAAAAGAGCATGGAAGCCCAAAGAAATGAGGATATGTAAACACTTTTC
Source organism: Labroides dimidiatus (assembly GCA_030710495.1). Classification (NCBI taxonomy): domain Eukaryota; kingdom Metazoa; phylum Chordata; class Actinopteri; order Labriformes; family Labridae; genus Labroides; species Labroides dimidiatus. The sequence goes on from CM061158.1 coordinate 12,913,922, forward strand.
TTCAGGGTTAATAGAAAGTGAGTTCCGTTTTCTCCTCTCCTGTTAAACTGTGACTATCAAACTGTGAGGCTTTCCTACAGCAGGTGACTGCAGCAGACTCGAAATATCAAAGAAAAACCTGTGCTGAACTGCTGAAACTCTGTTTGGTAGAAGATTCACAATTTACACATTTAGCTGCACAATATGTAACACACTGCCATGAGATTACAGAAAAACATGGATGTTGATCAACTTCCAGATTTCACATGCATGACCATTGTTAAGCTATTTGAGATAAACTATATACAAATGTATGGGAATATATTGAATCCAGCCAATAATATCCGATTTATGTAAACACTGTATATAACTATTTATTGTTATACTTTTCTTTGGCAACAATGCTTTTCCATTCATGCCTATAAAGCTTTCTTGAATCCTGAATCTGGAGTTACTCATTGTGCACTTTTTGACGATGAGTAACTGGTAGTTAGCTCCTCAGTTTTTCATGAGTAACTAAACATAGTTTTGGGTGCCCCATTGGGAAGTGTTACCTTGGTGTATCCTGGACTGTCATGTTTTCAGAAAGATTCTGTTTTGTCATATTTTCCTGAAGGCACTCTCTTCTTGATTGTAGTCTTGTTCTGAATTATTATTTTGTTTTATTTTGTTTTGTTTTATATCAGGGTACTTTCAACTTCTTAAACACAACTTTAAACATACTTAAGACAATTTAAGGGATAAATTACCGAGGCTGTCACAGCAGCACGGTTATTAATGAAACAGTAGACTGAAAATTTAAGATGTATTCTCCTCCCTGTATTTGGATATTTGCACTGAAGTTTATGTGTCTTTTCCACTTCCCGGAGTTGTGTGAATCCCATTCATCTTTTCCCCCTGAAACACTGGTGGGCTCACCTCTCTGACCAGCCGTGTGTGTGGTAACCATGAAAGCCCCTGAAACAGCAAACAAACATAAAACAGCTGTGGGGTTAAAGGAAAGAGGACTAGACTTGGGGTAAACGTTGGCGTGTTGACTCTCTGCCTCACACAGACTGAGCAGACAGAGACGCTCTGTTGTCCGTGCTGCTTCTGGCAAATACGCCAACTCGTTCCAGAGGTTACAGCCCGACCTTTGTCTGTTGTTTTTTCTTTTGGCAAGTCTGAAGGTGTGAAACAGACATGATGGCGATAACAGGGTTAAGAAACAGATGGTGGAGTAGGAAAGTGTTTTGAATAACTTCTCTCTAAATCAGTCACATTAACATCTTTGCTTGTTCTGAGAAACACGTCTGACTTTAATCCAGCTTTATCATGATTGTGTTTCTCAGTACAAAGGGGTGAAAAGTCAGCAAGTTATCACCTCTTTGATGCCAAAACCTTCTGATTGTTCTTGATAAGCAGGGGTAAATTATGACACATTCTTCATAAAAATATCAGACTATCATTTGTGCCTTTCTAATACTGACACAGAAACACATAGCCTACATTGAAACATACTGTTATATAAAAGTGAGTGATAGACTGCCTCATTATATCAGCAGACAGATTTTAGACCGTATGTTGAATCTCACAAACACATCCTACTGCCTACTGACCTTCTCCTCTCAAGGAACACTCACTGTAGCTTGTGTAACATTGTTTTATCAAAAGGCAATATGGAAGAGATTTATAACTTATATAAGATTGACTCATAGTAAGCCTGGTGTAATGTTATCTATCACAAACAGATGCAGCAATCGTTATGGGTAAATTTGACTTTTCTAAAAGATCTAAAGACCCTATTTTTCAGATTTTAGCAAAATACCAGCTTTAAATCCACATCCTGTTACAGGCTACTCTTTTTTTTACCATGTAGTGCTGGATTCTCATTATTTAAATAGTTAGTCCAGCCTTAAATATTTTATTTTTGTTGGATATATCTGCATTATTTTTAACAGGAGTATGTTCAGTGGCATGGTTGCCCTAAAATCTGATTGGCTATCCTGGATGCAACCCCAAAAGCCAAAACTATAATATGGTCATCTGGCATTAGAGGTGGATCAGTTTTAAAATCATCCATTAGGACTGAACAGCATCATGCTACAAGCAGTTTATGGGCAGATCCATTACATGCAATCAATAAGCTGAAGCTTATTTTCTTTGCTGGTGACAACTGACTAAATCTTACTGTTTGTAGTTAAAGTAGATATAAAAGGGTTTGTAAATGTTATTTAGTTGTGTTTTATGATGTGGGACTGTGACCCTCCAATTAAAACCCCCCAAAATGCACATATAAACTTCCGTTTTAATGTTTTTTTATTGTTCATCTGGTCACATTTAGTAGAAAAGATTTTTTAGACCATCCATAACACTTTATACAACCGGTAACTAGCTCTTTATAGTTAAACTATCTGAACAGAGATTATATGTAAAAACTACTAGTAATATGTACAAGATTACACAAAACATTCATGAAAAAGTACAAAAAATAGAAACAACATTTGCTTTCTTTGGTTATGAAACACTTTGCTTATATGGTGTAAGTAGATTTTACAGCAGTTTTCGAGCATTGCATTCAATAATCTTTAGAAAAAAAAAACAAGATAAACCCTTAATGGATGCTGGTTTGAATGACTTCTTCACTCCATCCAAGGCTGATGTCCACCCAGTAGCTAAAGGACGGACAGGAAACTGTCCGACTATCTCTGCAGAAAGTAAATAAACAGTAGGTCAAACTGTGCGGAGGGGGAGACGCACTTTTTGCTGCAGATCACTCTAGAAGAAAATCTGTCAACACCTACCTACCTACCTACCGCTGCGTCCAGCTTTAAGCACGGCCCACCATGTTCTCCAGGCGCTCTATTCTCCCAGACACATCAGCGAGTGGAATCAGTCAAAGAAGCATAATCACAGGCACAATACATTAAGTAATGGATATTATTTCATTTTTACACATATACAGGACAAACTGGTAAATCACATGACTGTATATAAGCATTGACGTCAGTGTTGCTACAGAGGATGCCTGCAATAAAATGTCACCCATTCATCTGAAACAACAGGAAGGATATGCTTGGCTGTGAACTGCTCAATGGCGGCCTGCGTCTTCTTCTGGAAAACAAGTCTGGCTTCACATTTACAGGGATCCTCCACCACCTCCACTTTCACCTCTTTCACCGGGAGAGAGAAAATTTCACATCAGTGTGGCAGAGCATGCAGAGGAGGCAAAAGCACACAGAAAACCAACCCACTTCTATAATATTACCCGATGATTGTCCAACAATTGCTACAGTCAGCAGCAAATTAGAGCAAAATTATGCACCAGTTGGTTGTGATGTTGTGAAGCTTAACACAAACTACACATTGTTTTTTTTTTATATATTTCTCATACATTCTTATAGCCACAAAATGAAAGAATATCAATTAACATCTGCTGCAGGAATCTATACGTATGCTCTTACGTTTCAGGGAACATGTTTTCTTGTCCGCATTCAAGATATAACCATCCCGGCACTGGCAGAAATAGGAGGCATTGCTGTTGACACAAATGTGTTGGCAGTCATTTCCCATGGCACAGGGGTCCACACCTGGAATAAGGCGGGGATTTAGGGATGGTGCTGTCAAGAAGGCAGCTAAGCATACATTTGCTAGCATGCAGTATGATATTGGTAGGAAGCTTCTTTAGGGTACAGAAGTGATCTGCAGATTGCAAAAATTTACGTAACCTCTGTTTGAGGAGGAGGAAAAGAGTTAGGAAGCTAAACTATGAAAAGTAATGGTAAAAAAAAGTTTTTAATATTACAATGATACTCTAAGTGAATCTGATTCAATTTCTGATATACTGTAATTCAATTTTTGTTTGCAGAAGCTAAAAAAATATTTGCAAGTTTTTTTTCTTTTTTATGTTTGTACTTGACCACACGTCACCTTCACCACATCTCAGCCACGGTCATTTTGCAAACTGCTTAGGTTCATTGTGTGTTGGACAACACAGGTAAAATCACAGAACCCTAAAGTACAACAATGATGACAGAGACATGAAAAGATTATTTCACAAGGGACATAAGATGAGAAAAAATTAGCAGAACCTCTTTTGTCCAAATCTCAGACATTTTCAAAAACCAAAATTTGAAAATTTCTAACAAAAACTTTTTTTTAATTCTATAAAATAAATATAAATTTATAATGTTTTTGCACTAGTTTCTACTTTGGTTATCTATGCACATGTGCATAGATAACTCAAGTTATCAAGGACGCTTTCATATCCAGACTGCTTTGAACAAATGAGGTTTTACTGTACATTTCATTACTTTAAAAGTAAACATTCAAAGCAATCATCCTACTGATGCTTTGCCTGCAAAACAAACAAATTACCAAGGATCAATAAATATATATATTTTTTTGCATTTATAAATAAAGCTTAAAGTTTAGAGCTGCAAAGCCCCAAGACTTTACCCTTGTTTATTTTGGCGACTATACAAGCAGGTACTAGTGCCGACATCTGCAGTCCATGTTGGGGTTAAGAGCATCTGGTATTTTCCTCATGTTTCAGAGTCTAGAATTCAACAGTAACACAGTAACTGATCCATAATCTGCAGTAAAACCCCTGTAGACTGTAGGTGCCCCTTACTGTGGAACTAGAACAAGGGTTAATGGTGGGAAAAGGGTCTCGTGGGTCTCTTTATCCTACCACACAGTGTCTCCCTGAACTTGGAGGTGAGTTTCTCGATGACGCCGTATGTCTCCACATAGAAGACGTGGTCCTCCAGTGGGATGCTTGCCATCAGCTGCAAAGAGCGCATGTCAGCTCGGTCAACTCCCACGGCGTAAATCTCAATGCCAGAGGCCCGGGCTGCAGCAGACACTTCCTCCACCTGGTCTTGTGGTCGCCCGTCGGTCACAATGATGGCCACCTTGGAAATGTTCCTGGAGCGTGGCCGGGCCCCGGACTGCTCTGTGAAGGCTTCGTTCACTGCAGTTTTTATGGCAAGGCCAGTCATGGTGCCAGCTGCTAAGGGTTCGATGCGGGAGATCGCTTTCTTCATTTCGAGTTTGTTGGCATGGTCTTTGAGCAGGAACTCGATCTTTACAGTGCTGGCGTAGTTGACAACAGCGACTCTGGTGGCATCCGCACCCACATCCAGCGTGTCGACCATGTCAGCCAGGAATATCTTCACCTTCTCAAACTCGACTGGGCGCACGCTGCGAGAGCTGTCAATGATGAAGACCAAGTCCAGGAGACGGCTTCTGCACTGAGAGTCCATCTCTGGTGATCAACCAAACCATGGCAGATTAAGTCCATTTGATACCAACAACACATTCATTTTTGAGCTTGTGTGTTAAACTGACAGTGAAAGGGAAGAAGTCCACAATCAAGAACGAAACACGGGACACTTTGGGATGCATAATACATTCTCCCCACTTAAAGGAAAACCATTGTGCATCACTGCAGTGGAAACATAAAGGGTGGAGAAATCATATAGTATGCCATAAATCATACTGTATTATTTCAGTGTTTGAACAGTCCTTCATAGACACATCACTGGACTCTTATCCTTTTATCTCAGTGCTTTGATAAAAAGGATGCTTGATGCCCAGACATATAAAGTGACTTCACATTTTATGATGGAGACGGTTTCAGGAGCCCCCTGAACAAATCAAATACACACATACTAATCTAGGTTTTTGCAGTAAAGTGTCAATTTCACACTGACAAAATACAGACTCTGTTTTTATTTTGAAAAAGAAAAAAAGACTATCCTTAGCTCAGTTTATTGCTTTAAGGCAAGGGGTCTCAAACTCAAAATACCTGAGAGCCGCTGAGCATCCAATCTTGTCACAAGGGGCCACTTCAGGTACTCCACGACAAAAAGAAAAACTGTTCAACTGTTCGAACAACTTTGCTACTCAACATGAATTATTTTACAGTCATATTTGGCTTTCCTTGTCTAATGCTTGCTGCCAGACACCCAAGGGAGCTTCTTCTCAGACAGCTGGGCTACATTTGCTCTGAGGGATAGTTGAAACCTTTAGTACAGCCTGAAGATGGACATCACTAAATCCAGACCTGCTCTTTGATTTGCCTTCTTTCTTGCTCTCTGAAATACATTTTGTTGTGTTGACAGCTCTTTCTTTAGCTGTGCAACTTGATGTATCCAATCATCTCCCTGGTACTTTGTATACTGCTACGCATGTTTAGTTGAATAATGCCGCTTGAAGTTTTACTCCTTAAGAACGTCCGCTTTCTCTTTGTATACCAGACAGGTGTAATTACCCTTTTACTCCACCAAAATATTCATTCTCCCACTTCTCCTGAAGCACACTGTGCCTGAAATCTACCTTTCTTTTGTCATTTGAAGGAAAAATCTTGTGTTAAAATGTTTGTTTTTTTTCTTCTTTGTTTTACCCAATAATTATGCTGCATTCATGGTCAACTTGTAAATCAGATATTTTTATCCCCAGTCCTAGCATTAGGCTAGGCCATGAGTGCGTTGGGCCTGATTTCACCCAAGAAACAAAATCTGGTTTAAAAAAAAAAATAAAAAAATTAAGACTATGCGGAAGTGCTGAAAACCACAGTTTGATGAGTGTCAACTTGAGGGCTTACTGAAGAGAGACCAGAAAACACATACACAATAAGCCAAAAAAAAAAAAAGAAGAAGAGAGAAACAAACAAAAAAAATAAAAAATAAAAACATATTTAAAGCCTGGTTAAAAATGACTTGGATCGGAATAGTTCATTTCTCTAGAGGCACACACTGTATGGGGGATGAATTTCTTTCTCACTCAGCGGTAAAGAAGATATTAAGATCATGAGTTTGCCCAATCAGAGGCGCAGCTCATGTGACTGACAGGTCTTGCACCCTATAGCTGTAAGTGAGGAGGCTCTAAGCCTGCCTCTTGAGTTGAGATTTCCACTATGGCCCCTGCCGACGAATGGCTTCATTACTCTGTCCAGGAACAGATGGGTGATGCCATGAAGACTACCTCCATTTACCATACAGGCTATGATTTCACCATAAATTGGTATCGAGTGGTGGGCTGTATGAAATGGTTTGAGACCCCTGCTTTATTGTTCAGGTGTAGAAATCTCTCACTGTTCAGACACACTGAAATCGACATTATTTGATTTGCTTTGGAGGCTAATTTATTATTTTTTCTGCAACTGCTAAAGCAAATCTTTCAAAGTCAGTGTCATTACTTTAAATACAATTGAATCTGCTTTAAAGGAATATTCCAATATTTGTATACAGAAAAAAGGACATCCTGAATTTCTCCAGAGGTTAAGAAAAACCTACACACCCTTACTCTGGAGGGAAAAATTAGAAAAATGTGTTTTATGGGGGTCATGTGCTGCTTCTTCAGGCATTTACCTCCTAAAGTTCTGGCCGTTTGCATGGAAACCTCACTGTGTCAACACACTGACAGAGTTATTTCAAAGCGCCAACATGAACCCTATTCAACCACGGTGTGACCTGTCTACGCTGCAGCTGGTGTGGGATTCAGCAACTAACCTGATAGTTTTGTCAAATCAAGATGTCAAAGTTATAAGAAAGAAGGAAGTTTACGGTTTAGAGGGAAAAAAAGTCCTCATGAAGCAGTTTCCAAATAATGTTTATCTAAATAACAGCATAGATCTAGATCAGATCTGACTTAAAAAGCACTGAGAAGCATATTTTGGGTTGGACAACAAACCTAACTGGTAATATTCTACCTGTCTCCACAGGACTGATGGTGGTGATGAAGCCGCTTTGGGTACTGACCGGTAGCGTCACAGGAGCGATGGTCTCCACAGTGGTCACCAACACTGGCATGAAGGTTGTCACAGGTGCCACTGTAGTTTCTGGCAGGGTTGGCAGCACTGTTGGCTCTGGGAGAGTTGGAGGGACTGTAGGGGGTTGTAGCACAGGTTGTGCTGGTACAGTTGGGTCTAGCTTATCTGGGCAAGGGCCTTTTATTTTGTAGGGGAAATGACCTTTAAACCCTGGATGTGGATGGTGAGAAATGGGTGGAGAGAACCCTTTGTATGTATGGTGCATATGTGGTGACACTGGCCCTTTAAATCTATGGTGATAAGGCAGCATGGGGACTGAGGGTCTGTGGTAAGTCACTGGTGGAGACAGAGGAAGGGGTTGGTACAGTACCGGTGGAGGGATCCTGGGTTGCTGGTAGTGGTAGGGATACCCTCCTCTATACATGTAGTCACTTCTGTGAACTACACAGTCACCAGGAAGGAGAAGTGATAGAGATCATTAGTAGGATGAAAGCAGGTAAACTGGAAAGTTTCCTAAGTTGTGGTGAAGTAAACAACTGTTGCTTTCTTAAGACACGGACAAATTATTAGTGGAAGCACGAGTGTAAGTTCAGCCAACTGGTGTGTTTGCAACAAGCTGGTTTTTGCTGTAAAGTGCTTGTGAAACATCCAGTCAAGATTTTAATTTTCATGCACTTCAATTTCAAGAAACATTTTGAATACTTGCATTGCACTGCTGCTCAAATTAATCATTTTCTATCTACTTTGCTACGTAATACAACCTAATACTTTATATCTAAGAGAGGTGTATTGTACTTTACTTGTAATACAGGATTTGTAATGAATCATACTAATTGTGTTTAAATTAAACAGAAGAATGGGAAGTAAAAGTAAATGAACCCCCTCAGACACACACTATCAATCCAGTAACTTGAACCTAAAGTGATGATGGAAAAACTGTGGTCCGTTTGTCATGAATATGCACTTCAAATTAAAACGTTGTACTGTCTATTTTATACTGTCAACATAATCATGGTAAGAGGGGGTTTCAGTGGTGAAACTATTTGATACTTTTATTAAGTACAATTGTACAATTTAACAATTTCCTATTCTGCTCGGAAACAGAACTTAATGCAGCCAAACTGGTAAATTTTTGACATTGCGTCATCTTTCTTAAACTTATCATGCACTTTATTCATGCTATGTTTTACTCTAAAACAAGAAAAACAGTTAAGATTTTTCTATTCAATGGAGAAACGTCGAAGTAAGTTACGTGACGTTAAATTTCTAATTAAAGTGGATCTCTAAATAAATAAATAAATAAATAAATAAATCCTACAACATTCTTCTATAACTACCAATGAATACATTTTAAAGTTACCGAAATTTGTAAAAACATACTTGCTGGGTTGAGGGTCCTGAAAGGTGGTCGGCCGTGTCTCCTCTGCGCGTGGCTCTGAGCCGCTAACAGGTGAGGGTCTCCCGCCGCGAGATGATACGTAGCCCGTACATCGGACAGCAGCAACGAGCCGCAGTAAAAGAGACTCCAGAAGAAAGACTTCATCGTAAGCGCTCTCAGGGTCCTCCTGTTGCTCTGCTGTCCGGTGTCTGCTCTGTTGAACGTCTCACAGACCACCTCCAAATATGAGGGACCCCCTCGTCTCTGGCGTCAATCTGTCCGCCCAATCCTGTGACATGACCTACAGGCTAAAGACACTATGGAGGACGGTATGGAAAACCACACAAATGGCTGCCCTCATTGCACGGAAAAGACTTTATGGAAGGGGATTAGGGCCACTAAAAAAAAAAAATTCTTCTTCTTATTATTATTATTATTATAAGAGAAAAGTCAGAATTCAGAGATTAAAGTCACTACCCAAATCATGACATCACTGCAAACACTCCATACCCTAATTAGTGTTAAAATGTGTGCCAATCAGAAATTAGAAACCAGAAGTTATTACACACACACGCTTATGCCAAAACATTTTGAACTGATGCATATTTGCCAGATTTGGTGTTAAAGTAGCACAGCATCTTTGCTCTTTTTTATTTTAATTTATTTAAATAATATTTTAAAAGTATTTCAAGAGCTTGGTCTGCAACTAACAAAACACAAAAAATATACAGGAAAACGCATCCTTAGTTTGGATTTACAAGTTCTTTTTTTCACAATTTTCACTTTAAATATTTTTCTTTCAAGAAAATGGATGTTTCTCATGATACGAGACAGCAGGAATTTGTAGCATGTCTTAACAAAAATTCAAATGTCTTAAGTTAATTTTACACAGTATTCATTCTTCTTTCCAAATGATTTTTATTTTGTTTTGAACACAATAACCAACACACTACTCTCCTCTAAATCCATCATTTACCAATGACCACCTGTTTTGGTGTTAATTAAATTAAACATTACGAGTCATGGTGTAAACTTTCTGAAACATTTATTGAAGTCAAATGCTTATTTCACTACAGTAGGATAAATCATATTACCATTAAAATAATGTGGAAGGAGGTTTTTGATCAGCATGCAACTTCTAATGTTCACAAGACCAGCTGTTTGCTCCGGATGTAAGGTGAGAAAGAAGCAGAGAAAAATGATCCGATGTCAGCTCCCTCTGCTGTCAGTCTCTCAGTCTCAGCTGTGAAACTCGTCACGAGCATTGCTAACACATCAGGACAGCAGAAAGTAGCGAAACCATCAGGGGTGCTGGAGGTGAAATGAACCACGGCAAAGCTAAATAAATAACAGACAAAAAAGTGCTACAGACTGCAGTCAAGACTAAGATGGAATAGTCTAGATCTCCATAATTAGGGGAACAATGTAACACAGTTCAACAGTAAGAGCTATAATAAGTGGATTGTCTTAATAGAATCTTTTTACACTTCATATATCAATCTGTAGATAGGCTGTTGCTGGATTGATGAGAGCATTTTAAGCTATTTAAGTTTCACATGTATCCCTTTCACTAAGACATAAAAAAGAACAAGACAGGGAGGGGTAGCAGCTTCTGTCACTTCCCAAACATCTCATTCACTCATTTACTCACACAGATTTCAGTCTTTCCCATCTCATCTCCTCTCACCCCTGCAGGATACTCTCAAGAAATACAGAGGGAGGGGTTGAACTTAACCATTTAGTGGCCTTACACATACACAGAGAGAATCAGAGAGGGGGTATAAGGGCTTAGTGGTGCTCAGAAAGAGTAAGTGAGGGAAGGTAGGAATGCATATGGTGCTGTGCGTTGGTGTGTGCATGTGTATGTGTGTGTTTTGGCAGCAGTGCCGGTGCTTAAGCGGGCATGTAAGGAGGAGGTGGTTCCTTCTCTGGCATCTTCATTGCCATCTCATAAGTGGGCAGGATGTACTAGAAGAGGTAGAAAGATAAAAAACACATTACTATAGAGAAATGTACAGAAAAATACCAACAAGAAATTTAACAAACAAAAACAAAAATTCTGCAATACTTTTCTGCTGCTCACTGAAAATAGTGTAGATGAAGTGTTCAGTGTGTTAAATATAAAAAATGTAATACAACAAAACATGCACTGGAGATGCAGGATAAGTTTCCATGGCATGGATAATTTACACACCCAGGAAGGTACCACGGATGCAAGCTCTGATGCCATCCGGACCATACGTTTCTCAGAGAAGACTGTATATTTAAGTTTAACAATCCTTAACCACATTCTGTGAGCATTACAACAACATGGCTCTGTAGAGAAAAGTCCAGGTGCTAAAACTGGCCTGCCTGCAGTCCTGACTTGTCCTCAGGTGAAAACATGGCACATCATGAGACCCTGAACTGTTGAACAGTTAAAATCCTGAATCAAGAAAGAATGGGAAGGCAACATCTCTGTCCCAACTGCTTTAAGACGTGTTTCTGATAGAAACATATACTTTTCACATTTTCATAAAGTAAGAACATTTCCAAAGCATCAAAATCTGTTTTTAGCAATGAACACATTTTTGGAGCTGAGGTTGTAGTTACATGATTAAGATGTTTAAACATCCCAACTTTGGACTTTATCAATAAAGACTGACATTTTGAGACACCAAAACATAAAGATTAACCAGTATAAAATGTTTGTAAGTTTGGAAATTCATTCGCAGTTAACTTTCACCATGAGAGGACAGCGGTTTTTCTCCTGAAGCAGTTTGATGAGCCCTCTCTTTTAAAGTATTTTGTATTTAAATCAGTCAAAATGTTTATTGTTTATTTATTGTTTGTTGTAGTCTTTTCCCCAGGTAGTAGTTCAGGGACTATTCTCTCTTCCATTAAAAGACCCTTGATGTGTGAATGGGACGCCACTTGCTGGCACAACTTCAGCATTACATACAACTCCCTCTGAGGGCTGTAGATGCCACTGACAGAGCAGTCAATGATCAGTCAGAGAGCATCAGGGGCATCTTGGGTCAGCTTTAACTTATCTCATACCTGGGGAGGGGTCTCAAAGGCAGGGTAAACAGCGATCTCTGGCATGTTCCTGTTGTTGATGTACTTGTAGCAGTTCCACACACAGTTGATCAAATATGCCTGAAAAACAAGATCATTTTCAGAACTTCATGGTTTAGTGAGGTTAACAATGCTTTCTTTCTGCTTTTAGGGAATGCTGTTTAAATAATGCAATACTTAAATAAACACACACAGTTAACATGAATGATCATGAATTTCACCTTAAGGATGATGAGGAAGGCAAAGAAAACAAGCACAAAGAGCAGCAGGCAGCTGGAGTCCAGAGAGAGGAGATTGTCCTTGTATGGAAAATCCGGCTGAGAGGAGGAAATGAACAGACAATGTGAGAAAATCAGTAAAGCTATGAATGTTGACACAGTATTGCTGGAATAATCAGAGTCTTTGACCTGTAGGAGTTTCCCCACAGGGAAATTTAGCAGCTCAGTTGTAAGAGTGAGAGTCTTTCTGTGTTTTAACAAGATTATACACAAACACAGCAGAGAGAGGCTGTTCACACAGACATTTGATCTCCTAAGATGAGGTTGTTTTGAATAAAGAACACATATCAGACATCATTCAATTATTCCACGGATGCTTGGGTATGAAAATAAGGGTACTTAAATAAGGACACATTTCCACTCCAACATGGAGTTATGACGCAACAGGCAAGGGGGTGTGTGTGTCTGTTCCTTGTAGATACAGACTCAAAAAGCTAAAATCGGGAATCAGCAGCAAGGGAAAGAGCCATTGAACTCACACATCCAAATCAAGTTAGATGAACCTTAAGTTTCCAAAACATGATTACGTTGTTTCCATCTCATCCTTATATTAAGGAACACAGATTGCTTAAACAACACCCCCGCCCCCCAACACTTCAATCTCCTCCAAAATAACGCCCCTGCTCAAATGCACAAGTGCCACTGATTCGTGACCATATGATTGTGACTGATTCAAAGCCACAGACTCAAAACCAGTCCTCAGCACATTGTTTTGTTTACACTACGTTACCAGTAATCAAGGTACAGGTAGTTTTTCTCCTGTCCTCTAGCATACTTGGATCTCTCTTGGTTATGCGCTTTGAATCAGGGCTAACGGACGCTGGCGCTATACTGGCAGGAGGCAGGATGGGATTTGATTAGTTTAACAAATTGGATCCCAAATGCTAGGATTGGTTGGTGTTTTCCCAGGTTTACTCCTGCAGTAGACAGCGGATGTTTTTCTGTCTATTTTAAGAACACATCGTGCATTGACTGGCATCAGGACATAAAGACCATTTTAACTAGAATAACAAAAAGTGTATCTACATCTGCTTACCAACACTGCCTTTAAATTTGTTTATATATACATTTTACTCAATTCTGTTTTTTAGACTGTAAAAATATAATTTTCATAAACATCATATGAAAAAGTTCAAAAATTTGGTTTAGAATAAACCATAATATAAAGATATGCATGTTTCTCTAACATTAACATTAGTGAAAAAATAAAACCAGTGAATTGTTTTAATACTTCGAGTATAAACAGGCTGCAGTACAGTTTTAAATCACCAGATGTCCCTGTTGTGTTTTATGAGTTTGATGCCACTTTGCTTTGCTGCTGCTTTTAAAGAAACCCTAAATAATGAAACATGTCTTACTGGACTCACATTATTATATTTTATATAGATACACTCTGAGAAAATTTGAGAAAGAAATCCATCTATGGGTTGCCAGTGTTATTTACAACATAAATATCAAAAGACAACAAGTATCACTTTAGTTTAACATGTCTTATTTATAAACTCAGCCTTCAACAATTGTATGATTTTGAAGCCAAAATAGTCCATCTAAGGTGCTGCCATTGTGTAGCCTGAGTCGATGCAGTAGAGGATCTGAGTGGAGCTGAGCCAAGTGACAAATATAAAAATGCAAGAACGGCAGCTGTCAATCATTGTGAAACATTACGTAAAACAAAGTTTTAATGTCTAAAAACAAATATCTTATTATAGAGGGTTCCTATTAAGTCCTTTTGAAGCACAAACAGAAAAATTAACAAAGCTGTGTGGTATGTTTTCAGGCTTCTTTCTGGTTAAAATAATCATGAGGGCGGTACAGTGCTACAATGTTGACTCATATTAGACTGTTGACACTAACCAGCTGGTCCAGGTAGTCCTTGATTCTGGGCAGGTAGGTGAGGGAGCTTATGGCCACCAAGCAGCTCAGGGCAAAGTCAAACAGCTGGTAGCAGAAGAACGGGATGAGCCAGCCGTCACGATGCTGAGGAGAACAACCACATCAAGGAAACAGACTTGTGAAATAGAACATGTTGAATTTATTTAACCCCGCACATTTGATTTGTATGAAAACGTTCCTCTAAACCGCTGGCTCTATGTCCCCCAAATGTACAAATGAGGATTCATTCACAGCCTGAGAAGACGCCTGGAACACTTCAGGTTTCATGTTTAAAAGTTGTGCATTGGAGCTCAAAGAATTCATTTGCTGAGGCATTTATTTCTTTGCTCTGGTCTTTAATTAGAGATTTTCAGATTGAAAGCACATTTTATTTTCTGCTCATGCTGTGACTGAATCATCACGTGTGGTTTGGGGTAAATCAAAGAGGCTGCCTACAGAAACAGGAAGTGTGTCACTGTGTGGATTGGATTTTCTTACTCAAACAACACTCATAGCAGGATGAAAGCCAACAAAGCTTTTCTTTAACTAGTGAACTGTACAAGAATATCTACAGGAGTTTTGGTCATTTATTACAAAAAAGAAGAAAAGAATTCTCACTATATTTCTACATTATACAGCAAAGTACTTACTACTAAAACACTTACTACTGTATGTATTCTATAACCACGGTTCAAATCTCAAGGTGTTTTCTGGGACACTACAACATTAGTGGATCTGCAACACCACACCATCAAAGAAAAGAGGGATCTGGGAGTACAGTGGTCTGGTTGGATGTGCTTGCACGGACTAAGTAAAACTCTCACACAGTCGGCCACAGCGTACCAGCCGAGATGTGTGTCATACTTTAACTGTGCAGTCATCTACACTAGCAGCTCAACGCAAGGCCACATCAAAGGGCTATCAAACCTGCCAGTCCTGATGCCATCAGGCAGGCCTGTGAGGTGGAGATGACAGGTAGTGAGAACACAACATTGTTTGCTAGACACCTGCTACGTCACAAGCCTTTTGAACATTAAACTCAAATTTCCTGTCGTCGTCGTCTTCTTCTTCTTCTTTGTCACTCTGCTGCTTTTTTTTTTAATGTCTTTGAAGCAATGCACATTCTGGGATTACATATTAGCATAAGCACTGCTTTGAATACAGAGCTTCGTGTCAAAACAGATTTAAAAATAGACACATCCTCTGTACAGACTCACAGTTATAGCTCCATACACCATCATGGCGCTGATAGTGAGCATCAGCAGAGAGATGGCGAATCCGACACAGGCGTTCTCTGCGTGAGAAAAAAAGTGAGAATAAATTAGTGGCACGTTCTGATTGATCACCATTTCTGTTCAGTTTTGGTCTGAAATTTTCATGTATCTCTCACTGGGGGTGAGCGGTTGGCTGTATTTGCCTGCTCTCAAAGAAGCAGCAGTGATTTGTACACAGTGTGAGTGAACTGTCTCCTGAGCTTCTCTCTTTCCAGCTAACTCTGTTTTGAAAGGCCAGCTCTGGGGAGCAATAAGCCGCTCCCTCTCCATCTCAGCTGTGAGTGTCTGTGAAAATGCAATGAAACTTGGTATGGGATAATTAAAAGGCCTGCCTTTCATATCCTCTTTCCCCTCCATCACTCAGCCTCTCACTTCCTGAAACCGTCTCGCCTGTTGCACTGGAGAACGGATGCTTGTTAAGAGCTGCTGCGCAATGCGGTTCAGAGGCTTTACTTTGGTATTTCTGACACTCCAGCAAAACAACTTTTACAAAAGTGTCTTTAACCACGGCCGGTAAACTCTTTTGGGTTGACTTAGCAAAAAGGACAGCTGAAATACATCAGCCAATATCAAATATTTTAAAAAGTGACTGCTCAAGATAGTCTTCATAAATCCTGTCCTTTTCCTTTTCATGGGTTAAAATTTGTGCCACAGAAACTGAAATTTATCATCATTATTATTATTATTATTATTATTATTATGTTTTGAAACAAAATTTATTTGCTTTGAAATTCTGATTAACCAACATTCCATTGATTCAAAAATACAAAAATTTCAGTTTGCACAATTCAGATTCAGTTTTGGAATTCAATTTTAGTTCAGCGTGGCACAACCATTACATCATCTACGTCCGTAAGGAAGAGTAGCCGAGCACAGATTCACAGAAATACTCCTCAAGTCTGCAAAAACTCCTCTACAGTCTGTGACTGAACTCCTCACCTGAACGGAAGCAAAGAGGATGGCGCCATTTCCATGATATCTGAAGACCAGGGACTGAATAATCAGGTTTGCTTCAAACTTAAGTTGAATTTTCACGTTGGGTCCATACAATTTCAAAGCTGATAAAATCAATTTAAAAACATTAAATACAATTTGAGATCATGCTTTTCAAATTCAATATAATAATTCAAATTCGGGTTCTTTGGCACAATTCTCCGCCCATATCTTTTTAATTAACTTGTTTGTAACTAAATTTTTAAAATCTTGTTTTTTTGAGTCTCCAATTCTCCAATTTCATTTAGCAGAGGCTTTCATCCAAAGTGAGTGGAGGGAAAAACCTTACTAAATGCAACAAAGTGCTTCAAGTTTGTTTGGCCGCTGGTGCTGCCATTTATTGCCAGAAGAAGGTTTTTTTTTTAAGTATTCCATCTAAAATAATGTGGCCCCAACTAATATTTCAACATTAACAAGTTGGCAGTTTTGCCATTAAAACCCAATAAAATATCCTGCAAACTATCACACAACAAAAAGAAAAGCAGAATAATGATTTGGTGAATCTTTGTTGAGAGAATATTTTGCATTTTGTGTTACGAACTTGAAGACAAATAGTAGCCATCTTAAAGAAGGAGAGTGTTCTTTTATGCTGTCTTGTTAGCTTATCATCATGGCCTAATATGTTAAACAAATGAGTGCAGCCTGATGAAGCTGCACGCATTTGCTAACACTGCCTCTGCGGGTGTGGACAACCTCTGCTGCGCTGTGTGGTGTGAGCCGGCTGTGGGAAGGTCAACCCATCCCAGTTGTTTCCTTTCCTCTCCTGCTGAGTCACTGTTTCAGGAAAAAAAAGGCTTTTCCCAACCAGCCAACCAGCTAGAAAGAAAAGGCTAACTGATAGCTCTGCCAGCTCTGCTTTGGCAAACAAACAACAAACATCTTGTCAGGATAAACATAAATCCTTGAAAAAGTGTGACCACGCCAATATCAACAAGTACACAGCACAGCAGTGTTTTGTTGACCTCATTGTGTGTTGTTTTTGTTTTGCTGTCAGTGGGGAGTGGTGCTCCCCATGGAAAATGTATCACATTACAACCTCAGAGCAAGAGCTGATAAACAGTTTTACACTTCTGAACACACCCTTAATCATCTTTCCCTGGCCACAGTACAATTTAAGGCTTAACATAACACAATAAACCAATGCTACATAAGCTGCTGTGTGGATTTCCCCTCTTACCAGACATCCTGTCTGATGCAAAGTAGTGGTCGATGACCTCATACTGTAGGTCAATGGTGGGCACGTTTTCTGGGTGGGTCACAGCTACAGTCAACAGGATGCCCATCAACAGGTTGACTACCTGTGTCGTGAAAGAGGGATTTTTAA
Organism: Labroides dimidiatus; assembly: GCA_030710495.1. Taxonomy (NCBI): domain Eukaryota; kingdom Metazoa; phylum Chordata; class Actinopteri; order Labriformes; family Labridae; genus Labroides; species Labroides dimidiatus. The sequence continues at coordinate 12,931,833 of CM061158.1, forward strand.
AAGATCAAGCATTTCTTTTTAAATACATTTACACTTTGTGTCACTGACATGTTCCAGACATCAGAATGACATTCAACTTAGAGTCTTAAAAACATACAGACGGGCAGAGATGAGTTTCAATTCGTGAGAATTTTGCCAGGGATCAAATTCCTGAGACTAAGATGAGGCAGGAAAGAGAACAGTGAACAATTCATCACTTTGTTTTGTGAAGGTCATGTTATCATCATGTGAGAATGCCGTCATGAGGAGTATCCATTCAAGGACTCAGCAATGCTCCAAGAGGAGCTGGTATGAAATGAACTATCTTTAAATGAAAGGAGAAGTGAAAATAGTGAATGTTCCATAATAAGAGATGTCATCTTGAAATGTCCAATCAGATGATAGGACATTTTGAAATCAGAAAGACTTTTGTAATAGCAGAAAATGAAGTTATGAGAACTGGAACTGTAAGAGGGCTAGACGAGAGCAGTTATGTGATACTGTTTAAGTTCAGTAAAATCAACACAAATGCCTATAAATAATGACAACGCCAAAATGTATCCTCTGTTTTATTGCAGAGAAATACACTGTGAAAGTTTTCTTCATGTAATGCACTATATTCTCAGAAAACATTACCAACAACCTGGAACTTCATAAGAAAATCGAGTGCATATATTATGGCTTGGGTTTATTATTATATGGATAACTATCTACAGAGGCATAAAAGTCTTAGTCACAGGTATCTGGAAGTGAACAATAACACATTTTCCTTTATGACAACAACTTATAAAGATCTTCAAAACTATTTTTGATTTTATTTCCATACATTTCCACATCTACACAAACGTAAATGGGAACTATTATATGAGAAGATTAAATTATTCCCCTGCCTTGTGAAAGTTTAAAATGTATAAAAAAAGTTGTGGTAGAGCGTGAACAGTAGGGTCCTACTAGATCAAACTCTCTTGTACTGAATCTGCTCTTCTCTGTAGTTTTTACACTTCGCAAATTCACATCACTGGAGGACTGATGGACTTAGGTCGCGGTGGGCAGCCAACTTGTGTTTAAAGGGGCTGTTAGGACTATATGTGCTAAGTGGACTGCAGAGACACCTTTGGTTGGAACCGCACACATACTGTTGTGATGACATGACTCTTAACAAGGTGTATATTCGATTGGAAAAATGAATAGTAATCGTATCGTCTTTTAAACACAACTTTTCTTTGTTTTCCGTAACAGTTTAAGACAACTTTTAACCAGAAAACAATGTGACGAGGTAAGGTATTTATCAGCAGTTAAGTAGTGCAGTTGTTTGAAATGTGACAAGAAGCAAACTTTGTAAGTTTGTAGCTTAGTTTAGTAACTGGCTATATTTAGCTTAATTCACAGCCTGGTGCTCTGAGACATATCTGTAACGTTAGCGAATCCTTATGTCCTGCTCATCTATCAAGCAGAGCAAATGTAGCCTCACTCTTCATTTCATTGATAGACCCTCAAGTTGAATCAGACCACTGCAGTGTAACTGCTGCATGTGGGTTAAAATGAACATTTTCACAAACAGTTTAGCCTGTGTTTTAGCCTTTAACCCATGCTTGATTTCTCTCCGGTTTAGCTTTCTTCTGCTCTGTGCTTTTCTTTTTGCCAGTCCAGTTCTGTTGTCAACTATTACTACAAAATTAATCCAAGAAATCATTTTCAGCAGAGAAAAACAAAGATCTCTCTTCTCATTACTAAACTTTGTCAGCCAGCGTGGTGTTGTCATAGAGACTTCAAAATGCCGTAAATAAGTCCTGTCCTGTCCGACCCAATCGTGAAGCTGAGAAACAGTATTTGGAAATAATCTATACTCGTGCTGATAGCCTCATTTAAATTGTGGATTAAAGTGGCTGTTGGGACATGGAACATGACCTGTCTAGTGGGGAAGGAGCCAGAGCTGGTGCAGGAGGTCGAGAGATACCGACTAGATATAGTCAGGCTCACCTCAATGCACAGCTCACATTCTTGAACCAAACTTTTCGAGAGGGGTAAGACTCCCTTCTTTGCTGGAGTTGCTCCGGGTGAGAGGCTGAGGGCAGGTGTGGGCTTACTTAGCTCCTCAGCTCTCTGCCGTGTGTTGCAATTCTCCCTGGTTGATGAAAGGGTCATTTCTCTGCGCCTTCGGGTTGAAGAACAGGTCCTGAGGGCTGCTCTTTGTCACTGATTCTGTTCATTACTTTTATGGACAGGATTTCTAGGCACAGTCAATCGGCATAGAAAGTAATGTTCAGGGGTCTTAGGATCCCATCTCTGCTATTTGCTGATGATGTAGTCCTATTGACCTCATCAAATGTACCGTGACCTCCAGTCACTGCCCCAGGACAGTACCCTGCATACCCCTGAGTGTGGAGTAACCTGGATAAAGATCAGCACCTGTAAGTCTGAGGCCATGGTTCTCTGCTGGAAAAGTGTGTACTGCCCACTCCAGGTCGGTGGGGAGTCTTTGTTCTAATTATACACAGTGATTTAGTAAAAACTGGAGGAACTTTGCTCACGTGTTTTATACGGCAAAATTTGACCAGCTGGCAAATCGGCACAGAGAGGATTTATAAGGGAACACACCCAAAAACAGGATCATCTGTTATGTGATGTGGAGAAAGGAGAGGGGATTTACTCAGCTGTGAACTGAATCACAATATTGCAGGGACTGGCTTCAGTGGGTAGAGGGCAAATGCTAATGTGAACAACAATATCAAACATGAGGCTACTTCAGTGTGCCCGTAAAATGAAAGTGATACAGTTCATAATCTAAATAAGACCAAGTGTCAAGCATGTGTAGATAGTGCTGCAACTCACACCTCTAAACTGATGCTTCTTGACAACGTTTACATGTCAGAGGCGCTTCAGCAGGTGTTTCGGTGTATGGAGTTACCTTGTCAACTGGCGACTTTGAGCCGAATGCGTCAGTGGTTGTCGTAGTTACAACTGCATCAAAAGACTTCGCGCGAATTCCCCGTTGTTTAAGTTACATTGAGATGTTAAAATACACATCAGGTATTCATGTTGTGAAAATTAAGACATAAAAAGCTGCAACACTAGCTGTAACAACGACAACTACTAACGCATCTGGTTGAAAGTCACCAGTTAAATAGGTCTCTCTTAAAACCGAAACATCAGCTAACTTGGGCTAACGTCCTACAGAGTTCGGTCAAAATGTCGTTTACTTTAAACCTTCGTGTTTTAGCCAAGCGTCAGTATTCCTTTCTTGGTGGTGTTCTATGACCGTTTAACGTCTGTGTTTTAAGGTTAGACCACAGTTTCTTCATACACACCGGTTATCATATCACAGCTCAACTCACAGCAGGCTTTGCTAACGCTAGCTGTGATAAATGTTTGCTCCGTATGCGAGGACTATTTTGAATAGACAAAAGGCAAAACCAAATGATAGGGGGAATATTCTGTTTTCATATGTAAAACGTTCTTTCATGTGAGCGCTGTAGGTTTGACATGGATTATATAACTCGCTACTTAAGCATACTTAACGCAGATGATAGACAGCACTAGCCAACGTTAGCTTTCTGTTCCCTATCAACCATTTTACATACCATGTACCACGTTCCCAAGATGATGGTCCCCGTCCGGACATGGCAACATCCACAACACCTGGTGGTGTACAGTCTGTCTCGACTCGGTTTAAAATGATGCATGTCCTCCACGAGCGTAGGAAGAAACATCTGTAAAACTGGTCGTGGAGGAGAGAAATCTTTTCACCATTAACAGTCAGCTAACGAACGACAAGAAACGCCCACCACTTCCCCAACGTCCTGCGCGAGCGTCGCGGATGAAAACAAACGATGTGACGAGCCGGAAAAGGCAGGGACTAGACTCAAAGTTGACTGACAGGAATTTAAACCAATTTTTGTAAAGAAATCCCAAGCGCAACCAATAGGCTACTACCATGTAGCACGGAAGATAAAATATCAATAAATGGAAAAGCCAGCGTGACAAGAAATGGTGCATTTTATAGATTTCCTGTTCTGGAAAGGACTTAATTACATTGCATGTTTGGAAAGCAGTCGTTTGCCCCAGGGTACCAGACCTACGTGAGGTCCCAGGCTTAACAGGGGGTCGCTATTTTATAGTGTTGTGCTGATTTTGTTGTGGTTTAACTTATTAATTGTTCACCAATTCTACAACACTTAATTAAGCTTAAACTTAGTTCTTCTTGCGCCGGACAATGAGAGCACATCTTGCTCTACCCATCCTCGCCACTTTCTACATGAGCACCACAGAGAGCATTCTCACCAGCTGCATCTCTGTCTGACCAGTATCCTTTAAGATTTCAAACTGGAAGTCCCTTCAGAGAGTTGTGAGGACAGCAGGAAAAATCATAGGGGCGTCACTTCTCCCCTGCCCAGAATCATCAAAGACACCACTCATCCCCTCCATGCTATTCTTTGTGCTGGCCTCTGGGAGGAGGGGTCCTACAGCATCAGGACCAGGACATCAAGATTTTTTAAGTTTTTTCCTTCATGCTGTCAGACTGCTGAAAAAATGTTGAAATAAGGGGTAATTTAATCTTTTACCTTTATTATTATATTTTATTGTAATATATATCTTAATGTTTTGTTTTGTAGTATCCTTATAATGCCTTATGCGACAGAATTTAGTACAAATGTGCACTGACTGGTTCATATTTTTAAATGACAATAAAAGCCTATCTGTCTAAAACAAGCATCACCTGAAGCTCTATATTATAGCCTATCCAGCGCATAGATATTATTTATATTTACTTGATAACTTTGAGTTACGTTACCTCAAAGTACAGTGGGATAAAAAAGTATTGGACACCAACCAACTGTGCAAGTCATCCCACTCAAAAGATGAAAGAGGTCTTATTTATCATCATAGATGCACTTCAACTGTGAGAGACAGAAGTGGAATAAAATCCAGGAAATCACATTGGATGATGTTTAAACAATTTATCCGTATATTATGGAAAAAATAAATATCTGGATACAAACAAACAAGCAGGCAGGAATTCTGGCTCTACCACACTTGTAAGTTCTTCTTTAAGAAGCTCTGCTATCCTCCACTCATTGTCTGTATTAGTGGCGCCTGTTTGAACACGTTATCTGTATAAAAGACACCTGTCCACATCTCAAGACACCCGAGACAAAACTGTAGACATGCACAAGGGTGGGATGAGCTATAGAACAATAGGCAAGCAGCTTGGTAAGAAAAAAAATCAACTGTTTTTGCAATTATTAGGAACAGTCTTCCTAGGTCTGAGGCTCTATGCAAGTTCTCACCTCGTGGGGTACAAACGATCTTAAGAATGGTGAAGAATCAGCCCAGAACTACACGGGGGGACCTGGTCAATGACCTGAAGAGAGCTTGGACTGAATTGATGGATCATCATGGATTGAAATCCTGTATTGCCAGACAGGTTCCCCTGTTTAAAACAAAACATGTCCATGCCCGTCTGAAGAATGCCAGAGGCAATCTGTATGATCCAGAGGATTGGGAGAATGATGTGGTCAGATAAGACCAAAATACAACTATTTGGTAACAACTCCACTCGCTGTTTTTGGAGGAAGAAAAATGCTGAGTGGCATACTAAGAACACCATACCCACTGTGAAGCATGAGGGTGGAAACATCAAGCTTTGGAGCTGCTTTTCTGCAAAGGGGACAGGACGACTGATCCATATTGCAGAGAGGATGAATGGGGCTATGTATCATGAGATTTTAAGCAAAAACCTCCTCCCCTCAGTAAGAGCAGTGACAATGAAACATGGCTGGGTCTTACAGCAGGACAATGATTCCAAACACTCCGCCCAGGCAATGAAGGAGTGGCTCTGTAAGAAGCATTTCAAGGTCCTGGAGTGGCCAAGTCAGTCTCCAGATCAATCCAATAGAAAATCTGTGGAGGGAGTTGACAGTCCATGTTGCCTAGTGATAGCCCCAAAGTATCACAGATCTAGACATGATCTGCATGAAAGAATGGGAGAAAATTCCAGCTACAGTGTGTGCAAACCTGGTCAAGAACTACAGGAAAGGTTTGACTAGTGTGAGTGCAAACAGAGGTCACATTACAAAGTATTGAGTTGAAGTTTTGTTTGCGTCCAGTTATTTATTTTCCTATCAAGTCTACAAATCAATTGTTTAAAATCATCCACCAGTCATGAACAGATACAAGAAAAAAAGACTGGGAGATTTGAGTCAAGGTCACTTAATGAGTAACTAACTATAAGATAACTGGAGATGTATGGTCTTACTGCAATAAAAAAACTCACTACTTTATTACAAAACTGTATCACGCTGTGCAATATTGTACAATATCATCTCATCTTCATTCTGAGTTTCATCAGATAACAAACACTTAATGAAACTTAACATCTAAACAGAGAATGAGGAATAAAAAAATTACAATGCTATTCAATAGGCTTATAATCACAGAATGTAAAAATATAATTTCATGACATCTTTGCAAGATAATTTGTTGTATTAAAAATGTGCTTTTGACAAATTCTTCATTTAAATCTTAGACCAAATAAATCATCAGGCTAGTTCGGATATGATAAAAATGGTTTGTTCTATTTAAGTGCCCTAGTGTTTTATGTGAAACAGTGCCTAAAGCAGCAAAATGGAATGCAGCCATTATTAGATTTATTATCTGGATAACATTTATCTTCTATTACAAAAAGACCACTGAACATTTTCTGTAAACACACATGCTGTCCTGAGAGGAGTTCTTATTAGGTAATTGAAGGCTATGTAAAAAAAAAATCATTAAATAACTACTCTGAAAAAATTACTATGACTACATATTTTATCAGGGTCCCAGTGCATATACATGAATTAAGTGCTACAATAACTGCTGATCCCTCCCAAAAAATAGGGGGGGATTGGGGAGGAATAAATTACAGTTTCCCTTAGGAACGAACCTTGAGGCATCGCCTTCCAAAAATGTATAAAGTCAAGTAATGATAACTTCATCTCTGCTCTGTCTGTGGTAATGTTCATCTGAAGCTCTTTGCTGGCCCAGAATATATCCTTCAGTATCTTTCTTCCGCCATCTGTAGATTAATATGGCTGCCACTGTGATGGCAAGAATCACTCCTGTGACTGCTCCTGCAATAACTCCTGTAGACATGAATGGCCAAGTTAAAAAACAAATTCACACCTTATACCATAATTAAATTCTGATTACAAACTGAGAAGTACCATGAAGGACATCTTTATTCTCCAAGGGGGTCTTCTTGCTTTCCAAAATAACATAGCTGTCTTCAGTAAGCCACTGTGTTTTGTCAGTGATCATGACTGAAGAACCCTACAGAAAAAAAGAAGGAACAGTCACACGATACTACATCCTGCTGTGTCAACCACATTACAAGATGAAAAAACTGTAAAAGAAAAAAAAAACACATAATGAACTGTACTTTGGAAGGATTCTCTGTGCCATCTCCTGTGTTTTCTGCATAAGCCCAGACATTAGTGTTGGCATTTTCATCTGGTGAAAATACAAACCGAAAATTAGATACACTCCATAAAATGTTAAAATACAATGTTAAGTGGATGGCAACACCCCCCCCCCCCCATTTCTTTGTGATACCTTCTGACCAATCCCCCGAACCAGAGGACAAACTGTCTGGGTCATTACCAGATCCCTCGAGGTCTTCAGGAGAGGCCGACAACTAATATCAGGGAGAAAAAGGATATTTCAATGTGAATCACCACTAACTAATAAAATGTTGTCTGTCTCATCACTAGAAAATAGACAACAGGTAAAAGGAACTTTCTAGAAGAAGGCAATTAAGACATCACTCATGTCCAAGTTACAAAGTCCAACAATCTCGAAAGATCATAAAAGCCATAATAATAAAAGTGTTATTGCCACTAAAGTTTAATGAGAGGAGAATACAGCTTGAATGAAAATTAGCAGACCCATTGGAAAAAGAAGTAAAAACAAAATTAGCCTCACACTGAAGTTTGCTAGATTATGTTTATAGTTAGAGAGGGAGTAGAATCTCAACATTAAATTAAGAACTCTATATACCCAGTCATGTGACTAACCTTTTGTAAACTCACCTGGGTTTTGTTTTTACAATGTTTGATTGTCCCTGTTACAACTTTTTTTTTTAATGTGATCTCCCTGGTTTTCAGTCCCTAAGGATTTCTGTGTAAACAGATTTTTTTTCTCCTTTTTTTTTTTTTTGCGTTTCAGATAAAACGCTGTTGTCGTGTAAACAGGGCCTAACTCTTTATCCTCAGAGGTTTCCTGGAGGGTGAATGGTGATTTGCTGCTTAACAGTGAGGGTCCAGACTTCAACTCCATGGCCCCTAAGTTACAAACTTAAATTATAATACATATTCTTTTTTTAACTAAATATTCTGAAGGCAGAACTTGAATTTGTAATGCAGTAATGTAACATGGCAGAGTAGCTGCTTTAACTTACATAACCAGCTTTTTCCATACTTGTTACATTGTACCCATTGTTCTTACACAGTATGCTCAGTTACACCCCTGTGAATAGGGTAATAATAAAATCATGTAATGCTGGAACTAGTCAGCATTCTATGTGTAAATTGCCTCCTCCGTTTATATTTTCACCACTACAAATATAAACAATACAAAGCCAAAAAAGGTCTTAGATGTTAAAACCACAAAATGTGATATTCTGTTGTAAACTTACAGAGCCTTTTCCCCTCCTCCTTCCCAGCTTCTTCACTTCTATAACTTAATTTTGCGGGTTTTTTTTTACTGTTTGCTTTGTTTAACTACTTTAGCCATATTTATTCACACGTTCCACATTTTTAGCTTTGCCTCCTGCCTCCAGCTTCAGCGTTTCAACGCGCTTGTTGCAAGGACATGTAACTTCTTTGGTTTATCCTGAGATGTCGCTCCAAAGACTTGGAACACACCCAAATAGGTTTTTTTTTTAAATGCTTTCTTTTTCTTCTTTCATTTTTAAATTGTTAACAACGAAAATAATTAGATTAAATTAAACTTTTAAAGAGTCAACCGCTTTGGAAATTAATATAATTCAAAGCTAAAACTTCTTAGAAATAAATACAAGAATAAATAAATATTAAAGAGTTTCGCTTAAAGTCGTAAAAAATATACACATCTTCATTTCCAGCAGTATCAATCTTATCGTACTTCAGGAAGTGAGAAAGGTGAGCTAAAGACTGCAAACTCGTGAAGTTTTTCTACCTTGATTCAGCAGACTGAAAACGACTTACCGATGTATTATCTGAACAAATGAACACCAAAGCGATTGATACACAGAGTGCCAGTGAAATCCTCATGTTTTTCTTGACTTGGTGTCAGGTTTATCTTGTCCTGGCTTCTTTCTCGCAGGTGTTTCCATTGAACCTCGAGCCTCCGCTGGCTGAGAAGCCACGCCTACTAATGAACTTTACATATTCGCAGTGTACTGTCGATTTCTTGAGGAAACATGATCCAGTGGATTGATTTTTTTTTAGCACAACTTCATCATAAAACCACTTCAAAAATCTATGCTTTAAAATTGTAGCTTTATGATTCTCCTAAACTGAGTTGGAATGAGGAAAAGTACTCTTAAACTTCAGTTAAAGGAACAATACCACAGTCATAAAACAGCACTGATAAGCAGGAGCATGCAAATATAATACAGTTTTGGCGGTATGACTGGGGAGGACCAACCAGGGCACCAACTGCATGGGCGCTATGCAGGGTGCGCACAAGTGCGCTTGTCAAAAATGTGTGAAAAATCCAAATTTACTCTGTCTGACTTTCTGATCATATCAAGTCAAAATACTCAAATAAAAGGATCATATAGATGTCAGACTCCAAGGTATGCTTTTTTTTACCCTCAATAGGATTACCATCTTTTAAACTGAAAAAAAAAAAAAAAAAAAAAAATTGTCCCAAAAATGTACTAAAAAATGCAAGCATATAAAAGGGACCCCATGCCACTCCACTGAACTCAAACATATAAAAAAGTAATAAACAAATAAATGACTCGATCAAAGAAATAGTTAGAAAATACAATATGTTTCTGAATTTAAGGAGTACATGAGTAGAAAGTATCACAAAAAGCAAGTAGACTAATTTAAGAATTTTCAAGCATCAAAGTTTCAATTTTGGGATGTGTAGATCATAATTAAATAGATGTGACAACTTATTGAGTATTCTAACTGCATTAAACCATACACTTCTACTAGTTATGGAATTATAACTAGAGATGTTGTAAAGACCAAACATTTTTTAATGCAGCTTTTTGAAATGTGAAGAAAAAAAAGCTTCAATTAACTCTTAAGTTTGAAAACTATACACTGCCCAAACACATTTTAAAGAAAGTTAACCTGACCATGCATACCATTTTTACTTTTCCTTCAGTTGTGTATATTTTAAATTCAATACATTTTCTCTCAGGATTGTTCCAAGTTAAATGTTCAAGATAGTCAACCATTCGAACAAACCTTAAAATCATGTCGGGTGCCCTCATCACCTCATCTCTCACACACACACATTATTAGGACAGGCAGTTATAAACTTGTTGGCAACTTTAAAATAGGGTTAATGAGACAAACGACAACAAAGCCGGTCAAATGTTAGAAGAACAGTTTAATCATACATAGTCACAATTCTGCTTCCAAAAATGAGTTTGTTTTCTTCATCTAACATCTGGAAATGTACATAAGGCCACCTGAAAATGTACATGACTTTGACAGTGTGACAAAACTCATATGTTCATATTTATATAATTGACAATATTTTACATTGCTTTTGCTTACAAGGTAGTAGCTGTTCCAAAATACAGCACTTTTCTGTACAAAAATAATTCTCGTCATATCCTGTGAAGTTTCCATGGTAGCAGAGAGGACTAAATGCAGCCTCAGGTTTTAGTACAGAGTGTTTTTTGTTTTCTTCTTTTTAAACTGTCACACATCAGAAAGACTATCAACAGTAGATGTTACAGCTCCAGTACAAATAGAGGCTGGCCTTTCCCAAAGCGGATTAAAAACAACAAAAAAAAATCCATGCCAGATTGTGAAGCCATAAGAGCCGATTTTTTTTCTTTAAAATAACACTTGATCAAATAAAACTGTATACATTATATTCAAGGGGGAAAGGAGTGATGAATATACACACATCAAAATGCACAATTTTGCCTTTGTCTCCCCAAAAGTGTAAAAGACATCCCATTTACAGCATAAACGTTTACAAATGTACAACTGTACAGATGAAATAAAAGCATCACTACAAATGTAGAGCAAGGCCTGTCAAACACCACAACTAGACATATTTTTTTCAATTTAACTAATAATCTTACACTTATTAACTGCACATATACTACATGTATTCTACAATTATTCATATGAAGCAAAGAAGCCATCACTACGAGCATTACAGGTGAATTGTATAACTTTTGATGGCCCCACCGGCCTCCACCTATGCACTTGCACACCCAACCAAATGAGAAATATTCACTTAAAAATAAACAAAAACAGAGCCATTAAAAAAAAGCTTCCTCCAGCATCCTCTCACAACTATCCCACAATTTCTTGTTTATGTCACCTCAGGTGTACAAAGCTGGGATAAATTCCACATCACAACTTGTCTAACTCAGACCTTCAGGCGGTGGGGGTCCCATCATTGCTGCAAGCCCCCCTACCCAAAAAGCAACAATTTACTCATACATAAAGATGCTATACATCGCTAAACTACTTCTACGCAAGAGATGATTATTCAGTACAAAAAGATACCGTTTTCTAGGGCAGTGTTCATCTCAAACTACAAGACAGATAAGATGTTACACAAAACATGATAAAGAAAAAAATCATTCCAAAGATTAAAACCTGTCACAGCATGCCAACACATAGCCCCCTCCCACCCAGCTATCCCCTCAAAAAGCCCCCCGCACTACTCATTTCATGTTAACATTAAACCAGGTTACACGCCTGCTGTACAACCAAACCTCATGCTCTGCTTCGATAAATTAAGAAACATTTTTTTTGTTTATCTTGCATAAACCCTCAAAGATTGCCTGCACGAGGGAGAGACGGCTCAAACCAGGGGCTCATTAGATGCAGCAGCTCAGGTTGGTCAATCTGAAATATTTAGTACCGAAACGTCAAGCTGCTGAGTAAACACATGCCCCCCAATGAAGCCTGGAAAAAGGAGGCGAGAAAAAGCCACCATCACGAAAAAACAAAACAAAAAACAAACAAAAAAAAAAGGCCCGAGACAAAAGCACCGAACCCCAAAGCCCAGCTCACACACCAGTTTGAGAGATCCCTGGGTGGCTGTGGCACCTGTGGATGGAGCAGTTAAATTCCATCTATATTAAGTAGTCCTATTTGAAAACCTAATCCATCAGCTGCTTTGGCATGAGAAAAATCTTACTGTGCATGGGATAATATACAAATACATTATTAATTGCCTGAACTTTCATTAAAACAGCTGACTTAATGAGTCTGGTTACAAAGAAAAAAAAACAAAAAAATGGACTTGTTTTTCTTGAAAGAATTACTCAGTTTAGCCTTATAAAATCACTTGCTGGTGTTAATTGTAGGAATTGTAAATTTCAGCAAATGTGTAATAAGTTTTGTTTTTCTACAGAGAATTTACAAGGTAAAAAACTAAATGTACAAGATAATATGAAAACCAGTCAAATACATCAATTACATCATTAACAATGGGCTTGTGCTTTACCCAGAAAAAAAACAAACAAAAGAAAGAAAAAAAAAAGAAAGAAAAAAAAGGATCATCCTGCTGACTGTGCGTCCCCTGGGGCCATGCCAGGGACCAGCACCAGGGGTAGCAGAGTGGCAGGGCTCAGTAATCACAGCGTTCTTAGGTGAAGTTGACTTGTCTTTTTCGTTTCGTTTATTTTCCTTTTGGTAATTACCCCACAAAAAAGGGGCGACAGAGGGCATCAAAGGCTAACCCCAATGGCTAAAGGAGCATTTCTCTCAGAATAGGGGGGGGTCAGGGGCTCCTTTTCTCTCCTCTTCAGGGAGACCAAGTGTGTGGATGTGACTACATGAGGCCGTTAGTGGGGCCGCCGATGGGACCCAGCTCAGAGCCGCTCTTCATGTAATACTTTTCTAGCTTGGCCAGAATGTGCTTCCCATAGGTGTACTTGCGTAAAGTGGCAATGTGAGGGCGGATCTGAGAAGGAAAGGAGGACAGAGGTGAAAAAAAATACAAGAAAAAAAATTGATCAAGAGCAAATCAACCTCAATGGGTTGTTTGTTTTGATCAAATTAAACAAAAACAGGCTCAATACAAATTTGAAATTATCACTACTTTTTAAAAATGTGAAGTTCACATTAAACTAGAATCCAGTCCTAGGTCATCATCTTTTTTTAAAACAAAGTTATGGGTTAAAGTGGTCATATCTGATCATTTATATCGGTTCACTTATGTCGAGAAAAACAAATGTATATTTCTTTGATAACATTTGACTCCAAATAATGTCGACTCAGTAGTTTTCCCACCTTGTGCATGATGATTTTGCGCTGAGCAGGTTCTGCCATGTCGATCATTCTTTGGACAACATAGTTGGCATACTGGTCCTTCATCATGGTGTACAGGGCACTGTGGGGCCCATCTTTCTGGCAGCATACTTCGTCTATCAGCAGGGCTCTCTCTGCACGCGAGGAGTGGATCACACACTTCTCTACAACATTACTGTGGGACAGAGAAAGATGGAGGGAAATAAAATCCAGATTTTAGATTAAAGTTCATAAATTTTTACTGCAGAGTGTATCATATTTGATACATGATTTTCCAAGATCTCCATCTCATCATCATGAAATAGTTTCCTTAAAAACCTGTTTAAAAAAAAGCAATCTACCCCCTTGAGTATTGTCAATTCACTACAGGTAGCTGAAGCATGACCAAAAAAATGAAACTAAAGTACATGTTGTTGCGTTTGTTTCTCATTGTAGAGAGCTGGGAGGGAATCAGGTGGGGATTGTATAGGCAGCAAAGCAAGAAAACAAGCCATAAAACCCACAACCAGCGACCGACAAGACCTGCAAGCGACTGCTTTCCTCATCTTTCCTAATAAAAAAAACATGCATGCTCAGGAGAGTTTTCTGGATTGGCAGGGGAGTGTGCTGCTCCTTGTGAGGGGAGCACCAACAGAGAGAAGTACAAAGAGTCTCACTTTTCTCACTATTATTACTCCTATATATGCGTTTAGGTACCAAATCATGGAACTGTTTGATTTTATGGGAATCGGTGCTTGGTAGTACCAACAGAATTCGGTCAGTACCTCTTAAAGCACCGAATTCAGCACCCAACCCGAATCTCGGCTGACCTCACTTGGTCTCCTCACACATCCCACCAGCTGAGCAGGGCCCAGCAGAGACTGTACTTCCTTTGGAAGCTCAAGCAGGCCCACCTCCCTCCACACCTGCTGACCAACTTCTACCAGTCAACAATTGAGAGCCTCCTGACCTACTGCTGAACAATGTGGTTCAGCAGCTGCACTGCAGAGAACAGGAGAGACAGAGCGGGTCACTGGGACCTCGCTACCTCCCCCAAGTGACATTTACGCTGACAGACTACATAAGAAAGCCAGCCGTATCATCACAGCCTACACATGCTGGCCACAAACTGTTTTTCCTCCTCCCCTCCGGAAAGAGATACCAGACAATCAGATCACACACAAACGGACTGATAAACATCATCCTCCCTCCAGGCTGTTAAGAGAGTGCTCCTGTATATTATTAATTTTTAATTATCCTGTATATAACGTTATATTTTATTTAATTACATTTTTTACCTGCTGCTATTTGTAAAGAGATGCCAAACTGCCTTTTGTTGTTCATGACAATGACATAGAATGCTATTCCATTCTATTCCAATGATTTTGGCCATCATTAAAAACCCCTGGGTGGCACATTGCTTTTTCATTGTGTGAGAGTTTAAAATGATACCCACCTTGCAAATTTGTGTTGGCTGAGGACAAGAACTTTCCCGCGAACCTCTGCGACTATCTTGCTCTTATCTTCCGGTCTGCCGTGTTCCAGGACGTGCTGGATCACATAGTTACCGTACTGATCCTGTAGAGGGTAACGGAGGTGTGAGCTCATGGCAGAGAACTTTTTCATCAATAGTTAATAATCACTTAAAATCCGTGCGACACCCTTGACTCTGATTGATACTCATGCACTAGTTTCAGCACTGGTCTTAATTGGAGTAAAGGATCATGCATCTGTACGATGATAGACGAATGAGTGACACCAATTAACCAATTACAATTAACCCTTTATGTCATCACTGCGGAAGGTCAGACAAAACAGATGCTGCTGAAAACACATCCAGCAGCATCTTTGCACCTTCAGATGTGGGTGATAGACTGTTATGGGTGTAATCTTAGTTGCGAGAAGATTGAGACAAACCGAGCAACATGACTCTGACTTGTTCTGCAAAAGTTGTAAATTTGTAGGTGATGTGATCTCCACCTTTAATTTGGAAGAATTTGCCTTTTAATTCATTTCCTGTCAATCTGTTTGATCAAGAACCAGTGAGATTTGGCCTTGATGTTGAGCTCTAAGTGAAGGACCGAATGATTTAAGCTCCTGGTGTGTTCTATTTAGTTGCCCAGATAGTTTCGAACCTTTCAGAAACAGTTGTGTTTTTCAAAAACAAACTGATTGATCGGGAGATGCTGCAGGCTTAAGACAGAATCATCAGACAGCAGGGAATCGTGTGTCTGGTGAATCCTATGCGGTGTATAGCAGAAGGGAGGAAAAGAAGAGAAAAAGGCGGCTCAGTGGGTTAGAAAAAGGAAAGGGTTGGTAAAAGTTGGGAGTTGGAGGTCTAGCTACATGTTAAATTAGATTCTTTATAAAGAAAAGAAGAAGAAAGGAGAGGAGCACGGGGCATCCGCGAGAAAGGCAAATTGCTCTGACCTTGAACAGTGCATCACGGGACACTGTATAACATGTTTTGGGTGTCATCTCCAATGATACGCCTTGATATTTCTAGATGGAATAAGTGAGGGGGGTAGGTTGGATGTTTACATAATCACATGTCAGATGTAATGACAGCTAACAGAACAATTCATTTGCTTACACTTAGCAGAAACACGACTACTGTACACATGAACAATGACAGGCTGACAAAATGAAATGCTCAAACATGGAGGAGACATGCAAATACATGAGACAACAATGATCAGTCACAGATAGCAAACGAGACATTTATCAGCATGGCTTAAAAGCGAGACAGATGTGCACACCTGGCCCAGCTGCTCAGAGTGTTGATGCAGTTCTTCCAGGATGGGCAGAGTCTGCTCCTGGGTGCAGTGCTCCAAAATCCTTTGAATAACTCTGCAGCCGTAGGGATGTGTTGACAGCACGAACACCTGAAAGAGGAAGCGAGAAATCAAAGCATGGTTAGCGTTTTATGCTGCACTACGCTGGATTAGAGTGTTATATTTAGATACTGCTTTGGTCTGTTTTTTCCTCAGGGTGTTTCTTTTAACTATGAAGACTTTTTGAGATGATTTGTAAGTAGCACGACAAGCACTTCTGTTTTCTTTTCGCATCATGATTTCTTAACAACAGCTTGTGGTTGAATTACCTGAATAAAATCTATTTTAATAGTTTCATTTAATGCATTTTGTCCCATCCTAATCCGAACAGTTGAATCATGCTGAACTCAAAGAATGGTTTACTATTTCATCCTCGCTAATAAAGTTTGTGAAAAGAGAATGAGAGGCGTAATTATTGAGTTATTGCTTGTGGTATCTATGATGAACAGAAGTAATTAACCCACCTGTCCCTGGAAGGCATCAATAATGAACTGAAGAGCCTGAGGCTGGACACACTCAATACACTTCTGCACCACATGGTTGCCGTTCTGGTCCTTTACGCACTTTAACACGTGGCCATCCAGCTCACGGACAATGTCACTCTGAAGGGTAGAAAGAGTTATTTGTCAAATGTCACTCTTGAAATAAGTCAGCCTGATGAAAAAGACCTCTATTAAAAGAAGTGTTTTAAAGAAGTGAAGTCTCACTTACAATTACCTGCTGGTCTGAGGAGATGGACTCCAGAGCCTTCTGAATGACCCTGCAGCCGTACATCTGCAAGGCCAGGGGGAGGACGTGTCCACGGATACGTGTTGCCAAAGCCAATTTTTGATCTGCACTTCCAAACTGTGGACATAAAAAAATGGCACTTTTGAGCAGATGCTACAAAAATAAGTCCTTTCCTTTAAGTTAATCGAGAAGCGTTATGCATTAACTTTAAAAAGCTCATACCTCAAAGAACTTTTGAATGACGTAGTTCCCAAATACGTCTGTCATCAGTTGGTATGCAGCTTGCAGAATCTCTCCGAACACCATCTGACGCTCCGCTGGCGTGGCCCTCTCTAGCTTCTGCTGGATAAATCTAGACAGACAAGATCAGAGCAGAGATTAAAATACAGAAATACAATAAGAGTCATCCAACAGTACACCCGATTCCTACTGTTAAGATAATGGACTAAAGCAGCACAGCGAAGCTACCTGGATCCATGTTGGTCTTGAGAGAACTCCACCATGTGACCCGGCAGGTCGCGCAGTTGGAGGTTTGGGAAGCGGTTGTTCCTGAAGTCTTCTAGTAGGCGGCTCCGTCCGGATGGCATAACATCAGAGCGACTGTACCGAGGCCGAGATGGAGGGAACAGCTGGCTGCTGGAATTGAAAAGACTGGATGTCCCACCGGTGCTCCGGTACTTTGCCTCAGCTCCAGGTGCTGCTGAAATGTAGCGCCCACTGCCGTTCGTCAGACCACCTAGAGACAGAATGACAAAATTCTGTTGTAGTAAAAAAATAAAAACAGTGCTACTAAGAAAGAATGTCTTTGTTAAACAGAGTCTCTGCATGTTCCAATAAGTCAAATTTAAGACTTTTTAAAGGGAACCCTGAGTGTTTGTACTTGTTGCTTTTTCCCTTTTCAACAAAAATTCCCTGTTAGTGACACATGAAATGTCCCTATCACTTTGAAAGCCTTTGACTTTACTATGTTTTTAGAGGTTGCCAATTTGTTGCCTGCCCAGTGCGTTCTGAGACAATGACGCAAGACAGTGCATGAGATACAGTCAGTCTTACCAACTTAGTGACTTTTTAGATTCCTCTGATGACTTTTTTTGTTTGTTTGTTTTTTCCTCAAAAAAGCAACTAGCATCAAATTCAGCAACTTCTCTGGGGTTTGGAGAAACTGATATGAAAGCATGTTTTGATCTCCAGCACCCGCTGTTTCTCAACCAGCAGCAGGTGCCGAGCCCCTCCCCATCCAAAACTTTCACATACGGACTCCTTGTTCCCAGCTGCAGCCAGAGCAGGCGACTGCATGCAAATGATTCGCACATCGGCTTGTTCTTGTGGTTACTTTTGTAGGTCCCAAGCAAGGATGGAAACCCAAGGAGCATGGTTGTCATTTTGACTGACTGACTAAATAAATAAATAAATAAATAAATAAATAAAAAGAACGACGTTCATTTATCGTTATAAACATGTTGCGTTTTTGAACACTCTTTCCCAAAACTTTTTATCTCTCTTACAGCGTGATTTGTGATTTCTGCAACATTATTCTCTTTGTCAGTGCGTTCGGGTTCAAATTGAAAAGGCTGAACGGAAGACAATGTGCTAAAGACCCACTAGATGGTGACAGGACCACAGCAGCAACAGAAAGACAAGCACCGTTTGACATTGTTACCCAGAACGCATTGCAGCAAAAAAATGACGGCCTACGAGTGAAATTAACTCACTGAAATTCATAAAAACTAAACAGTCTGTGGTATTTTAAGGATAGCGATTTTAAAGCTGATACAAATGCTTATCAAACAAGGTCTATTATTCCTCCAAGTCAGGGATCCTTTAAGACTTTCAGACCATACTGAATACAATTTAAGACCTATTTCACATCCATACTGGCTAAAAAAGTACAAAAGCTCCGCTGTAACCATAGACTGCAGGGTATTACACACAGCTGCGTGCACAGCACACTTGCTGATGTGCTCCATATATTCTGCTGGGCTGCAGAGGTACTTTACTTCTGTTTTGTAGTTATGTTATAGCGTCCTTAAAAATCAAAACATTTAAAAGCAAGACTCAAGTTTGTGCATTTGTATTAAATGATAGATAAAATCTTATAAATACTAATTGAATTAATACGATTTAGGAAAAGTCTTAATGTATTAACATTTTATGGCCTTAGATTCAAATTATTGGATTTTAGACATTATAAGACCCTGTGGATACCTTATTGTTGCTTTACTTTTATGCACTCTGAACCCAAACTGTTCATTGTTTTGATTAAAATAATTCTTACCTAGGTGAAGGCTCGAGGAGGATCCATGAGATGAGGGCAGAGAGGGTGGAGGAGTAAGCGGGGAGTGACCTGGTGTGAGGCCGATGGGACTAGGTGATGAGGAATAACCCAGGCTGTTGTAAAAGGGCTGACCAATGGGAGTTAAACTACTACCGCCACGTTTGTACAGATCAGAACTTGCCAACAGGGAATCCCTGCGAGACACACTGCTACTGGTAGAGCTGGACACTGCAGGAAAAAAATTATAAAAAAAAATAAATGACAGGTGATGGAAGCAGACGACTTTAAATGAATTTATCATCATGTAGCTCGTAGATGAGTCACTAACCAGAGGAGCCAAAGCCTCCTAAAGCAGAGCCAAGGCCTACGCCAAGGGAGCCGCCAGTACTGCTGAAGCCCAGGGAAGAGCTGGGGGGTGGCGGTGCAGCAGAGGTGTGGGAGAAGAGGGAGCTGCTCTGAGAAGTGTTTGGGACTGAGCCAGAACCATAGAACGAGCTGGAGGGCAGGCCACTGCTGGGTGGAGGAGCCTGCTGCTGTTGCGGCTGAGGCTGCGGTTGAGGCATGGAGCGGTAGAGTCCATTGGCTGGTGGACCGGACATGTTGTTACCAGAGCCAGATGCTGACACTGCTGCTGCTAGCATGAGGGGGTGAAGAGGAGAATTGTAGTCAAGATGGAAAAAGTCAGGACAAAATTGGCTTGCTATTAGCTTTCTTGAGCTTCATCTGTATGCATCAGAATAGAACACAGTACTGATTGAATTACTTTTATTTATACCAACTGATTGAAAAGCTTTGTTTGCCTATAAACTGGGATCTGCCTGCATTACTGCAATGAATTCAGACTTCGGGGCAACTTTAATGCTAGTGCTTACCAGCTTGGGCTGCTGCTGGGTTGATGAGGAGAGGAGTCTGGACGAGACGAACTGGGCCTCCTAAACCAGTCCTT
Organism: Labroides dimidiatus; assembly: GCA_030710495.1. Lineage (NCBI taxonomy): Eukaryota > Metazoa > Chordata > Actinopteri > Labriformes > Labridae > Labroides > Labroides dimidiatus. Next base: position 12,952,062 of record CM061158.1, read on the forward strand.
GCACCAGGGCCCATAACAAGGGCCCCGGTCTGGTCATAGTAGGCTGCAGGTGCCAACACCTGATACCCTGAATAACGAAGAGGCAAAGAACAAGATATAAATTATAAAAAATAACACTTGAAGACACTACAATTAAACAGAAGAACACTCAAACTATAAATGCATTAAAATGCTAAGTTTAATGGGCTTTTTGATCGTAGCTACATGTTTTAATGAAGTGAGTGACTAACCAGGCATTCCAGCATATGCCAGAGCAGGGTTAGCAGCAGCAGCTGCAGCCAGGGACTCCTGCTGACTCTGCTGTCCTTGCCCAGGTGTGAGAGGTCTCTGGTTGGTTCCTGTGCGCATCACCTGGATGGGAAAGAGAGGTTTCTTTAAGACAAATGTTGGCAAAAATAAAAAGCACAAAATACTTTCAAAAGCCTCTGGAAGTTTTTCAGTAGATGCCCAGTTTGGTCAGATTTTCACGACAGTTGTCCTCTAACACAACTGCACTATTTTAAACAATTTGAGGTTATGTGGTAGGCTGGTTAAAATGGTATTCGGAATGATTTCACAGAAGTTAAGTATCAACACTAACTGGTGAATAATGGTTACTGCTGTTTGTGCATTTTGGCGACAATATTTTATAGTATTTTGTCAGGCTATGCAAGGGGGTCAACTTTCAAAAACTGCAATGTTTACTAAAGCAATTGCACTAAAAAATAACAAACAACTCCCTGCTCAAATCAGTGAAATCAGTGAGTGGATGGAAGACATTTGCAAGTGGACAGTGAAATACAAGACACCGACTCGTGTGTAGAAATAAATCAATGAAACCAAAGATAAGCACAACTGACAACTGAATAGGAGCCCTGGGTCATAAAAAGGAGCCTGGAAAACACATGTAGTCAATGGTCTGCACTAAACGTATTAGGGAAACAGTGACTTGTTGTGTCTGGATTACATGTAAGTATAGTTAATTGTTTGATAACACTCTGTGGTTACTGCGAACTTGAGATCTGTTTCTGTTAACTGAAAATTTAAAGTTTCACTTGTTTGCTCTACATATTGAGACAAAGTTGATTTAATTCTTCACAGCCTGAGCTCCAGACTATTTTTTTGGTCCATAACCTTGGCAGTTAACATAGCATTAACATTACTTAAGTCAACCTGATTGGACTGCAGTTGGATACCTTTCATAGCTTGCAGCCACAGATGTCCCCCTGTGTTTTAGTGTAACGTGTGACCCTGTTAAAACGAATGTGAGGACTTTGTCTAAGAATTGGATTGCAGCAACACCTTTTGGCTGACTCTTAACAATGACTCTTAACAAGGCGTGTTTGCGCTTTGGAAATGAATGGGGATCAGGTCGTCTTTTTAACACAACTTTTCTTTGTTCAAGTCAACTTTTTACCAGCGATGTTGTTTAAAACGTGACAACAAGCAAACTTTGTCAGTTTGTACTGTAGTTTAGTAGCCGGCTATATTTAGTGCTGGTAGTGTTAATGATATTTGTTATTGACTCTGGGTGGTAGAGTTTTAACTTGCACTTGTAGATGTAGTGATGAACTGTTTTAAGTGACAAGTTTTCTGAATTGCTCCTGAGCCCACATGATAATATCCTTTACACAATTATGACTGTTTCTACTACAGTTCCACCTGAGGGATTGAAGGTCACGGGCATCCAATGTTTTTCTGCATTGCTGTGTCAGTGCAGAGATTTCTCCAGGTTCTCTGAATCTTTTGATTATATTTTGGACTGTAGATGATGAAATCCCTAAATTCTTTGCATTTGAGAAACATTATTCTTAAACTGTTGGACTACTTGCTCACACAGTTGTTAACAAAGCAGTTAACCTCGCACCCATCCTTTCTTGTGAATGACTGAGCATTTTGGGGATGCTTCTTTTATACCCAATCATGACACTCACCCGCTTCCAATTAACCTGTTCACCAGTGGAATGTTCCAACCAGGTGTTGAGCATTCCTCAATTTTCCCAGTCTTTTTTTTTACCTGTCCCAACTTTTTAGGAACGTGTTGCGGGCGTCAAACTCAAAATGACTGAATATTTGCCAAAAAAAAAAGTTTATCACTTTGAACAATAAATCTTGTCTTTGTAGTGTATTCAATTAAATATAGGTTTAAAGGGATTTGCAAATCATTGTATTCTGTTTTAGTTACATTTTATACAACGTCCCAGCTTCACTGGAATTGGGGTTGTACAAACATGATAAAAAACACTCCATTGAATCTAGCTCAGAGTTCATTGCCAACACCCCTAACTAGTACTCTCTTCGAGTTGCTGGTTTCATTTCTTTTTTATATTAATTGCCTTAGTCTCTAATGTTTGAGCAGAATTTATAAATTTCAAGACAAATTATTTTCTTATGATCGTTCATCTTTGGTGTTGTAACTTGTATCTGGAATCTTAAGCGTGTTTAAAAGACATTTGATGGGGTGGACTTGCTTAAGTATGCACACATTAATTCTGAGCTGTCTGTATAAAAGGTATAATCCTCCATCGATCCATCTTCTACACCACTTATCCGGTTCAGCAGGTAGCTGGAGCCTATCCCAGCTGCCTAAGGTTGAGAGGCGGGGTACACCCTGGACTGGTCGCCAGTCAATCACAGGACCAACAACCTCCCATGCTTACACTTATGGGCAAATCAGAATCGCCAATTAACCTAGTGAGCATGTTTCTTTTGACTGTGGGAGGAAGCTTATGTACCCAGAGTGAACCTATGCATGCATGGGGAGAACATGCAAACTCCACACATAGACAAGCTATTCAAACCATAGCACTTTGTACCTGTGGCTGGCCTGGCCCTGGTCCCTGATTGGATGCCTGCTGATTTGCTGAGTGATTGGCAGTTGACGCAGCCTGTTGCTGGAAAAGGTTGGCCGGGTACACTCCCCAGGGAACACCATAGTACTGTGGTGGTACCACAGTGGGGCCTGAGGAAAAGAGTGATACTATAAACCCATCTTCTACAAATCATTTGAGACAGTACAGTTAGTGAACTGAACTGGGCGAATCAATACTATTACTGAATCAAAAAAGTTCTCTTTCTGTAAAGTAAAAATGTGCTTTGTGATCACCTGCAAGTGTGGCTGCTGCTGCCAGGCCCGCGGCAGTGTAGGGATCAGTTCCAGGAGGGGCAGCATTAATGATGTAAGGGTTTGGCACAAATGCAGGAGCGAGGCCGGCTAATGAGAAAAAAAATAGCAATGTCATCCTCCATATTTCCACTAAGAGTAAAAAAATGCCGTAAGACAAGAAAAAAAAGAAGTAGTTAAACAGAAATGTACAACAGACTGAGGCTGACTTACCAAGATGTTGCTGCTGGGCTGCAGCCAGAGCATATTGTTGTTGCTGAGCTGCAGTGAGCTGCTGCACAGTTAAGGGATTAGATCTCTGGAACAACTAGACACAAAAACAAAAAACAGACAAGATCACAGTCTGTTGAGCAAACTGCCAGTTAAATCTCTTGATAGGTAGGTTTCTCGTTTTTCCAACAGACCTGCTGTTGAGAGTTGTAGTCAAACAATCCAACTGGAGTCCCAGAGGAGTCCACCTGAATCTGGTTCCCAGCATAGTCAAACTGGAGGGACTCCACGCCAGCTTGCTGCTCCATACCTCCCATGTTCTGGGCCTCCTGGTTGTGGAAGTCCTCTGTTGGGGCCTTGTTTTGGACGGGGTTGTGTTGTTGCATGGCGTGGGGATGGTGCTGACCCATCATTTCCAAACCTGTCTGACTGGGACCCATTCTCTCCACAGCTTCAGTGGGAGAAGCCTGGCGACTTCCAGGGGTTGGACTAGGAAAAAAAGAAGTTGCACCTTAGTTGATCAGGAAGCGTAAAATCCCCAGTGAATTTAACCATTTAGCTTCATGGCTTTAAACTCCAAAAGCCAAATTGGCTGAAACATTAGAGGCACATCAGTGTGACCTGCTGTCTAACTGGTTTTGTCATATTGAGTGTCTTGTTGTTGCATTAAAACCTACTTGAAATCTTTGCAGTCTCGATCCATGCCATTCAGTAGCCCTCTTCCATTGGCTTTAGCAGGATCATTCTCCTCTCCCACCTTCATCTCCGGGCTCTTGTCCTCTTCAAAGGCAGACACTTTCTCTACTGCATCAATTTTCTCTCTCCCATCTTGGTCAACTTCTGCTCCACCCTGTATTTAGAGAGATTCTGTAAGACTGTATCGCCATCGGGTGTAAGAGATCAGGTCTTGTCGATTTCAAAATGAAAGGACAAGTCTCGCTTACATAGCCACCGTTCCTGTAGCGACTGTCCATCTTGTCCCCTGGCGAGGAGCTCAGGACGTACTCCACCATGCTCACCCCCAGGCCTCCACCTTCTGAGCGAGGTGAAAGCACAGAATTGGCATCACCATTCCCATGGAAACTCTGGCCTGGTCGCCGCTGCACCATGATTGGCTGAGACACTGAATGATCTAAATGAAAGGCCAATATCTAAATAGTTGCTTATTTGGACCAAAGCTGGCAAAAATCTTTTCAAACAAGAAAATCTGGAAAGCATGGCTGATGAGTTAGAAATAACAGTAATTAAGGCAGGACATATTTGTTAAGTTCCAACTACTCATGAAATCAGAACTTTCATGTAATAACCGTGGAGCAGAAACTCACGAGATGATCCCCAGGCATTGTCCCTCCATTCCTCTCCTAAAAGCATCCCTTTCCTTCCATCCTTGGCCAATTCATCAGAGTCCCAGAGCTTTTTTGCTGGCAGAAGCTGAGAATAAATCAGTTAAATTTATAAGCATTTGCAAAGCAACCATACATCCAAACACTCTGTAACATCTGAAACACAACTGACAATAAACTGCTTGTTTTAAAATCTCAAAAAGGTTTACTAAAGTGACATATTACCGTAATGTTTTACTATAATGGGATCTTCATGACCTTTGAGATGGTTTTTACTGCTCAGTTAAACCACCGACTCTTTGTGTTTGAGCACCATTTTTTTTTTATTACAATGAAAATTCTAAGGCATCCTGATATACCCTTGAGCAAGGCGATTTATGAAAGTTGCCATGACAGTTTTATGTGGTAACATTGAGATGTTTCAGTAAGCAGTTTATATCAGTTTGGGAAAGATTTTTTCCTCTAAGGCAGTCCCTGCAACACAAAAACTGGCCCATCTTGTGACTGACTAATGCGGTGAATGATAATGGGATTCGGCTTTTCATATATTTTCTGATCCTTAAGTCAGTTGGAACCCAAGTTGAAACAGAATCTTATAGTGGCTTAGTCACTAAATCTATTTATTCTTTTGCTCAGCCTTATCTAAAGTAAAGAGGAAACTCAATGTCTCACTTTTAAATCTGAGACGGCAATTGTTTTATACAGTTTCAATTTGTTTGACTGCTGCTCTTTAATGGGGGATATGACAGATATTGTCACAATAAACTCCTCACCTCTCCCATGCTCCTTGACTCCAAAGCAAGGGCTTGGAAGTCGTAGTTCATTTCATCCACAGCACGGACCTGAGACACGCAACAGAAAAAAAATGTAAACTAAAAGCTTAGTCAGTCGATACAAGGCCACAAAATAGAACCATCAAAAGACATTACAGCTGTTTTGCCTCTAGCAGAGAAGAACAAACCAGCCACTGCACTCATTCATTTTTGTCCTCACCAAAGACAGTTTGGCTTTGTGACATTAAAACGCTCACCACAGGATGCAGCCTGCGTGTTACGTCTTAGATTATCAGGAAACAAAGAGAATATAGAGACTTGTAAATACTATTATGGTGGAAGTAGTAACACCCATTAAAATTATGTATGATTTATTTATTCACCGAAGTAGAACTCTGACATGACAGACTTTAATAGTACAGATGAGTCATTGCTTTTTAGGGTTTGAGGCTGGCAGTGCTGGAACTCATTTAAGTGCAGAATTCATTGCACTTAAACACTACACTTAAATGGAGAGCTGCCTCCAGTTTTCCTCTGCTCTGGTCCTCACTGATTGTCTGTAGATGGATAGCAGGAGGGTTTCTCTATAAAATACACAACATCATGGGGTTATGCCACTAACATACCTCTATGTGACAAATGACCAAACATAACACAAGGACACCTGGTCAGTGTCAGGTGTACACTAGGGCTTTCACTTTTTCAAAAAATCAAGTTTGAATGGTTTTAAAATGACCCGTAATTTGTTCAAATGCATTCAACCCCCCGCCCCCCCAAAACTTAACAGCCCATCTAACAGAAAGGTGCTCCAACAGCTTTGAAATAAAAACATATCAATGTAAAACATAACCGATAGTCAACAGCCCGTCTAAATTTCTGATATTATTTGCCAGAAAAACGAGTCTATCAACTTGATCAGGATCAAGTGTGGCTCTCTTTTTGTTCACAATATTACCTGCTGATGAGAACACACGCTCAGAGCACCCAGACTTTCATGGGACACGGTATTTACAGGCCAGTTTTGAGAGATGTGGGTACCTGCACTCCGTGTCTCTCCACCAAAGCTGGGTGGGTTGCTGTCTGCAGACAGAGGAGTCTCCTTCATGTAGGCATGCATCTCCAGGATGCAGCCAACTTTTCGAAAGGGGTAATTAGAGTCTGAAGTTTTCACCTCATGTCCAAGCAAATGTTCCAAACTTGAATAAAAAGTGACTGCCGTACTGTGCGCAACATTAAGGAGAAGAGTGCTTCGAGGAAGGACCATTCGTCACATCAGACAGTGTAAGAACTCCATATATAACCCACTGTTTGCATTCATTTGGGTCTGCTGTACACATGCACACTGGGTAATGTGCAACTTGTCCCTCCTTGTGTAAGGTTAGTATTACAACAAAAATCATGTCAAAAAACTGGCTACCAGTTTCTGCATCTCCTCTGCTTCAAACACCATCACAGCTCTGAAAGCTTTTTTTCTGTTCAGAAACCTTTAGGAACATAGCATCATCATTCCTGTTGCATTTTATTTCAAAAAGTCTTCTCCCCATCTTCCTACAGTTTTTAACAGGCAGAGGAGTTGTGTTAGATAAATTCAAAACCAAGAAATCAAGTCTGGCTAGAAAATCAAAACAAAACATATCTGTGTCATACTGTAAGACATCATTTTACGAGTTTGGCCAGTTATCACGACTACAGTGGCACTCCTGCTGTGCTAATGCATTCTCCAAAGCAATGGTCTCACACAATATGCTCACTGTAACTGTGTAGGCTGCCCTTTTGTAAAAACCAATGCCATTTCGTGAAGTGTGTGTGTGTGTGTGTGTGTGTGTGTGTGTGTGTGTGTGTGTGTGTGTGTGTGTGTGTAAAACACTGTGGAGGGCTCTTGTTGATCTGTCCTGGGTGTAACGCACCTCTATTATTAAGTCAAAGACACACTCTTGTGCAATAAGATGCTTCACGGCAGTTCCAAGCCAACTGGCATGTCAGCTAATACAACCAGTATTAGATTTTCTTCATTTGGGTTTGCCCTGGTGATTTACTTGTCTTAAATTGGTCTGATCGGGATTGACACTGGTCACAAATAGTTGAAGCCTTACCTGATCAACATGGTTTGTATCTCCAGTGGGCCAGCGATGCTTACTGGATGGGCAACCTCCAAGCTGCTCCCCTGGCTGCCTCTGAAAGAAATATCCAACTGTGGCATCATCCTGAGATCGTCCACTCAGTGGGGGCTGCGGGGTGCCTGGAGTAGGGTTGACAGCCCTGTCCATACCCTGCAAATGTGGACCTACAGGAGCCTGTCCAGCCCCCCCAACTGTGACTAAGGGCCCTCCACCATGAACTCTGACACCTCCAGTCTCAGGAGCACCATTTGCATGCAGCATCCCACCTCTTGTCTCCTGCCAGGCCACGTCATTCATACCTAGGATGCTGCATGGAACGCTCATTCCACGGGAAAGCCTAAACAAACAGAGAAAAGAAACGAACAACAACAACAACAAAAAATGTCAGTAATAATTGCCATAGTTAAAGATGTAGGTTGAAATTTAGAAATACCAACACTTGATTGTTAAATATTCAAGATTGTTTTATACCGCACAAGCAAATTGGAGCTGTTCTATATCCTATATGAATATCGTATTTTACCAGTGCAGACACATGACTCAGATGTGGCGTAAGTTATTTATTTTGTCGGCACAGCCAAAGCAGCACCTCAGCGAGAAACTGTGTGATGGTTTTGACTTAAAGTAAAAGCTGTAATGTTAAACATGTAGCTAGCTCGTATAAAACCTTAAGTTCAACCCAGGTTATCTAAGTTTTGAAGCACTTTAATTTAATCTTGAGGGACAGCAGGTCTTTGATGGTTTTCTTCGCCGGGATATGTCTAATTCCTGGGATGCTAACAACAGCCCATAATCGTTCAAATGTTCATGACAGAAATGTTACGATTCTCCCTCTAACCTTAAAAATCTCGTTTATTTAGCTTTCTCGCCAGTTAAAAAATAACAACAGCTATGGTGTCTAACGGAGCGGTAGACATCCTTAAATAAAATGTGGTTTAGGAAGAACAAAAGTGATGGTAAAGTTGTAGCTCACAGTGCTGCCAGAGCTAAGCAGCATTATCGGTAGCTTTCTTATAGCTAGTGACCAAAGCTAACCCAACGCTAACATTGATGTAGCGTTGGCTTGCTCCAATCGAACAGCTAGCCCAGGCATGATATGCGTTTTGTTACTTTAATCTTCACGGTCACTTAAATGTAAATAGGTTTAAAAAATGAATCTACGTCTTTGCTCGGTGTGGTAAACCGTCTTGCAAGCCTTCCAACAAGTTGACTAGCGTATGTAGCTTCACGTCCGAGGCTAGCTGGCATGCTAAGTTGGCGACTTAGACCAAAATATACAATAAACTACGGTTATGGGGGGAAGTAGTTTATTATTCTGGTGCATATAATTGCTTACACACCTAATAATCAATTGACATTGGTAGAAATCAATCATGCTTAGTTCTTGGTAATATTACTTAATCAGAATGAGCATTAGCACACATTAGCCAACCAGCTAACGCTAACCGCAGCGGGCCTGTTATGTTTATTATTCCTTGGTAATACAAGACATCAAAGTTGAACCATGAATACACCACCATTTTACAAAAAAACTATCACGTCCCGGTGAAGTTAAGTCTATCGAGACGAGATATTTGCTTTACACTAGAAGCTAAGTCAACCAAAACAGCTAACGTATGAGCTAGCAAATGCTAACTGCCAAGTGATGTTGTATGGGCTCAAACATCAACCAGAGCACTCAGGCTTAACAACATGGCCCCCCTTCAAGTTCCAAACAGAGGGGCCTTAACCGCTAAACAAAAGGGAAATACTCACACCATGGCAGGCGCGTTTAAATCAAACGCTTTGCACAACTTCACCTTTCCAGGTGAAGAAAGAAAACAGAAATACTCACGCGCTGTCGTGTCGAGAGAGGGTCTATGCTTGTTGCACGCCGTCAAATCCAATTCTATATTGTTTTGTTTCTCTGGAGAGAGCGGTGATTTAGCAAGGCTTGATAGTCAATGCTAAGAGTTTGCCTTCGATAGTGCCCCCTCCCTGTAAATAGCGTGAACTACGTAGACACCCGTATAACAATGTAAATGTAAATGTACCTCCCCAACGTTTTTTGTATATGAAATGTTAACTCAAATGACACATTTATGTGTAAATACCACAATAACATTCTGTTTAAAAATAACGCAACATTTAGTTTAACATGAGTCTTTTCATTTCGTTGCCGGATAAACTCACAATATATGTCTGCTTGAATGAATGTTCATCAAACTAATTCAATTTCCTCGGCGATGTTAGCTCTCACTTATGGGTTAGTTTAGCACTAAAACAATGTTACCAGTATTTGACATTTTCAATTGACCGGAAGCTCCTTACAAGAGTCTCGTTGTGAAAGCATGGAAATCAAGAAATATATTATGTTCATGTTGCAGTAACACTGGGGTTGGTTTTGGCTGATCCTGGGTCGGGTGGGTCCTCGTGGTCGATGACCCTCCTCTACACAAGAAAAACCCATGAGATCCAATCACCTCTTCCTTCACAGACTATGATCTCACCACCCTATTTCCGATTGGATTGCTATATTTAGGAAACCACCCTTTGCTTTATAAAGAGATCGCAGTGGTTACTAGTAAAAGGTTCGAGAGTTGGAAGAAGAGGTCGTTAAACGGAAGAACTCCGTCGAGTTTTGTTAAGAGCATGAAATAAATTTGACTGAGTGCAAAGGGAGCTTTTTGGTTTTTGAGCTGAGCGCGAGCTAGGAAAAAGGCAGGAATGGCAGACATACGCAAGAAACTTGTCGTAGTAGGGGACGGCGCATGTGGGAAAACATGTCTACTCATTGTTTTCAGCAAAGACGAGTTCCCAGAGGTGTATGTTCCCACCGTGTTTGAGACGTATGTGGCGGACATAGAAGTGGACAACAAGCAGGTCCAGCTGGCCTTATGGGACACAGCTGGACAGGAGGACTACGACCGGCTGCGCCCTCTTTCCTACCCGGACACCGATGTCATTCTAATGTGCTTCTCCGTGGACAGCCCGGATTCGCTAGAAAACATCCCTGAAAAGTGGGTTCCTGAAGTTAAACATTTTTGTCCAAATGTGCCAATTATATTAGTGGCCAACAAGAAAGATCTGCGGAACGACGAAAACGTAAAGAACGAGCTGTCCCGACTGAAGCTGGAGCCAGTAAAGGCTGAGGATGGCCGGGCCATGGCCGTGCGCATTGGCGCATATGACTATTTGGAGTGCTCTGCCAAAACCAAGGAGGGGATATGGGAAGTATTCGAGACTGCAACAAGGGCAGCCTTACAAAAACGAACAACGCCATCCCAAACGTGTCTCAAATGCTGTGTTTTGATGTGAATCGACTGTCTGGGGAGCTGTGACGCACAGACGAGACGTTTGCGCCTTTGGGAGCCGTGTCTCAACATGTATGGGCAGTGACCGTGGTTTGGTTACTCCTTTGTAATCAGACAGCCTCGGTCGAAAATGTACCACTGACCGCAGACTAACTCTTTTGGGCACACTCTGTCACTCCATGGCTGGATATCTGGGTGTGTTATGTGTGAAATGCACTGGTTACAGCATGTTCTTTGTGGGTCACATGGTGCCAGTTTGACAGGTGGAGGGGTAAAAGGACAAAGCTACATTTCAGTGGATGCCGTATTTACCCCTTCCCAGCGTGGTCATGGCTTTTGTTAAAAATGCTTTCGAGCAGTGATTTCAAATGCTCACTTTTTGTGCTACAGATTGTTAGCAGAGGCTACTGCTTCACTGCCAATGTTAAACTTTGTGATAAGAAAAACGGTAAAAGGAATTGCACTCGTTATTTATGTCCACTTTGTATTGTTCTGTGGTTATGATTGGGAAATTGCACAGCACATGGGCACTACAGTTTATCACATAAAGTATTATACCATTTTGAAAAAAAAAAACATTAGTTTGAGTTATTTAATTGTTTTGTTTGGTTTGAACCACAGTCAAAAAGTGTTTTGGATTTCACAGTAGCATATTCTTAAAATGCAACAGGGCACATGTCCAAGAAAATGTACATGTGACTAATCTTGTAAAGGGCTGATCTTTTTTTTTGTCCTGTTTTGCAAGTATTCAGGGTTTTTTTTTTTTTTGTTCGTTTGTTTTTTTGTCACAGCAAAGTGCACAAACAGAAATATCATTTTCTTTATTAAGCATGCCTCTTCAAATGTTATGCTTTTCCTCAGGCTGCAGTGAAAGAAAATGGATGCTTTCTGACTGAAAAGCTATAAAAGAAAAGGCTTTTAAAGCAGTGTATATAGTGTTGGGGACAGGGGATGGCTTTTTTTTTAATTTTCCTACAGCTCACCTGAAAAAAATAATTTGAAGCACATGTATCCAATCATTCATGTGCAATTCAGAGATGCTTGACATTTTCTTTTGAACTGCTTTTTCTTCTCGGTAATGCAGTTCACATTTTTCAAAGAGAAGTTTGAGCATGTGAGAGGGTCAAGCATGTGAGTTTTTTTGCTTGGTGAAACACATGAAAAAGGAAGAGTGGGGCTGGACAGAGATTTTCAAGAGCTGTATGAGCAGTAGCACACTGGTATATGGGAAAAAGCCATCTGATGGCTTGTTGAAATTTCAGTGGAAATGTATTATGTTTCTAAAACCCTAATTTTATTACACTACAAAGCTAGACAGTGCTTTGACTAAAACTGCAAAACCACTTGGAAGATAGTTATTGTTTTCTGAAGCTGTTCAAAATTTGGTTTACTGCAGCTAAACTGATTTGTGATTGGTTGAATGACACAAACACTTTGTCTTCCATAATGACTGTGAATGTATCTGAAATTGTCAAAAACATTGTGAAAGCTTTGAAGAATGAAACTGCAATCAATGAAATTGAGCTTATTTTCATACTTGTGTAATAAATTCAGCTCATGTTTGATCTCTTTCTCCACTAAAGTTTTGTTTTTGTGGCCACACTTAGGGTGCGAATGGATGCTTTAACAACAGTTATGAACATTGATTACAGCAACTGTTGCTACACTGGGAATACAGGATACAACATGAGTGGATTCACTATGCAAGTTTATCTCTTTGTGGTTATTGAAAAAAAATCAATTAATATCCTTCAATTGGAACATTATGTAAATTGAGCTCAGTCAAACCAGAGATTTAAAGAGTATTCTTTACAAATCCAGCTAGAGTTACAACAGTGTAAAAGTCACATTCCTTTCTGCCTGCTGTTGCTAGGTTTTTTTTTTTTTTCTGCTGACTTACAGGCCAGGAATGCATTGTGCTGGACTGGTTAATTTTCCCACACTGCCCTCCCCCCATGTGTCTCTAATTTGTAATGTTCTATGCCAATTTTTCAATGATAAGACAACAGTTTTCATCCTTTTCTCTATTCATTTATTTAAAAGGAATCAACTGTGGAGTTACAGAGAAGAGAAAAAAGCTGACAATGTACCAAATGTATTTGGTTGTTACAAGTTTATCAAGTGATGACCACATTTCAGTTATGTCATAACCTGGTGGTCAATGGGTCATCTTGGAACAATGGGAATATTTGTGAGAAAATCGCACCACAGAATGTAAGGGAACAAGCGGTACTGTTTTGAGAGTCAATAAAAGAATTAGTGTGTCACCACCTCTTCTTTTTCAGTCTTTTGCCTAATTTTTCTCATATTTAAAGAAAAGAAATGAATTTGATTTTGATTCGACAGCATAGTTCCAACGTACTAGTAAGAAGAATACATCAACAGTTATTTTAAGGCTATTTCTCATTTTTGAGATTGAATTTGAAAGAGTATATTTCACCCATAATTTGAATGTAGGCCTTATGACCAGTGACAGCAAGTACATTCTTAAATGTCTTATATTAAGTATAGGTTTTGCTTTCAGGGGGCATTTCAATCTCTTTATAATAATTCTGTATCTCTTTGTAATAATTACTGTTGATTAAAACACTTCATTTGTCAAAAAGTTGAAAAGTTACTTTGATGATAATAATTTTACATACAAAACAAACAATGAGCTCATAAATTAGGATGCATGGTTCAATAGTTTACAAAGCAATTTGTTAAAATGTTCACCCTTGCTCCACCCCAGGAAGCTACAACATAACATATCACGAACACATCACTTCGTTAGTTATGATAGCCTGTGGTATGTCCATGTACCAGGCACAAGGTCAATTTCTGCTTACATTTGATACTTTAGAAGTAGGGAATTAAATTGAAATTAATTCAAAGAAAATTTAAAGGAAAAATGCACTTTTAGTTATGTAAGATCTTAAAAGCATTCGTGATGGAGTTTTTTTTATTTACTTTATTATTGCTATATAGCATAAGGATTTAAATTTTTCTCTATATGATTATATTTCTCAAAGGGCGTGCACAAAGTGAAGGAGTATCGTCGCACGAACATAAAACTGGATCTGTTTCTTAACTTATTCTCTTTGTTTTGTGATCAAAGAGCTTGTGTGTCAGGAACGCTATTTGTGTCTGTGCTCAATTTAGACCTAAGAATAAAAATGACTCATGGGCATATGACAGGGATGCATTTGGCTTTGTAAAACAATTCTCTTTTTTAACTGGGCCAAGTGTGAAGTTTTTGAGTAAGTGAATTTAAGAAACATTAAGTTCTCATGCCAGGAAGATACATATTTTAACACCATTACACCATCCTGGGGGAATATTAATCTGAGTTTGTATCTTTTTTCACAACCTTCCAAAAGATGTCAAGTTACCAGATATTAAAAAACACATAAGACATGCACAGAGATGTATGCAGTACAAAGTGTCTTTATTTAAGGCCACACATTATTTTTTTTAAATAGTACAAGACAGAAAGAGGCACAGTAGGGTAAAAACAACTGGGAGTCCACGGTTCCACAAATAAACAATTAAACTTTTGAAATAATAGTAGAGAAACTCGTATCACAGTTACAGAGCATTTCTTAGCAGTCTGTCTTCTGGTGGAATAACTGTTAACTTGTCTTGTTACATGTCAGATATTTTTTAACACAAACACTTTCAGCATTGATCACTTAGTTGAATTTGGCAACAGATGGTAAAGGAATGTCGATCTCCATCTGTCTGTCACCAACTCTAACAAATGATTCAACATTTTTGCTTTTCTCTTTAAGAGTCTTAATAACGTTGTTTTGGAAAGCATTAACACGTTTTACCATTAAGTCAATCCAGGACTGGATATCAGCCTGAAGCTGTTCAGTTGACATATCAGCCAAAATACTCTCTAGTTTAGCTTTCACAGCTGTAATGTATTCCATCACAATTCTACGAGCCTCTTCTACTTGCATGGAAACATCAGACACAATTTGGGAGTTAATGGCATCAGTGTATACATCCGCCACAAAAGTGAAGAGCTTCTCTACATTCTGAGATTTAAGGGTGATGAGAAAATTCTCACTCTGTTCAGTGGTGAACTGAACAAATTCAGAGAATTTGTTGATGACATCCTCCAGCTGGATATCCCCCAGTTTCCTAACTATGACAATCACACGGTCCTGAAGTTTTCCCAAAGCTACTGACAGGTCATCAAGAATTTCACTTCCACTGACAATGTGGGTAGAGCCAGGAATAGTGAATTCAATGGCTCTGAAATAATCAAGAACTGCTGTAAACATGGTGGTGAAGTACTCTGGGATCTTTTGAATGGCCTCCTCTGAGACATCAGCAACAAAGGCACTAAATTTCTGGTATACCTCAAGCCCAGACAGCCTTTCCTCATAGCCAGGGATCTGGAACTTTGTCTCTCTCAGGAATTTAACTACAGCATCAAGAACCATTTCAACTCTCTTCTGGTACCTTTTGAGGATCATAATTGTCTTATCTGTGACAGTGGTCATAACACCAGAGGGGTTTACACTTGCAAGGTTTTCAACAGCCATCCTGTACATCTCTTTACTCTGCTCTTTGGCTTGCTCAAAAGAACCCTCAGCGCTCCTGACAAGCCTGCGGATTTTGTTGTATGTCTTTGCAGCACTGTCAGATACATTTTCCATTACTGCGGGCACATGTGTCTTCATCCGCAGCATCATCTCATATGGCATCTCCATGTTCCAGGATGTCTGAAGGTTCAACCTCTCATAGTTCACAATGGACATCTTCAGACCCAAGATATCAATGTCTGTTGTTGGCTCAGACTGTGGGAAACACAAAAAAGACACATTAATTAAATATTATTAACAAGGAAAACATGTGAAGAAAACAAGTGATCAGTTTAGTCAACAGAACTTGTCTTACCGGGTACCGCCCATAGAGTCTTGCTTTAACTTGAGCTGGGCGCTTGGTCTGCATCTGAAGTGCCATGAGTCCTAATGTTGGGTTGGACACAGAGACAACAAGGCCTTCATCTGGGTTTCCTGTCATCTCCTGGTTGATCTCCATAGCCAGAATGGGAAGCATAACCTTGGCTGAATTGGTGATGGAGGTATCCACTGTCTCATAGCTTAAAATGATAGAGCCCTGATGGTTTGCATCAAGTGTTACATGTTGTACAGACAGGCCAGAAGACATTTTAAGTCCTCCAACTGTTTCAACATTGATGGTGCCTTCGATCTTTGCATTCAAGAGCTCACATTCAGAGGTTGAGGATGCATCAAGTTTGATGATGATGCTTTCATGGTTGAGGATGCTGGCGTCAGATTTGAGTGTGATCATTGCTGTTTTCATGGCAAACTCATAAGTCAGATCACCCATCACAGGGATCCTGATGCTCTGGATTTTGGGCAGAGTGATTTTTGGGAGTGTGAGCTTGCTGAGAGCAGATGGAACATGTAGAGTTGGCATTGTTATGAGGCTGAAGTCAGGCAGAGGAATGGTGAAAGTTGACATTTCAACATTCATCACTGGGACTCTGTAGGCGGGGACTGTGATGGTTTTGGGCAGCTCAATGCTATATTTTTCATACTCTGACCTGGCTTTGTCATAAGATGTAGCCAGAATGTCAGCAGCCTTATCCTTGCCAATGAGCATGCTCTTGTGCAGAGTCTTGGCGTTGGTATTGATGACATTGATAATTGGATCCATGTTAATATCCATAATGGTGAACATTTCAGGGTTCTTCATGTACTTAAGCTTGGAGCTCATGTCAAATGTCTGCTGAGTTGTGATCAGGAGGTTGCTCAGGCCAGAGTCTTCCCACAGTGAGAAGTCTTCCACTCCTGGTGTCTTGTAACCGATAAATGGCACAGTGAATTCAGGGATGGTGATTGGCTCCTTCAGCAGATCCAAATTTGCCTCTCCAGCAATCTGGGAAAAGATGTTGATTTCTGTCTCACCATTGTCCATTGTGAAGTAATGGGAGTACTTGTACTGGTTGAACCTAGCCAGACCTGTCCAGCTACCTTGCTGCACTTCAGAGTTCAGGGTGAAAGAGATATCGTTCTGGAGATCAATCTTCCCAGACAGTTTGAATGGAAGGGTAACTTTGACATTTCCTGTGTTCTTGGTGTCAAACATGAACTCACTAGGTGTGATCAGAGTAACCACAGAGTTTGAAATTGTTCCATCAGCACTTCCAGTGAGTTCTGCCTTGTGAGAGGCGGTGAAGTCCACTTTCATGTCTTCAGTTTTAGCTTGGAACTTGACTTCTGCAATACTACCCTTCATGACGGGTGTTTCTGTCTCAAACTTGGCTTCAAAAATTATGTGTCGGAAGATGCAAATATCTGCAACCACATTCTGGCTCATTTTTAAGTTGTTGCTTCCTGTTTCTCCAGTGATAGTCACTTTGGCAGTGTGGAAATCCATGACTACTTCTACATCACTCTTGTGGGTGATTTCATCTGAGAACTCCAGAACTGTGAACTGTCCATTAGCCAGATTGTTGATTGTCAGGGTTACAGTGCCAGCCTCAATCACAAAAACAGCCTTCTGATTCATTGATGTTTTACCGAAGCGGCTCATTTCATGTGTGTAGCTTGTCTCCATGTTGGCAGAAACTCCATTTTCCATGGCAAAGAATGCATTGTTAACAAGCTCTGCAGCATAAAGCTCAGTGTTGACCTTTGCAGTGGTTTCGGCAGAGACTTGGGCTGACAGGCCATAGAGATTCATTGTTCCCTTGTGGTCAAGTGAAAGACTGGAGTGGTCAACTTTGAGATCCTCAGAGATAGACAGACGGCTCATCTTGGGTGCAGCCAAATGGGCACTCGCATCCACGGTGTATTCAAGCACCTTCAAGGTAGAGGAAGCTTGGGAGTTCAGGTTCATTTTGAACTCAGGTGTGACTGATGTGGTTGTGGTGTTCTCCAGGGCAGCAGAGGTCCTGAGTGTGTACTGAGGTGAGGTAACTCTGAACTCACTAGAGAGTTTTCCAAAGCAGGGGATCTTGCTCATTTCCAACATCTTTTCTTTCAGCTCCATTGTGAATGTGTCATAATCGAAAGATCTGACTTTCTGGATTATTCTCAGGAAATAGTCACTCATGTCATCAATCAGCTGTTTAAAGTTGAAGGAGTATACCTCATTGACGAGCTCCTGAACAGGTAGCATAACTCGTCTGAGCAAAGGCTGGATGTCAATGGATTTAATAGCAGCAAATGCAGCCTGGATCTTCTCCCTCACCTGGTACTGCTTCATTATCTTAACAATCTCATCCATGATGGCCCCAATCATCTTCTCAACCTCATAGCTGGAGAGGATCTCTTCAATCTTTGCATAGGCCACATTAAACTTGTGGGCAATGTTATGCTTCTTGATCCAAGCCATGACAGTTTCTTTGACTGATTTCAACATATTCACAACCTGCTCAGTGGGCAACTTGGATGTCAGGTTTGTCAAAAAGTGCTCAACTGAGGTGAGGAACTTTTTCAGATCTTGGACAAAGAGATCGAAGTCAAAGTTGTCAATGACTTCCTTAAGTTCTGTGACTTTGTTCTGGAATTTGGTGCTAATCTCATACTTGGTGTTGATATCTGTCAGCATCTCAATGCTTCTGTCCATCAAGCTCATCATTGTGATCTTCATGTTTTCAATAAAGGCGGGTAGATGCTCAACAAAGGGGATCTGAAGGAAGTGGCTTTCACTGTTCTTGTCATATTTCACAAATCCAGAGATTGCATAATTCTCACTGATCTCGGTGAAAAGGGGTGTTGAGGCTTCTCCTGACATCTCAATACCCATTTTCTCTGCATCGTTATAGGCCTTCATTTCTTGGACAAAAGTGTGCTCATTCACTTTAGATGTAATCTGCAGGGTGATACTTTGCTCTGGGAAGCTCAGCATGCTGCTGAATTTGTTGTTCATGTTGGTCTTGATAGTTGGTCTGCCCTCCAATTCATGGGTTGATGAGGCTCTGGACTCAAATGAATGTGTGAACACCATAGGTTCTGCCTTTAGGAGGAATTTTCCGAACAGTTCACCGCTCTGCTGTCCATAGAGATACACTGAACCATCTGAGTTGACAATGGCATCAATTTGCAGAGTGAAGGGTGCAGCCACAGCTTTGATGGTGCTGTCCATGCGAAGAGATGGTGAGTTAAAGTTAGCCTCGTTGTTGAACTTCATGGTCAGACCAGCAACTTCCATATCAGTGGTGTGTGTCATTTGAGTACCCAGGAGTTTGCCATTGGTATTACACTTGGAAGAGAGGATCATGTCAACAAACTTGACTTCATAGGAGTGCTTGAGTTCTTCCTCTTCAAAGACTCCTGTCATTGCTCCTGTCAGCTCCATGTTGTAAGGCTCGGCCTTGAACTGGGCTTCATTCATAAAGTTTACCTCCATGACCTTTAGGTCATTTTTCACCATAACTGAGGCCATGTAGGGTTCCATGCTCACTGTGATGTCATGCATGTAGGAGTTTTTGTTGCTCAGGAAGTTGTCAGTCTTGGAGCTGAGGGTGAAGGATCTCAGAGTGACAGAGAGTGAGTTGCTATTTTCGGTCCTCATCTGGTTAAATGATCCAACAATGTTGTTGGAGAGGATCAGGCCATCTTCGTTCACTCGAAGGTTCACTAAATTTCTGGTGTTGATGTCAAAGAGGTTGCCTTTAAGAATGCCATTAAAATATACTTCTGTACTTGCCATCTTTCCTTCAACATTTAGCTCAGCTGTGTTCTCTTTGATGGCTCCCTTTGTGGTAAGAGACATGGTGGCACCATTGGAGTCAACTCCGCCATGGAAAACATTCTCAAAGGTCATTGGGCTGTACTGAGCAGTTGTTGTGCAGCTGGTGGTCAGGCCATTCATGTTCAGTGTCAGGGTGGCTTTGTGAGAAGCAAGGCTTGAAAAGATGTTCAAGGAAGCATCAGTGTTGATCTCCAAGCCGGATGGGTTCATGGACCCAGTGAGCAGAGAGTAGGCCCGGTTCACTGTGTCATCGGCTTGGTTTTCGATCCTGAGGATAGCCTGGCCTTCAAAGGCAGAGAACTCAATCTGGCTACGAATCATACGCTCATTGGCCTTGGTCACAGAGTCAGCCTGGGCGGTCAGCTTCACATCCTTGTAGCTAAGGCTCATTTTGGTGGTGTGCTTGATGGGCTCGCTGTTCATGTTGGTGTTGGACTCGATCAGAAGTTCTTCATTTGCATATGATGCCTTCACCTTGTTCACAACCTTCAGGATCTCAGAGGTCACACGCAGTGTACTCTCCAGTCTTGCTTCTTTCTTTACTGGCTCAACAGAGAAGGTGTGGAGATATGTAGTGCTGGCAGACACAGGTCCAATAGTCACGCTTCCATCTGTGTTAATATCTCCAGAGATCAAGGTGGTGTCAAGGCCAACCTGGGTGGTAATGGTAAGAGAAGTGTCCAGACCCAGTTGAGAGACAGCAAAAACATTGTACTTTCCTGTTGACATGATGTTGTCTGTAACAGCAATGGTTTCCTGCACACCAAAGCCAGTGTTCACGAGCATGTGGTCCAGGGAGCCATCAATGTTCATTTTCATGGTTTTCTCTGCAGTATCAGTGATTGCTGTAGTTCCTTTAAGACAGACAAAACAAAAATATCAATGAATATTGATATACTACTGTTTTTCTTGTGTGTACACAAACAACTGTTAAATTATTTAAAAGATGAAAAGAATAGAGCTCAAGTTACCCTCTGATGTGAAGGCGAGAACTTTGATTGGACTGTCAGCCATCATAGTGAACTTGGCCACATAGCTAGGAGACTCAACAGTGTTGTTACCAGCAGACACAGTTGCCTCCCATTTATAATAGTTTGTGTTGACCTTTGAGGTCACTTCCATCATTCCAGTCATGGGCAGGATGAGATCGTAATCAGCAGGGATGGTGAAAGTGGGGATGCTGATCTCCTTGGAAGGAATTTCCATTCCCAGTTGAGGCATGGAGAGACGTGGAGAGGTGACCACAGAAGGAATCAGCTCATCTGATGACTTGCCTCCCAGAGGCAGAGGGAGAGTGATGGTCAGACGGTCCTGGTTGAATTTGTATTTGAATGTGCTTTCACTGGTGAAAGAAAGACAAAGAAAATAAATTTGTTAAATTGGTCTGTAAGGCAAAAATTATTGATCTTATGTAACAATCATTAAGCTGCTGTTTTTTTCGTGGATTTGAGGTTTACTTACAGGTTCATGAAAAGGTTTTCAGGGATGGCAGGCATGGAGGGCATTTCAACATTTTCCAGATTGTTTCTCAGAATCTCAATATAGGGGACATCAGCTGTGATCTTGTCCATCCAGATATTGCTTGCCTATTAAACAAATACCGTATTATTCATTCTCTAGTCTTGAAGAGTTTAGTCAAAGTCTAAAGCCTAAAGTTTTTAAGTTTTTACCTCAACTGCTTTGTTGATGATATGACGCAGTTTCATGTCAGTCTTGACAACCTGCTGATCCATGACATCATCTACAAACTGCATGAACCAGGCCTGGAAGGCTTCAGTGTAAGGCACCAGCATCTTAGTCTCAGCATTCATGTTGGACAACAGCTGAATCTCAGCCTGGTCTTCACCTGAAATAGAAAAATAATTTAGCATTTTTACTTTCATTCCAGTGCTTGGAAAAACCTTGAATTCATAAAATGACTAGTTTTTGTATCATTTTTATTAATGCAAACATACCATATTTCAATACAACTGCCTGAATGGAGGAGGTCTCAGGGAGCTTCACATCACTTTTGAGCTCCATGGTGAGTCCATCAGTTGAGCTCATGGTAGCGGTGACGGAGGCATCTGTGCTCAGTGAGGGAACTAACAGCTGGATCTGCAGCATGCCATCAGTTGTGGCCTGAAGCCTATAAATAATTACAACAAAAGTGACTTAAGATTATGTATCTGGAGAAATATACCCAATGAGTGTCTTCCTTCAGGCAAGGTGTTCAAGTATCATTAAGGTAAAGTTTAGGTCTGGGCTGACTCACTTGGCACGGCCAATCAGAGAGATCTGTGGCACATTCTTGTTGGAGATCTCAAGAATGATGGATTTGCCCTTGGTACGGCTGTCAGTCATGCCAACCTTAACGCCGGCCTCAAGATCAAAGTCAGGGATCTGGACCTGAGTGGTGATGACATTCCTGTTCCTGTTGTATTTCATGGTGGCAGAGGCCTCAGTAGGCTCAGCACCTAAAGACAAAAAGTTATGAAAATCCTATTTAGCTATTTGTTTATGCAACCCAAAAAGAAAAGAGAGGTCATGCTGCTTAATGTAAAAAAATACATTTTTCATATTTCTACCCAAATAAGAAGATCTTACCTTCAGCTCTCAGGACCATGTTCAAAGAGTCAACCTCTTGGCGGCCATCCTTTCCTTCAGTGAGGAGTTCATAAGTGATGGTGGCTGTGTACTCAGAGACATCTTCAGTGGGCTTAATCTTCAGAGCAAAGCTGTGGAAAGAAAATGCAAGTCCCTGATAAGTTTTTGTATAAATCTTCAGGCAAAGCAGGATTATTTATAAAGTGCATTTCATCAGGAAAAAAAACAATTCAAATTGCTTCACTCAAGACATAAATACACGAAGCTATCTATTGCTAATAATCACTTAATTGTTATCTATCTTTTAACACTCAAATAACAAAATGTCCTTGATAATCATTATGTAGTCATCAGTGACACTAGTTTGATAAAATAATCACCCTAACTTTTTATTTCGAGTTATTCTTACCTGGTTGCTCCGGTCAGGGGGTAATAAGGGGCATCCGTCTTGCCACGAGTGTCAGCACGAGTAGTTTCTGTGCAGTACTGGATTCCAATGATTTTGTTGCACATGACTTCACCGTCTGTGTGTGGGATCATTACAGCATTACCACTGCCTACAATCTCCACCTTGTTGCTATAATAAAAGAAAACAGGGGATAAGTTTTTTTCTATGACTCAATAACATTACTTTTTTTGTTCATACCAATATTTCACAAAAAACCACACACATACAAAAAAGTAAAATATATATTATTTTGTACCTGATGGAGAAGAGCTTTGTGGTGCCTTGTGGGGCAGGGATGGAAAGCTTGATCTGTGTACCACTCAAGGCGATCTTAGCATTGAGAGAGCTCTCATGATACATGTTGGTGTGCATTTCAACAGCAGACACAATGAATTCAGGAACATGGACTCCCATCCTAGTTACAAACTCAACTCCAACTGATGGCATGAACACCAGCTCCTTCTGTGTCACGAAAACAGATCATCTTGTGTTAGAAAGGCTGAAGAATTATGAAGAATACATGACTGTATACAATACTTTTATTATCATTAATAAAATCATTATTAGATCCTTTCTGGGTTTCAGTACACTTATAAAAGGACTACCTCATAATACTAAAAGATATTATAAGTCTTTGGTAGAGTATTGAGGGGTAATGTTTACCTTGTTTGGAGCCATGTGAATACCTCCCTTGACACCAGGAGCGAAGGTTCCAGAGAGAGAAAATGTCAGAGGCAAGCCAGCTGTTGTTGGCATCATGAATTTGTTGTCCATGAAGAGGTAATGGGCATGGAACTCATTGTCTGTGTTGGACATCAGCATACCCAGGATCTAATAAAATGAAGTAACAGTCACTTTGAATTAGCTATCACTGAGGTAAAGAAAAAGAGCTGTCTATGTGTCCATGTTACTATTATTGTTATTTGGTAGCTGGAGGGGCATATTAAAGAAGACAACATGAGAACTGAACAGTACCTTGGTAGGGATGATCCTCATGAAGATATCTACATTCATCATGGCATTATCAGCAATAGACTTCAGTTCACTGCCCTTGATGTAACCGAGCTCAGTTCCCATGATTCTCAGGTAGGCCATAAACTCTGGGGATTCCTGACTCTGCAGATCCTTAACCAGTTTGTTGAAATTGCGGGCAACTTCTCTCATAAGATTCTCGGAAACCTTTGGAGGCAAAAGTTGTATTAATGTTGATGGTAACAGTGAAAAAAGCATAACTCAAATTTAGGGTTTTAAATGGGATAAAGAAATATCATATTCACCTTAATTTCTTCATTGTCCATGGGAGCAACCCATTTCCTCAGGATTTCTCTGAACTTAGGTGGCATCTTGTCATCAGCCCAGTACAGAGCCTTGGACAGGGTGTCAGGGAAAAATCCATTCTTTCCAAACAAAGCATCAATGGTTGGCTCAAAGCCCTTTCCTTCCATGCCGATCTGTCAGAATAGCAGTGTAAGTTTAAAGCATTACTGTAGTAATCCAGGCAAATTTTATCTTTTTTAATTGTTGTAGATAAAAACATCTCTCCAAGAATTTCTGAGAAATGTAAAAATTTAAGTGTATTGCATACCTCCCAAAGATCCATGTTGAAGCCAAAAGCTTTCAGGGTAGTCTCCAGCATCACCTCCCTTGGTAACTGGCTGCTGGGATCGAAGATGATGTTGCCCTGGATGCCGCTCAGCTTGTAGTTGCCAGATTTTGTGTAATCACTCTGTCCAGTGACCTCAGTATCCTCCAGAGCATCCACTATCTTCCTACCAAGCCTGGGGTAACAATAAAATTTGACACATTAGCTGAATATCAGCACTTAAAAGTTGTTAATTAAACTGCTGTCTATTGAAAGAGGCTTGGTTCTTACTCCTGGGTCTCTGCATCGGTGGAGGAAATTATGTTGTAGACATGGGAGGAGACAAAGGACTTGATCTGCATGTTCTGCTCCTGCTTCAGCAACTTCTTCACTATCTCAATGTCGCTGTCCTGAGGATTCCTCATCAGGGTCAGGTAAGCTGCCAGGCGCTTCTGCACTGCACCTTTGGGGTACTGGCTGACTCTCTGGAGGTTAGTGCGAACCTGGAGAGAAGACAAACTGTCACTTGTCTGGAAATATTCAAAGAAAAGCACACATTATGAATAAAGATACTAAGATACTTATTGAGGTGAGAATTAAGATTACCTCATCAGTCACAGACATGTGTCTGAAAGCATGGATGGCAGCCAGCTGCACAGACAGGGTGGTTGCAGGCTGTCTCATGCACTTGAGCAGGGTGGTCTTGATGGTTGGGTCAACAGCCTCCATTGCTTCTCCCATGTTTCCAACAACCTGGGAGGAAAGTTGTACATTTATAAGACTGGATTTTGAAAACCTTTTATGAAAGTGGTCAAATTTCACAGTTGGAAACTTACTCTCAAAGTCAGGTAGGTCAGATCCTTCTCTCCAGGGCAGTCAGCACCCAGAAGAGAGGCCATGAACTCATAGACAGCGGTGATCTCAGGGGTGACACCCTCAGTCTGGTAAACTCTGTGGAGAAAATGAGGCATTAGTGATTTATCTGAAAAAACGCCCATCAATTTAAGCTGTGGTAAAATACGTTGATATGTCTGTGTACTTACTTCTTGACTACATTGCTCAGAGCGTACATGATGGGTCTGCTCTGTTTAAACTGAGCCATGGCCAGCATATCCTTAACCATGAGGCGGGAGGGGTTAGGCAGCAGCCCCAGGGCATAAACGATAGCATCAATTTCAGGAGACTCCTTATCGTAGGTCCTGAGAACGTTCAGCAGGGCACTGTAGCACTCTGGGGTGCCGCACTGGACCAGAGCTTGGAATGTCAAAGGCACAGACACATCTTTCATCTCAACACCAGCAGATCCGGCAACATCAGCATTTAGGCCACGCAGCTCGGTCACCAGATGGTGGAAGAGGGTGGTACGTTCCTCGCCCTGGGTGGTCTGAGATAAGGTGTTCAACTTCTGCAGGGTGGCCATGACAGCCTCGGTGGTCTGCTTGATGGACTTGTCGTAAACCACATCCATGGGTAGAGACTTTATGTTATCCTCATCTACACAAAAAGTGCATCACAAATAGTTAGATGATGCAGAAAATGACAACACATTTTAATTTCTGTATTCTGGTTCTGAACATTTGCGCACTCACTGCGGTCAAAGATTCTGTCATTGATCTTGGTGGTCTCCCTCAGAGTCACGGTCTGCTTCACGAGGGTAGAAATCCCAAATTCATTCCTGATTGGGGATAAAAAGACAGGTCAGATATGGTGTTTAACAGAGAAAAAAATAGCATCTCAAATAACAATTTTAAAATGTGAAGAGGGAAGAATACATTGTGCAAACTATCGAATAAAGATTATCCTCATACCTACAGTTATTAACTGTCCTTTTAGTGTCATTATTATTATCACTATTATTATTATTTCACATCAATCTTTCCTTCAATTTTTTCTCAGCAATATTTCAAAGTATGACACTCAGCCCACTTTCAAGATGAAGTAAAAATTTTACCACAAATTACTTATCATTTTGATTCTCTGACATTAAATCAGTTCTTCTAACTCACTTGTGAGACAGGGGCAGGAAGATGTGTTTCTCTGTGCAGGTTCCGCTGACCATGTGCTTCTTCTGGTTGTCAAACTTGTAGTTGCAAGTCTGAGTGCTGTCAATCAACTTGGAAAGAGGGAAGTTCTGTTGGAGGAAACACAACAGCAATATGTTGTTAGTGTTGAATTAGAGGAAGAGTAGTAGCTAAAAAGGAGGTTTCTTGGGTGCTGCTTCTACATGAGCATTCATCGGTAGATTTATCCAGACTGATCTTGTGAGTGAAGTTGTTCTAAACATGTTTATTTGGAAGCTCTTCTGAAAACTGAGCGATGTAACTGATTCTATAAACTCTAGCTCCAATCAGCCAACCCTTTGCTGTTTCTTGTGATGGTGACAGTATTAGTCTCTCACCATGCCAGTGATGAGGGCCATGGGGCTGGTGTGCTGCCTGCGAGCGAAGAATTGGTCACATTTGGAAAGATCCCTGCTGACCGTCACATCAGTGGCGATGTCTTCTCTGGCATTGACAGTAAACTCAGTGGGGCAGATTCCATGCACGGTGGACTGAAAAAAAATGACAGACATCATTAACAACAAAGATACAGGGTAAAATGAATTGCAGAAGCCTGGGTGGTAAACATGTTTTTGTCCTTAAGCAGCCTCTTTGAATTATCAATAGATCTAAAAGATTACCTCCCTGTTATGAAAGCAGGTGAAGCCATTAGTGAGATAAACTTATCTCAGACTTTGACCTGAAGCTGAAGATAGTCATACTGAGGACATGATGTTATTGCAGAATTTATCACCTGTGATTGGGGAATCTTATCTGCCCATTGTGCAACTTGTTTATCTGTGCATTAAAATCAGCCCCTGCTTTCTGACTGTGTCCTGAATTGATCGGTAACAGCTGTAAACACTGACAAAACAAATGAGGAGGTAACAACAAAACAGCCGAAGTAGATACCATTTTCTTGTTCCTCTCCTCCTCCATCACTGGCACAACGAGAGAAGAAACGATTCCCCTCTTGATATTCAGGATGTTGACAGGCTCGTCATCCTCAGGGTAGAGTTTGACGTCAAGGTCTCCCTCAACGGTGATCTTCAGGGGGTTCCTGTTAACAGATTATGATTAACAATCAACCATTTCAGCTTGATTCTACATTTTTAGCCATTTTTATTATAATAACAAAATATTAATTCTTCAGGAATAAATGCAGAGAAGTCAACTCACTTGGCCATGGCATCTCTGAAAGCTTCAGCTCCAGCAGCAGGACGGTACAGAGAGTTTCCTTCCTCATCCTGGTCAAAGATCTCGCTCAGAGAGCACTCTGTTGTGCGCAGGACAAAGCTACACGTCTGGGGCACTTCAACCTCAACCTGTATAGCAAATCAAAAAGTGTTTTATGAACATTATTCTATTCAGGATCATTGCACTGCTGAACTAAGAGTCAGTGATTGGGATGTGAGACATACATTGCAGAAGACTTTTGGGCCGCTCTTGCTGTCAGTGGCTCCGTTCACGCTATTAATGGTCTCAGCTTCATAGTCATACACAAATCGCTTGAAGTTCTTGAATCTTTTGGACACTAAAAAGTACATAAAACACAAATTTAAGCACTGTTATATTTATATTTCATATACTGTTAACATTTTAATTTAATTCAATTAAAATGGAAAAAAAAAATTGATAATTGGTTAAAAATCACAATGAGAAAATTATTTCTCAGTCTGTTAAATTTATAAATAACTTACAAAAGCATGCTGGAGATTGTTCTTCAACACTTCCAACATCTTGTTCTGTAAAAGAAAAACAAAAGAAAACACATTTTCAATAGATTCTAAAAAGCACGATATTTAAAAAAGCTCAGATTATTTGATACTTAAATAACATATAATCTAAATTTCCAAATTTTCAGGCTCATTTTCAGGCTTTTTTTCCCTACATCTTTTATTTTTTGAGCTCCAAGTTTTGTGGTAATATAATCATTGAAAAACTACTGAAACATTCTTTTTGTTAACACTTCTTTTTGTTAACTAATTTGAAACATCTGATACTTGGAAACCAAATGGTTTAAATTTTCCAGTCCTTGTTATAAGCTATAATAAATAAATAAATAAATAAATAAATAAATAAATAAATAAATAAATAAATAAATAAGCAATCACACACTTCTCTCTAAGAAATATGAACATGTTAACAACAAGTATGTTCCAGAACCCTAAAAGCTGAGCAGAAATAAAGAAAAAAAAAAAATACTTACGGGCCAGTGCGTATGTTCCCAGCAGCAGGAAAAGGCAAATTTTAGTCCCCTCCATAGTGGGCTTTAAAAAAGCTCCTGGAGGCTTTAAGCTAGGGAGAGTCCTCCTCTTTCAGTGAAGACTGATTCTTCAGCTCTGCTCCTCTGCCTTTTATAGTCCTTCAGTCTTATTGTATGTGACTACTTGCAAATTTGTTGCCCTGGTTCCAAAGTCTGAGCGGTCCTTGTGGCAGGCCAAAGGTTAAAACATTTCACAAACGAAGACTTGTCTGTCAGCACTAGGTGGGGGTTGGACTGTTTGGTTACACCTTTTGTATTATACTCTGGATTTACTATTTAGGGTTATTTCACAGAAAAATAACACTGATTTTGGTTTCTAAAGAAGACATGAAGAAATTAATTGTCCTCTGAAAATATATCAGATTATGATCAGATAAATATCATATTTCCTGAATCATCAGTCTTTATTGCTTGATGGTTGTGCTCAAAGGGCAAAGCACTAATACACGAATAAAGTAATACCAACACAGTTAGAGGAAGGATTTTTATTATTTAAGTTTCTTTTCATATCAAATACTTCAAAGCTTTTGTTTTCAGTTAAAGTTGCAATAGTTGTGATTATATTTCAGATGAATCCCTTTTAAAGAAACAACACAAAGTAAAAAGTCTGTATCCTGAAAGCACAGTTTTTTTAATAATATTTTTTTTAAACAAAAAGGTTGTACTTTATTGTCTCTTAATGCTCAACAAAAAGACCTCTTTCTGAAAAGCCTCTTTAAAAGGGTTCAGAAAAAACCTTTGCCCCATGAATGCTAAACGATATGAATCATAATGACGCAGAATTGAAACCTGGGTCAGTTGCTGCCTTTGTTACCTCATGTGTTATCACCACAAACCTGCGCATGTCATTAAGCTGTTTGTTTTTATGACATTGTACCTCTTTTAGTTTTGTGTCATGTTGACTTAAAAGTTTCAGTGACCTTGTACATTTAATATTAAATTATAAGAACAGTTAACTAGGTAAATACCTAAATTCCTGTAAGGAGTTCCAGCTCCAGTGGCCTGGTATTGAAAAAATCTCAACTACTGTCTATGGTAACAGTTAAGAGTATATATAAAAAGGACAGCAGTATCAATAAAAGGCTGAAGAGGGGACAGGTTTGTCAGATTTCTTTTTAAGGAGACTGACAACGCTCAAAATTTAGCAACAAATGAATGGAGTAAGCTAGGCTAACGTGATTTACTGTTCAACCTTTGCAACAGGTTATTCTCTGCTTTCTATAAATACTGAAGTAAAAATAAAAAAAGTAAATTTCAATATTTACATTTTTATGCATAAAAGCAACTAAAACTAGCTTAAGTTGACCCTGTAAATAGTTTAATTAATTGTCAGATTGAGGAGGTAAGCTTGGCTAACTTGTCATGAAACATTGTGGCTGGCAGGCTATTTCCCGCTTTGTAATTTACAATAAAGTCACTGAAAGAGAGACACTATGATTTATTGAATGTCTTAAATATATAAATGCAACAAAACAAGTGTAGGTTCACTGTGAAAATGGCTAAGGGCCAAGTACTGTTTTAGAGTTAGCATTTGGATGTTTTGTTGCTATGGAGAGACGCTAGCTAAACAAAACAAAGCACTGGTCTAATGTTAGTAAAGAAGAAATGTCAACTAATGTCACAAAAGACAAATCGACTGTATTTTTCAAATTTTACAGTCATAGTTGAAATGATAACAAGACTAGTTTGCTAGTTTAATACATAGTATTACCTTTACCAGCTGTGAACTGGTAGGTGAGTGCTGTTTGCATGATGTAAGAGCTGTTAGTTTGATGTAAGCTAAGTGATTTACTGCATGGTATCTTCCTTTAACATCATAGCTGGACAACCTGTAATTCTATTTGTGCATCCTGCTGTGACTTTCAAACTTCTACAATAGTTCAAAATAAGCTCCGCTTAAACCAAACAAAAACATACTATTCTCCAATGGACAAGTTTACATCTGATTTCAAAATACAGAAATTCAGTCCTAAATGACTGAAGTGTTGTTAATTTCTTACTTTGTTGTATTGTTTAACTTTTTTTTTTAATCTAATTTAAGGTTATTTTAAGTATTATCTATGTGAACAAAAAAAAAACCCTGAAATGATGCCTAAAATTTTTTTGAATGAGAAAAACAGTTCCTTTTTTGTAAAATTCTCTGGATTTAACAGAAAAAAACAGCACCTTATCACACTTGGCTCACCTTTCACCTCCATAGAAAAGCCTGTGGTAGTGGTTTGATCAGGTATAAAGCAACTCGAGATAAGTTAATCAGGCAGGAGAAGACTGTCTGACATTGCATAAGAGTCACAATGGCCCCGGGTACATTGATTACCCTTTGTGGAGAATACCGCATTGGAGCACATTGGCAAATTGAACGCTATACATAATAAATGAATGTGTTTTTTATTATTATTATGTTGTTCCTCTTTTCAGTGAATACAATTACTGACATTTCTTGTGTTAAATTATCACAAAAAAACTAGTTTCTTAAAATCTCTCAAAAAAGATACACCTACCAAAATAAATAATCCGCTCTTAACTAGAGTTGATAAGCCAGTTTAGTGATTAAAACATTCTGGTCGACACAAAATACAGATTTAAGAGAAACTGTACATAATGAGGCATCTGCTTTTATATGACAACATACCAAATCAAAAACTTGTGAGTCAGATTAATTTTTGCTTCTCCCGAGGGACTCCTGAGCTGAAGCCAAAGTTCATTTTATGACACAGTTCATCAGCTGTACTTAAAGCACTTGGGTCCACTGTGTTGTGAAAGGAGTGAGAACTGGATGGATAAATATAGCTACAGTGATATACACTGTAAGACTTTTGACCAATAAATGTGGACCAGGAGTATCAGATGACAAAATGAAAACAACAAAATTGAAGACTAAGAGAAATTGTTGGTATTCTTAAGACATGGGTTCTTAATAAAATGACAGAGGTAAAAAAAAAGTCAGCAAGTTGAAAAAAAGAAAGCGTTAACTTGACATTATCACTCTAAGTTGTTTTTTCTTAGATTAGCACCTTTAAGAGTGGGTTTTTATGATTTAATTCTTTAAACGTAAACCTACATTGAAAGCTAAGTCTAAAGTACATAGCCCAATGCTGGCTTGTTATCTAAGTTTGATTTTTGCAGACCCTCTTAGGATTGGCTGGAGCCAGACACATCATCGCTTGAAAGTTCACAGAAAAGTCTGTGGTTAAAACCGTGATGTAGATACATCATGTTCTAAAAGCTGTCAGCTTCTTTCTGGCTAAAAAAAAAAATAAGGGACGAAAGAGACGATCAGTAATGATTTTATGTTAAGATGAAAAAATGCATTCAGAGCCCTTCATTTTTTTTTACTTCATTTAAATAACATCACAATGGGCCCTACTTTTCATTACATTGCAATATAAACCATAGAAATATTAAAATATGCAAGCATAGATTCATTACGTTATATTAATACTTGATAGTTAAATTTTTTCAACATTTATGTATACCTCAACATGAATATAACTTCAACTATACCATTATAACTCTTACTGATGCGATTTTTTCCACGCATTTGTGTATACATTTGTGGATCAGCTCACACATATTTTGGATTTAAGCTTGCATTTGTGGATTCATTTACACACACAAATAATTTTGCTACAATAATAGCTCCATTGACAAAATGGTAAGAATTCAAAAACAACCATGATCTTTCCGTATGAAAGAAACTCAATTCTTATCTAGCTTGCTAGCTGGACTGTCTTTAATCGCTACTGGCTTCACAGGTCATGAAAAGTTTCGCCTAATCCTCTGAAGTTACTTTGCCATCAGTGGTTTTGGAAGCAGCAGCTACCAGGGATGGTGAAACAGGTGTTTCTGGTGAGTGAACAGGCAGGTAGCCTGTCATCATTAGTGCCTGGTAGCTAGGTTGCTTGTATGCTGGGCTAAAGTTAGCTGAAGCTTGCTTGTGCACACAAAACTTTCGATATTTCACACTTCCAAGTAACCCTCATAACAAAAATTATTTTGTCTTAACCCAAAATATTTACCAAACTCAGCCCTAACCTTGACTTGTAAGAATGGAAAAAAAAAATCTTCAGTATTTAAATTTCTGTTAAGAGTGACAATGTGCTACCAATGCAAGTAACATAACAGTGTTTTGCTGTGCTGGCTAACTTCATAAAAATGCCAAAAATTAAAAAATGTAATAATATAGCTACTTATTGGGTTATTAACTGCTAAATACACATTTTGGTTAATTGCATCATTGTGAAAGCACCTACTACACTTAACAGTTTCTAAATCTTGTATGTAGTCTGCAGGTGTGTTTAAGGGTCAAGTCAGTGTTTTCAATCTTTTTAACCTGAAGTAACTGTAACCTGCTCAAAATTCACCAGATTACAAATGCTAAATGTGACAGCATTAGATAAGGATGTTCTGATTTATTTGTATCTTCCTGAAATCTGTATGCACTTAAATATTCTAAAATTTATAGAACCTTACATAAGAGCTTCTTGAACTTTGAAATTGTTAAAAGGGTCTTAAAATGATTAATTAGAGCATTGTGGCTACTAAATTGGCATCACTGAAGAGATTCAGTGATGCAAAATTACATTTTCTCTGACTTGTTTTTGTTTGTGTGTGAGAGCTGTGGAGAAATTGTTTTAACTTGAACAAAGGTCCTTAAAAGGCAATAATGTGTCTTTCCAACTACCAAAAGGCCATTTAGGCTTTAAAAATTATAATGTAATTCATTTATTCACAGAAAGCTTACTTAAAAGAATCTTTTTAATCCGTACCAAATATACCATGGTTAGCTTTTACCCTCAAAAACTTGTTAGTTGCTGTAAATAAAGCATATTACCAGATGTGATAAGCTATTGAAACTCCAGTGAATTACACACGATAACACTAGACCAACAATCTCTTGTCTCAGTGGACTTTTTGACCTTTCAGAGCACAGCTCTATTTAAACACCTTGAATGAAGCCTCCATTTGATTAATTTCCTTCCACTCAAAAAAATCCCTGTCAATGAATCCACATGCTCATTACTAGTACATATACAGATTAATGTATTAAAACTCTTATAAATGTTGTTGGTGTGATTCCACCTGTTCCACATTGTCAGACTTCTTTACAAAAGACAGTTTTCTTCATTAAGAGGGTTTATGTGTACTGTTTATTAAATATCTAAGCTGTAATCCTTAGAGCTCTGTCCTAACAGGACAGTATTAACCAACAGTTCTAATACCTCCTGTAAAATGTCATCATGTAGTTGTCTCACCTGCACTTTGTTACGAAATAAGTCTTAGACTTGTTGTTGTGCAGACTCATGACTGTGTTTATGCGGGGAGTTAACCTGTGGTTTTTCTAGTCTGGGAGCTGTGTATTCAAATTAATTACTCAAGGCACTGAGAGCATGACTTTACTATTTTAGATGTATGCCTGAGGTGTATCATTTCTAGATGATGCTTTCCAAGTTTGAGAATTTTTCCTTTTGCTTGCTTGATGATTGATGATTTTGATTGGTAACTGCAATAATCGTTAACCATGGCAATTATTCACAAAAAAGTCATTATTCAGTATATTCATGGTGGACTAGTATACTGGTATTGCTTTGTGTGAATTGCATCACACATGGGTGACTCTGTGCTATCTTGCTAGCTTGTTCACTGTGAGGCTAAGGTTAGCCACTGCATAGCCTTGGAAGACCAACTGGAGATTAGTTCAACCCCTCCTCAGTACCCCCAGGCTTCTACAAACACTGGCATTGTTAGCAGCGGGCCCTGTTTTTGGGGCCCCAGCTGGTAAGTCTCACTAATCCCGCTCTGTCTCTCCTGTTGGTCTTTCACTGCTAATGCTGAGCCAGGGAAAACTAGGAGTGGACTTCAGTCTACTTTGGTCTCTACAGTCCATCCAACCTCAAAATAGAACTGTTAACCACCCAGTCCCTCTCAAATAAATCCTGTGTCATTCACGACCATATCTTAGATAAGAACATTGATATGTTTCTTACTGAAACCTGGCATTAGCAAGAAGCTTACTCTGTTTTGAATTAAGTCTGACCTCCTGGTTACAATTACTTGGAAAGAGCCCGTCTCATTGGCTGTGATGGCATCCCAACCTTTATAAACTGCAGTGACCTGAAAATGACCCTGCCTGACCTGTCCATTTTTAATGTCTGCCAATCAAATACAAACCCCCTTTCCCTCTGACTGTTCTTCTCATTAACTGGACACCCTAATCAAACCCAGCATTCATCTCAGAGATGAATGAACTTCTCGCCTCTCTCTGTGCCACATCTGTAAACACTACTACTACACCCTCCTTCCATCCTGCTGCTGAATTCCTACAATTACTGTACTGTCTCAGCCTCAAACAACATGTTGACATCCCTACACACAACACAAGGCACATAATTGACCTAGTCATTACTGCCTCTGCCCCCATCACAAATATGCTGGTTTATGATATAGGATTGTCAGATGACAAAATAATTTTACTAGAATTGGAATTGACTCACCACACCAAGCCAAAATGCCAAAGTCCATTACTAAATCAGTTGAATTTTACAATAACACTCTTCATTCCCCAGTCAAAACACACTCACCTTCTCACTGTCTGCCTCTCTTAAATCAGCTGGGTGTGTACTTTAGTGGCACACTGCAAAATCGGGACTCACTGTTCACAGAGATGTCTACCAACCACATCAAAAGGCCTATTCAAAGTTACAGTTGGGAGCAAAATTATTCAACCCCCCACACACCCTAGGTATATTTGGCTAGGTCAGAGCATTACAATTCTCTGATCACACAAACCTGGAAGCATATGAATACTGTTAATTTATTGCAACCTAAGTCTCCTAACATCTCTTCAAATCTCATGACTTAAAACAGCTTAAAAGTAATATGTTTTGCCTGAAACCCCAACACACCAGGGGGGTTGAATAATTTTGCTCCCAACTGTACTGAAACAGGCACAGTCACAGTTCTACTCCAGTATCATCAATTTAAGTCCTGGAAACTCTTATCAGCTTTTCTCCACTTTAAATAATCTCCTCAAGCAACAGACTTTTTCCCACACCAACACCACAAAACAGCAGTGCAACAGCTTCTTCACTTTCTTCAGGACCAAATTAACATTATCATCTCTTTTCTCTCTAGCACCCCTGCTACATCGGTTCCCACTGCTGACCCAAAGCTTGGAACTCTCCAGCCTCTTTGCTGCATTGCTAACATCTCTGAGCAAGAGGTTAAGGACATCTTCCACAAGATGAAACCTTCTTCTTGTGCCCTGAACCCTCTTCCAACAGCCCTGGTCAAGTCAAACATCTGTGCCCCTGATCATCCAAGTCATCAACCACTCATTCCAGGCTGTTTTTTTTCTATCTGCTCTTAAAACTGCTAAGATCAGACCCGTTCTCAAGGATTCACCTTAGACCCAGAAGTCCTCTCTAGCTACAGGCCCATCTCTAACCTCCTATTCCTGTCCAAAGTGCTGGAAAAAGTAGTTTCTGCTCATCTTAAGGTGCATCTCAACTCACACTTCATCACCACAGCATATGGATGTGAGAAACATTTCTACGAGGTGTAATAATTTTTTAAAGTTTGACCGCATCCTATCTGGAATGAATAGAGAGGCGGAGTTTTTGACTTGTACTGCAGCCAGCCACCAGAGGGGGCATTTTTTGTGGCGACCAGAGTGAGATGACGTCCTTTTTTTTTTTTTACAGTCAATGCGCTCTGCCCACAGCACCAAAGCAGCTCTTAAATGGCTCCCTCTATCTCAAAGAGCTACTCACACCACAAACCTCAGCTTTGGTAACAACTACCTTCTTCAGCCCCCCAGGACCAAGCTCCATACCATGGGAGATTGGGCCTTCTGCTCAGCTGCTCCTCACCTGTGGAACACCCTTCCTGACCACCTGAGAGCTCAGCAAACAGCTGACTCCTTTGAGTGCACAGGCATGGTCCACTCCTCTTTGGCATGTTTCAGAGCGGTGTGCTTTGGCTCAGAACACTTAATGCATGAGCATGTGGACATGTTCCCAGCGACCACTCCCCTCGACAGTCATTTTAAACAATGGCAGACATGTTAGAGGGCAGACCAAAACAACTTATAATAAGCCAAAAAGTATCTATCTATCTATCTATCTATCTATCTATCTATCTATCTATCTATCTATCTATCTATCTATCTATCTATCTATCTATCTATCTATCTATCTATCTATCTATCTTTTTTTAAAAAAAAAGCTTTCCATTGAAAGCTTTTATTCTGTGTGTGTGTGTGTGTGTGTGTGTGGGGGGGGGGGGGGGGGGGGGGGGTTGTTGTTCTTTTATTTTCAACCTGTTTTGATCTTGTTTTACTTTGTAGCATTTTGTGATCCCGTGATGAAAAGTGCTGAAAGTGCTTATTATTATTATTATTATTATTATTATTATTATTATTATTATTATTATTATTATTATTATTATTATTATTATCTTCAAAAAACAATGGATGACATCACTGAGACTCATAGACTATAAAACAATATGTCATCTGGCTGGGCTCAAAGTGACATTGCCACAAAAACTGCTCCCCCTGGTAACTTGCTGCAGTATAGCTAAAAACCTCTGTTTCCCTTTTCATTCCGGATTGGCTGTGGTTAAACTTTGGAACATTAATACATCTGTTCCATGTTTCAGTGTGATCAAGTCCTTTTTTTTCTGAAAAGTTCCTTTTTCATTAGCAATAAGGCGTTAAAAACAAGGTTTTATGTCACACTTCACGATCGTCACAGCTGCCATTCTTGTGCCATTTTTTTAGGAATAGTAAAATACGTTGGGAAGGAGAGTTAAGAAGGGATTAGAAACTTTTGAAAGAAAAAAAACAGCTTTTATTTGTCACCCGGCTCCACTTAGATTCTCTGCTGTGCATACTCTGGCTGCACAATGGCAGCGCCTCTCACGGGGGTATTTTGGCTTCAAAACCATACAGTGGTAAAAAGTGGAGCCATATTGTTCATTCCAAATACAGTCTATGCTGAGACTACATCAGTGTTTCCTACAGTCTAAGTTTATGACACCTAACGGCAGCTTAAAATCATTGCCCTACTTACAGGCTGGTATCTTCTGGTATCTTCAGGGACTGTTGGATAACATGTCCTTGTACTGTAAAGCAGAGAAAGCCAAAGATCAAAGGTTTAACACTGTTCCTCAAAGGCAGTCATATAAGTAGAGAGATCTACAAACCTATGTTTGCTGAGAGTTAAAAAAAAAAAAATGATAAAAAAAACATTAAGAGTATATCTAGCAATTTTATCTGACCTGTGTGAACTAGTGTGGTAATTTAAGAAGCCTTTTGCTGATTATAAAGTTTTACACTTCATTAACAAACCTATCAGGGTATATTTTCACGTGTTGGATTAATAAAATCCAATCCATATTCACTGAAAAAAAATCTCTGAAATGAATTTGTGCAGATGTTCTAGTAAAGAGCTGACCTCTTATCTGATTCAGTGGGAAATGCATTTAATTATATTGCTTTTAAACCAGTATAACTAATACTAAAGTTGAAAATTTGTATTCTACAAGTTTAATAAACAGATACAAAAATCCTAAGTAAAATCCCAGCTAGAGAGGGACTTACAGTCATTGTGGAGTATGGCCATTAAAGGAAGGAAGGGTTCCACAATGTGCAACATGTTCTTAATATCCTACATAACCAAAAGGATGACAGGGATACGGCTTTTGTCTCACTAGATGCAGAAAAGGCCTTTGATGGGATAGAATGGTCCTATCTTTTTTTGATGACATTGCTTGATTTGGATTTGGAGAAAAGTTTTGTAACTGGATTAAAGTGCTACATCTCAATCCCACGGCTGAGGTACTAGCAAATTAAACTATATCTAAGCCTTTAAAGATCACAAGAGGTTGTCCCCGAGGTTCACCTTTATCACCACTTTTATTTACTTTAGCCATTGAACCCTTAGCAAAAACAGTTAAAGCTGATAGACAACTACTGTTCAAGGGATTAAAATAGGTAACAGGGATCATAGAATAGCTCTTTTTGTGGTTGACATTATTCTGCTTTTTAAAACAACTAAACATGCCAATACCAACACTGTAAGATCTGAATACCCGGATATAAATTGAACGCCTCTAAAACATCACTTTTATGTTAAATGAAAATAAGAGAAAGTGTTGACCAAAACACATTTATTTAAGGTATCCAATAGTTTAACCTACTTGGGCATTAAAATAATACCACAATTAGAAAACATTGCGTCAACAAACTACAAACTTATAATGGACTCAATGTTCAAATCAATAGAAAGATGGATGACTTTCAAATCTCTATGTTGGGGAGAAAAAATATTCTGAAAATGAACATACTACTCAAATTCTTAGTTTTGTTCCAAAATATCCCTTTGACACCACCAGACGGAATGTTTGTGAAAATATCATCACTGATCACAAATTTATGTGGCGAAAGAAATATCCTAGAATTTGTCTTTCTTTGTTGTACCTTCCATTTGACACAAGGGGGTTGAAATATCCAAACCTTTATTGGTACTACCTGGCTGCACAGCTGAGATCTATAATGTTCTACATTTCTACAAGAAATCCTCCATTATAGATGGATATAGAGTTAGTCTCCGTGAAGTTATTCTACATTTGTAACAACACTTATTTAGGATTACTTCAGTATAATCGGCTGATGCAGATTTATGTAACCCCTGTTAAATTAAATAAAAAATATATAAAAATCTCTCCCTCGCCCACCCTGGGCAGTACTGTGTTTCCTTCCTTCCTCTACCAGAGGCCTGGGAGCCTGAGGGTAACCCCACTGAGAGAGGATATATGGACTTTTGAAAGCAAGACTACATCTGTCTATAGCTTTCTATACTTTCTGCATTTACAGATTTTAGGAGAGATGTATGTGTGTGTCAAAGAGGCAGGGGTGTTGTGTTTATACTTTTGTTTGTTTATTAAAGATGTTTTTTTTTTTTTTTTCAAAAGTCTTCTGTATTGTTGTTCAATGTGCAATGTGCAGACACAATTTTGATGTTTGAACAACTTGACATGTACATTGAAAAGTCAATAAAGACACTGTGAAAAAGTAAAGAGCTGAATTTTAAAAGTAACACTGTACACCAAATCTGCCATCCAGGTCTTTATACAATTATTAACTACCATACAAATGACTTAAGGCCACTACACTAATGAGTGAAACAGACTGCCACATTGACCAAAAGCCTCAGTCTCTGACTGGCACTGACTTGCTCACTTTTACAGCCTTGTAACGGAAATGGCATATGGCAAATGCTGCAGTGACCCCTTCTGGCTGTGTGTAGGTAATTTAAACCAGCCTTCTGTGAGCAGGAGCAGGTTTTTCTTTTCTCCTGATATCAGGTGTATCACAAAAAAACTAGCTGATGAAGAAACTTTTTTTTTTAATATGCCTCTTTAAACTGTAATACTAATGTACATATACTTCAGTCAAAAAAGAAATCAGATGGATATGTTTTCCATCTCCTTGGAAATTTTCCCATTTGCAAAGACTTACATATGATTGTTAGGCTAATCAACACACAGTATCCTGACATTGCCTGTCATTTTCCTGTTCAGCATAATATTGTTTTAATTTCTCCATTTGCAAATTAACATGGATAAAGAGCAGATTAAGCAAAGGTCAGCAAAATGCATGTGAAAACACTGTGAAGATGTGGAGATCCTAAGTTTTTTATCCTGAAGCCACATGTCAAGGTTCATCATCCCTGAAATTCACAAGCTATGTTTAGAGGTCTGACAGTTTTTCTTCAACCAAATTAAAAAAACATTCTGATAAGAGTTGCTAATGTCACTGTTTTTTATGGACTCTAAGGTGGCAAGTGGTTCCTTAAAGCACTTTTTGGGGCATTACATACTACATTTAATCCTACATTTATGAGATTTTATACTGTCCATGACTGCACGTGACTGTCCAAACACTACAACAATTTATTGTGTTATTATACTATATTATTATGTTATTATATTATATTATGATACGTCTTGATGGTCTAGCTTCAGTTATTACAAATGTCAGTCAGAATAAAATGCTAGTATTCCTTTTGGATCAACAGACCACAAGACCAGTAGTCTCTAATTTTAACTTGCAGCTCAGTTTTTATTATACTAAAATTTACTATTTTTTCCTAAACAAGTTAAAAACCCATTAGAGTAAGCTGAACTAAAGTAATTTGAGCTACCTTCTTATAGTATAAGATGCTTACACATACTGTCATTTACTTGACATGTTCAGTTTAAAGGACAAAAGAATTGTATCAAAATTAGTGGCTTATTTTATAACAAACATTTATTTTACATTTTTCGTATGTGAATTAAAAGCTAAATTTGACAACTCATGGTTGTGTGAGATATTTTGCAAATATATGTTGTTGGCATATATACATTATAAAGTGTGGTTTTATTTCCATGCTAATAAAACTGTATTTCCATTTTACCAGGAAGAATTAAATAGATTTCAAGACATGCCCTTGTCAGGAAAAAGAGTAATTACTGTTGCATTCTTGTATTTTGAATATTACAGGCACAGGAAATACATGAACATGTCAGGACGTGACCACAGGAGATAATGAACACGACAGAATGGTGTTCAATCAATACACTTTATTAAATGCAT
The DNA here is from genome assembly GCA_030710495.1 of Labroides dimidiatus. Classification (NCBI taxonomy): domain Eukaryota; kingdom Metazoa; phylum Chordata; class Actinopteri; order Labriformes; family Labridae; genus Labroides; species Labroides dimidiatus. Next base: position 12,993,189 of record CM061158.1, read on the forward strand.
CTCTCAAACAAACAAAAAAAAAACATTGAAAGTAGACTTCAAGACATTATACATCATTTCATCTTTATTGCATGTTATACCATTTATTTTATGCTTAAATAAAACATAATATGAAACTTCGACAGTTTCAAAACCTCATTTAAACTTTTGTTGAAACACAAGCTAAGCTCATTAAAAGAGTTTACTGGAGATGTACAATCATAGATTTATCTTAAGTATTTTACCCTTGACTTGGACATAAATCTTGAGCTGAGCAGTAGCCTGTTGCAGACAATCAGAAATGGTACGATTGAACTGATTTATAACTGATCTGACAACACCAAGAATGTAATCAACAGCATCCTTCACAAACTCAGTGTCCAAAGCTTTGTTTGCACATTTGGTGACTGTCCTCATTAATCTGGCATATTCTTTATAAAAAGCATTAACAAAGACAGCAAGGGCATCAAGAGCATCAGAATTAATGGTGTCAACAAACTCCTGAGCTTTGTTTACATAACTTTTAAGGGTGTCAGCTAAGTTCTCCAGAACTACATCTAGACTCTCTGAATGTTTCAGAAGACTCAAAATATGGTTGAACATGTCTCTTACCCTTTCTCTTATTTCATCAATTGTTTTTGCACTAGCCATGACATCACCAATGGGCATTGTGACCTGTATCTCACTAAAAATGTCCATTACAGTGCTGAAAGCGTATTCTACTTTGGCACTTACAAAGTCGAGTGCTTTCTCTAGCCAAGTAGTAACACTGGTTGTCATCCTATTGATCACCTCAATGAGGGAGAACATGTCCTGAGAGCCAGGCAATCTGACCTGAGTCTCTCTCAGAAAATTGATGGTAGCATCCAGGAATGACTGAAGAGTTTTCTGGTGCTGAATAATGGTGTTCCTAAAGAGAATAGACAAATGGCTCGGATGTGTGGTGTGGTCATTCACAATTGTGTGGGCCTCCTCAATGTAGTAGACAATAATGTTCTTTAGCTGAGCAGCATATCTGGACAGGTGATATTTCTCAGCAAAGTTAGACATACTAGAAGTGATAGCTGGAAGCCTTTCTTGCAGTCCACTGAGCATGATGTCAGGGACCTCCATGTTTATCATCATCTTCAGATTCATTCTATCAGTGTCTCTGACAGAAGCTCGAATGGTGACGATATCTACATCCTTTCCAGGTTCAGACTGTTAAAAAAAAACAAGAATATGAAATATGATATATAACTCTTCAACTTTCTATCATTGTGAAAATGCAAAACAAGTTTGAGATACTTACAGCATATCGGCTATAAAGCCTGGCATTCATCTGAGCTGGGACCCTGCCATGGAGCTGAAGACCAAGGAAGCCAGTAGATGGAATTGAAATAGTGCAGCTCATTCCATCTTTGCGGAAAGCATAACGTACATTGATGTCAGTGAAACCAGGGCTGGTTATGTCCATGCTAAGGGTGAGACGGGAGTCACTGTAGAGAGTAGGAAAAGATTGTTCACTTTTCACAGAAGGCAACTTTACCCAAGAAGCAAATAGAGTTACAAAAGCGAAATCCACAACATGTAGCATAAACCAAATTTAAACTTACATCGGTGTATGGGAAAGAATTTGTTGAATGTCCATAGTCAGATCACTATGGGTGAAAACTCCTTTCCCAGTCAGTGTTAGTCCAGAATCCTCAAGATTTAGGGTAACAGAAGCTGTTTGAAAACAAGGACTTAAGTTAAAAATGTCTGTTTCTGTGTTCACCATATGAGACAGTTGTATTTGCTGAGAATAAATAAATAAATAAATAAATAAATAAATAAATAAATAAATAAATAAATAACTTACAGTCCATGTCATATTCCAAGAAGGTAATGTCAGAGGTGGCAGATGACTTAAAGTCACCCTTGAACACCAGTGTATTGCCATCCACTTCAGCTGCCATGGTGGTGGTGTAAAGTGGACTGACAAGCTTTGCATTTGTTGAAATCTTCTGTGTTGCTGCTGTCACTTCGACAACAGTTTTCTCAGAAAAGGTGAGGTCACCTAGGCTGCTCAGCTGAGATATGTCAATCTCATTATCAGTATTCAATACAGACTTTGGAGTGAAGTCAGTGGTTGTCTGAACAGTTTGCTTCCCACTGGTGTGAAAACTGAACAGGTTTACCTCGTTGTTGCTGCTATACTTCAGCACTGCATACACACGGCTCAGAGAAGCTTCAACTTCAAGACTCTCATTTACATCCAGACCAATGACTTTGGTTGTGTCATAGTTAAGATTGGCATCAGTGAAAATCTTAAACACTGAGCGCAAACCGTTATTGTTCAAGAAGAGAATGCTCTCATTATCCAGTACTCCAAAAACTAGACATTCTCCAAGCACAGTGCTGTCCATATTCATCTTAGTTGTTGACTCCAGGGAAATATAATCAAAGGTTCCCTCCAGCTTCAGATTGTGGTCTATTGCTGTCTTTCCAACAGCCTTAATCACTGGGATGCTGAAATCACCCTTCAATGTCAAGGTGGACACTACATTTGGTTTGGTCTTGGTGTCAGCAGCCAGATTTTGGTTTGCCTCCAGGTTAAAAATGGGCATTGTAATCTTTGCTGCTGTAGCCACAGAGACTGCAGTTTCAAATGTCTCAGTGCTCACACTAATGGTGCTGTCATGAGTTCCCTCAATGTGTGAATTTTCAAGGGACAGAGAGTTGGCCAGCTTGATTCCTCTTCTAGTGGTTAGGCTTGTGGTGCTGTCTAATTTGGCTTTCAGACTTTCATACACAGAGGCTGTGGTGGCTCCCAGACGGAACACAGTATCATCCCCAGTATACAGACCAGCATTGGCATTTAAATTAATGATGTTAGACTTGAAAGACAGATCTGTGATCAGATTACCTAGAGAGGGGACCTGAATCATTTCAGTAAGTTGGGTGTCTTGGCTTTTCTGGTAGACTAACTTAGCACCAAAATTCACAGCCTGCTCAGTGGTTGTCAAAATGTATTTCAGTCCAGTTTGCTCATAAAAATTCATATCCCGAATAGCTGGGGTTGGCAAATCAATAAATGGAATGTTAATGCCAGGAATGTTGATGGGCTTGGTCAGGAAATCAAGATTTGCCTCCCCTTCTACTGCAGAAAAGATGGCAGTCTCCATCTCATTGTTCTCTAAAGTCAAGTTCCAGAGGACTTTGAACTGGTTTAAACGGGCTAGAGCCACAGTGTTCATACACTGTGTGTCATGCCTGAAGGTTGCAGAGTAATCATTTTGCAGATCAATTTTAAAGGTCATGTCATCATTTACATTAACCTTGGAGTTTCCCTTGTTCTGTAGGCTAAACAGAAACTCCCTTGGACAAAGAGTGACGTCAATCACATTGTATAGGGCTCCATTGACAATACCAGTCAAATCAGCGCTATGGGTCATCTTCAGCTCAAGCTTCATTTCATGCAGAGTTGGGTTGATTATGACTTGTAGATCACTCTTGAGAGAATTGTCTTGAGAGTTGAGAGAGGCAGTACCCTGATTATCTACACTTATTGTAATAGAGGTACCTTCCTGGCGTGCAACAGCCTTTTGAGTAACAGATGTCTCACCAGCAAGACCCATGACTGGTAGGTTAAGCACATGCTTATAGGAAGTGTCCATAGTGGCAGATAAACCACCATCAGTAGCTAAGAAAGCTTCATTTAGAAGTTCAGCATCATATGGTCCTGTGGTGGACTTCACTGTGGTCTTTGCTGAGACCTGGACTGAGAAGTAAGAATATGTCACTGATACATCGTGGTCTACTTCAAGAAAACTGTGACTGATCTTAAGGGTCTCTGCAGCAATCAAACGCCCCATGGGAATAGCAAGTCGTGCAGTGGAATCCAGGTTAAAGTTGAGGATTTCAAAGTTGGTTGATGTACTTTGGGAATTCAGAAAAGCTGTGAGCTGAGGAGTGCTATCGACATCAAGAGAGCTCTGGACTTCAGCTGCATTCCTAATAGTGTAGTTGGGTGTGTTGATTTTCATCTCACAACTCAGTTTACCAAATCTTGGAATTACGATCTCAGTAGGAATTTCTGGCAGCTTGAATAGTGGCAGTTGAAGAGTCTTAACAAATTTATCTGCTTGAACATCAGGAAGGGTGGGGAAAGAGAACTCTGGTATGGTGATCTCTGGAAGTGAAAGCTCAGGCAAGGTGGGAATGTAACTCGAGGTCAGGTCTTCAAATGAAGCAGCTATTTCAAAAAGCTTTGTCTGGAGGTTGAAAAGATAAGCAATCAAGTCATTGAATGTCTGCTGGACTTCATTCATGGTGATGGTGGTTGCTTTTACAGTGTAGAAACCCATAATGGTAAACTCAGGGATGTCCAGCTCTTGTGGGACTTCAAACTGGTAAAGTGTACCTGCACTAATTTTCATAGAAGGAACAGTAAGATCAGTGAGAGGGATTGTGAAGGATGGAAAGATCAGTTCCGCTTCAGCCAGACCAGAAAGAATTCCTTCAATGATTTGCAACACCTCTTGAACAATTTTTGGCTTCTTCAGAATCTTAACTATAGTGGTGAAGATATCGGATGCAACAGTTATGAACTCACTATAGTGCTCCTTTGCCAGCTGCAGATAAGAAGTAATCTTGGCATCTATATCCAGGTTTTCAATTCCCTGCTTTATAATTTCAGCAAATTTCTTCAAATTATCAAACATGACTTGGTCAAAGTTGTCTTTTGCTTCTTGTATAAATTCTGTTATTTTCATTTCTTTCAGTTGTTCCAAGACACTCCTACTAAATGACAAGATGAAGTTGGCAAAGTCCCTTGATGCCTTGAGTTTCTGTTGGATTTCAAGAGACACTATAATGTCATTTACTAAAGTTGTGAATTGGACAATTATTTCATTGACATAAGCCACACAATCATTGTAATCAAGGGAATTCAATTTCTGCTCAACTATCTGAATATATGCATTCAGCTCAGCCATTATGTCCTTTACCCCATTTTTGTTCAAATAGTTAACTGTGTCCTCGATGACATACCACATTTTGGTTGAAATGTCTGCATCTTTGAACATCTTTGCTAAAGCTGTTATGGTTTCATCAATTTTGAACTGCTTGACAAACTCCATTAACTTTTCAAGGATTCCTTGAACCTTACTTTCAATCTCAAACTTGACAATAAGCTCCCTTATGTTTGCAAAGAAATTATTGATCTCACCGAGGATGTCAAAGTCCAGAACAACTTCCTTGATGGTATCTGTTATGCTGCCAACAATCTCAGTGGGAATAAGACTCACAAGGGCATCAGTGCGAGCTTTAAAGTCAATAGATGAAATGATATTTGTTAGTTTAGCAACAGCCACTTTCAAATCAAAAGCCTGGATGGTTTCTTTCAGTAAACTTATTATTATCTGCAGTTTGGCCTTGATTTCATAAGTTGCATCGATGTCATTCAGGAATGCAATGCTGCTTCCCTTCAGTTTCTCCAGGTCAGTCTGCTGAATCATGTCCTTCACAGTATCTATCACATCTATTACTAGGGCCTTGATGTCAAGTTCCTCAGTAATGGCATCCAGCAGCTGCCAGGTCTTCTGAATGAGGGTTTCAGGAATGGTGCCACTGACAATAGTGTTCTTGATCATACCAGCAATGCTATGGATGAATGCAGCAAGATCTGAGAGCTTTTTCTCTACAATTACCTTCAGGGTTCTGAGTATGGTTTCCACATCCTCCATGGACATGGCATAGTCTTGGGTAATATCACTCAAATACTGCTTCAGCTGTATAATCTTATCCTCTGGATTCAGTTGAGAAGCAAAGTCATCAGCATACTGTGAAAGAGAGTCAATTTTGGCCCTGATCAGCGGATCATTGATTAAACTCTGCAGTACCTCTCTAGCATAAATGACAAAGCTCTTAATGCCCTCTACAAAAGCTGGCAGATTGTCAACAAAAGAGAACTGAATCAAAGGACTCTCTGTGCTCTTGTCATACTTGAGGAAGCCAGAAAGGGTGAATTCTTGGTTCTCTGTGGAGTCACGGTTCAGGGTGTTTGTAAGGATTGTGCCTGAAACTTCTAGTCCAGTTCTCTCAGCAGTGTTGTAGATGCTCAAGTCCTGACTGAGGGAATGCTCATTCACCTTTGATTTCATTCTAAAATTGCTCCTCTGTTCTTGAAGTGACAGAACATTATCCATCTTGTTGTCAAATGTTGTCTCCAGGGAGAAACCGTTATCCAGCTGCTGGGTCACTGATGCTTTCCATTCATGAGAGCTTGCAAGTGCTAGGGGCTGCGCTTTAAGGAGCCACTTGCCATAGAGCTGAGCGCTGTGCTTTCCATACATGGTCATGTCTCCATCAGCATTGAAGATAGCATCAAGATTGAAATCAAAAGGCACAACACTGCAGCGGATAGTGTTATCAAAGCGCATTGGCTGAGAGTTGAAGCGGGCATCGTTGGTGAACCTGGCTGCAAGACCAATAACTTCAAGCGCAGTGTTATGGCTCATGTGAGCTCCAAAGAGTTGTCCAGCAGTGCTGCACTTTGCGTTTGTGGCCAAATCAGCATAAGTGATCTGATAAGTGTGCTTGATCGCTTCCTCACCATAAATGGCTTTCAGGCTTCCGGTCAGATCAATCTTGTAGAGCTCTGCTTTGAGCACTGCCTCATTGTGGACTTCAGCTGCAAGAATCTTCAGGTTGTTGTTTACATTTGCAGAGGCTGTGTAGGGTTTCAGGTCGATGATGATATCATGTGTGTATGAGGCATACTCACTTGCAATGGCTTCAGCCTTCGAGTGAAAATCAAGGCCAGAGAGAGTGATGACTAAAGTGTTGGCATTATCAACCTTAATGTCTTGCATGGCAGCCTTGTTGTGAATGGTCAGAGAAGCCTTTGAGGCATCAAGCACAGCATTGAAGGTGTTTTCCAGGGCAAGGGGGCTCTGAAGTGTGGTAGTTCCACTTGTGGCCAAACCATCTCTGTTCATTGTCAAAGTAACTTTGTGAATAGCCTCATTCTCAAGGAGCTTCACAGTGGCATCACTGCTCACAGACAGATCATTGACACTCAAAGAAGCAGTCAGCAGAGAGTATACACGGTTTTCATTGTAGTCTGCATTTGTCTCACATTTCAGTGACAGTTTGCTGTCTCTGAAGGAAATCTCAGCAACATTGGTCAGAACTGCGGAGTCAATCTGAACAGAGGAGTCAATCTTTGCCTCTGGCTTGAATGGAGCTATGGTGATTGACTGGGTTGCAGTGGCTTTGCCATGTGCTGGTCCAGCTGTCCAAACTCCCTCAAAGTTGCTGTCAGCAGAGATTTCATCTGTGTTGGCTCCAGCCATACCAGTGTGCCCAAGTGAAACACTGACACCCAAGGGGCTCCTGGCTTCAATCTTGCTGCTGGATCTTAGATTAATTTTGTCTGTGATGGTTGCTTCCTCAACAATGTCAATACTAGCCTCAATGAATTGATGAACTAAAGAGGTTTTCAAGTTGGCCTTGATTGCATCAGTGATGGCCAACATTCCAGAGCCTAGTGGAAACAGACATAAGAACAAACTACTGATTAGTGCAAAAATACTGAAATTACTTGACATAATCTAGAGATTCATATCTTGTTATTCAATAGAAGATACACATATTAAAGTTTTTTGTGTAAAGACTACTGTCAAATTGAAGTTTAATATTGTACATTTTCATGTATCATACAATACCTTCAATCTTTATTGAGAGGATGTCAAGAGGAGAGGTTCCGGTCACACCAAACTTAGCTGAGTAGCTTGGTGTCTCTACAACATCTTTGCCGGCAGCAATTGAGGCCTCCATGTCATAAAAGTTGCTCTTTATAAGAGTTGAAACTTCAGCTTTGCCCAGTAGAGGAATAGCCAATGTCAGGCTTTCAGGGACAAAAAGTTCTGGGATTGGAATCTCAGTGGAGACAAAAATCAGTCCAAACATTGGTACAAAAATGTTTGGAGTAGTCAAAGCTGGTGGGAAGTTCAACTCCTCTGTTGACTTTCCACCAAGAGGAATAGGGATGGAAATGGTGAAGCCCTCATTGTTGAAATAGTAAACAGCCTTTGCCTCGCTTTGGTGAACAGAAATAAAACAGCAAATCAGTATAATTATCACAATAAAATTTGCAGGTTAATATATTAATCACCAGGTTTTGTCAAGCTTACGCATTAAGGAACAATGTCTCAGGCAGTGCGATCTCAGTCACATCAGGAACTCTAAAGCTCTGAATGTAAGGGATATCAGCAGCATACACTTCCAAGTGGCTGTTTGCTTTCTGAGGAATGAAAAACATATATTCAGTTTCATTCCAATTAAGACACAATTAAGGAAGAACTGACAGTTGATTTTAAATTGAAGGATTCTTACCTCCATAAATTCCTTCAAGATTTGACCAACTGTTTTGTCAGCATTCCCCACCTGCAGCTCAAGAAAATCTTTGCCATACTGTTTGAAATGATCGGTGTAAGGAAGGGAGTTCAAGCTACCAGAGTTTACATCAGACTTTAATCCAACCTCAACATTGCTGGCACCTGTAAGAAAAGAAAAATCAACAATTATTGGGGAGTATTCTCTTGGTTATTTTTGAGCTGCTAAGATCTAAAATGCCAGGAAAAGTATGTATAACTGAAATAATTATGTACCATATTTCACTGTGATTTTCTGCTCAGTGGTGGTTTCCAAAATCTTGATGTTACTCGCAAGCTCCATTTTTAAGTCTCCATCATTTTTTAGGTTTGCTGTCAAAGTGGCGTCAGCACTGATGGAAGGGACAAGAAGTTGGACTTGCAGCATCCCTTCTTGCATGGCTTTCAAACTGAAAATAATGCAAGCAGGTCAGTCCACTATCAGTCATCATGATTACATTAATGTGACACCAAAATGGTATATTTCTGATTTATTACTTGGCACGGCCAACCAGGGAGAACTGAGGGATGTTCTTGTTGATTAAGTCAAGAGAAATGGAGTGAGTTCCTTTGCCCTTGGTGTTACCATCAACAACACCTAGTCTGAGTCCAGCCTCCAAATCGTAGTCTGGGATCTGGATGTCAGCTGTGATGACATTCTGCCTTCTGTTGTATTTCAAAATTGCTCTGGCTTCAGTGGGCTCCGTGCCTGTTGTTGACCAACCAAAGGTGTAAAATTACACTTTTAAACTGGTTAGGTTTCTTGAGCCATCAGGGAGATTTTACCGTAATATTGTATCCTACCTTCAGCCTTCAGAACAAACTTCAAAGAATCAACCTTCTGCCGACCTTCTTCCCCCTCTCTAAGCAGCTCGTAGGCTAGAGTAGCAGTGTACTCAGTGACCTCACCAGTGGGGTGGAGTTCCACAGCAAATCTACTTAAACAAATACATTTATAAGCCAATATCTGAAGGGAATTTACACTCCCCCAAATTTCTGACTTTGAGTAAAATGTTGATTAAAAAGTGGTATAAAACATGCAGCACAAGCTTTGTCATGACCTTATATATATTCAAGACCATCCCTGAAAAGGCTACTGTCTGGATGGCAACACAAGTTCCTTCAAAATGCATATAAATTGTTAATCAATGGTGATGGTGCCCTCCAAGCTATTTATGCTTCTCATGGCATTGGCGCAAGCCAATGGGTGGTCCCTCAGCTGAGGATGTGGCGTCAATTATTTCCAAAAAGAAAGTCACAGTATGGGATGGTATGATAATACATTTTAAGCCGTTGAATTAGAAAGTTTCACTTACTTGCTGTCTCCTGTGAATGGGAAGTAAGGGGCTGTGTCTTGAGAGAAAGCATCAGTGTACTGCAGAGCAGTGCAGTATTTCATTCCGGAGAAGAAAGGAGTGCACTCATTAACATCAACCTTTCCATTTACCAAAGGTGGGATTGTCATTGCCCCTGATCCAGTCACTGCCACCAGGGTGTTTCTATAAGGGAAAAAGTAATCAGGACAAGACTTTTATTAAATATTATTTGATATGTATGCAAATCAATGTGCTGCTGTCACACCTGGCACATGTTGCTTCCTTTCTTGGCACCTCATACTGTTTCATTGAAAGCATTTGTAGTAGAATAATCTGTTGTTGTGCCTGTTGAATGTTCTCCTATCCATTTAGTTACGCTGGCTCCTGTCCCTTTAATTTTTTTATAGGCAAGATTCTGTGTTTATATGTGTGATAGCAAAAAAATCCACCTGAGCCTTACTTCATTGTGATTATCTTTACAGGATGTGTTGGGGCAGGGATGATCAGCTTGATGTTGTCACTTGCAAAGGAGATCTTGGCAGCAAGCCCACTCTCATGGTACATGCTGGTGTGCATCTCTAATCCAGATGTGACATATTCAGGAATATATGACCCAACCCGAGTGTCAAACTGAATGCCAGCTGAAGGCATGAAGGCCACTTCACTCTGTGGAAACACAGTAGACTTAGGTGACTCATCTGCATTTCTAAATACCAAAGATGAGAAGTTATATTTTGCAGAAGACCCCAGGGATACAGAACAGAGTAAGAATCAGTAAAAACACATATTACACATATAACTAAGCTTTTCACATGGGGTGCCAATTTTTCCATTTCCCAGCTAGAAGTGTAGATGTAAATTCAGTTGAGCTGTCTCGGCTTTGTGGCCTGTTTAAACTATGCTTTTCTTAATTTCTGTAAAAACAACTTAAAAAAACGTTTTATCTTAAACTCACCATGTCAGAGGCTAACTTCAGTCCACCCTTGATGCCAGGAGTGAAAGTACCAGACAGTGCAATCCTCAGAGGCACCCCAGTGGAAGTAGGCAGGAAGAATTCATTGTCCGTAAAGATGTAATGGGCATAGATTGTGTTGTCAGCCTTAGTCATGAGTGCCTTCAGAAGCTGTGGTAGGAAAAATACCAATGTAGTTAGGATGTTAAAAAATAATAGATTTGTAAAACTTAAGATGTTTTTGTACCTCAGTAGGAAACATCTTAAACATGCTGTCAACCATCATTGCAGCAGAGTAGGCCATATCTGTAATTTCATCTGTCCTCAGATATCCCAGCTCATTCCCCAAGAGTCTCAGATAGACCATTGCTTCAGGAGTTGGTGTTGTCTTCAGCTCTCTCACAAGTTTGTTGAGGTTGCGACTGATGTCTCTCACCAAGCTTTGGGAAGCCTGTACATTTGAATGTGCATGTTATGTTACTTAAGTCATGGCTGTATGTTAAAACCCCTCATCCAAATTAAGTACGAGACAGTAGCACATTTTGTAGTACACAAAACACATCCTCATAATACCTGTCTCTTCATTTGACATTTGACATCGTAATTAGGGTTTCCAGCCTACATTGTGTGCACTAAAAATACTGCTCTGCATACCTGTCTCTTCATCCTGTCTCTCTTCAAGGCAGGCATGATGTTCTGCAGGATTTCATTGACTCTAAGCGGCATGTTGTCAGAGACAAAGTACATCATCTTCAGAGCAGTGTCAGGGAAGAAACCATTCTCTCCAAACAGGGTCTCAACAGTTGGCTCAAATCCTTTGCCCTCCATACCAATCTGTTTAGATCACAAATTAGGGCATTAATCTACCAACAGAACTTTGTCTATTCAAATTTGTGTCCGTTTTAGTTTAATAGCACAAAATGTTTACCTCCATCATGTCAACATCATAGCCAAAAGCCTTCAGGGTCATTTCAAGCATGACTTCCTTTGGCAGGTAGCTGGCTCCCTCAAAGATGATATTGCCCTCAACAGATCCAATCTTGTAGTGGCTTGAAAACTTGGTGGGATCCATAATGGCTCCAACCTCATTCCCCTGTAGGGCATCAAGAATCTTCTGCCTCAGCCTGTGGGTAAAATAGAAAATATTTTACAGTTTAACCCTTGACCTTCTCACCATGGAGAATGAGAAGACAATTTATTATAAGATGTAAGTGATAACAACATACTTGAGGGTCTCTGGCTCAGTTGAGGACAGAATGTTGGTCACATGGGAGATCACAAAGCTCTTGGTTTGGCTGTCCTGCTCAGTGGGCAGAGCAGCTGCCAGCTGGGCCAGTTCACTGGGCTGGGGATCCTTCATAAGGACCAGATATGCAGCGATACGCTTTTGCAGTGGGCTAGTACCGTCCAACAGAACCTGCATGAGAACCTCTCTGCCCTGTAACCAAAAAAGGACAAAATAAGCATACTTTAAACATTTTAATTTTAAAAACGCTATTTCAAAAACTCTGCAGGATTGGACTTGCCTCCTCAGGGACAGGGGTGAGCCTGTATGCTTGGATGGCAGCTGTCTGCACAGACAGGTGAGCAGCGGGTTGGTTCACACACTGGGTCACAGCGGTTCTAAGTGCAGGACTGGCAGGTCCCACAGCTGCAGCCATATTTCCAATGACCTACAGTGAAATGAAAAATGAATATGGTGCTCATTGGTGTTTGCTGTCATTTTAACTTTTATATGTCTTAAAGGCTACCCACCCTCAGTGTCATGAAAGTTTTGTCCTTGTCTCCAGAGCAGTCACCCAGCTGTCCAGCCATAAACTCAGCAACAGCATAAATCTCAGGGACCAGTTTTTCCTCAGCTTTGTAGTATCTATATCAGAAATAAAATATTTAGAATCCAAAGCCTTTGGAAAGGGAAGACACATGCTAAGATAAGACTTATTGCCATGGTATAAAGCAAGGTTACTCACCTCTTGACCACATTGCTCAGAGCATACATGATGGGCTTGCTGGGCTTGTATTTGGCCATCTCCAGCATGTCGTTGATCAGCAGGGGAGAAGGATTGGACACAAGTCCCAAAGCAAAAACTCCTGCATCGACTTCCAGTGAAGAGGTGTCAAGAGTCCTGAAGATCTGCATGATAGCACTGCTGCACTCAGGTGTCCCACACTGGGCGAGGACCTGGTAGGTCAGAACTCTGGACACAGTAAGAGCTTCAGGGATGGCAGGGCTCAGAGTCTCAGCCTTCATTCCACGGACCATAGTGACTAGCCTCTGGAAGAGGTCGCTTCGCCTGTGTCCCTTGTTCTCTGGCAGAGCTGCCAGTTCTCCCAGGAGCCTCAGACCAGCATCTTTATCCTGGATAACACTCTTGTCCTCAACAGTCTCCATGTGGAGACCTTTGGCAGTGTGGCCTTTGATATGCAGTGTAAGAACGACAATGAAATTATTCAGGATTCAAGTTTTAGTTTTCATAATCAACAGTTATCAAAAATGCCTAGATGTGAAAAGGAGCTCACTGCGATCAAAGACCTCATCGGTGTAAGAAGAAACCTCAACCAGAGTCAGTTCTTGCTTTCCAATATTGGTAACTCCATATTCTCCCCTGTTGAGAACCAACGCAAAGTTGAAAAGTACAATAGCAAAGCTTAGGCTTTTGGCTCATACATTGAGATTGTTGATCAGTATAATAAATATTACTTATGTGAGAAGGGGATGAAGATGTGTTTCTCAGTGCAGGAGCCAGAAGTCATGTGCTGTTTTTCATTATCGAACTTGTAGTTACACGTCTGTGTGCTCTTTATAAGCTTGGAAAGAGGATAATGCTGCAAGACAAAAGATTCTGCTCATTTGGAAGAACTATATTCAATGACTCGACAGATTTAGATGTATTCCAATAAAGGTTTACAATAAACTTCTGAAATATTACAAGTCAGTTGAAACAATGAAGAGGGAGTGATGAGATTTTTGTTGAGTCTGGAGTCATAGAAATTTGAAAAATCATTGCAGCAGGGGTTTTTCATCAAAACCTGTTTTGATTGAGTTACCTTACCATGCCAGAAATGAGAGCCAAGGGGCTTGTGTGATCTCTCATTGGGACAAATTTGTCACATTTGGACAGATCCCTAGTGAGACTGATGTCTGTTGCAGTATCCACTCTTGTGTTAATGGACATCTGGGTCTTGCACATGCCATGGATTGAAGGCTGAAAACCAGTGAGAGATGTTAATATGGCTTAGCTTAGATACCTTTGTATGTTTTTTTTTTATTTTCTGTTGACAAGTTCTCACACAAGAGGGTAAGAAGGTTGAATATTTAGTTTACAGAGCTGAGTTGGACACTTACCATGTTCTTGTTCTCGTCCTCTTCTACCAGAGGGACTGCCAACGCAGAGATGATACCCCTCTTGATGTTCAGGATGATTGTTCTTTCACCATCTTCGGGGTACAGTTTCACATCATACACACCCTCAACTACAAACTTCAGTGGGTATCTACAGAAAATGTGAGTGTCAGTAATTTTAACCTGAAACTAACATGCTGCCATGAAACCTCACGTCAGTGAAAGGAAACCCATTCATGGAACATACTTCTCCATTTCTGCAGCAAAGGCATCAGAGCTGGCAGCAGGACCAAACACAGGGTTGCCTTCTGTGTCCATGTCAACCACCTCGCTCAGACTGCAGTCAGTGGTGCGGACAATGAAACTACAAGTCTGAGGTACCTCGATTTCAATCTGTTTTAAGGGGTGATGAAAGCTTTTATTGCAACATATAGTTTAGAGGAATAAAAAATACACCAGTACTGTTTTAAAGAATGTAGAAGGAGGGATGTTTTTTTAAAGTGTACCTTGCAGGTGGCTGTGGGTCCATTCCTGAGATGAGAAGCACCATTGATGGCATTCAGAGACTCAGCATTGTACAGATACTCATATTTGTGGTGGGCTTTGTATCTTTGGTTTACTGGCAGAGAAGGTGTTTTTACATTAGACTTTTGATTCAGATGAAAATGAGAATGAACTCTGATGTGATTTAACATTTGACATCAAGGCACAGATAATACCATTTGCACCATGTTTTAGAAATATGAAGCACTAACTTACTCAGGCACGTTGAATGTTCTTCTTTGGCATCTGTAACAACAGCCATTTGAAAATTTTATATTGAAGTCTCTGTTTAGTTTACCAAAACCCACAAGCTGTGAGAAGAACTTTTAAATATATTGATTTTAGAATAAACTAATAAATTATACTCACAAGACAAGGTCAGTGTGGTTAGGAGTAGAGAAAGAAAGAGCTTTGAGTCCCCCATCCTGGGTTCTCTGTACCCTCCTCCTTTGAGGTCCTTTGGTGAGCACTCAGATGAGACTGAGGCCTCAACCTCCTCATATGCCTTATATACCAAAGGTGTTTCTAACGCAAGGTAGGTTGGAATTACATACTGTACTGTCTCAGCTCCAAAGTCCACTCTGTACATATGTGTGGAGGGACAAAGGCAACTAGTTTCATAAAGCTTTCTGTGAATATGATTCCTTAAATTTACCATTGAAATGAATTTGTTTAGTTTTCAACATAAGATTATCTGAAACAGAAACAAACTAAAGCTCAGTCCCCCAATAAAACTTATAAATTGTCTTAACCTTACACTGTATATTTAATATTAGTCAGAATACTTTCAGACCTAACATTTAAGCTATAATACTATGCACTTGCTCACACATAACTTTTTGGTCTCCTGGTACTGTCAGATTACTCAAAGTCTGCTCATTGAATCCCAAGGAGATAGCTTTGAAGAGAGTTTAGTCAAAAGTGCACATGTGTCTCCTGCTTTTGTCACCTCCTTAAATAGAAGAGCATATGTCTATCTTTTACAGGAGATGTCACATACTCATATACTCTTTTCTCTTTTTTTTTTTTTTTTTTTTTTTTTTTTTTTGCAAATTCAGTCTAATCATTCAAGTCTCATCTTTGAAAACATTAAAAAAAAAAAAAAAAAACTTACATTGCATAATATACTTAAAACACCATAACCTGAAAATGTGGAGTTGTGCTCCCTGGTCTTTGATAAGGAGCTGTGACACTGGACTTGAACTTCTTGTTATCAAGCTTTTGACAAGGAAGCATTGAACTACAGCCCTTATTGTGTAGACATGACAAAATAATGTTGTACTTTCACTGTACTGATTTATTTATTTTTTTTGGTTAAAATACAGTAATCAGCTAAAACAGTCATAATCAAACTCCACAGGCATTACCAATCAGGCATTATTTTCATGGCCAAGCACCAGTAAACCAAAATGGTTTTGATTGTTGTCTGATTAAGCTGCAATGCAGTCCAGTTTGAACTGATAACTAATTAGCCCTGGAGCCCTTTTGGACTCATATGATGTCAGATGAAAAGTGCTTGAGTGTATGAGTCTGCAAGGGCTCAAAATGTACAACTTAACACTTTTCCACTTCTTCCATAACCTGCATGTCATCATTGCTCACCTAAGCAGCATGAGGAGTTTTTATTGAGACACTGAGATTGGGCCCTAGTTTCTCTCCTACCTTTATTTCCCCCACAAGCTTCCTAGGCAGCACCACCAGCTGGACAACCTGACAAAGTGGTGGACAAGGTAACTGTTTCATTGACTTAGCTTGAACCATGTTTGTGCCACCCTGTTACATTACATCAAGTTTTATTACACCAATACTGACATTATTCGTTTCAGCAGTCAATAGTGCTTTTACAAACTTCTACATAGATTTATTTTGCAACCTACTTAAAAATACATTAAGATTTTTTGGACATTTTTTATGTCCTCCTAACACATTCAACGTTATCATCATGCATACCTTAAAGGACTCAGCAATATTCATGCTATTCATTCTTAGATGCCCCCCACTGATGGTTATGGATAATGGTTTTACTCACCTCTGAGTATTCAAGCAACATCTTACTAATTCATTCCTCCCCACAAAGCTTCGAATCCATCTGATTTTAATATCCAAACCAATGGTCCCCAAACTACAGCCCCTGGGCCAGATACGGCCAGCCTCCACATTTGGCCCAGCACCCTGAACAATACCAGAGACACATTATGATTTTTTTTTTTTTTTTCTTCAGTCTGGCCACGGCATGCGATCGAGACTAATACGCATAGAACTTGAGATTCTATTTCATAAATAGTGTTATATACTTTATTAACAGTGTTACTATTTATTTCATGACTTTTTTCTGTGAAGATCCCAGAAAGGGTTATTAATATTTGGTTATGCGCGGCTTTCTGGAAAACAATAAATGTTGACGTTTAGGCACCCCTGCAATCGTCACACATTTTCTGTGACAAACTGACCCCCCATCAGAGAAAGGAAAGGTTATGTGGCCCTCACAGGAAAAAGTTTGGGGACCCCTGATCCAAACCAACTGGAAATCTCATGTAAAACTGTACTGTTTTGACAGGGTCACGTTAACATCGCTTGTTCAAAGAGACTGCAGTTTACACCACTAGGTGGCAATGACAACAATGATCTGAAATCTGTCGGTTCTCACAGTCATTAGAACACCTTACTATTGTCAGGACCAAAGGGTTCCGTAGGATCATCAATGACATTAAGGGCTCTTCATTAAAAGTTGCTACCTGAAGCCTGTTAATGTCACATTAATTAATAAGATTTTAATTTATTTTCTCAAATACAACAATGTTTGTATGTTTGTATCCATTCATAGCTTACAGTCTTATTGTTTCCTCCTCCATTTTTCATTTTCATTTTTGTTGTTTCTTAGTTTAGTTTAGTTTAGTTTAGTTTAGTTTAGTTTAGTTTAGTTTAGTTTAGTTTAGTTTAGTTTAGTTTAGTTAAGGGCCAGATAACTTTTCCCTTCTCTGATGGGGGGCCGGGGTCAGTTTGTAACAGAATAAGTGTGACAAATGCAGGGGTGTCTAAACGTCAACATTTTATTGTTTTCCAGAAAGCCACACACAACCAAATATTGATAACCCTTTCTGGGACCTTCACAGAAAAAAAAAAAACGTCAGGAAAAAAAAAATTACACTATTTATGAAATAGAATCTCTAGTTCTATGCGTGAATTAGTCTTGATCGTGTTTCGTGGCCAGACTGAAAAAAAAAAAAAAGCGTCTCTGGTATTGTTCAGGGGGCCGGGCCAAATGTGGAGGCAGGCCCTATCAGGCCTATGCGGGCTGTAGTTTGGGGACCACTGGCCCAGAGTTTCATTATTCTGCAACATTTTCATGATAAATAAATGATTCTTATGAGGACCCCAGATGTACTTTATAGAGATATTGACTCAAATGTATTCAGCCTCTAAAAAAGTGTATCCTGACACAACTTGTTCAATAAAATGTTTTTCCAAAGTTACAAAAAAGGAAAGAAAGAAAGAAAAATTAATATTTAATTCAACCATTTAAAAAAATGGCAGTGTAAAACCCCTTATAATGATATTTCAAAACATGCAGTGCCTCCCAATTTATACTGTTCAGAGAAAGTCTCCTGGCAAAAACTCTTCATTAGTAACAAAAACACAAAAATCCCCTTAGCTGTTCAAGGCTAACTATGATGAACTCATCTCCCAGATCAAAAGAAGATATGAAATGGTAGTACGTGCTTCCTTTGTCCTTGATAGGTAGGGTAGAAACCATTGGAATGGTTATATATCCCAGTCTAATGTATTTGTTAAACTATAGTACCTTTATCAACTTTTTAAACTCCTGGACAAGACTAATCTTTAAATTCAGGACAGAATAAAAAAAAAAACAGAATCAGACTCAAAGTAATCTACTTACTAAGGATGTGGGAAGCTTAGCTCTTCCTCAAATCAGACTATTCTATTGAGCAACACAGCTTCGGGTTTCAGTATCTTGGATGGGATCAAGTATGAATGGGTACATGTAGAACAAAGCTCAATAGCAAATGTATCACTATAAGCTCTTCCCTTCTTCAACAACAAGGCATGGAGTAAATTAGGGATAAAAATAAAAAGACAAATTATACTTTAAAAGTTTGGGAAAAGATAAGGACAATATTGAATCTCCCCATGTCTATATTCAGAACAACAAAATTGGCATCTATCTGTGATTTTGTGCCCTTTCAAGGAATAGGGAAAAACAAGCTGTGTTCTAAGGGCTCTTTTGTGTTGTTTGCACATAAAATGATTACAGTAAACAGGCTTAAACCTCACCAGTGCACCTTGAATCAATGGATACAGTAACTTGGACTGTATGGAAAACATCACAGCAAGACTTCAATTTAGCATTGATGCATCCCTAGAAAAAAAACAGTTTAGAAACATGTCATCATGAATGCTATGGAACACTGGGCTGATTGGGATGATATAATTGGTATGCCAAGGGTACCCTCTCTCCTCTCCTTTGTATAAGCTTGTGTATTATTTTGTATGTATTACTTGTGCATGTTACGGGAGACACTGAGGGTCTGGAACTGGTTGTAAGCTGGACCCCAGAGCAAATGGAGGCAGAGAAGCAGTTTAAGTGATTTTATTTACAATAGTGCAGAGTGATGGTGTTATCCAAAGTTCTGAGAGCATGTGATCTGAACAGGCTGAGGTGAGTGTGAGGCAGGAGTGAGAGAGTGCGAGAGTGTGAGGCCAGACACAGTTGGGGAGACCGGGAAAACACTGAACAGGCAGGGAAACACCACGGACACATTGCAAAAGGATTGTTTCAGTATAAAAAAAAGAAAAAAATGCAATGCATTGATAGATCCTAAATAAATGCAGGGTAAATAGCCAGTCAGACCTTCCTGCCTATAAAGTGTACTAAATTCAATTGAATTGGTTGCTGAGATGGCTCTTCAACCTTTGCTTCGTCCATGAAATCTGTTTTTCTTCTTGGGGTTCCTGTTTGTTTGTGGTTTAAAAACACGACTCCCTGACTTATAGGACATAATAAGAAATAATAGGTTACACTGGTATCCAGCGTATCCAAATGCAACCCATCAAGTATGATCTTTATTGTTTTAAAGTTATAAATTGTTATAAACTTTACATTGGAATTCTATCATTGTTGGCAAAATCTTTAATAAATTGCTTTCAGCTTATGCAGCATGTGAGTTTTAAGACCTGAGCTGAAGCCATGTTAGTTTAAATCATTACCATTAAATAAAAAGAACTCAAATCCATATTCTGAATTTTTCAGTTTGTATCACAAGCATACCCCCTTTTCAAAAGAATACCATTCTTTTTCAGTTGTTGCTCTGATTTTTGTTGAGTTTGCATTATAAGTTGGAAATCTCAAAAACAATCACAGCAGGAACAGAAGACAGAAGATATGTGATTATTTTATGCATTTATTGATGCTTTCCATCATTTACATGAAATTGCAATTTGGTTGAACTTTACATTTCAATGTTTGCACACAATAAACCATTGAGATTAAAATGTTACAACAGTGGTTGTTGTTAAACTCATTGTTATAAATATGGTTAAAGAGTTAATTGTCCATTCTCTTTCCAAGCATGTTTAAAACAGATGGTAGTGTTTCATATGGACTTATGCTTCAGTCTGTGAGGTGTTGCTCACTGCTGGAAGGGGAATGGAAGTTCAATCTCAAGCCTACTGTCGCTAACTTTCATATAGGCTTGAGCCTCAGCTGAAGCTTGCTGCAATAAACCATTGACAGTGTTGTTGAACTGGTCCACTACATAAATGAACATGTCCACAACGTACTCAAAAGAACTGTTGAACTGCTCCATGTTAAGGACAGAGATCTGGTCAGTAACAGTCTTTAGGACTGAGACAAAGCTAACATAGAGAACATTGATGTTGACAAACACTGCATCTAAATAGTCAGACTTGACAGAGTCAACAAACTCCTGAGATTTCTCAACTACAGCCTTCAAGGTCTCACCTATCTTCACAAGCATTGTGTCAAGACTTTCCATATTTTTCACAAAATCCACCAGCTCATCAAAGATTGCCTTGTAAACTGTTTTGACCTGATCCAAGACCTGACCTACAGAAACTGCATCACCAACTGGCATGCGCACCTTTACATTACTGATCATCTCAACAAAGGAGTTAAGGTGGTCCTCAAGTGCCACATAGAGACTCTGAAGGGTCACATCCAGCATAGCAGCAATGCTGCTGGTAAGCTTCTTCAGAACCTCAGGGAGGGTGGTCATCTCATCAGTTCCTGGCATTTTGAACTGAGTCTCCCTCAGGACCTTGACGACAGCATCCAGGAAGGTTTGGATAGTAAGTTGGTACTGAACAATAATGTTTCTGAAGAAGATTGACAGCTGACTCATTTGGGCATCATAGTTGACAGCAGCATCGTAGGCCTCACTGATGCGGGTAACAATTGTGTTCTTCAACTGCTCAATGGTACTAGTGATTTGGTATTTGTCAGCAAACATGGTCAATGTAGAGATGATGGAAGGGAGTCTCGTCTTCATTTCAGAGAGAAGTACTTTGGGGGCCTCCATGTTGTAGGCAAACTGCAGGTTCATCTTATCATCATCCTTTGCAACTGATCTAAAGATCAAGACGTCAACGTCATCATCTGGGGTTGACTGTAGAGCAGAAGAAAAAGAAATATTATGTAAGATGTACTCAGTATATTGTATGTGGTTAGCCATTTCAACAAAAATCATATTATTGATACTCACAGGATAACGGCCAAAGACTCTTGCACTGAACTGAGATGGGATTTTGCCAGTTATTTGCATGCCCAGGAAGCCAGAGGATGGAATAGAGAATGAAGCACTGATACCATCTCTGAGAGCAGCATAACGAAGGCTCATATCAGTGAAGGTAGGACTGGTGATGTCCACAGTCAGGGTGTGGCTAGAGGAACTGAAAAGGGAGCATATAAATTAATAACTAATATTAGTTTTTGAACAGGTGCCAAGTCAGAAGAAATTGAAGTGGTACACATTGAAATAAAGGATCAACCTAAAAATGTTTGACAAAGCCCTGAATTGATATTCACCTGTCATCAGCCTGGCGTTTTTTCCTGAAATGAAAAAAAAAAACAACATTAAATATGAAATAATGTGGGAAAAAATACTTGAGTTCTGTACATCAGAAGCAGCTGTAACATATTTCAACTCAAAAAGAAACCTTACCTCAAGGCTTGGCTAATACCATGGTTCACATTCATGGTCAAGTCAGCATGTGTCAAGGCAAGCTTGTTGATCCAGCTCAGACCATTCTCAAAGCTAGCAGTGGATGAAGCTGTGAAATAATGTTTTAGAAAAATAAGTATTCAACATTGCCTACATCTTGAAACAGAGTAATATGTTCAGGTATTTTGATCAACTCACCTTCCATGTCATATTCCAAGAGCACAATGACAGAGGTGGCGGAAGACTTAATTGTGACCTTGAAGACAGGTGCATTTCCGTCAACCACAGCTTCCAGGTTGGTGGTGTACACTGGAGTAACAATCTTAGCATTTGTTGAAATCTTCTGCATGGCAGCTGTCACTTCAGCAACAGTTTTGTCATAGATGGTGAAGTCGCCAATGCTGGTGGGCTGAGACATATCAATCTCAATATCAGCAGTCAATGAAGAGATTGGAGCGAAATCAATTGTAGCCTGGGCAGTATGCTTTCCGTTGGTGTTGAAGTTAAACAAGTTTGCTTCGTTGTTGCAAATAAACTTCAGCACTGCATAGACACGGCTCAGGGAGGCTTCAACTTCAAGATTCTCATTTACATCCATGCCAATGACTTTGGTTGTACCCTGGTTAAGCTTGGCATCAGCAATAACTTTAAGGTTGGATCGTAGGCCATCAGCATTGAGATATGCATTAGCTTCATTATCAAGGATTGCCAAAACTAAATAGTCTTCAAGCACTGTACCGTCCATGTTTGCCTTTGTAGATGCCTCCACTGAAACAAAATCAAAGGTTACCTCCAGCTTCAGACGATGTTCTGCCTCTGCCTTTCCAACAGCCTTAATCACTGGGATGTTGAAGTCGCCCTTCAGTGTCAAGGTGGACATAGCATTTGGTTTGTCCTTGGTGTCAGCTACCAGATTTTGGTTTGCCTCCAGGTTAAGAATGGGCAGGGCAACCTTTGCTACTGTTGCCACAGAGACTGCAGTTTCAAGTGTCTCAGTGCTCACACTGATGGTGCTGTCATGAGTTCCCTCAATGTGTGGATTTTCAAGGGACAGGGAATTGGCCAGCTTGATTCCTCTCCTAGTGGTGAGACTTGTGGTGCCGTCAAGTTTAGCTTTCAGACTGTCAAACACAGAGGCTGTGGTGGCTCCCAGACGGAACACAATATCATCCTCAGTATACAGACCAGCATTGGCATTCAAGTTAATGATGGCAGACTTGAAAGACAGATCTGTGATCAGGTTACCCAGAGAGGGGATCTGGATAAGACCCATCAAATCAACAAGAGGAGCAGCTTGACTCTTCTTGTAGACAACCTTGGCATCAACATCTACAGTCTGCTCAGTGGTAGTCAAGATGTTCTTCAATCCAGTTTCCTCATACAGGTTCAGGTCACTGATTGCTGGAGTATGGAAGTCAACAAAAGGCAGATCAAGCTCAGGAATGCTGATTGGAGAGGTCAGGAAGTCAAGATTTGCTTCACCATCCATGGCAACAAAGATACCAGCCTCATTTTTGTTATTGTCCACAGTCACATTCCAGAATGCTTTAAACTGATTAAGACGAGCCATTGCTACTGTGTTAAACTGTTGGCTTTCAGGTGTGAACATGGCTGCGTAATCATTTTGCAGATCAATCTTAGCAGTAAGTGCTTCAAAAATATTCACCTTAGCATTTCCTTTGTTTTGGAATTCAGCGATAACCTCCACAGGACGAGCTACAATGGTGATTCCATTGGACAGGACTCCACTGATTGCACCATACAGTTCTGTGTCATGGTTTGCTTTCAGCTCAACCTTCAGATCATAGAGGTTGGCAGCTCCAGTTGCCACAAAAAGACTGTTCTTAATGATTGGTGCCTCTGCTTCATTGCGGACACTAAATTTGAGGTAACTAAAGGTGCCAATCTCAGCTTCAATTTTTTGTTTCATCTTCAGGAGAGTAGAGTCTGTGTCTGCAGAGAAGGTCAAAGTGACAATGCTGGGGTTGAATGAAAACTCCAAGTTGCTCTTGTGGTTGCCATCTTCAGCATTGATCTTGCCTTTGCCATCATTGTCCACAGTGAGACTGAAAGTGTACCCTTTAAGGCGAGCAATTGCCTTCTGAGTTACCTCAGCATCACTCTTGATGTTGAGAACTGCAAGGTCTACTGCATGATTGTAAGTGGTATCAAGAGAGGCAGACATTCCTTCTTCAATAGCAATAAAGGCAGTGTTCATAAATTCACCAGTGTAGGGTCCAGTGGTAACCTTAAGTGTAGTTTTTGCTTGGGCCTGAGCTGATAGACCATAGAAGGTGAAAGATGCCTGATGATCAACTGCACCAATGTAATGGTTTATTTTGATAGTCTCTGCCAAGACAATACGGCTCCATTTTGGGATTGCAATACGAGCAGTGGAGTCAATGTTGTAATTCAGGATTTCCATATTTGGTGAAGTGCCCTGGGATGACAAGAACCCAGTCAGTGTAGGTGTCATTTCGGTCTCAGTTGAGTTCTGTAACTCAGCAGTTGTCCTCATTGCATAGATGGGGGTGCTCAATTTGATCTCACCATAAAGTTTACCAAAGCATGGGAGCATCATCTCAGTTGGAATTGTTGGCAGTTTGAACTCAGGAACCTGAAGGGACTTGACAAATTTTTCTACAGGAACTTCTGGTAGTACAGGGAATGAGATCTCAGAAAGACTGATGTCTGGTAAGGCTATGTCTGGCAGGGCAGGAAGATAATTCATGGTCAGGTCTCCAAAGAAAGCATCCACATCAGGTGTTGGGATCTCAAAGCTTAAAACAAGATCAAGAAGTTCAATGATTTTCTGCTTGATGTCATCAATGGAAATTGTGGTTGCTTGGACTGTCCAGGAGCCCAGGATGGTGAACTCAGGGATGTCCAGCTGGGTTGGGATTTCAAGCTTATCCATGCTGAGCTTCAGTGATGGCACAACAAGATCAGTGAGAGGCATACTGAAGGAAGGCGTGCTCAGCTCAATCTTCTGAACTTCAGCCAAGAGCCCAGTAATGATTTGCTGAATCTCACTGATGATTTTCTGTTCAGGGACAACTGCCTTCATTGTCTCAAACACACTGGTGAGCACATCGATGATTAAGTTGGATACCCTTGCATAGTATTTGCTCACAAAGTCCAGGTAGGGTGTGATCATAGCGTTGACATCAAGATCTGTGATCGCCTGCTTTACATATTCCACCACTCCCTTCAGGTTAGCAAGCACAGCCTGGTCAATGAATTCCTTGACAGATTTGATCATTTCTGCAACTCTGATTTCTCTAACACTTTCCATCATGCTTTTAACAGTGGACAGGCCAAGGTTGACAAGATCTTTTGTTGCCTCGAATTTCTGGGGAATTTCAAGAGTCATGATCAGACCGTTGACATAATCTGTAGCCCACTTAATCCAATCATTGGCCATAGTCACAAAATCATTGTATTCTAGGGACTTCAGGCGTTGCACAATATTTTCCATAGCTGTGTTCAGTCCTTGAATCATTGACACAACATCAGTTGTTTTCAAGTAGTCAATGGTGTTTTGGAGGGTTTGCGCAATCCACCCTGGAAGATCAGCATCCTTAACCATTTTTGTAACAGTCTTGATGGTTTCCTCAATTTTCCATTCCTTCATGATCTCTAAAACCTTTTCCAAAATAGCTTGAACTTTTTTGTCAGCCTCAAACTTGACTATCAGCTCTCTCATCTTGGCATAGAATGTGTTGATCTTGCCCAGGATGTCAAGTTCCACAACAATATCTCTGGCAGTTTCTGTTATTTCAGTGAAGAACTTAGTGGGAATCATACTAATGAGTTCATCAATGTGAGCTCTAAATTCAATTGATGAAATGTAAGTCTTCAGGTCAGCAACAAAGACTTGCCAGTCAAAGGTCTCAGCTACCCTTTTCACATAATTGATTACTGCCTGCAGTTTGGCCTTAATTTCATAAGTGGCATCAATGTCACTCAGAATTGCAATGCTGCTTCCTTTCAGTTTCTCCAGGTCAATCTGCTCAATGAAGTCCTTCACAGTATCAATCACATTCATAACTATGGACTTGATGTCAACTTCCTCTGTAATGGCATCCAGAAGCTGCTGGGCCTTCTGAATCAGGGTTTCAGGAATGGTGCCACTGACAATAATGTCATTGACCATACCAGCAAAGTTTTGGATGTATACTGTGAGGTCTGAGAGCAGTGCTGTAACAGTTGCCTTCAGGTTGCTTAATGTGGCTTCCACATCCTCCAGAGAGATGACATATTCTTGGGTTAAATCACTCAAGTACTGCTTCAGCTGAGTGATCTTATCCTCTAGATTCAGTTGAGAAACAAAGTTATCAACATACTGTGGAAGAGATTCAATCCTAGCCCTGATCTCCGGATCATTGATGAAACTCTGCAATGCCTCTCCAGCATACACGACAAAGCCCTTGATGCCTTCAAGCAGGGCTGGCAGATTTTCGATAAAAGGGAACTGAATTACATGACAGTCTGTGTTCTTGTCATACTTGAGGAAGCCAGAAATGATAAATTCTTGGTTCTCTGTGGAGTCACCGTTGAGGATGTTTGAGAGGATGGTGCCTGAAACTTCTAGTCCAGTTCTCTCAGCAGTGTTGTAGATGGTCAAGTCCTGACTGAGGGAATGCTCATTCACCTTTGATTTCATTCTAAAACTGCTCCTCTGTTCTTGAAGTGACAGAACATTATCCATCTTGTTGTCAAATGTTGTCTCCAGGGAGAAACCGTTATCCAGCTGCTGGGTCACTGATGCTCTCAATTCATGAGAGCTTGCAAGTGCTAGGGGCTGCGCTTTAAGGAGCCACTTGCCATAGAGCTGAGCGCTGTGCTTTCCGTACATGGTCATGTCTCCATCAGCATTGAAGATAGCATCAAGATTGAAATCAAAGGGCACAACACTGCAGCGGATAGTGTTATCAAAGCGCATTGGCTGAGAGTTGAAGCGGGCATCGTTGGTGAACCTGGCTGCAAGACCAATAACTTCAAGCTCAGTGTTGTGGCTCATGTGAGCTCCAAAGAGTTGTCCAGCAGTGCTGCACTTTGCGTTTGCAGCCAAATCAGCATAAGTGATCTGATAAGTGTGCTTGATCTCTTCTTCACCATAAATGGCTTTCAGGCTTCCGGTCAGATCAACCTTGTAAAGCTCTGCTTTGAGCACTGCCTCATTGTTGACTTCAGCTGCAAGAATCTTCAGGTTGTTGTTTACATTTGCAGAGGCTGTGTAGGGTTTCAGGACGATGGTGATATCATGTGTGTATGAGGCATACTCACTTGCGATGGCTTCAGCCTTCGAGTTAAAGTCAAGGCCAGAGAGAGTTATGACCAAAATGTTGGCATTATCAACCTTAATGTCTTGCATGGCAGCCTTGTTGTTAATGGTCAGAGAGGCCTTTGAGGCATCAAGCACAGCATTGAAGGTGTTTTCCAGGGCAAGGGGGCTCTGGAGAGTGGTGGTTCCACTTGTGGTCAAACCATCTTTGTTCATTGTCAGAGTAGCCTTGTGAATAGCCTCATTCTCAAGGAGCTTCACAGTGGCATCACTGCTCACAGACAGACCATCAACATTCAGGGAAGCAGTCAGCAGAGAGTATACACGATTTTCAGTCTGGTCTGCATTTGTCTCCACTTTAATGACGACCTCACCTGCACCAGCAGAGGCCTCAGCCTGGTTGTGGATCTTCATACCAAGAGCAAGGGCATTTGTATCCAATTTCAGTGACAGCTTGCTGTCTTTGAAGGAAAGCTCAGCAGCGTTGGTAAGAATGTCTTCAAAAAAATTTGTGTTGGACACAACTAACAGTTCACCACTGGCAAGGGTTGCTGCAATAGTGTTCTTGGCCTTGACAACTGTCGAGTCGATCTGAACAGCGGAGTCAATCTTTGCTTCTGGCTTGAAAGGGGCGATGGTGAATGACTGGGTTGCAGTAGCTTTGCCATATGCTGGTCCAGCTGTCCACATTCCTTCTAAGTTGCTGTCAGCAGAAATTTCATCAGTGTTTGCTCCAGCCATACCAGTGTGCTCAAATGCAATTGTGACACCCAAGGGGCTCTTGGCTTCAATCTTGCTGCTGGATTTTAGATTAATTTTGTCTGTGATGGTGGCTTCCTCAACAATGTTAAGTGTAGCCTCAATGAATTTATGAACCAAAGAGGTTTTCAAGTTGGCTTTGATGGCATCAGTGGTGGCCAACATCCAAGAGCCTAGACAAGAAAACAAATAATTTATCATGACTGAAATTTTACCAAGACTGGCCATCACATTGTGTCAACTATTAGTAAAGCATTTAGTTTAACTTATTCCAAATATACTAAATACATCCACTGTAACCTACCATCCATCTTTACTGAGAGGATGTCAATTGGAGAAGATCCTGTCACTTCGAACTTAGCTGAGTAGCTTGGTGTCTCCACAACATCTTTGCCGGCAGCGATTGCAGCCTCCATATCATACAGGTTGGACTTCATCATTGCTGAAAACTCAGCTTTGCCAAAAAGAGGTACGTACAGGGTAAGGCTCTCGGGGACAATAAGCTCAGGAATGGGAATTTCCATAGAAACAATCTCCAGTCCATATTGGGGCAGTGAGAGAGAAGGTGTGGTCAAAGCTGGAGGGAAGTTCATCTCTTCCGTTGACTTCCCTCCAAGAGGGAGAGGAAGAGAGAGGATGAGGCGCTCATTATTGAGGTAGTAGGCAAGCTTTGCCTCACTGTGTACAAAAAGAAAGCAAAAAAGTTTGAATAACAATGGAAAAAAATCAGTTAATATAGATTACTGTGACTGGGTTCTTTGCACTTACGTCTTCATGAACAGTGTCTCTGGCAGGGAAATCTCTGGCATATCAGGCATTCTGAAGTTCTGGATGTAAGGGATATCAGCACCATACTTTTCCATGTAATTGTTTGCAGCCTAAGAAACAAAACACAGCTATAGTTTTACATATGCTCCACATTTTACCATTGAAAATATGAATTGATGTTTCCCCAGGATTCATACCTCTGCAAACTTTGTGAGGATGTGACGGACCTTCATGTCAGTCTGTCCCACTTGCATGTCAAGAAGGTCATTGCCATACTTGTCAATCATGTCAGCGTGTGGCAGGACAGCGGTATCAGCATTCACATCAGACTTGACTTCAACTTCAACCTTGGTGCCATCTGCAGCAACAAAGAATTGTAGTTTAATCTTAAGAAATCATAGATTATAGAGCTAATTTGTCCAAAAACATAACTGCCATCAATGGCCAACCTTCTCTGATATATATTTATATATATATATATATATATATATATATATATATATATATATATATATATATATATATATATATATATATATATATGTATTTTTCCCCATAATTTTATTCAAAGTTTTATGAGCATGCTAATGTGAACAATTCTGGAACTTTGAAATGAATTGCAATGAAATTTTATGAATAACAGTATGATAAAAAATTACCATATTTAATTGCAATTTTCTGCTCAGATGTGGCACCCATGGCTTTAAGTTCACTCTTAAGTGCCATTTCCATTTCTTCATCACGCTTCAGGTTGGCTGTGACAGTTGCATCCATCTTGATCAAAGGGAAAATGACTTGTCCTTGAAGCATAGCTTCCTTCATGTCCTGAATTCTGAAAAATATACCACTCAGTTAGTTTTATCTGAATTACAGTAATAATATTATTTTTCTGTCTTGGAGATTTGTGGTTTGTTTCTTACTTGGCACGGCCAACCAGGGAGAGCTGAGGGATGTTGTTGTTGATAAAGTCAAGAGAGACAGAGTGAATTCCTTTGCCCTTGGTGTTACCATCAACAACACCCAGTCTGAGTCCAGCCTCCAATTCATAGTCTGGAATCTGGATGTCAGCTGTGACGACATTCTTCCTTCTGTTGTATTTCACATTCACTGTGGCTTCAGCGGGATCTGCACCTGTTGTTGATCAAGAATAAGACCAAAATGAAATAACTCCACTAAAATGCGTTTTTTATTTCAAATGTTGTTATAAACAAATGAACTTTTTTCTTCTTCAGTTGAACATTACCTTCAGCCCTCAGAGCAAACTTCAAAGAGTCAACCTTTTGACGGCCCTCTTCTCCCTCCCTGAGGAGCTCATAGGTAAGCGTGGCTATATACTCAGAGACCTCACCAGTTGGGTGGAGTTCAATGTTGAATCTGTTTGAATAATCAAATTAGTTATCAACCTTGTCACTTAATTCATATTGATATGTGGAAGTAGATTTGCCTGTGAATTAGAAAGTTTCACTTACTTGCTGTCTCCAGTGAAGGGGAAGTAAGGGAACGTCTCTTGAGAGAAAGCATCAGTGTACTGCAGAGCAGTGCAGTATTTCATTCCAGCAAAGAAAGGAGTGCACTCACTAACATCAACTATGTCTGTTACCAGGGGGGGAATGGTCCACTCAGAAGAGCCAGTCACTGCCACCAGATTGTTTCTGTATTTAAATGAAAAGAGAAAGTGTGAGATTTGACCTTTTAAATGAAGATGAATTATACTGGATGGGCAAATTACAATATTTCCTATGATTTCCTATGGATATGTTCATAGAAACACATGATACCCAAGTTTTTTGCCACTTACGTTAGCTTTAAGAGCTTCACAGGATGCCCAGTACCAGGGATGGTCAGCTTGACATTGTCCTTTCCAAAAGAGAACTTGGCAGCAAGGCCACTCTCATGGTACATGCTGGTGTGCATCTCCAAACCAGACTTAACATATTCAGGGATGAATGAACCAATCCTAGTGTCAAACTCAATGCCAGCTGAAGGCATGAAGGCCACTTCACTCTGTGGGAACACAGTAGATATAAATTATTTCTGTTGCTTTTGTGGTTGTAGATACCACATTTCTGCAAGAGCTGTTCAATTTCTTATAGTAATTCACACTCACCATGTCAGAGGCTATCTTCAGTCCACCCTTGATGCCAGGGGTGAAAGTACCAGACAGTGCAATCCTCAGAGGCACACCAGCGGAAGTAGGCAGGAAGAATTCATTGTCAAGGAACATGTAGTGGCCATAGATTGCGTTATCAGACTTGGTCATCAGTGACTTCAGCAGCTGTGGTAGGAAAAATACACACATGAAGTCTTTAACTCATTAACAAAGCATTTCCAAACCACAAACTTATTGTGTTTCTTTTTCAAACTCAACAAAACAAAACTCAACAAAATGTTTTTCTTACATCAGTTGGGAACATCTTGAACATGCTGTCAATCCACACAACAGCAGAGTAGGCCATGTCTTCAATCTCATTTGTATTCAGGTATCCCAGCTCATTACCCAAAAGCCTCAGATAAATCATGGCCTCGGGAGTTGGGGTTGTTGTCAGGTCTCTCACGAGTTTGTTGAAGTTGCGGCTAAGGTCTCTCACCAGGTTTTGGGTGGCCTAGACATAATAATATTTTTCCTTTATTTCAAGATTTCCTTTATGGAAACATTTGACATTGTAATTAGGGTTTCCAGCCTACATTGTGTGCACTAAAAATACTGCTCTGCATACCTGTCTCTTCATCCTGTCTCTCTTCAAGGCAGGTACAATGTTCTGCAGGATTTCATTGACTCTAAGCGGCATGTTGTCAGAGACAAAGTACATCATCTTCAGAGCAGTGTCAGGGAAGAAACCATTCTCTCCAAACAGGGTCTCAACGGTTGGCTCAAATCCTTTGCCCTCCATACCAATCTGTTTAGATCACAAATTTAGGGCATTAATCTACCAACAGAACTCTGTCTATTTAAATTTGTGTCAATTTTAGTTTAATTGCACAAAATGTTTACCTCCATCATGTCAACATCATAGCCAAAAGCCTTCAGGGTCATTTCAAGCATGACTTCCTTTGGCAGGTAGCTGGCTCCCTCAAAGATCATATTGCCCTCAACAGATCCAATCTTGTAGTTGCGAGAGAACTTGGTGGGATCCATAATGGCTCCAACCTCATTACCCTGCAGGGCATCAAGAATCTTCTGCCTCAGCCTGTAGGGAAGAAATAAATGTTGCTATAAATCTGATGGTTGTGATAACATCAGAACATCTACTCACTGCAGAACAAAAGGTGAAATTCTAAATTTGATTATTTTAAGTATAAATCTGCAACTGCTTTTCACTCACTCAGCGGTCTCAGGCTCAGTTGAGGACAGAATGTTGGTCACATGGGAGATCACAAAGCTCTTGGCTTGGCTGTCCTGCTCAATGGGCAGAGCAGCTGCCAGCTGGGCCAGTTCACTGGGCTGGGGATCCTTCATAAGGACCAGATATGCAGCAACACGCTTTTGCAGTGGGCTAGTACCGTCCAACAGAACCTGCATGAGAACCTCTCTGCCCTGTGACCAGAAGACATATAAAATAAGTATACAATAAATGCTTTCTCACAAAATTTCCTTTGAAAGCATCAGTACGACTGGACTTACCTCCTCAGGGACAGGGGTGAGCCTGTATGCTTGGATGGCAGCTTGCTGCACAGACAGGTGAGCAGCGGGTTGGTTCACACACTGGATCACAGCGGTTCTAAGTGCAGGACTGGCAGGTCCCACAGCTGCAGCCATGTTTCCAATGACCTAGAATCAAAACAAAAATGATCACTCACTCATGAAGAAGAAGCTAGATTGAAAATGCTTTCTCTGCCTCATGATGCAGGTATAACATAACTAGAATGATAAATACAAGTAATTTGAAACCAGAGCTCAAGTTCTGGCCTGTGTTTCTTCTGTCTGATCCATTTAACAAATCTACATCAAGCACTTGTGAAGGATACCTACCCTCAACATCATGAAAGTTTTGTCCTTGTCACCAGAGCAGTCACCCAGCTCTCCAGCCATAAACTCAGCAACAGCATAAATCTCAGGGATCAGTTTTTCCTCAGCTTTATAGTATCTATATCAGAAATAAAATATTTAGAATCCAAAGCCTTTGGAGAGGGAAGACACATGCTAAGATAAGACTTATTGCCATGGTATAAAGCAAGGTTACTCACCTCTTGACCACATTGCTCAGAGCATACATGATGGGCTTGCTGGGCTTGTATTTGGCCATCTCCAGCATGTCGTTGATCAGCAGGGGAGAAGGATTGGACACAAGTCCCAAAGCGAAAACTCCTGCATCTACTTCCAGTGAAGAGGTGTCGAGAGTCCTGAAGATCTGCATGATAGCACTGCTGCACTCAGGTGTCCCGCACTGGGCGAGGACCTGGTAGGTCAGAACTCTGGACACGGCAAGAGCTTCAGGGATGGCAGGGCTCAGAGTCTCAGCCTTCATTCCACGGACCATGATGACTAGCTTCTGGAAGAGGTCGGTTCGCCTGTGTCCCTCGTTCTCTGGCAGAGCTGCCAGTTCTCCCAGGAGCCTCAGACCAGCATCTTTATCCTGGATAACACTCTTGTCCTCAACAGTGGTAGCATGAAGACCCGTGATAATGTTACCTGTGACAGAGTATGATTAAAGTGAGTTAACATTGCATGCAGTGGCATATCATTTATAAATCAAAACAGCGCTATTTAGAACTACATACTTGTTTCAAAGACTCTTTCATTGTATGCAGTAACATCAACCAGAGTCAGTGCCTGCTTTCCAACATTGGTGACTCCATATTCTCCCCTGTAAGAAGACAACATGTTAAACAAAAGGGTAGTTTTAATGGGACAATTCACAATGTCTTCTCAATGGTAAAGACATACTTGTGAGAGAAGGGGATGAAGATGTGTTTCTCAATGCAGGAGCCAGAGGTCATGTGCTGTTTCTCATTGTCAAACTTGTAGTTGCAGGACTGTGTGCTTCTGACCAGCTTGGAAAGAGGATAGTTCTGAAAATGACAAGTACATTACTTAAGTTGATTTACTGAAGAAAAAAACAGGATTAAGATTGTGCATTGCAGTTTTAGTTGTCAATCACATACAAATTTGAGAGCTAAAAAGTGACTACTCTGTTTGATATCATTAAATTCTATTCTAGAGTTGACATTAGTCCCTCAGATTGATTTCATTTCACTTGTACTGATATAATCTGCACATTTTAACCATAAGAAATGTATCTTTCACAACCACAAACTTCTTTCCTGCATTTTGAATTCATTACCAGTTTGTATTTGCAATAAACTCTTGGAGTTTTGTCTGAAAATTTCATAGACCATGCATAATGAGGTCTGGATGTCTTACCATGCTGGGGAGTGCCAGGGGGCTGGTGTAAGTCTTGATTGGGACAAATTTGTCACATCTGGACAGATCCCTCTCAAGGCTGATGTCAGTTGCAATGTCCTCTCTGGCATTGACGGTGTAATAAGTCTTGCACATGCCGTGGATTGTGGGCTAAAATGGAGAATCAGACAAAACATGTATGAAAAAATGTATTTGCCATGGGTCATAGACTGTTATTTATAATATCTAAATAAAAGGCTTACTTTAAGGTTCAGCCCTAAATATGTAGACTGGTTATACTCTTTAAATAAATGTACCATAATTTTGTTCTTCTCCTCTTCCAACAGAGGGACAGCCAGTGCAGTGATGATACCCCTCTTGACATTCAGGATGTTTGTTGTCTCTCCCTCTTCAGGGTACAGTTTCACGTCATACACACCCTCAACCACAACCTTCAGAGGATACCTAGAAAGGAAATGCATGGAGTTTGATTCATATTTCAAGGGTAAAATCCCCTAATCAATCAGATCAGAGACTTGAAGAAGATAGTGGGATAATGTAGTGGAATAATGTCAGGTTATCTACAGAAAAGGTGAGTCTTTTACCCTTAACCCTCAAATTAAAAAAAAAATGAGTATGTGCTCATGGAACTTGTATTGTGACAAAATTAAAACCCATTAATGGAACATACCTCTCCATTTCAGCAGCAAAGGCATCAGAGCCGGCAGCAGGACCGAACACAACATTGCCTTGTGCATCCATGTCGACCACCTCACTCAGGCTACAGCCAGTGGTGCGGACGATGTAGCTACAGCTCTGGGGTACTTCGATTTCAACCTATGAGGGAAAGAATGTGTTCTTTTACATCTTAACCTTAAAAGGTATGTAATGAACAAAAATCCCTATGTTTTAGATTTCTTGTACCTTGCAAGAGCCCTTGGGTCCGTTCTTGAGATTTGAGGCTCCATTGATGGCGTTCAGAGATTCAGCTTCATACAGGTATTCGTACTTGTGCAGGGTCTTGTAGCGTTTGGCCACTAGATGAGAAAATCAATGGCAAAGAAAATGTCTTAACTCCCCTCTAAAAACAGTTAATGTGTAGACTAGAATTTAAAGCCAAAAAAAAAAAAAAATCAAACATGATCATGGAAAGTAATCCTTGTAACTTACACAGGCAGGTGGGTTGATCTTCATCTTGGGCAACTTAAAAAAAATGAAACGAAAACATTTCAGTAACTTGAATGCAACTAATAAAATAAAACACTGAGTTTAAATGTTGAGAAAAACTTTAGTAATCTCATGTTCATTAGTCTTCTCTAGAGTATGTTTTCCCCCACAGGTTGGTACACTTATATATATATATATATATATATATATATATATATATATATATATATATATATATATATATATATATATATATATATATATATATAAAGGATATATCAGTCTTTTAAACCATATTTAATGGAAAAATTTGCAGCACAGTATTAACTGACTAAATGAAGCCAAACGCAAAACCAAATAAATACCAATAAATAATAAAAAGAACTCCGCCAAGTACATTTTTCAAAGAAATGTTTCCCTTGATGTACTTACAGGCCAAGGCAGAAGTGCTGAGAAGCAGCAAGAGGCAGAGCTTAGAGTCCCCCATGGTGGGTTCGTTGAAGCTCTCTCCCTTAAAGTTGGCGAGTACTCAGACGAGACTGATTCCTTAGCTCCAGATCAGGGCTTTTATACTCTCAACCAGGCTCTGAGAGAGGACGGGGAGGTACAGACGGGGCTTTGAATGCTCAAAGTCCACTCAACCCTCCTGTGTGGAGGGACAAAGGCAAAAGGTTTAAGAGTAGAGTCATGTCACAAAGCACAGGCTTACAAAACTGATCAATTCTGGTTAAACATCAGTGATCAAATTAGATGAATAATGCATCTTGATTTTTAATACATATCACTTTGGGATGGATATTTTGTTGAAGGAAAGAAATAATCATTCTTTTCTGGTGTTTTCTTTATAGCACTCTGCTCACTACAACATCACTGACTTATACCTGAAGAGCAGTTGTGAATGGCTTTCTTGTTCAGTCATATTGTGGCTTGACTTTTGGTGTCTTGCATTTTTTTAGTTTATCAATTAACTTCAACAAATGTATAAAATATTGGTTAAATAAGGTTTATATTGATATATTTTACAAAGTCGAAGATTTTCACGCAATTGTCGTAAACATCATATGAAAAGGATAGTGGTAAAGAAGTCTGCAAATACTGCAATATTCAGGTGTTATTGATTCTACTTTGCAACAATTGAGAAAGGACTGAAATTTGGGTCCAATGCTTTGAATGTTCAGGCAAACTCTTGCTGTAAAATCTTTAAGTCAGTAATTTAATTTTACAAGCTTAACAACAGCACCAGTGTCAATTAGGTCGCTGATACACGGCCATTAGTTAACACTGAGTGATCAAGGCATGCTCCAAACACAAAGTCCCAGCTTTAGATGAAAAGGTGATAAACTTATCAGCTGCTTTATCCGCTGATGGTATTGACTGAAAAAGCAGATTTTCCCCTGCCAGGTTAATGTTTAATTTGTCTCTTAGCGTGAATTTGATTATTTATTTGCATGTCTTAAATAATTGCTGCTGGCATCAGAGTGAGTTAAAAAGTTTTTTTTATTGTTCAATTTTGCTTAACTCAGCTGCTCCTTAAAACAAACAAAAAAAAATGATAGTACTTACAGTACCTTTTAGGAGTTGGCTGCTTATTGTTGTTGCTCTCGCTTTCACAAGGGTGAATGAAAACAGTGAAAACAAAGTTTGATTTGGGCTGAATAATGAACTTTGATCAACAAAGATTCAAAGGTTTGCGCATGGTTGGATTTTTTTTCTCCTTTTGTTTGTGTGTTTGAATTGCACAGCTTTAACCTTGGATTCGTAGTTGTATTTTCTTTTCCAAAGTGTAATGAAGTATACTCAGTATCCTCTCAAGTGATGTTATTTTTAATTTCTCATTACTGTGCAAGTTTTTTTTTAGTTCTCTTGAGTTCTTTTGGCCATTGATTACATGACTTCATCTGAACATTGTGTAATGGCCTGTTGCAATATATGGCCATCAGCACCATCTAAAAGTTTGTCAGGAACGGACAGTGTTTGCACTGACAGACATGTACACAGATAGAGTCCAAAGGGGGCTGCAGCCTCTGAACTCTCTATGTTCCTTCCTCAATTTAGATATCTTTCACTACAGCTTGAATCACCATGTCAAATGATCAAGAAAAAAAATTATAATAAAGTAGAAATAGGTAGTCTAAAGTTTGTGATATCTTAGATTTCTCTTACTGAACATATGGGAGATACTTAGAGAAACAGGTCTAAATATAGTTTCTGTCACATGCATGAATTAATCGTGTAATACATTCTGTGGGAAAACTATGAATACAATCAAAATAAATGTTAAAAGAAAAGAAAAAAGAAAAGAGCCATTTTAAAAAAACATGAATCGTAGTCAGACATTATGTCTGTTCTTTGTGCTCTGCTGAATTCTGGAAGAAGTTTGAAGTGAAAAATTTTATTATAAGATGATAAGGTCTTCAGTGTTTTTTTTTCTTTTTTTTTTTTTGAGTTCTTTGACCTTCCTTGGATTTAATTTGACAGGAGCAGTTTTAACCAGACTTCTATCTGAATGGGAAGCAACATGTAACAAAGGCTCTATAATAGCTACACAAAGCAACACTGAACCATGTGAATGTATCTCTTCCTCGAAACCATTACATCAACATTATGAAACCACTACAAAGCCTTCAACTTGACATCACTTTAGTTGGATTGAAAAATGGATAATCATCGCCACATTTAAGGGGAAATGTGTTTTCTGATGTCTGAATCTTTGTTAATGTTTATTTTGCTGACTGCAATGGAACTCATCTGTTTTTCCATTGAGGGTTTCATAGAAAGGCCCTTGTTGTAGCATCAACCATGATTGTCAATGTAATGAGAAGAATATGAGGAGTGGGAATAATAATAAAAAAAAAAACCATCAAGAGTAATTAAGTGATAAAAGGCGACATAAACCTACATATCACTGTGGTCCTGTTCCCCACCTGATGGGGCCCATAAGTGATTTAAACTCTCTGACCCTCATCACACAGACAGACATGTGCAGGCGCCCACCGCAGGGCATCTACAGGTACTCTTGCCCAATCAGTCACTCTGCTTAAAGGTCGACTGTTTAATCCAATGAAAGCACTGATTCTGTTTTTCCTGCAGTTTAAAAAGTAGTCAGAATAGGACACACTGCTTCCTGATAGTACATGATCAAGCAGCATGATAACGTACCCACATGACCGTTTGAAAGAGATACAGCTGCACAGAGATACATTGACTTCATGCTCTGTTCTGTGTGATCAGTGGTTATCTGTATATTTGTAATCACGTGTGGGATTTTCTGGGCACAAGTAGCTCAACAGATCTGCAAACATTTGCCTTGAGTGAAGCTACTTTAAAAAATGTATATTTAGAAGAAGTAAAGTAGACCAGGACTTTGCATTTATAGCTTATTGGGCCAGAATTAAAAAACCACATGAAATCACAGCAACACGCAGAACCATTTTAATCACATCATAAAGATGTGAAGTAATTTTGTGGATTATTAGATATAGAGCTCAAGAGTTAAACTTGAAAGATTATAAAAAGTGGGTTCAGACTTGCATAACAAAATACTTATTGAACTATGAGTTCTTGTTTCAGGTAGTGATTTTTGTCTGTTCATTAATTTTTGAGTGGTCGTGATTTGAATGTAGATTGAGAAAAGATGATGTGAGTTGCAGTTGCTGTCACTACACAGTTTCTGGATGTGGATCCACTTGTGGCTCCACCCTCTGTGCATCCAGCCACAGTCCTCTGGTACACTACTGACTTTTGAAAGGTAGAAATGCCCAAACTCACTTCAGATCTTCTCCTCTTTCTCTCAGAGATTCTCTCATGAAGGGCTGAAGGTCTCTTGTTAATCAGTCAGAATATTCTAGAAATGTGCTCTAGTTACTGCTAGCACATAATGCAGTTTGCAGATGATACTTCTTTAAAATTTCTCTGTAGCAGACAAAATGTTTGAGTCAGACTGAGTAATAAAATGAAAAGTGGAACTTTTACTTAAAGAGTACTCTACCTTTGGTTTCACTGAAAAAATGGGCATCCTTTCCAAATTATTTCTCATATTAACTTAAATTAAATGTATGTGAACGTACACCTTGAGATTTAATTTTGCCACTAGTTGCTGTATTTGTCATCTTATGTCACATAAAAGATTGCATAAAATTTGGTCACAAACCTGAATCCTCTCTAATTCTCTCACACAAGTAATCATTTCCTTTGAGGATCACTAATTTAGTAACAAAATCAATATGTTTGTCACATTGTCTGGCAAAAAGTCTTCTACCTGTGGCTTATTGCTGTAATATTGTAATGACTTTTTAGGACAATTGTCTTGGGAATTCTAATAAATAGATGGGGTTATAGTTATTGTAGGAACTGCAGTGATAAATTTTACTTTTAAAACCCTAATCTTAATGAATTTGTTTTACCTGAGAACTTGCAGAGGGCCATCTTCCACAAAGGCATAATCTATCAAATCCAGAATGTATCGGCATATGTTAAATTTCATTGCACTTAACTGCCAGAATGTGTCATATTTATTTTATATTAAAAAAATTGTAATATGTAGCCTCGTATTTAACTTAAGAAATACAGTACAAAAACTGATTCACTTACACAGCATAATTAAGTTTGTAGTACCATCTGTGACAGTGTACTGACCTGTCAGTCAGTCGGATTGAGCAAACATTGGCTGAAAGTCCAGACACAATGAAGTCATGCACAGGGTATCTGTTGCTGTGTCATAAACCACTGTGATTGTTCTTCAGTTTATCTGCAGCTCACAGCTAGCACTTTAGACCAAACCTGATAAAATTTCACTGATAGAACTATACCACGAAGAAAGGTCGAAGGCTATCATGTTTTTGTACAGCATATACAGAAAACATGCATGCATGTATGCTCACGTACATACTAATATAGATGTAAGTGATTTGCATGTACAGAAATCCTACAGGCCCTTGATTAATGGTTTCATTTTTTTATTTTTTATTTTTTGGTTATATGGAGATCTGCTTGTCTGAGAATTATTTGCGTTTTTTTAATCTCATTTAACAAACTTTATATCAAACAGTTTGCCTTTTTTGTTAATAACTGATATTTGATAATATACATTTTTTAATGATAAATATAGACTTTTGGACAAGTGAATATTCTGATCCTTTGGTAATGTGCTTTTACCCTTTTGCACTTTAAGAACATGAGAAGACTTTGTAACTTGGCTTTAAAAAAGGAAAGGAAAATGTATTGTCCTCTCAGGGGGGTGTTTCAAAGCTGTCGAAGCATGACATTCATGTTTGAATTTTTCAAAGAATATGCAGGATTTCACAATCATTTGCCTCAAATTTGGACATATTGTCTATCGTAGATGGTCTTCTGGATGTCTTAGTCGCGACATGTGGTTATTTGAGTTACTGTTGTTTTTCTGTTGTGTTGAACCAACCTGTGCCATCAACAAGGCATTTTTTGCCCAAGAAACTGCCATTCACTGGAGATTCTCTCTTTTTGGGACCATTCTCTGTAAACCCTGGAGATGGTTGTGTGTTAAAATCCCAGATGATCAACAGTTTGTAAAATATTCAGACCAGGCTGTCTGGCACCAATAACCGTACCTTGTTCAAATTCACTTAAATCATCTTTTCCCCATTGTAATGTTCATTAGAGCTTTAGTAGGTTGTCTTGACCATGTCTACATGCCTAAATGCATTGAGTTGCTGCGATATAATTGGTTGGTTAGATATGTGTTAACAAACAGCTGAACAGGTGTACCTAATAAAGTGGCCAGTGAGTGTAGGCTTTCCCCAATAAGTATCATTCTGCAGAAATACCCTTACCCCCTTTATTCTGAAATGTTCTGTATAACTACCAAAATGCAACCAAGGCAGCTGTCCGCCTGTGCAGAATGAGCCACAGGATGAAGACTTTCTGTCAGACACTGTGACAAACATATTAATTTGGTTATTAAATTTCTGATCCGCAGAGAAAATGATGGTGAAAATTAACATATGCAAGTAGCGTAGTGATGATTCATTCTTGTCAGCAAATGTCAGTGATACAAAAGATTTAAAGCAATGCACAAGCTGAATTAAGATGAAAAACACAGCAACTTAAAAAAAAAAAAATAAATAAATAAAAAATAAATTAAAAATTTAAAATTTAAATAAATAAATAAATAAATAAATAAATGGGGAATACGTTTTTCAAGTTAAATTTCTGGTGATAAAAAAATATTTATTTTGGAAATGATGCCCAAAAGTATTTAATCAGACCAAAAACAAAGAGTACCATTCCTGTTTTAAGTTCCTCTCATTTCCCCTCTGCTTTATCCTAGTTGACACAGGACACCCACACTACTGTACAGGACATACAGTTTACTGTACCTGTACAGTACATCATATAGATTACTCATTGGCTTCTTTCCAAATGATATACTCACATGTGTATTAACACACACACACACACACACACACACACACACACACACACACACACACACACACACACACACACACACACATACATGCACCGTTTAGAGACTTGCGCAGATTCAACCTTTGGTCAATACCTGAAGAACTCACTGACTGCTGGCTGCCACATCCAGACCTACACTTCTTCACACAAACGCATGGCTGGATCTGGAGGTGTTATCATCACTGCAACAAAGATTCTAAACTTCATGACAGGAGGACATGCAGACTTTGTCACTGCAGTGATGGGTCTTGTGAGGTATAAGCTCACCAATGGTTATCCATACTGAAATAACTTTAGTGTTTTTTAAGTACATCATTATCACTGAATATTCACCTTTACTGTGCACATAGAACCTCAGTTAGTTTTCTGTCACACTTGTCCTCTG
Organism: Labroides dimidiatus; assembly: GCA_030710495.1. Lineage (NCBI taxonomy): Eukaryota > Metazoa > Chordata > Actinopteri > Labriformes > Labridae > Labroides > Labroides dimidiatus. The sequence continues at coordinate 13,035,071 of CM061158.1, forward strand.
CTTTAGCTAAGTGGTACTTGGACAATTATTCATTCGTTTAGGGCAGGGGTCTCAAACTTGTGGCCTGTGGGCCAATTGCGGCCCCCAGAACAATATTTTGTGGCCCCCTGCCTAAAATAAAAGCTTTGTGTTAGTACGGCCTGCATGTTTTTTCTTACATGCATCCTGGCATTTTATATTTTTTAACACTTGTGGGCTACCATAGCGCACAACGAGAATTAGCAATTGGTCACTTGTAACATGTTCGTGTCACAGAGCGGAGGGAAAATATATCCGGTCACCTTGTGCTATATGGTGTTTGTCAGTGTTTGGATCATGTGCCTTTTTGGCTGCACCTATCTGTGTGAAAAGCTCTTCTCCACAATGAACTTTAATAAGTCAAAGTTCAGGTCCAAACTTAAAGATGAGCATCTTAAAGCCATACTGAGGGTCTCAGTTGCTTCCTCCCTCAAGCCAAATGTTCTGAAGAACTGTTCATGTTCTGCATGTTCTGTTAAGACTGAGACAATTGGATCAGTTGTACTTTCTTTTTTTCTTTTTCTTTTTCTTTTTTTTTTTTTTTTTTGTGAATACTTAAAGTCCTTTTTTGTGGAACACTTGAGGCAACCCAGCCTCACCCAGGCACTTCCTCCAGTGGCCCCTTGGTAAGCTGAGTTTGAGACCCCTGGTTTAGGGTCCCTGGTGGCTGGAGTGTATACGATCTGTCTTAGGGCGAGAGGCAGGGTACACTCTTGACTGGTCGCCAGTCAGTCACAGGGCCGACACACAGACAACCTCTGGCAATTTAGAATCACCAGATGAGCATGTGTTTGGACTGTGGGAGCAATGAACCATGTACACTATTAACCATAATTGTTGCCATTTGTTGTATTTTAACAGGGTTAAATGGCTTAAGCCAATTTACATCTGAGGCCAATCAGAGGCACAACTCACCAGACTGACTAACAGGCACCTTATAGCTGTTAGTGTGGAAGCTCAAAGCCCAGCCCTTAACCTTTCAATACCTCAAGTTAGGTTAAGTTTAGCACTTCCAGTACGGCTCCAGAGATGAATGGGCTTCAAAACAAAAAGGTTTACAAGAACAAAGTTTTTCCCATGTTTGTTTTCTTAGCATGTTGAGATTTAGTCATTAGCATGAACCCAAGAACAGCTCTGACATCCGCACCAATCATGAAAAAATATTAATTTATAATGTTTTTAAATACTTTTAAATAAAATGTACCACAAAAAATAGCATCATTAGAGTACTACCATTTTTATATCTAAGAAGCTTTTAATCTTCACATAATTGTGGTAAGCTCAGCCGACCCTCAAACCCTCAAAAATCTATTGTCATCACAAACATGCATTGTGTATTTATACTCATTTCATCTCAGTTCTATTTCCAGATCAGACCTTGAAAATAAAATATGTAGCCTAACATGAAATATAGATATAGCAACCTCTGAGTGTGTAGAATATTCTTGGTAAGTCTGCTCAGCAGTGCCGCTATCAGCACAGATGATAAAAAAAGGTTTACTTTATCTGTGTATCTGTCTGTTTTCTCTGTACACAGATCTAACATGATCAAAGTTTGAAGAGGAAGTTAGGGGAGATCACTTTGATTAACCATTACTGTGGATGAACAAACAGAAATAGCTACTGAGATTTATTCTGTGGTAGCTAGTGTTACATAACAGTGATTACCATAATAACTTTTGACCAAAGAAAATATTGAATATGCAACATTTTCAGGTAAAATAGAGATGAAATTTGTGTAAGTATATTTAATATCAGTTATTGAGATAGAGTCTTAACCCTCCTGTTATGTGACGGGTCAAATTAACCCATTTTAAAAGTTTTAGGATCTTGGAAAAATAGTTCAAAGTATTTTTTTTGTGTGAAACTTTTTCTGCTTGCCTTATTTAGCACAATCAACATATCTCATGTAACTGTAACTACCCCCTGCATGTTTATACCACATGGATACTGTTTGGGTCAATTTGACCCAGCAGTCAAACTGGAGGTCAAAGGGTGTCAAAAATGTCAGAGACTCACACGCACACATACCACAGGGTGGGCCAGAAAGTTTTTTCTGCTCTATCCAAAATGCTTAACTGTGTTGATACACCATTGCAACACTTTTTCTTCAAGTAATTAAAGGTAGAGTTCTTCACTTTCACACCCTCCAGAAGAACACCAAAGGAGACTTTGAGCCATCAAATGTAACAGCAGCCCACACCATGACTCCAGATGGTTTCTGACAACAGAAATGAGTTTTGCAGCCTTCAGGTAGATGCTGTGCACAGTGTGCATAAACCCTGTCATCCTAAGAACTGATCACTGCCTGAACGGTGAAGATATCCTCACCAGACCAAACCAGGACTTGGTTTGTGGTACTCTGGAACTGCAGTATCATGTTCCCCCTGACAAGCCAATTTTTTATTGGAAGCCCTGATATCAATTGTCTGTACTTGCATTTTTAGAGCTTTCAGTCTGAGATCCTGTTTAACAATTCTTTTCATTTAAGTTCTTGAGATGTTCACTTCTGTTGTTGTTGCCCCTCATGCTTCTGCAAAGATTCCTTTGGACCCTCTTCTTTACCATCTCAACCACCCTTTTATGAAGCACAAAATACAACAATAGAGACCTCGGACTGTAGAGCAACTTGCTCTACAGTCCGAGGTCTCTATTGTTGTATTTTTACATCAAGCAAGAATGGGAGAGAATTCCAGCTCCAAAGCTTCAACAATTAGTGTCCTCAACTCACAAACGCTTATTGAGTGTTGTTATAAGGAAAGATCATGTAAGACAGTGGTACACATGCCCCTGTCCCAGCTTTTTTTGGGACGTGTTTCAGGCATCAAATATAATATGAGCAAATAGAATAGAATGGAATAGAATAGAATAGAATAGAATAGAATAGAATAGAATAGAATAGAATTTATTAAACCTTGAAAGGAAATTCAGGATACCATATTTGCAACAAAAAAACAATAAAGTTTATCAGTTTAAACAATAAAGATCTTGTCTTTGTAGTGTATTCAACTGAATAAAGGTTAAAAAAAGATCTGCAAATCATTATGTTCTGTTTTTATTTACTCATTACACAATGTCCCAACTTCATTGAAATTGGGGTTGTAAATACACACACATACATACACATATTTGGCCAGTAATACTTAACCTCCAAACTAACATATTTTACAAAAGCAGAGCAGTATTACGGCAGAATAGGTGGTGCTTAACCTACTTGCACTGCTGAAAACATGGGTTTATTCCAGGTCTTGTTTTGACATAAACAGGACATTCAGGTCAACAGGCTTTAAAACAGAGTGACACTGCTTTTATAGTGACTAAAGTCTATAACAGAAACAGAAGTCTCACATACATGAAACAGAAGTTGCCTTTTCATCTCAATTCCCGTTACTTTAATAATAATTGCATGAATGTATCACATTCTTGATTCAGTTTTGATTAAATACAGACTTGTTTAAAAAAAATAGGCCTTTATTATTCTGGTGCCTTCTGAAATCAGCCTCATCAATACTTCATCCCCTGTTTGAAAAAAAACTCTGTCGTATGAAATATTGCATGCAACTTAACATGACAGAATAATTGGCTTATTCAGTGTATGCTATTTCTTTTGTTTGCTTGTTTGTTTTTTTAATGGCCTACAGTTTTGGAGAAAGGAGTGTGAGTCGTCTGAGAAGTTCTCTTAAGAAAAAGCTTTGATAAATTTAACCTAGCTTTTACCACATACAGGTAATAATATAATCTTTTAATAATATGTTATTCTAGCTTAATCAAGTTAAACCCTGATTTCAGAGCATGTGTTCCCTAAATATTGACAGAGGACTATAGGGGAGCATTGGCCCTCACTCTGTGTAATGCAAAGACAGACAGATCAATATCTGAGCAGTTGTTAACAGCTGCAGTCACTGCTAATCACTAAACGTGGATTTTTACATGTGCATGTATGGCATGGTGGAAGGACAGGGGTCAACCCATTTTTATGAACAAATTTTACACCATTTTGCAACATGTTTTGACCTACAGTCATATGACCCCCATAAATTAATGTATATTTAAAACCAGTAACACTGCAGATCACACCACCAGATTCACCAGGAAGGTCAACAGTCTGAATCCCAGTTCAGGCAAGGTGGGCCTTTCTGTGTAAAGTTTGCATGTTCTCCCCATGCATGTGTGGGTCTTTGCAGGTTCACCAGCTTCCTCCCACAGCCCTATGATTGGCTGTGTGTACCCCCCCCCCCCCCCCCCCCCCCCGTCCTTCTGCCCCCCGTGACACTGTACAACAGGGTAAGCAGTATAGAAGATGCACATGCACCACATTGTGTTTGAGCTGAGAGTTGATCCTTTGACCAATGTGACAAAGAAATAGCGTTTGTGGCTCGGGGCCTGAGCTAAAATGGAGCCATAAATAGCATGGTTTACTTTAGTATAACAACAGCGTTGTATTCACGTCTTTTTGCTCTTTATGCCATATTTTAGATAGAAACACACCAATTTCATGCTGTTTCCTGGATGTACAATGAAATGAGAATTCGATACTCTGTAAGGAATCATATTTAGTAAGGAATTAAAGTAAAACCATTTCAGTTACAGGATGAGACCCTTTGAATATATATAATTTTGTAAATGTTAATATGATGCTGTGTCTGAAAAAGCAACATCTGTTGTATGGTTTATTACCTGATTTCAATAAATGATATAACTTTAAAAAGACAGAGAGGAAAAAAAGTCTTCCCAGGTATAGGAAACTCTCTGACATCTGGCTGAAAGGCAGATGTGCCTGCAAACTCTCATTATAAAAATTACTGTACCTGTCATAAGCTGTGTTTAAACTGCATATGATTTATTTATTTACACTGCTGCTAAAGCTGAGTGTAGGGCTTACAGTGGCCTCTAGTGGATCATCCTGTTAATGACCTTTCATACAGTGTTGTACTTTTTAAGTACATAGTCCTTTGTTTAACCAGCCAGAAGCTGACATGCTCTGTTGTAGTTTCCTTAAGCAATATAAAGAAAAGCCTTTTTATTTTATTTCATTTCATTTATTTATTTCAAGCATGCATAGCATACAAAGAAAACATGGACAGCACATGTCCCCAACCAACACCCAAAACAAAACAGCCTGCCATAATCAACATGTAATGCGTAATACATGCTTGGAAAGGAGTAGGAAGAAGTCTTAGACTTATATAATCCTAACCCTTTTCATTTTTTTTTTACTTTATTTTATTTACATTTTCCTTTATTATTATTATTATTATTATTATTATTATTATTATTATTATTATTATTATTATTATTATTATGTGCATACATATATACACCTTCATACATACCCCCTTTGTTGTTGTTTTTTTCATGTTTCATAGTTACATGCACAGTGATATATATATATATATATATATATATATATATATATATATATATATATATATATATATATATATATATATATATATATATATATATATATATTCACCTCCATACTGATGCACCCATATGTAAGATTCTGCCCCTGACTAGTGTGTTTATTGTTGCCTAAACTTCAAATTTTAAAATTTTAAGATTTTTTTCAATGTGTGACTTGTGAATCTTTTGTGAAAATGTGCACCATAATAATGCAGGTAAATTAGGGTAGCGGCACATTCTGTAAGGAAGGACATGTGTACTGGATTATCCTACTATGTCAAAATTAATTTGCAAATAAAATAGCAAGTTCTCAGATGAATAAATCAAAGTTAACTTCATAAATGCAACTTTAAACAAAGTTTTGTTTATTTATTTGTTGTGGTATGTACTATTTATCCAAGTGGAAAACCTCAGCAGTTAAAAGCAAGATAGCATGCTCCCTCTTCTTTAAAATCTGATTAAAAATGGGATCTTATGTTTGTATTTGGCTGTATGAATGATGGAGTAGCAGGGGTTTCCATCCTCTGGTTGAAAAGCAGCAGGGTTGGTGCAGCATTAGGTTGCAAACTGTCAAAAGCAACAAAAGCCATCTCAGACTACTCTATCACTGCCTCAACCCCCCATAGTCTGTATTGTACTCACTCTTAGGTAGAGATAAACACTCAACGTGCTTATAGAAACAGGTGTCAGGCTACGGTACACACACACACACACACACACACACACACACACACACACACACACACACACACACACACACACACACACACACACAGTTAATTATTTATCTACTCAGTGAAATGCTGACACACACACGCCACCCTGCCTGTAGTGTTACATTAGCCTGCACAAGAGAAGTTATAGGCACTGATGAAGGGGTGTGCATAGGTGAAGTCACACACAGGCTGAAGATGAAACTGGGTTATTACTTGATTAATACAACTGCTTTCTTTCTTTCTTTCCACATGTATCAGTGCATTAGAGACTTGTAGTTTGTTGAACAGCCTACATTTTAAGTTTTATTTATCAGACAACATAATGATGCTGGTGATTGACTGTAATGAAAAGGAACTGTCCACAGAGGAGGTATGGTGTCTAATCCAACCAATTCTTACCAATTCTTAAGTTATATTTGAACCGAGTTATATATGTGTAAGTATGTATAAAAAGTCAAATTTTTGAAGATAAACTGTACAATTTACGTAAATGTAACAATCTGTTTTTTTTTTCTTCCAAAGAAGAATGTGGGGTTTTGGACTTTTCCCATTATAATATGTATATTGGATGCAGTTTCTCAGTGCCTCGGCCAGAGACACGATTTTCCCTCAAATGCAAACAGTTTATTTTCGATATTGAGCTAATAATAGTCTCCAGTGATAAGTTTCCATACGGACGCTGCTGCAACTGTTTCTACGAGGGAAGCAACGAGTGTGGACCGGTCCATTCAGCGCGCAGGGGGAATCGAAGTACAAAAAAATGTAAAGATTTCGCAAATTTTTATTAAACACTTTGATTTTTTTTTACTTCGTGTACTTTTCTCATTTATTTATTGATCTGATTGTTGGACACCATCTTTAGTTATCAAGTAGCCGAAAGGGCATGTCAAATCACTTTTGTAGAGAAAAGGAACCCCTCTAGTAGTTACTTTGTAAAGTCGGATGAAAACCGAGCTCTCTGCCACATCTTCCACTGACTGATAAAGCCGCTACACCGGGAACTGGAGGCAGGACTGACTAAATGTGAACGTAGCGTAGAAAACACATTTACGGCTATTCTTTGACCCAATAACTATCTTGGTTTTATCGGTTATTGACAGATATAGATAAAAGTAAGTGGATCATCTTTAGTTTCTGTAGTGTTGGACTTTTCTAGAGTGTTTTCAACAGGAGGTGGTGATATGTTAGTACTGCTAAGTTAACGGTTAGGGGTTGGTGACGTCATTGAGTGTGAAAGTGCGGACTTTAAAACAGGAAGAGTTGTACACAGACGTTACTATAACGCAGGTAAGTGAACATCACTTTCTGAAACCAGTCCGAGTGTTTGATGTTAATGTGACTGCTCCAGTGGTTAAACTGATCTTAACTGCTGTGTCAGTTATCCAAAGGCACAGGAGGGTGTTAAAGGGGCTACACCCATAAATGACGAGCCTACATCACACCTACACAGGGAATATGTTAAAACTGTTCCAAAGTATTCCTTACAAATTAACTATCTCTTTACCCGCACTTCTTAAGTAATCTCAAACGATTCTTAAAAGAAAAGAACTGACATAAGTCCTAAACACAGTTATGTAAGAAAAGCTGTGTAATTTAGCTGAAAAACATTGAAAGAGTGTATAACTCTACCCTTGATAACGATATAGAACACTACACTTGGCAAATGTATGAAAAAAAAAAAACTTTGAAAAATTAAACTATTTGGAGCATTAATGTCTTCTTCGACACACTTCTCTAGTGGATGTTTAAAATACTTGGAAGTAAATAGAAGACAGTAAGAGGTCATTATTTGCAGTGCACTGCTGCCTCTGGTATATCTTGTCAAATCTGAGTCTGATTCTCTGAAAGCATGAAAGCATTTACAATAACCAACTATTATCATCTAAATTTCTAAAACTTATATATGTATGCACACTCACACGAAGAAACAACATGAAGTAAAGTTGTCAAGTTCAGTCACCATGTAAAGATTGTGTATCCACAATTAAAGTCCAGAATTACTACACTGAAAACTCACTGCTTTCATAAAAAAAAACAACTTATATTTAAGGATTTTAACAAAATATGTTGTATTTAAAATACTCACTGAGTGGTCAATATTAATCAAGTTAAAAAGACAAAAAAGTAGGATCAAAAAACTGTTATTTTAGATAAAACAGTATTTCACAGACAGCCAGCACATGGAGCAATGTTACATACTAAAGTATTCTCTTTTTTTTTCTCTGAGTCTTTATATATCGCCTGCCCTATATGTGCCCCCGATTGGTAACTACACTGCCTCCTCTCATAAGTAGAAGGACTACTTTCCTGTTGCCTTGACTACTGGTGTGTCAGGGGACTTCATCCTGATCTTCTGCTCAATTTTCTTTGACACTGGATCAAGAAGACTGTCATGAAACAGCACTGAAAAAGAAAATAACTGGAGCACTCATTTAGTCTTGTTCTTCCTGTGACACCACTGACTCCTCACCCACCTGATGCCGTCTTAGTTATCCGTAGTACACGCAGTACTTCAGGCTGCAGTGCAGCTCTGCTCGTACACACTGCTCTAGGCTACGAGCACTGCTGAAATGGGAAGTCTGCTTTCTTTCTGTGCACTGAACCTTGTCAGCTAGTTTGATTTACATTCCATTCAAAAATGGCAACATGAAAAATGTTTTCCATGTACTGTTTCTGTACCATGTAGTATGGGAAATGTCTGTTCTATTTATGGATGAAAACTTCTACTTATACCAGTGGATTAAAGAATTCAACTACTGATTGATGTTGTATTCAATAGGGTTATATGTCAAAGAATTTATAACAATCTCTGGGTGGATATGGTAATGAATTCAATTTTCCCGATAGACAGTAGAAAACTCAGGTATTTAAATCTTCTGGTAGGAGTTTTTAGCTGACCAAAAATTCTTACTGTTGTGACTCTATGAGCTACAAAAGCAAACAAGACCTACACCAAAAACTGACTTCTTCTATATGATGATTTCAAAAGCAAGTAACTGCAGGCCATTGAAAAGCCTTTTTTCGTTTTACATTCTTTTGTGGAACTTTTTAGTACTGTATCTTAAATCTTTTACTTTCCTTTTCTGCTTTTGGTTGTTTTTTTACTGCACAGAAAATACTGAGCATCTGCGAAAAGAAAAAAAAAAAAAAAAGCTTTCCTCTTTATGGTGAAGCATTTTGCGAGTGGTCCTAACTGCAAATAGCAGTCAACTGACTTGGTCACAGGCTTACAGAGGCTCCACAGTAGCTTTTGGGAGGGGATAAATGTTTGTGTTCTGGAGTCTGGGTGAAACAGTCTCATTAGAGAGTGAACCCTCTGGAAAAAGTGGACCAGCAAAAACTCGGATGGCTATGGGGGTTGGGTACAAGGGGAGAGACTGTTTCTGTGTAACTGAGGGGGGATTACAAATAGTAAATGTAGAAAGGGAATCTCGAGGGGTTTTTGTGTCGCAGCTTATCTCGAGTTTAGGGAGGGAGATTGTGAAAGTTTCTGTAGAGGAGCCTGAGCAGTTATTTTTGACCACATTTCGAAAAAATTTTTCCACTGCACCATGTAGCAGCTATGAAAAAAAAAATGACACCAGCTGTGAAAACTCACTCCTTCATTCCTGTGATGTCTCTACTGCTCACAATGGAATTACTTTCAGTTTGTACACAAAGTAAATTAATCAAAGGTAATTTCCAGTGTAGTGATTCAGCATCTCTTTAGTGAGACTTTACCTTCTTTGTTTTGTGATCCTAAAAAAGTCAGAGTATCTGGATTAAGTCTAACATGCAATCCCTACTTAATGTTATTGTTTTCACTGTTTTTAATAGGCTTCAAGAAACATGATTACAATGTTAGTAGAATCCGTACACCCAAAGTCTTTGTTTGGTCTGTGTTATTTGTGCTTATAGTTATTCCTCTTTTACTTATTCTCTTGGATGCAAAAGTGGCAGCACTCTTAAGTCTTCCACCCGTCAATATTGCAGGGTTTTTGTATGTGACTTTGTGTGCTTCAGGGGAATAAATAGCGACGCCCATATTTATGTCTGCTTCAGCTCTGCCTGCACACTGAGCTGTCCTGGAAAAGTCCATGTGACCCAGAGCTGAGGAGGTGCTGCCGCTTCCTCATCCTGTTGTATGTTAGAGCGGAAGGACAACAGTCAGGCCTGCAGGGCACTGTGTAATTTATACCACAGCCCTGTCACAACAGCGCAAGCTGAAAAGGAGTTTATATACTCAAAGTGACCATCGGTTTGATGTAGCTCTATTGCATTCACAGGCTTGCTACAAGATGGGATAAAGAAGTACAGAGTCCTTCCTTTAATACCTGAAAATACAAAGAGTTTCATCTGAAACAGCCTATATTTAGCTCAGCTGGCAGCATGGCTTCAGGGATAGCAATTTTATTCAGTTAATGGCTCAATCTAACACTTTGCTCTGGACTAAAAATATCTCAACAATTTCTTTGATGGATTGTCTTGAACTTTTGTGAAGACTGATTTCGGGCCAAGATGATGAACCCTAATGATCCTGGTGAATATCTACCTGTTCATTCAACACAGTATTTCACCTCTCAAGTGAAATATTTTGATCTATATGCATCAGCCAACAGTTTCCCTCAAATGCTGTAAAAATGTTTCAGCATGCTGGTGCTTGCTTCATTTAGCTTGGATCACAACTGTCCCTTGGAAATATGAGTATTCCAGTCATGTTCTGTTTTATTCTTTTTTTGTTTGTTTGTTTTGTTTTTTACAAAAAAATTAAAAGATATTGAATTAAATAAAAAAAAAAATCCACATTGCATCCACCACCTTTGCAGGTTTGAACCTTGGACTTTGGTGGCCCAACTGAGGAAATAGCAAGAAAAGTGTGCACACACTCATCATACTATGAAGTATCAAACAGTTACATTTTTTTTCTTTTAGGGTTATATTTTGGGTCACTTTTTCACTGAAAGGTTGGAATTACAAAAATGAATAAATAATTACTAAATAATGTAAATAAATAAATAAAAGAATTTGATTCATTTTAACATTAAGTGCATACTGTTTTATGCTAAATGTCTAGGCACGTGTAGTTCAATAGGGTCTGTTACTTTCTAAGAAAATTGGTTATTTGTAAAAAATAAATAAATGAATAAAAATAAATGAATAAATAAAAACCTTAAACCTTTTTCATTCCCTAAGAAGAATAAAAATGCTTAAGGTAAAAAATCTTGACACAGGCTTTGATAATCCATTAAAAGAAGGTGTTCTTCCAAAGTCACAATTTCCCTAAAAATTCCAGGCAAACTCCTCCACACTGCCCACAAGTCAAAAATGCATCTACTGACAATTTGTCTCTACTCAAGTGTTGTAAATAACTGTAATTTTGAAAGATCAGTGATCCTACGAATGATTACAAAGACAAAACTGAGTTACCCAGTGGTTCCTAAAGTTTTCAGCCTGCAACCCCCAAAATAGTGGTGCCAGAGCCTGATTATCACTAATAGGCCAATTAAGAACAGGAAAAATGGTTAAAAACACCACAGTAGTTAATTTAACAAATTGGTAGGAAATCAGACAACCTATGTGCCCATACTGCTGTGTTTTCTTATTTTTCTAAACTCCCTCCCACCATTGACACTGACATTATCCTGGCTTCATCACCTCAGGGGCAACAAAGAAATGTAAAAAACAGATCAAAATGGTTTTTTTTTTCATTATTTGTTTTTTCTGAAGTTAACCCCTTTTCCTACAGTAATGGATGAAATGTGCATTTGTAAAAAAAAAAAAAAAGATTTTGGAAGGAACTTTGCAACCCCCACTCTGGGAACTTATGTAGTTACCTCTTGCAACACAATCCAAATATCTGATTTTACTCAAAGTTCTGCCTGTGGAAAGGCAGCATCCACTGGTAATTTAAGAATCTGGCATGGCCAATTTAATTTTAAAGCTGCCTGGGCCACACACACATTCATCAATATTTTTTTACTTTATGTCTGAAGGAAAGAACACAGTAAAACGGCTTATGTGACAGTGTTCTGTTCATGCTTTGTGTCTGGTTCTTGATTTCTTTTCCGTCCACAAGTGACACAATTTACAGCTTACGTCTCCAGCTGTCCCTCGAACCTAACTGCCTCTCATGTGGAAATTACACCCATGTGACAATTACAAGAAATGAGACATCTGTGTGTGGAAAAGACCTCATCCAAATTCACACGGCTATTATTTGCACTGTGCCAGATAAAATCATCTTGCTGCCAATATCACAGGAGAGATGAAATTTCAGTAATTGAAAAAGGGAGAGAACATGGAGGGGGGGGGGGGTTAATGCATATGTGTGTCAGATAAAGTCATTAAAGGGAAGAGATGAGTGGAGGTGTCATTCTGAGGAATTATTATGTAACACATTCACAAAGGGACTCATGTAATATAGCTGGAAATAATTTCTCCTCCTATGTGTCATACTTTTTCCATTCTTTCTATCTCCCTGCCCCCGCTCATCTCTTTTTTTCTGTTCCTCCCACACACACACTTTACCAGATACATGTTGCAAAAAGAGTGGTTCAGGATTAAGCCAATTTCTTACCAAGACTAACAAAAGAAAGGAGCAGCACTCACATTTTAATTGTTGATTCAGAAAAGGTGTTCTTAGTGCCGAGCATTGTCTCTTCCTTCATTATTCTTTACATAGAAGCAAAATATTAATGCAATCATGCCCAAACCCACAAATTATAAATGAGCTAAAACTAAAAACTACAGTTCAAAAAGAACATGACTCAAGAAAGGGATATTTTTCTCAATAGTTTCCTTTGCAGAACAGTCGGCACCCAGACACTGTCAAGTATCTTAACCTTTATGCTTCTTTTACACACCTCCTGCAAAGCCTCCCATCTGATCCCTATCATCCTGGTATGGTTTTATCTTGGATGTTTATATGCATCCTCGTCTCCCAGCTTGCGTTATTAGAGCGAATGTTACCACGGAAACAGAATGTAGACAACCAGCGTAAAGTAAAGGTGAATGGGCCCAGGTGGCCAAAAGCTTCAGTGTCCTCATTTGAGATGGTTTTTTTTTTTAAGCCATCATTAGTGTTCCTCTTCACCCCACCTGCTCTGAATCGATCAGAATATTTATCTCCACATTAAAGGTGGAGATTATTATCCGGCCTTTTCAGTGACAGCAGTCAGAATGAGCCTGACTGCTTTGTGAAAGTGGCTTTATTGTGAAAAACAAATGCCCCAGGACACTTGTCCCTCCACCATGCAGCAAAGGGTCGATAAATTAACACCATGCCTGAGGACACATTCTGTATCCAGAGAGACCAGGCCATTCACTCTCTCTCTCTCTCTCTCTCTCTCTCTCTCTCTCACACACACACACACACACACACACACACACACACACACACACACACATGCATTATAACCTCATGAAACTGTAATCTCATCCCTATGTATTTTTCAGTTTATGGTTTTCCAGCTGTCTAGATTTATTCTCAGCTTGGTTGTGTGAGGAGCATCTTTGGCACATCTTTTATAATGAAAGAGTGCAACAAGCTGTGAGGAATTATTGACCCCATGCATCATTTATTGTATTCACACAAGGATATTAATGAGGGTTGTTGGTCTCCTGCAGAAGCAGAGAAGCAGCAAAGACAGTGACGTTGACTGAAGAAAACGAGTAGACCAGCCGACCTGAGAGCGCTGCATCATGGGGAAACAGAACAGCAAGCTGCGGCCTGAGGTCTTGAACGACCTCAGAGAAAACACAGAGTTCACCGATCATGAGCTGCAAGAGTGGTACCGCGGCTTCCTCAAGGACTGTCCCACCGGCCACCTGACCGTGGAGGAGTTCAAGAAAATTTACGCCAATTTCTTCCCCTATGGAGACGCCTCCAAGTTCGCCGAGCATGTCTTCCGCACATTTGACACCAACGGGGACGCCACTATTGACTTCAGGGAGTTCATCATCGCCCTGAGTGTGACGTCTCGCGGTGGGCTGGAGCAGAAGCTGCGCTGGGCCTTCAGTATGTATGACTTGGACGGGAACGGCTACATCAGCCGGGCAGAGATGCTGGAGATAGTTCAGGTGAGGACACTCAAGCCACTGAGCAGGGCTTTTCTAAAAGGATGAGCATTCTTTTTTTACCCTGTGCCCCTTCCATAATGTAGATCAGGGGTGTCAAACTCAAATACGAAGTGGGCCAAAATTTTAAATTGAACAAAGCCACGGGCCAAGGTTGAACAAATGAATCTTTTAATATGGAACCAAACAAGTTTTGATTTATCAAAGAATATTGAACAAGCAAGGCTTATATAACTTTAAAGTGCAGGCGTGCAAAATCGAGTTGGATACTATTAATACTACTACTACTACTACTTATAATAATAATAATAATAAAAAAACATATTAATGGCATATCAAATAAAATTTAAATAAAAATTGAATGCCTCCTTTCTGTTTGCAGCTTTCTGAGGTCAATGTCAAAATTAGCTTCTTAACAGGCTAATACATTTGAAAACAAATACTGTGGTATAATACCGGCGGGCCAGCTCTAATGTTAATTTGAAATTGCCTCGCGGGCCAAATATAATTAAACTTCGGGCCAAATTTGGCCCGCGGGCCAGAGTTTGACACCTATGATGTAGATTAACATCTGACTGCCTTATCATCTTTAAATGTATGCCTAGTTTTTAAACCTGAAGCCTGAAAAAGAAAAAGATGTGAAAGGAGAAAGAAAAAAATCTTGTATCGGCATTTTTTTAAACCACAGTTTCATTTTCTAGTAAGGCTTCATTTAACAATTAAGCTAAGCTTATCTGGCTGATTCTAAGATTTTCATAGGCATCTAACTAATCCACAAAACATGTTTAATGTGTACTGACCGTTTTTGTTTTTATGCAGATTTTAGGCTTAGTGATCACTCACAGGTCTTTATTTCCAAGATCTCCTCTCCTCATTTGCTGGATGCAGACTGCCCTTTCTGTATTTTCTTATCACTGTGGCTATATTTACTTTTCCAATGTGGTGAGCTGAGCAGCCTGCAGGGCCATATCAATATTGGCTCAGCCCATTGTGTTTGTGGAAACAAATGAATGTAAGAAAAAGCAGCATGCAAAAACATCAGCACGTCTGTAAGTGCAGAACGCTCTTCGGTTTTTCAGCTGAAGCTTCTCCTCAAATTAAAAGCACTGACCTTTTCATGGTCTGAACTGTGTTTCATCTTCGCAGATACAAATGAACACATTGTGGTCTATTCAGTGACTGACTGTGAGTGTCGCAGCAGGTTGAGCTTTGGTTGCCAGAGCAGCATCATTACCAGGTAGCAATAGAAAACAGGTCACAGCGTTTTTAAGACGGGAGTAACAATTGTGTCAGGCAGGAACAGTGTTTGTTTTTTAAAACTATCTGTGCATGAAAACCTTAAAAACAACAAACCAGAATTATGTGCTCATGATGCAGCTTTTCTGACCATGATAGGCAATTTATAAGATGGTATCATCAGTGATGAAGATGCCTGAGGATGAATCGACACCAGAGAAAAGGACAGACAAGATCTTCAGACAGATGGACATTGACAATGATGGTAAGATTTTTGGAGTTCTTTTTATGACCGTGATTTTTTTTTTAAGTTTGCTAATTTAACGTTTATATTTACAGTATTTTAACATCTAGAGCAGGGGCCTCAAACTCATGGCCTGTAAAACATTTCATGCAGCGCATCACTTAATGTCAATTTATTGTGAAATCCGCCTTGCCACCTTCATGGCCATATCCGATGTTGGGACCAATGTCCTCAAAACGTTGTTAAAGCAAGAGATCTTTTTGAAAGGCCAAAAGAAAAGCTGATGTCGAGCCCAGAGTGCTTCAGAAAAAGTGGGAGAATGATGATTTCTGTGGAATTTAAGGGTAATTTACACCTGTCTCATATACAGTACAAAGAGAAAGTTCTTCTTAAGGAGTATAACCTCACACACCATTATTCAACTAATCATGTGTTGCAGTATGTAAAGTACCAGGGAGATGATTAGACACAATGAGCTGCACAGCTAAAGAAAGAGCTGTCAACACAACAAAATGTATTCCAGGAAGCAAGAAAGAAAGCAAATCAAAGAACAGGTCCAGACTTAGTAAGCATTAGACAAGAAAAGCCAAATACAACTTTAGAATAATTCATACAACTGTTGAACCGTTGAATGTTTTTTTTTGTTTGTTTGTTTTCATGGACTACCTGAGGTGCCCCCCTTGTGACAAGATAAGATGCTCAGTGGACCTCAGGCAATTTGAGTTTGCGACTTCTGCTCCAAAAAATGTTTCGAAGATGTTGAGAGGTTTTTTTGTGAGCATTTGTAAGGGAAGGAGGGTCATTGCGCAGAAATAAACTGCACCCATTTAGCCCCAGCAGGAAGGCGTTTATGTGTCTAATAATTACCTACTAGCTGAACATTATTCCGCCTACTAAGTGATGAATTGTAACATTGAACAAGTAACTAAAAAGAACTGGTTCATAAAACAAACAAAACAAACAAAAAAAAACTTAAAGTTTAAGGAGCATTTTTCATTTTTTTGTCAACAACCTGTGGGTTTCCGTAAGTAATTAAGTAACATTAAATCATAGAGGAACTGAAACCAAAACATTGACCATAAATAACCACAGATGTCCATAATTGTTTTAAATCCAATCATAATGTTTCCTCTTAAGAGAATTTTTTCTCTTAAATTAAATATGCAGGTTTTTTTTTCACATATTAATGATGGATTTTATGTGAAGTCAAATCAAGATGGTTAAAACAAGCAGATACAATGATATACAGGTTGTTTGATATTTGTGAAAATGATGTGCCCACACTGCCACCAGGCAGAAAGAGAAAAAGCATAAAATAGAAGCAGGCCAAAAAAAAAAAACGGGTCATACCTGATGTTACATGAACACAACTCACAACATCATTAACAGGCTTTTGCATCTGAGCCTGCTGTGCCAACTCGATGCAAGGGGTCTGACATTTAATGTGAAAAGGTGACTCAACACGCATGTAACATGTACTTACGCATTTCCTGTCTTACTGTCTGTTTCTGAGACGTCACAACTTGAGCAGATATTCAGAGCTATTCACAGAGGTGTGCGAGCTAAATTTGTTCTAAAATGTAGACAGACTGGGAAGAGATCTCCGATAAGCTGAAGAATATTAGGATGATGCTAGATTACTTTTGTGACATAAAAATCACTTTCATTCAGCACCTATAACCTCTAAATTACTTCTGTCTAACTCAAAAATTTAACTATTCAGTTAATGTTTTTTAAACCAGAGTTTACTGATTTCATTTAAATTGTTGGCTCAAGGATATAACGCAAAATGACCAGCTTGTACATGACCAATAACAGTTAATAAAAAGAGCCTTAAATGAAATTCTTAGTTTAGAAAGTACAGACACAGCATTCTGTGTTGGCATCAGTAATATTTAAAAATTGATTAAAAAAAACAGCAACAATTGCTGTGCTGCTCATTCCTGCTTTTGTCAAAGTGCAGCTTAATACTGTGCTTCTTAAGAATCCCTGATTTGATAGAAAACAGCGCCATCTGCTGGTTGTTGTAACGTGATTGCCATGAGTTAGACAAGACATTTAACTGTGGACGATAAGTATTTAATTTTTCTCCAGATGTTTTCTTGTCTTACTCAAAAAGACAACAAGCCTGAAGTGATACTCTGTAGCTCCTCTGTGGTAGTGAGTGGCTGCTGCATGATTCAACCCTCCTTCACACCTGCCCACTTCTGACCTGCATCTTATTTTTGGGCCTCTGCTTCACAGGTAGATTGTCTTTGGAGGAGTTCATTAAAGGTGCCAAGAGCGACCCGTCCATCGTCAGACTTCTGCAGTCGGATCAGGGAGCCTCTCGCCAGTTCTAATCACAGAGACACACTTTCTACAACACAACCACAAACCCACATCCATCCAGCTTCAGAGGCCCAACTGTCCTCACACCAACCGAGACAAACAGTCTTTTAGTCTTAACGCTCTCTGTCTTAATGTTTACATTGATGGATACTTCCTATAGCATGGCTTCTTCTCTGTGGACTCTGACATGTTCCTGGTTCAGATGTGCCAGGTAAACTTTTCCAAATCCCTTTCCTCTTGAATGGTTTCATTTTGTTCCACATAAGTGAAGTGCCATATCATGTATTTATACTGACTGGATCATGTGCAAGTATTACCACCCTTACAATGTTACACTAAAAGGGAACTAATTACAGCATAATTTGACTTTGTTGTAAAGTGGCTTATTGTTGTTCAGAACTGCAACTGAACAAGTTCTATATGCCTTCAGTATTGCATGTGCTCAGTGATAAGTGATTTCTGATACTGTAACAGTTTATGTGAATAAGGAAGCCGTGATTGTTTTTATTCCTTTTTATTTTTGTAACAAAAACGTCATTTTGTTTTCACACAATTGAAATAAAGTCGTGTAAGAAAAATCTACACAAGAAGTCCCACAGTTTCCCCCTGGTCCTACACAAATATGCAAACCCACCAAGATTCACACAGATTTTTAAAAAGAAAGATCAAGAGTCACATCAGGTTGGACATTGAAGTGTTAATTTGACAAGTCCACATCTTAAAACAGGTGCTGGAGGGTGGCTGAAGAGGGAGAGGGAACAATATTTGAAATAGACTTGACTTGAAAACAAAAAAAGCCACATTCAGAACCTCGTTCCTCGTCTCCTCAGCTGCAGCATCTGACGTTCAGCAGGTACAAGAAGCAGAGTTCACACAGCGGACACACGCAGCCCCCTCCCTCCGTTTCCTCCCCGTGTGACGGACAAAGATGATGTGAGAAACTGCAGGAGTCTCTCATGTGTCTTTTGGAATATTTCAGTAACCGGGCAACCGGGCTTCCCATTCGTCCACAGGAGAGGGGAGGCGGGTCGCACAAGATCGGACCAGACCGGATCCAACCAAACCAGTCTGGATCAAATCCTGCCCCGTTTGGGCTCATAACTCATCCTTTTCAAAGTCATCGTCCAGGTCTACGTCACTGAGGTCGTACTCCTCCTCAACAGGAAGCTGTGGTTGACACAGAGTATAAACTGTTAGCAACGGCAACCTTTTAATTTACAAGATGTTTGAACACTCCTCAAAAACATTAGATTAATATTTTTGCTCGACTTTTCATGGATCACTCAATGTGGGTCGCTATCTAAAGTTTAAGACCACTCAGGACTAAACTTCAGACTTTATGAGATATTTTGAAACCTCACATTTGGATTTTCAAGGATCTGCAGGAACCTTGAAGAGAGTTTATTTCAATAGTTTTGTTTTTGAATATTTAATACGTTTGTGCTTAAAGTCAAGAGTTTACTGTGACAGATGTAAATCTAAATTTTGCAATAGATCAGATTTAGGGCTCTGCATCCTCCCAAGCATCTACAAATTGCTGTTGTCCCTTTTGTCTTTTAATTCTCCCTCTGCATGTTCACACATCCCCACTTAAAAAGAGCTAAACTCCATCTAAATATCATTCTCTGATGATGTGACCGCTGTGACGCTCCCACTCACCTGTCCGTCTTTGCCGTCCCAAGGCTCAACAGCTTGAACCTTGGGCATGGCCCCGCCTCCCAGTGTGGACGTGGATCCACGGCCGACAGAAAGCTCCCTGAGGAGAACATGGACCACATCAGCGCCATCTGGAGCAAAATTTGATTCTTTTCATCGCGAGAGTATTAGCTGAACAGCAGCTCCTACCTGAGGAACTCGTGAATGCCAGTGTCGCTGAAGGAGCCTCGGAGCAGAGCAAATTTCATTTTACGTGTGTTGATGGCGGCCATGGCGGGGTAACCGAAGCCACCGATACCCAGGGCGGCTTCCAGCTCCATCTGAGCTCCAGCTTCAGTCCACAACCAGCTGAGAAAGAAGGAAGCTGGGATCAGTTACCCTAATTCATCACTTTAAAGTTGTTTTGATGTAAGATCAGTTTCTCCTCTTTACCCCCACATCTTCTTCTTGTACTTCTCTGCCATCTTCAGCATCACCTCCAGGTAACCGTTTCTACCTGCTGCACCTGTTAACAAGGACAAAAGATGACCAGAGATTTAAAAATTATTAGAGATTTTCTACCATTTAATTCCGATTATATTGAATTTTAAGGTCAGATTTCTTTTGACATGTTGGTGTTAGAGTGTGTGTGTTTGCGTGTGTCAGCTCTCACCTGTGTCCAGGATGTGTGGCAGAACAGCGATGATACACAGCTGACTGTCCTCACATGACTTTTTCAAGACGTCTTCACTGAGGATCTGAAAACATAGGATTAAGGACATATTTCATGTTTTTATTAAAACAAAAGTTATCAAGGCTGAAGGTTATCTTGGCTATGATCCACGTTAGGCTGTTCGCCGTCACTTCTTATCCCATAACGGTGAATGTTTCAGTATTTTTGGTACAAACTTGTAAGCACTAACCTCTGACAGTTCAGGAGGAGCAATGTTGTCAGAGAACAGATCCAGCGCCCTCTCAATGATGTCGCTTCGAGAGCGGCCTCCTTGGTAATCTTCGGGCTCTTCACCTTTGCGGAAAATCTTGATGGTGGGGAATCCACGGATCTAAGCACACACACAAAACAAATTCATCACCACTGACCTGTGACTACCTAAGCTGCCCTAAATGTAAACATAAGCTGTGCTCTGCATCCGACTTGTCTACCTATGTCGCTCAGACTACAGGGGTTCTCACTCACCCCGTAGCGGCTGGACACGCCCTGGTGCACAGTAGCATCCACAGCACCGAGGTGAACTTTGCCCTTGGTCTGCTCCTTGACAGCTGTGGCTGCAGCCGCCCACTCAGGCTCCAGGCTATGAATGACAGAGAAGAGCAAAGGTTAGGAAAAGCAGATGTGATTAAAAAGTAAAAAATAATCGTCCCATAACACTTCTACATTACGAGTGCAGCGGTTTCCTTTAAGCTCCTTGTACTGTTATGGATTTTGGGTGCCTGGTTTTTATGTTTGCTCATGTTAGATTAACTTCAGGTCTCTCAATGCAATCTAAGAAACAAGTGGATGCTTTAGATCTGCTCCTTTTGAGTTCTTAGGTAACTGCTGTTATAACATAAGGCTATAAAAATAAAAAAAATGAGTCATCTATTGATGTTTCCTGTTCTGATGTGGCTAAAATTTCTTCCTGTTTTTCTACTTTTGGCGTCATCATCAGCTTCCTCAGAGGGATCCTGCCTTAGGCAACGCCTCGAGTGCACACCTGTGATACTTTTCACTTGGAAGTTTTAATACATTGGGATTATTCTGACAGAGTGCATTTTTTAACCTTTTAAGGGCTTGAACCCACACAACCGAATCAGCTTTTGTTGTGAGATGGTGGGAAATATCTCAGAAATCTCTTGCTTTTCCTTTTTTGAGACGGGGTGGGGTGTTATTTGTCATTTCCTGCAACTGAGAACGGACTGTGTAGCAGTATCAAACTCACTTTTTGCAGTGTCCACACCAGGGAGCGAAGAACTCCACCAACCACACGTCATCGCTCTCCAGCACCATCTCATTAAAGTTGTCATCAGTGAGCTCGACTACGTCCTTCTTGCTGCCACCGTTGCCACCGCTGCCACCGCTCTAGAGGAGGGCAGGTCAGTGTTATTAAACAATGACTGGTGAAGTGTTTCCAATTTTAATTAACAGCAACATCCACATTTAAATAAATTTTAAAAATCCACTATGAAATCTACCTGTTTGTTGTAGCCAGAGCTGCCAGACTTGCCACTCAGACGATCTTTCACCAGAGAACGGAGAGCATTCATGGCTCCGTCCACAATGGCCTGACTACTGCGGCCACCTGAAAGGTGAAGAACATGCAGAGGTAAGCATAAAACACTGTCATGTTTAAAGTTTTTCTAAATATCTTTTACATGTTTCCAAACAGACATCAAAGCACACAAGTAACTTTCAGACTTTTCTTTCAACTTTATGAGAAACAGTCACGGCAAAGTAAGGAGAACAGGAAATCTAAACCCATCCAAGCTGTGCATTTAGCGACAGAAGTTTGATGTCCTCATTTTGCACCTACCCTGGTACTCCTCTGGCTTGAGTTTATTGGCTCCAAAGACCTTGATGGTGGGGAACCCTCTGACTCCATACTGACCTCCGAGTGACTTGTGCTGATCTGCATCTACTGCACCGATCTTCACTATACCCTGAAGGATAGAAGACAAACAGGTCAGTGTGTGCAGTCCTGATTGTTAAATACAGTGTGCTATTTCTAGAAGATGGCATGTCGATGAACATGTGCAACAGTGACGACAGAGACACTTTCTCACACTTGCAGAGTTGCATAGATTAACAATGTTGAAGGGGATAAACTATGTGCAGAAAAGCAGCCTCAATTAATATAAACAGTGAGGCTTGTTCTTCTCTGGAACAAAGTTAATATGATTCATTAATATTTGACTAGAGTCCCATATCTGCCCACGTCTCACATCGGGCTGTGTTAAACTGACTGAACATTTTTAGCTGTGAATCAGAGTAGCTGTGTGTTCTGATCTGTTTTGTAGTCAAATGAACAATTTTCGAAACACTTTACCCAGATTAGATGCATAAAAAATTATAAAGTCTGGAGATAGGACTTTTCATTTTTTTAATGTTGAACATCAAGCTGGCAACAGACACTCTGTTTACCTTGAGAGCAGTAGCTGCCTTCTTCCAATCCGGAGTCAGATTCTGACAGTGGCCACACCTGACACAACAAGTAATAAAGGAGGAGGAGGAGGAGTTTAGTTTTATAGCTATAAATGTAAATTCACTACCGACACACTGCATGAGACAGAATTCTGTAAACCCGAAGTGATTTCAGGACAGAGCATCTGAATGCGACTGAAATACATCAAATGTAGTTCTCACTCCAATGAATCATTAATACAACGTGATCCAACATTAACACATGCAGCAAATACTTAACACTGTTTATTCAAATGGATTATAATTTCAGCATCTATGCTGGCTTCTTGTTCAGCATCAGAGTTCCTGATATAAAAATGAAAAAAACATCTGTTTAAACACTTATTTGTTTCCAGTTTCTTAGATAAGGTAAATGTTATCAATTTTATGATAAAAGGCACTCTTTAGATTAGTGGAAAACAATAACAGGAAGTGATACTTTCCACCACTTACGGATGCTTTACGGATCCAATAACTATTCAATAAATTGATATAAATAAATTAAGTTTTATGTCATTTTAAAGTTACTCAATCCAGCAGATTCATTGGATCACAAGGGGAAAGTATGTTTCTTGCTTCATGTTTAAACTAGATGTGCTCTACAAATAAACTTTTACTGAGAAACTGCAACCCAGTGAGAAGCAGTCAGCTTTGCATCAAGTGCTCCCTGCTTCCTTAGATCGTTAAGATAACATGTCTGGAAGGAGGAGTCATAACAATAGATTACTCAAACATAACCAAGTAGAAATGCAGTAATACTGTGTGTTTGCATTGAAGCTAAAGGATCATCATAGCCTTACTTGGGTAATCTGAGGATAGTGGTTATCACTAAAGAATGGCAATAAAAGTTACAAGGACTCACCAAGGAGCGTAAAACTCTACCAGCCACAGACTGTCACTCTGGATCACTTCTCTGTGGAAGTTTGAGGGGTTGAGTTCAACAACATCATCACTGGCTGAATAAAAGGCTTGGACAGACAGGACCAGGGAGCAGCCCAACACTCCTGAAGAAGATAAAGGTTTACACTTCACTGTGAGCGCTACCATGTTTAACAACACAGCACAAAGTTAAACAATAGAAGGAAACGTCAGTCTGCAAAAACCCAGCTCTGTTTGCAGAATCATTGCAAGTTGGAGTAATAGAAAGTGAAAGGGGCTTTTATTAATACATTGGTTTTTCGCTAACAGAGGCCTGACATTGGTTTTTATCCTAAACTTAGCAATTTAAGCTAACTGTAAGCGCTCTAACGCCCTCAAAACACGTTACACGCACAAATACACTCAACATTTCTTTGTCAGGGGAGTATAAAGTTGCTATCACTCACCTAGTATTAGAGGTTTCATGGTTTAAGCTGGTCTCTGTTCGTCTCCTCTGTTAGCAACACACTCAGGCTGCTGCAGCCGTTGCGGCTCCCACAAAAGTAGATCGAAAAATTCTCACCGTGGCCCGCGCTGATTGGCTGAGGCTCAGCGCCGCCGTCAGTGGACCAATCAGCGTGCGCCGTGTAGTTTACAACACCGGTTCTTGTAAGAAGGAGGCAACGTGTGCAAGTGCTCTGAATGGAGATGCAACAAATGTAATAAGGCTGACTCAGACCAATGATGGGGTGTAAAGATCTAATGCATATGTAATGTCAACAAAGATGCATTATGTAGTTTAAAGTTACAATAAAAAACACGAAGAATCAGGTGTCACATCCTTCTTAAAAAATTAGACTTAGACTTAAACTTAGACTTCCTTTAGAGACTTAAAGAAAGGAAAGAAAGACGACTGATATCTATCTATCTATCTATCTATCTATCTATCTATCTATCTATCTATCTATCTATCTATCTATATATATATATATATATATATATATATATATATATATATATATATATATATATATACACACTTGGGAAATTCAAAAGAAATAACTTTGTTTTAACACCTAAGACAACAGTCAAAGAGTATAGTGTTACAAGAAGGGTGTATGCCTTTACTATGCAGTGCAGTATATCTAAAGATACACCTAGAAACATTTTGCCCGATTTAGTTCATACAAAGTGTATCATGTGAATTACAAAACGCCAATTACATTTCTAAATACGGATAAGCAAGCAAAAATAAAGTCACAAAAAAAGTCTTCTTGATCCACAAAAAGTTTTTATCACTGTGTAATCAAGTGCTGTAGCACTGCTATAAAGTGTTTTGCTTGTTGTTTTATGTGCCATAAAAATTTACAGTTGTCCTATGGGAAAACACTTAATTTATCTCACTGATCATAAAAATGATCCTCTATGGTTTGCACCATGTTTTTA
This sequence comes from Labroides dimidiatus, assembly GCA_030710495.1. Lineage (NCBI taxonomy): Eukaryota > Metazoa > Chordata > Actinopteri > Labriformes > Labridae > Labroides > Labroides dimidiatus. The sequence goes on from CM061158.1 coordinate 13,060,194, forward strand.
ATAGAATAGTACAAACCCTGATGTTGCTGTACTTCTACAGAATTACCACTAGGTGGCGACAAACAACAAGGATGAGCAATTATGTTCAACGCTGTGCGGTCAACCTGCTTGCTTACCAATAATCCATCATGAGTTATTTATTGCAAAACTGGTCAGTGGATATAAGGATGCACTGATTTTTTTATTTATTAATTCGCTAAATATAAGCAATCAGTATATGGAATTATTCTGAAAAGAAAAGAAGAATAATCCCTCTGAAGAACTAGTAGGCCTATTCAATTTATATTTTCTCTAGACAGAAGCCAGCAGGACCTTAGTGATTGGCCAGATTGTCCTTTGGATTGTTTGGTGATAGTCCTTGATAAATTCAAAATGGATGATCCACGATGCGTCTGCATCTGAGATTTGTTTGGAGAAAGACTTTAGAGTCTAGCTGTAAAAAGAGCCTGATTTAAATGTGCTGCCGCATGTTAATCGATTACCTTTGACTAAACGTTGTACTTCGAGCTGCCAGGAAAACCCGGCGGTGTGCGCGTCACTGATTTCCCTGTTTGCTACTTCTCAATTCATTACATGCCGCTGAGATTTATGATCCGCTGCGCCTGGCTGCACTGCGCTGTGTCAAGACTACTGGAGACAGGCAGAGATCAACCGGAAACTACGAAGACAGTTTCAAAATTAAAAGCACCCGCTGACTGACTCGCAAACGCTGGTTCGAAGGTATCTACCACGACATGGTAGGCTTATCAAAAACCAACGTATTCATATTTATTTAGATGTAGGTTTTAAAGTATTTGTGGAATGAAAATGAACTACAAGTACTGCGTCATTTAACTTGTAATTAGCCTTGGCTTCCTCTCATCGTACTGCCTATCGGTTTATAGGTAGAGGTTTGCTCAAAACAAAAGGAAAAGTGTATTCAGTCCGATCGTCAGCTACAACAATTTTTTAATTTATTATTATTATTATTATTATTATTATTATTATTATTATTATTATTATTATTATTATTATGGGTTCAAGAAAAACATCCCTCTTTAACATTCCCTAAAATGTTTTAAATAATATATATGTTGTAAATGGAAATTCAGTTTTTTGTGCGCCTAATCATGATTTTAAAAAGAAAAATCTATTCAACTTAAATTTCCTCAAACCTCTTATGTAGAAAAACTACTTCCGGTTATCCGGTGATGTGATTGTCTTTAACTTCACAGTACACGCACTTCATTACCAACTTTCTGAGCGCACAGGCGCACTGCTCACTGTCAACCACGGCTGCACTAAACTGGGAAGACTTCACGCGGGAGTCACCTCTGAAAGAGATCATTTTTTCAGTCTCCAATTAATCTCAGAGTTCAGAAGATTTAGGAGGCTTTGTTCACAGTGCCAGAGCTTCTGGTGACTTGTGATTACTTTGACAGAACTGTTGTGTGAAAAATCTCGGCTGTTTTCCTGACGGACTTGTTGACAGCACAATGTGGGGGATACAGAGGACGCGCTATGCGGACTGTAACGGCTCCGAAGCCAGTGAGGAGACGGAGATTGTTGTGAACATTGGCGGGGTGAAACAGGTGCTATACGGGGACGTGTTAAATCGTTACCCGGACACCCGGCTGGCTGAGCTAGTGGACTGTTCACACAAATCTAACGAAGAAATATTGTTTTTGTGTGATGACTACGACCCTGAATCAGGAGAGTTTTATTTTGACAGAGACCCTGAAGCCTTTAAGTGCATCATTGAGCTTTATTATTACGGAGAGATTCACATGAAAAGAGGCATCTGTCCAATATGTTTCATGAAGGAGATGGAGTTTTGGAAAATCGACTCTGATTTTCTGGATGAATGTTGCAAATGCCAGCTGAAAGAGGTGGAAGATGAACTTGCGGAGATTGCGGAGAAAGTGAGAACTATCTTGGTGGACCGAGAGGGAGATCCGTCTGCAGGAGGCTGGCAGCGCTTCCAGATGTGCCTGTGGAGGTTGATGGAGAAGCCGGACTCCTCTCTTCCGGCGCACATAATCGCTATAGTCTCCTTCATCTTCATCCTCGTCTCCTCGGTGGTGATGTGCGTGGGGACCATCCCCGACCTGCAGGTGGAGGACTCGGAGGGTCACCTCACTGAGCATCCAACTCTGGAGGTCATCGAGACGGTGTGCATCGGCTGGTTCACCATCGAATACCTACTGCGTCTGATCTCCGCACCGAACAAAGTCAAATTCGTCCTGGCTTTTATGAACATCATCGACTTCATGGCCATCATGCCCTTCTTCGTGGTGCTTATTCTGACCTCGTTCGGTGCAGGGGTGATGGAGCTGGCAAACGTGCAGCAGGCAGTGCAGGCTTTACGCATAATGCGCATTGCGCGCATTTTCAAGCTGGCACGGCATTCCTCCGGACTCCAGACCCTCACATCTGCACTAAAGAGCAGCTTCAAAGAGCTCGGACTGCTCCTGATGTACATGGGTGTTGGGGTCTTCCTTTTCTCCGCTCTGGGCTACACCATGGAGCAGAACCATCCGGAAACCTTGTTTACCAGCATCCCTCAGTCGTTCTGGTGGGCTGTGATCACCATGACCACAGTGGGCTACGGAGACGTCTACCCAAAAACCACTTTAGGGCGCTGCAACGCGGCCATCAGCTTCCTGTGCGGGGTGATCGCTATAGCTCTACCCATACACCCCATCATCAACAATTTTGTGCTGTTCTACAACAAGCAACAGGTGCTGGAGACTGCAGCCAAGCATGAAATTGAGCTGATGGCTCTGCGCTCCGACGCAGCTGAGCTGGATGCTGCACCAGAGGCGCATAAACACAGTTGCGGTGCAGGGGTTTGGGATAACACCGTGCGCTCCTGTCACAGCGACACATACATCCCCTTACTGAAGGATCCCAGGGGAGGGGCAGGGATCCAGACTCCTAGCATGGACACGAGCTTTGAGAGCACAGCCGAGGCGACTGAATGCTTCATCTGAGAGATAAAGAGGATCCTGCGAATAGATGAACAACAACAAAGCATCCAATTAATTTTTCATCTCCTAATTCGGGTTAATGACACCATAATGGAGACATGCTTGTATATATCCCCTTAGGACTAATAGGAACGCAGTAGTGCGCTCTAGGGACTTGAACGCAGCTGAGGAATGGCGCCTATTAACAGGACATGTGTGTGAGATATTGACTTTATGGTCCGTGCCTTTGCGCAGTGACTCCCCACAGGCAGAGGGTCTCTGATTAAGCAGCATATACACTGATTGTCCCTCATGTAGGCTTCTTATGTAACACCCCCCATCCCCAATCCCCACACTTACACTGTAGACTGCACTGTAGCTCATTCCTCTGTACAGACATGTATCACAATGAATGTTTTTTTGATAATAAAGAAGGCAGCTGCTCCAAGGGAAAATGAAAGGAGTCATTTGATTATTTATGACAAGCGAGTTGACATTTCAAACTGATAGTGACAAATAAAACACATCACGGATTTATAAATCCATTAAAGATTCACAAAAAAGTGATCAAATGAAGGTAAAGACACCAGTCCTCGGTTTCCGTCTGGGAGCTACTTTGGCATCAGCTTATTTTTTCCTGACCCTGTGTGACTGTGAGGTAATTTCTCAGATATAAAACCTGTGCAGGGATTTGGTGAGCTGCAGGATCATGTAACTAACACCAGAACCTCACAATCTTCTTCCGCTGCAGGGCATGTGTAACAGGTTTCAATTTGCAGAAGCCTTTGATGCTCAAAGCAGAGGTTCACTAGTACAAACTCAACCACAATTTAAAGTTGATGAGGAAGGGGTAAAAAGCTGAAAGATGAGGAATAATAATCATCACAGCTGACTCATTTAACCTCAGAATCCACAATCAAGGTGCAGACTAGTTAGCCTTAAAGTTTGAATGGAAAAGAAAGAACTGTGATTGAAGTATGTTCCAAAATAACTTTAAAAACTTCATCTTTTTTTATAAACTCACCAAAATGAGATGCGTAATCAGTCCACCAATATATCACCCATAATAAAAGGTGCAAAAGTATTAACAGCACAGCTCTGCTTGTTAAAAATGTCTCTTTGTGTTACAGCTCTTATCTTGATGAAAGCCCAGAAAGGATGACTCAGTCTCACACTGTCACACGTCCTCACAAACAGACTCTAAATTGACTTAATGGGCTCTGCAATGAAAGGTTACTTTCAAAGTATGAAATATCTCATCTCCCAATCCATTAGTCTGAGTGGCATGAACCTGCTGCACAAAGAAAACAGCCCCCAGATCCTGCATTATAGTCCACACAGTGGGGGAGCTAATATTCAGATTTGACCTAAGAATTTCAAACGACATGTCACAGACGGCAAAGAAATGATTTCTCAGAACCTGAAGGGAATTTTTTTTGTTGAAACTGCATCTTATACTAAGTTGTCTGCCCTTTAATGCTTCAGTTACACAATGACAGAACAGGTCTGAATTTTAAAGTGTCCCTTAATCTCAGCTTGTTACAGACAATCGACAAATTGCAGTCCTGTTTCTGTTCCCTTGAAATCCTTTTCTTTCCTTTTGCTCTTGAATAACAAGTGTCTGCTGTTCTTTCCTTTTTCACTTCTTCATTATGCAGTTAAATGCGCGGAGGCGAAATCACAGCTTTCTAAAGAAACAATCCAACACTTTTCCGCACTTTCTGACCTCTCTGCAATAATATAGCACATATAACATTTCACATTTAAGACATAAACCACGAAGCTTTAATTAGACTCTTCTCTGCTAAACATCAATACAACATATCTGCAAAGGAAACAGAAAACATAATTTATATAAGTTATTTCAGAGTTTTTGTTCCTCTGCCTTAGTTACTTTTTTGAAGATGATATAACTGATGATGAAGACATTATTTTAGATTTTTCTTAACCAAAATTCACAAAATTTTTTCATTTTTTTTCAGTTGTCAACACACTAATTGCAAAGCATGACAGGTCTGAAATAAGGAAAAAAAAAAAACAAACGTGCATTTATTTAAGCTGTTTGTTCCTTTTGGCACATTGTAATCAAGCAGCTGCAGTGTTTTCTTGCTTCCTGCAGGTTGAAAATGAGGATCCCACAGTATTACTGACTAACACAATATACTTGTAGAATCTTTTAGCTCAGCCAAAAAGTCAAAAGTAATATGCACTTTATCTCAAACAAATAAAATAACACTGAAGAACGTAGTAATAAGATAATACCTTTTATTCATCCCACATGGAAAGATTTACTGTTTTACATTAGCAATACGTTATATAAAGAGTACAAATATAGTTACTGCACAAAAATGTACAAGACAGGAATTTAACATTAACAGGTAAAAAGTAAAAGAATCTAAATAAATAAATAATTAATTAAATAAATAATTAAATAAATAAATAGCTGGTAGAGCTATGTTTTGGAGTGTGCATTACCACAGACTTGTGAGAAGTTTGCTGATTGCAGGACAGCATACACACATGGAAGCACACGATCTGAGTTATGTCCTCAGGTTGGCATGATTTGCTCTACATATGGACTTGTAACTGTTCTGAAAAGCAAAATAGTGTTTTTATCCATCATGCCAATAAAATGTGATTAATTGTGATTACTCATTGAAATTCAGGGAATAATGGGGATTAAACATTTAATTGCTCTTTCAGCCCTGCTCCAGTAGAACACCACTTTAAACCCCTGTGGCATATTTCTGCGTTATTAAGTGTAGCAAACAGCTAAAATTCCACATAAAATTGCACACAGGAGGGGTATAAGAATGGTGTAAAACAGCAGCTGTGGTCAGCTGTGGTTGTTTGTCAGTGAGAAAGAATGAAATCTGTGACTCATTTCACAGCAGGAATAAATCAATTAACATGAACATGGGCCAGAGGCAGGAGAGCTGGGACAAAAAGAGACTGATATCAAACTATCAGACTCTGGCAACTGCCGCAGTGTAATCAGTCAATATGTTTCAGCAGCATATCACTACTGTCAAAAATGTCCTGCCATTACAATCTAATAGGTACTGCAAGGGGTAATTGTTTTCAAAAATGGAACTGTGTGCCATGTAGCATTGGAGAGAAGACTTAAACTGTTATTTATCTCACATTTCCTCTAAAGTGAAAAGCTGTTACTCATTTCTATAAAAGAATGGTTTCTTTCATTACACATTTAATTTCTAGCAAGATCCAGAACAGCAGGCATTTCTTAGTCTGCTTTTTTAAAGCTACTGTGAGGAGTTTTTAACATCAGATTAGTATTATGACCTCTATATGATTTATTTCAAAACAAAAAAAAAATGTTGCTGCAAATAGGTTATGTGATCTTTTTAATCCCAATTTCCTCATTTTCACAATTTAAGCATTTGCAATGAAAACACAGTTGGAGCCTGAATTTATCCCAATATTAAGAATATTTGTGTTCCTGGTAAGCTTACACTTTATTAAGTGGGTGGATGAGTATGGCGTACTGCAACGATTGCAGTCTGAGGAAATATAAGGTGGCCAACTAAGTGACTGGCTGTTTGCATGTATTCTTTATTACTTTTTTCATTGCATTTTTTGTCACAGTATGGAACAAAGTAATCACATGCTGCATGTTTTTTCTCATACCATGCAGGCCTCATTACATCTTCACCTGTCACATCTAAAATTGTTAAAGAAGGGTGAATCATCTTCCTAACAGCCCGTCGACACCAATCACCGAAACCAGATGTCAGCGTGTTTGATCAGTACTATGTCACTGATTCAGTCCCCCTCAGCTCTGTTTCCCCGCCTGCTGCTGAAATTCTGCAGCTCGAAATAAAGATCACACAGGAGGTTGGGCTGTACTGTCTGCCCACGCACGTCTCACCCTGTACCCCTCTCCTATCTCTTCTGACCAGCAGTAGGCTCGCACGTCAGAGCCGCTGGAGAAGGGCCTTTGTATGTGCTGACAGGTGGAGCTGGAATGTCAAAGGCGGGCATTGTGCTACAGAACAATGCTACACATAAAAACACACACATGCACCTTCACGTTCAAATTTAGATCTACAGACGCACAAACAGAGGAAAATCTCCCCTCCTTTCTGACGCCTACAAATAATTACACACAAACACTCTTTCTCACGCATAAACTCCCACAGCCGTGTGTGATCCTCTCCACAGTGACCTGCTGTGATCTGCTGGCTAATCACCAATTTTTACACCCACATGTTGGTCAACCACAATGTTCAGTGGGTGTGGAAGATGAGAGGTTTTACTGGGTGTTTATTTACATTTGGTGCTTATTGATGCTTAAAAAATGGTCACAGTTATATAGCATTTATATATATATATATATATATATATATATATATATATATATATATATATATATATATATATATATATATATATATATATATATATGTGTGTGTGTGTATATATATCGTTCTCGCATTAAATTTCCATGGACTTGATTCTGAATTAACATGGATCTACTTTTTGTAGATCCATGTTTATGTGAAAAAGGATCTTCTGTTTCTGTTATGGTGCTCTCCTTAAATCTTAATTTTCTGGGTTTTTTTTTATGGTGTTTACATCTCTCCCTGACATTTCATTTCGCAACTGTGCCGACAAGCAGCGAGAAAGCAGAGGAATAATTAACAGGGGGAAAAAAAAGTCCATAGCTTGCCGTGACTGCTTCAGTATCATGCTGCTGCGTTTGCACTTCAGCTTTTCATTAAATCTAGTGTTAAATTATGGATCATGCTCGCAGGATGCTGTAAATAAACCCCGTGTGACATTCCGCCTGAACCCTCAGACACACTGCTGTATGTTTATTAGTAATCAGAGTGATTTCTGTAACTTGCATCCAGATGACTCCCAGCCTTGATTGTTCTCTGGTGACGCAGTGGCACACTGGTGTTCAGTTTCAGCCAAACATTCTGATGACAACGTGAACACACGAAGCTCGCTCGCCTCTCTGTTGACCTTTAGGATGAGGTTTTTCTTCTTCTCATGTCTCCTGTCTAAAAATAGGGAAATCCCTGTCGGAAGGCTATAGACTAATGATAGTAACAAACATGAGTTTAACAGCAGTGAGAACATAGGTCTCTTGAAAGCTGTTATTCTTTCCTGATGTAACATGAGTGATTTACATCTATAGAAGTGGTTGTAATAACCTCTATAATTGATATGTCATTGCAAATGAAAATAGTGTACAATGGCAAACTCATTTTACTAAAATCAACACAGCAGAAGTAAATGTACACTTAACTTTGGGTACAAACTACTCTCCCAAGATGCAAGTTTGTGAGGCATTCCTAGAGACCATTTAATGTTGAGTTACGCTCCTTACTCCACAAATGGGTCCAACAATCAGAAGACGTTGAGCATTTGCTTTTCATCATACGCATTCAATAACCACCATCATTCAGATGTCATGAATATTCTTTGTATTCAAACTCAGAAACTGTTTGTGCTCTCAAGTTTACATACTACCATCAAAAACTGAACATAAAAGTGCTCAGTGATTTCACTGCCACAATCTGCTTCTGTTTTCAGTCTTGGATGACCCCTTGGAAACACTTGTTGCTGACTTGGCTGAATGCATTTCTTTTAATAGTGCAGGATGATTTTACATTTCAGAAGTCTCATCCAAAGCTTTTTTCTTGAATGGTGTCATCTTGATTTTATTCTCCAACCCTGTAGTGGAAGTCTTTTCTCTGCAGATGTGGAGCCTCAGAGTAACCGTCCTTGTCCGACACAATGCATGCAGGATGTCTCAAGATATCTGAAGATGGTTAAAGCAGAAAAATAGCTCCTTTTTAATAGTGGTCAGTAGGTGTCAGACAATTTGCAAAACATAAATGCAAATACCACAACACAACAGAAGCACAGCCACAGCGGAAAAGGTCAACTAACATTTTTCTAATGGATGGTTATCCCAAAAGACAGAAAAGTTGGGAAAATAAATAAAACATTGTTTTTCTTTTTTAAGCTTTAGCTATGATAAAATATAGCTGTAATGCCAACATTGTGGCATGACTGATTCATAAAGCTAAACATAAGATGACATTACCAGTAAATATCATAGAAATATGAGTACCACAAAGGATATCACAAGGTGAGACCCCTATAAAGCTATATTCATCATAGCTGAAGTAATCAGGTGTTGACTCCATAAATCCTGGAGGCATCAAATATTAACATCTTGTCATGCTCTATTTATTATCTAAAAATCACAATTTTGACATGAACTTAAAATATAATTTAAAACATGTTGTGATGTTCAAATGATCAAATATCAACAGCCGAGACCTCAGCAAAAAATAGTTTGGAGTAAAAGGAAAAAAAATGTCTATATGAAAAGATGGACAACATGACAGCTCCTTAAAAGTGAAGCCAGGATCTTTGAAGCTCCTATTATCTATATGGATGTAGTCTTTGTGATGTCACTCATTTCTTTTTGAAGCAGATTGTTACAGAAATGCTGAACTCAACCAAACTTCTGTCACACCAGTGTGGGGAAAGCGGCGGGGATGAAGTACGTTTTAGCCTGTTTGCTAACAGCTACAGCTTGCCCACCTGTCAGTCAGGTCAGCTGTGCCTCTGATTATGCAAACCTTGTACTTTTATTATCTTCAAAACTAATTAGCTGTTAAAAATGTACCTCCCATACAGTGTACCATTAGAGAAATTAAATATTCTGACTAAAATTGCTTTTTGAACCAGTGCTTCAGCTGGCTTTAAGCGGACACTCAAAGAACTGCAGTTTTAAGCTCTTTCACATTTGCTCCATTCCTCTCTCCTGTAGGTGGACTTAGGAGATCTAGTAGCCATCTGCAGTAGAGGACACACAGCCCACTTTCTCTGTTATAACTGATGTGAAAAGGTCAAACTATAAATTCAGATAAATGTGGGGTTTTTTTTTTTTGGTATGTCTACCTGTCCAAGTTTTCATTTTTCTTATAAATTTAGTTTTGATTGTTAAATCGATGCTATAAAATATCAAACAACACTGTAACTCTATGATGATAGACAGCTCTGTTGACATGCGTGACTCCTGCAGCATTGAGTGCAAGCAGCTCAGTGGAGGTATGGTGTAAGAAAATCTTACACTAACATGAGTCACTGAACTCTCCACAAGCATAAGTGCCAGCATCAGGCACAGGACAAGATGTTCTGCTGCCAATTTGTACCAACCTTAGAGATCTTTACTGTTTTATCTGCAGTTGTGTGTTTTGGAAGCAGAGGGGGTGTGACTTCCATACTGTTATCCGATCAACCTGTGACCACAACACAGCAGACCCTGACTACAAATTACTTCACCAGCTCCTGAGGTGGATGGAGTCATTGTATTTTTGTGGCAAGATATTATGCAGCTAATAACCATTTTTACTCAAAACCCAGTGCCTCTCCTTGGCCTTTGCTTCCATCATCCACAGTGATGCATGAAATAACTCAGTCTTGCACACAAACAGCCTGAAAACAACACTTTCTTGATGGAAGCATTAAAAAGTACATAAAAGGTAAAACATTGCACTCAGGGCCATTCAAACAGAAGATAAGGTATCCCCTCAAACGAATGAATAAATGGATTTGTATCCAGCAGAATATGGTCAAACACATTCATTTGAATAAGAATGTGTGTGCATAATGCTATGGCTTAACAGCCCATCGCTCCTAGCACTATCTCTGCTTGGGAGATATTTTCTGCAGCAGGAGAGGGGAGAGATAATCTCCCTGATGTCAGATTCAGAAAAAGAGGAAAAACATGTTCCAAGAGCGTTAATGTGTGCCTTGTCACATTTCTTTTTTTTTTCCCCCACTAAATTGTTTAAAACGCCATGTAGGTGCATCCAGGGGCACTTTGATTCGAGCAGAGAGCCGCGTAAAATTGCATGACAATAATTACATAGATTAAATATGACCTTCTAAAAGATAGCAGGGTAAGATGGTGTTTTTCAGTCAGCCTGCAGAAAAACAACCAAATGCTCTTCTCTTCCTAACCTTGCTGTTTCTTTCACTCTTTTTAGATTACGCAATGTTCTCTTGTACAATCATCACGTCTACTCCTGTGTGCTTTCAGGAACACAGATGGCTGCGTTAAATGTTTGGAACCTTTAAAAACACAACCGCTTGCGCTAAGGTAATACATCGCCGCAAATGTATTCCTAAATGGCCTCGCCATTGATGATACAAACCTTTCAAGACGTCAATGTAAAATGTGAAACAGTGAATCAATACAGCTGTGCCTCTGCAAACTAAACACTGACCAGTGAAGATGAAGTGCAGCCTTCTGCTGTTTGCTGGTACATTTTCCCTGGACTCATAATAAATGGAAAGGAATTATAAGTGCAGATGCAATATGCGAAAAGTGATTTGCCTGGAGAATAGTTCTCACTGGTGCACCGGTCTCCTTTTCCTCAGAGTGACTAAGAAAGACGTGGTCTGATGCAAAGCTTCTGCTCCTTCAGAGAGTTGAATCAGAGTTTGGAAACACGTAAGTTTCTGGTGAAGACAGCAGCAGGAGAATACTGAGTGATAATCATGGGTGCACTGATAATGTGAGTGAGTGTGAGAATCCAACAGTCTAATATGAATCAGGGAGCAATATGTGTGGAGGATAACATTGCTAGGTTATTCCCTTTTATCTTTGTTTTTATAATGAAAAATAAAAATCTATGCTTTGGGAGTCCTGAGTGCAAAATTTAACGGCGATGGACGCTCCCAAAATGTGACCTCAGCGCGCACAGTGAGGGCTGTTAATCAGTTTCTGGAGAGAAATTCACCTGATGAAGGAGACAAAGAGAGAGAATGTTGAGTTTTAGCTCTGTATCTTGAGATTTTGCAGTCAAGTTATGGTCTCATTTTTCCTGGTTGTTATCAGGGCATTTTTTGATAGTTCTTTTTATGTGAAATGGAAACCTGCTGTAAAAGTTTAATGGTTGGTGTCAAGGCAGTGATGTGGCCTTAACTCAGTTACTGTATCTATGTTGGCTCCTTTTCAACAGCCACTGCCCTCAAAAGTCCTCTGCAGCTGTGTGAACAAGCATACATCAGCTCAGGTATACTCTCCCCTGGAAAGAGCCTGTCTGATTACGTATATTTGTAGTACTGAGGAGAGTAATGAAGTCATTACAGGAGCTGAATCTATTTCATTGTCTCATTACACAGTATTGGTTTAGTTCATTATTGCGACAGAAACCTAATATGGAAGCATTAGTTACTGATGTGCTGCACAGTGGGAATACAACATGCTCTCTATGTTATGGCTCATTTCTCATGATTTTGTTTGTTCAGTTCTATTCAAATACACCCTTTTCACTTTGAAAAAGCCTCTGCAAACCTATTTGTGCGACAGAATAGTTGGAGGAAGGTAAAAACTGTAAACCATGTTGACCTTTGGCAAGCACGCAGCTTTCATGAATGCTGATGAAGTTGCACAGAGAGCCTCGGTAGAATAAAACATCTCAGAGCTTAACAAATTGCAGGTCATTGCTTGTGAATAAGATTGCTCTGTTCTTTTAAATTGCACTACTTCTGTTTAAAAAAAAATATGTGTGACTGTCATGTAGGAGGGGGTTCAACTAAAAGACCATTACAAAAGCTCTCATGTTTTTAAAAACAAGTCACCATGACATACAGTGGTCTCCTCAGTTGTGGTTTAATGAAAGAAGCACAACAGAATAACGATATATGAATGCATTAGAGCTATGAGGTCAAACTTTTCTGTTTGTCTTCATTTTGGCACCCATTGTAGACAAAATGACATTTAAACAATATCCATATTTGATAATAATTGTCTTATTTAACCCTCAGGATCCCAAGCAGTTTCTGGTCATTTTTGCTTCTGTCACATTTTTACTCTCTGTGGTCTCATTTTTCTCAGCAGTCCAGCTCCTCTATAGATTCAGGACCATCATAACGTAATCAGAATACAATAATTATTACAACACCATCACAAACTATTTCATCTTTATAAACTATTTACAATCACTGCTGTCACTACTATTTACACAGTTTACGGTCTGTATCGCAGAGGCTTGATGCTGATCTGCAAAGACGTTTCTGTCAATAATGAGAATGTGCTGAGCAGCTCTGAGCAGAAATTTTATGCCTACAAGACAACACCATGTGAGAACTTTTGAAATGCAGCTGAAATGGGTGTTTGTCGATCATTCAGGGCTTGCAGAAAGAATTAAAGAGAACAGAATTATTTTATTTTATTTTATTTTTTTTTTTATGAACTTTACTTTACTTCACAGAATTTAGCTACAGCACACGATTTACTTTTTGCAAATTTTCAAAGAAGGCATGAGAATCAAAGTGATGTTGATGAAATTCTCCGGTATTCTCTGGCCTGTTTAGACATGTTGCTAGCATCACATGTGATACATTCAGGTACCTTCAGAAACGTGAGAATCTAAAATTTACGCCAGTTTTAGGATTGGACAAACAGTTTGTAAATGCCAGTCATTTAAAAAAAAAAAATGGTATTTTGATTTCGCCAGTGGGATTGGGATCCAGGGGTTAAATAAGTCATGATGTTTTTCTTGTGCATTTAACTCTGTTTCATAACCTGCTGAAAACTAGGGATGTTCCACGGCTAATAATTTGCTAGTCATTCAGATAGAAATTTATATCCCGACTAGTTAACGAGTCTTAAGGTAAGAAAAGACTCAGAAAGATAGTCAAAGTTGAGTACATGATTTTTCACACAATTGGACATGGGATCACAGAGTCTGATAGTTAAACATGTTTACAGTGTGGCTACATTAGCAGAGCTAGCAAGCAGCACCAGCCATCAGTCTTCCTTTCTTTAGCTGGTTGAATTAACCAGGCAAAGTCGTCATACAACTTTTTTTCCCCCTCATTTTCTATATGAAACTGTGCCGCACTCCAAGATGCCATCTTTGATTCATTACATCTGGACAGTATTTGTCATCAAGACACAAACCCCTGAAATTTGAAGGCTGCAATGGTAAAATATCAAAAGCTCATCTATTGGACTTATAATTCTGATGTAATACAGTGAGTGTAAGGACTTTTCATTTTTGCTCAATAATAATTAATTTCATGTTTAAAACACAAAAAAATTCAACTAACCATGCATTCAGCCAAACACAAAACATGATTTAAAAAAACTGAGGCATGATGGGCCAAAGCTGTAATATTATATGGGTGGGTTCAATTCCATCAGTAAACCCCAATAACTGCAGTCCTTTTATTGGCGGTAGCGGCAGTTCTCCTGTGTTTAGGTGTACATGCTGTATATAGGATTGGTTTGTAACCTGATGAAAGTGCATTGACATCAAATGAATATTTCATAGTAAGAGAAATAAAGTCCTGGCTCTTGTTTATATACTAGAGGTGTTTAATAAGTGTAGAGTTATTGTGTTTTCTTTTATTACACCGATAAATCAATGGTAAGTCAGTACAGTACACATCTTTCCAAAAACAGAAGATTCCTCTGGCTGTGGGTTTTGTGGTAATATTATTTGTACTTGACCTCAATCTGGGCATGTTGTAACCAAATATTTGTCCCAAATAATCTTCAAGAGTCTAGTGTCAATACTAACATGTTAACGCTTCCAATCACATTGGATCCACTCCAAATCTGGAATCATAAATAATAAACGTTTTATATCCATGATTCGTAGTTGACAGCCTAACATGGAATACTTATAATAACCAATGAGTGGAGCAGACTAAGAAGTGTCGTCAACCAGATGTTACAGTTCCCAAACATGGCAGTAAACCTAGACAAAATGTTTCCAGACCCAAGTGTAAAATTGAAAGAGAGGACTGGCTTTTGGAGTTATTTACCCAAAATCTTTAATTATTTTTGTTGCTGCCAGACAGAACACACACCGGGACAACTAGCTAACAATGTTGGTCTACCTGTGTATTTCATTCTCTTCTGAAGTCACATTTATTCATGTTGTGGGATCACATAAAAACATTTGTCTGAAATGTCTTTACATGTGTAGTCTACCAAGATTTTGAAATCAGTTTAGATCTAAAAGTCAGCTGGTGTGTGGCTGATCTACAATTGTCAGGATATGACACACAGGCAACCAATACATGGGGCAAACTCCTCAAGTCTGGTTGGTCCCCAGCAGAGGGTGCTTGTATTACACGCAAAATGCAAATCCCAGTGGATAGCTAACAACAAAAATTACAAACAGACTACAGACAAAAGCGAATGTTTGTTAAATACCGGCAAAGACAGATGGTGGCAGTGGGAACATCAACACCGAGTCACTGAAGTCCGAAACAAGAAATACAGGCAATCCAAAACTAATTTCAGATGTAATGGGTGCAGCCCGATCTTTTTTCAGTCCTTAAACAAATTGTCCATGTTAGCTAGCTACCAGGTGAAATTTGCACAAGATTGCGTTACGTTTCCACCTGCTGCTAGCATCAGTGTTAGGCTAGCCTAAACACTTCCAGTACATGCTCTGAATCATAAAGAAACTGGAGAGTTTCATAAAGCGTCCCACAGAACCCCCGGAACACATATTTTTGTGAGTGAAAGGAAACCAAATCCAAAATAAAAAAAATTTGAAGAGAAATACAGACAGATTCAGCAAGTTTGAAGGTCAGAGTGAGGGAGCAGTATTTCCCTTAGGCTTTGTTTGAACCAGCTTCAAAAAGAGTGAGAAAGTGAAATCCCTCTTTTATATTCCACTGTTAGTCTTTCAGTGTGATGTCCCCTATTCTAGGGGGAACAGCCCTCCTGCAGAAATGAATATGGAAATGAAAAGTCAGAACCCATGCCATGTTTATTCACACTGATTCACTGTAATCTATTGTAGCTCGGTGTGTTATTTGAGCTGTCATTTACTCACATTGCTTCACACAGCACTGTTGTGTTTGCGGCTTTGATCAGCGCTCTGCAGTCTGGATTAAGAACTTTCACATTTATGCCAAGCACAGTCTCCAGATGAACTTGGGCTTTGAAAGCAGTGTCCACTGACAGCTTCAAATAACTTGTTCAAAGCTGAAGCTTGTTAAAGCTGCCTCAGTTTATTTAGAAGTCTATCTATATGATGCATGGCTGTTTTTGACAAATAGGTTTAATTAGACAGTTATAAACAGCAGCAGATGAAAGAAATGAACAGCTCTCCTGTGTACAACAGCAGCATAACAAAGAGCTATGACGAGGTCTGCTCAGCGTCTGGTGAAAGTTGTTCTTTCCTTTCTCTCACTCTTATCGTTCATGGCCTTTGCTGATGGTCCACACTTGAAAACGGCTTACAAAGGGCAAATTTTACTGTATCAGCCATGTTCTAGTGGCCCTCTGTCACTTCTGCTGATTAATGTATGGACATCTAATTACGGAAATTGGCCTTGAGAGACCACAGCCGCAGTGATAGATCTGACCTGCTTGCTGGTGCGCTAGCCACTGCTGATTATCTCATCCAGACACAATGAGGTTTTATGGAGCTGAACATCCGTGTCCCACAGTGGTTTGCTACAATGATTACAATTAATTTAGGGCTGCAGGTCATAAAAACAAAATTTATCGAATGTGACGTCAGGTTCAAACTCTTCAGGGACGCACGATTTATATCTGACGCAGAATTACTCAAACAAGCATTTTCCACAGGCTCTGTCAAAGTGTGACAGCTGTGCATTATTGTAATGAGCACCTGACTAATGTGACACTCTAAGTAAATTATAATTTTAACACAAGATATCCATCTTATGAAAAATGCAATCATCACATCCTGGAGATTGATTTTTGCCATCACAGTCACACTCACTTTTGAGTCATGAGCTTTATATGGATGCTTGTGGGTTTTTAGTGATGGGTCCTGAAAATTAATTGCAGAAACATTGTTTGATATTCTGAAATGAAATCTCTCATTTGTAAATTTGGGCGATGCTAAAAGCAGACATATCAAGATCTTCTCTCTAACTATAAAGGAACAGAGACACTGAAAGAAACATCCAGTGCAGCTTTGAGGTGTTGTTTGGGTTTTTGTTAACTTTTGTCAATAGACACATTTGTCTTCTTCAAAGGTGAACAATGAGGTGGTCAGTCTCATTTTTAGGAACTCAAAGTACCTTGACATTTAATGTAACACACTTGCTGGCAATGTTCCTCCAGATTCTGCTTGAGGCTGGCTGCGGAAACATTGGAAACCACTTCACACCGAGTCAAAAAAATCAATCTTTACAGCTAAAATGAACATGTTTACAGTCAGGCTCACAGAACAGCTTGGGTCTGAGAAGCTCATTTCTCTATCGGCACACACTCTCTGCAAACAGGCTGAAGACTCGCCTCTGTGCAGGATCCCAACTCGAGCGCAGCTAGGTTGAAGCCCACAGACACCACATTCATTTATTATACAATCTATGCTCCAAAGGTAGCCCGACTTGAACTTCCTGAAAATTATAGCAATGCATCAAAACAAAAGTCTGAAAGACTTGTGGTTGGTCTGCTGGGTAGCATCTTATTTCACCTTACATCAGCCCTACATTCCATCCTCCTGCTCTCTTTTGTTCTTTGCAATAACTGCAGTATAACTGACTGCTGCACAACATTTATTAGCTCAAATTTCAACACAGTGGGCCCAGATAGAATGAAACTGACATAGACTTGCATGGAAATCACGCTGTCAAATAGTGTTTGGTTGGAGTACTGCAGAGGGACTTGGACACTCCTGTGCAAAGGTATGAGCTCATGAGGGTAGACACAAACTGAGACTGATGAGGGATGTGCAAAGAAATTAGTATTGAACCTTGACTCGCAATGCATCAGGGATGTTTTTCTATTGGTTGAAACAGCTACAGCCTTGGTATTGACACTGATGGTATTGACAGATATTCTGACAAATCAGTGTGAGCATGGTGCATTGTTCTGGAATTTCCATTGGTTTAAAAAAAAAAAAAATGGGGACAGGGACTGTTCAGAGCAGGGTCTCTCTTCTAGTTTTCTGCTCCCTCCACTGCCCTATCCCCTCTAAATCAGAGTGTGTTCAAAATACACTACTCACAATAAGTTAGGGATATTGTAAGGTTCTCAGTGGATTTCATCATATGGTATGACCAGCAATGTCCCCTGACCTGAACCCCATAGAGCATGTCAAGGACCAGCTGAAGCAGAGACTGGATGTTCATACCCCACCCCCACATGTGCTGGAAGAACTGCATGTAGCACTTGTGGAGGAGTAGAACACATTGCCTCAGAACATCATCATGAGGCTAGTGAGGAGCATGAGACATCACTGTCAAGCTGTCATAGCAGGAAACACCCGCTACTGACTTTCTCAATTTTGGTTCCTTGGGGCTATCTTTGTTATTGTCTTAATTGTTGGGGCAATAAATATTGAAATAATGAAAATGGTGTTTTTTATCATTCATTGATAGTAATATCAAAAGAAACTATTACTTAGTTCATTAAAATTCAGACCAACTAGGAAAAGCACTCATGCAAATAATATCCCTAACTTATTGTGAGTAGTGTATACAACTTCAAAACTGCACTCCTGGTGCTATTCGCATTCTTTAATGCTATCTGTATATAAATATTGACCACATGTCTCCATCTCCTTCTACTGCACAGAAGTGTCTGAAGTACCCCTTGTGACAGGCACATTTGCTGACAGAGTCTATGCATTAGGAATTGGCTCCCCAAGCCACAGTATCGACTCCCTACCCTTTCTAATAACTGAAGCATATATTTAACCACTAATAAAACTGTTCACAGTGCTCAGGTCCAAACAAACCAGGGCAGAAAATGCTTTTCCAACTGGGTCCTGGCTTCACTTTCTTAATTACAGCACAGACATTTCTGAATAACTAATTCTGAGGTCTTTGCCAAAAGCTTGTAAAATGTGTGAATCAATAAGTCATTAAATTGATTCCTTGCTACATTTTCCCAGTTGGCCTTTACGAACAGCTGATGCGACCCCTCCCCATTCTCCTGAGTGACACATGATCCCCCCTCAGTAACCTTGACATAGTTTCTGAATACTGTGAACAAGTCTCTGCGTGTCTCCATGCTCAACCACCCCAACAACAGGTGAAAGGTCTGTTATAGGCACTGCTTAAAGCCCCTCAGGACAAATGGAGCCAGAGGATAATCCATGTGAGCTCAATGTGAAAGGATTTTTGAGAGCGACATAAAAACTTATGGCAAAGGATGTAAAGAGTCGTAGAGAAGATTTAGAAGTCGTCGTAGAGAAGACTTAGACGTCGAACAGTGATGAAATGCTGTGTCCTTGTCTTTTTGTGCTCAGAGGTAATTAAGCTCCCCTGGCCCCGTTTGTCCCCTGCAGGGTCACTGTGGGTTATTACAGCTGGATGACAATGTGGAGATCAATCTGCCATGCCAGGGAAGAAAAACTACAGAGGAAGACACAAAGGGAATCAGGGTGATTATGCGCTGTAAACATTTTTCCTCTTACAGCAACCTTGAAAAAAAAGCTGCAGGGATCTCACTCAGTGCATCCCTACAGTGGAATCGTTACACAGGGTAACTAAAGAGAGTGGATACATACAGCTAAATGTGAACAGCAGAGGACGTGGGAGGAGTACAAAATCTGTCATTATTTTTCTATCAGCAGGTCATTCAGAGATCAGAGCTGTTGAGTTTGTCTGAGAGCAGCTTTGTGAAAAAAAAAACAGACGTTAGTTATGAGCATCTGGATCTTAGCAAGTTTGAATAAAATCATGCAGCTTTTGAAAGACGACAAAACACAGTCTTGCCTGTACAGTTGAAAAGTTCAATTCATAAGCAATAAAACACTGTATGGTGCAGAGAATTTACAAAAGGGTTTTACTCAGGCTGCCTAATTTGGTCTGGTATGAACAGCAGTGGGAGATGTTCCTCAGCTAAATATCCTCTTGTTATGACACAATAAGGGAACCTTTCAAAGGGTTTCATGCTCTCAGTGATGTTTTATTTTCCTCGAGATCAAGGCCTTGGTTGTAAGACATGATTCACAGCGTTTCACTTGAAAACGCAAAAAATGCACAGAAAAAAATCAGTGTTTACACGGGAACGCTGAGGGACTGAAAACGCTGTAGTATGCATATCAGGCCTGTAGATGGCGATGCAACTGTAAACTCTTTTGGCGGCCCGCTGCCGAAGAAGAGGTGGGCCGATCATCTGGCGACTTATCCAAGTACAGAGGTGGAGCAACAGATGCAATTTTTGTTGTAAGGCAGTCAGCAAATTCAGCAGCACAAGCACAACAAGGTAGTCCACCATTGAACTGTTGTTGTTGTCTGGTTCACGCATGGCAATTAAAAGTTCCAACAATGAAAGTGGAATGCGCAAAGCAGAGCATGAAATCAGCGTTTCTACTGACAACTCTGGCTTACTGTTTACATGGCAACGGAGCCTGCAGCTTATCAGAAAAATTCCACTCTTGAGGGCGTTTCAAAAATGTTGCGCTTTAAGTCAGACAAAATGCTGTTTCCATGTAAACAAGAAGCCAAAACGCAACAATACTTTGACATACTTTGAATACTTTCAGCCTAAAAGTCATGTAAACAGCACATAAGTGTTCAATGTTGACATCCTGGGTCAAGAAGTTAGAACCACCCATGACACCTTATACCCTCAAACTTGGGGGGGGGTACATTCTATTAGCAATGAGTAGGTAAGTTACACAGGCGAGTAAATACATTTACATGGTATAGGAAATATGTGACTCCTTATTTGGAGGAACAAATTCTTAACACTTGTCTGTCCTCTTTTCTCAATATTACTCATGAGTCTGGCTGTGAAAATTGAGCAGCATCTCTAACCTGATGCTCCATCTCCTCTCATTATATGTGTCATCACTGCTTCCTTCTGTCCTCCATCAATTTTGTTGCCATTAACTTTGTGTTGGTGCCATTTAAAGAATTTATTTGACAGTTTTTCAAGGTTGCTGTTGCAATGTCATCCACTGTTCAAGCATTAATGCTGTTCTCTCAAGGATTAATGTGGTTAATTGAGGAAGCCTTCATCATTTTGTTTATTTCAGCATTAAAGTAATCTTAATTTGTGGCAATGTGTTACACACAGCAACCATTTAGGAGGAGGCCCCTAATGGTCTGTTTCCCTGGAGAGCACCAAGAGGCCATTCACACCAACCAATCATACAGTCGGGAAGTGGCTCCCATTCCTCTAAAGCTAATAACAAAATGCACAAGTGCAACAGCACAATCATTTCCACGCATTTGTGCTGTCAAGTAGAGCGATGATTAATGACCAGCAGAATGCGGAGAATAAAATGTGTGTAGGAATATGATAAATGATGATGCCGGTCAATGCATGGGATCATGTTAGTCGTCTACGCTCTCCACTTCCAACCACTTGATTAAACATGCTTGATTAGGCTGGTAAGCAGCAGTGCATGCTGGTCTTGCACATGCTCAGGTTTGAGGCATAAACAAACTACTGTCAGTCTTGAGTAACAAAAGCGTAGGAAGGTTGACAAAGGGCTCAGTGGGAGGGTTTCTCTGCCGTTAAGTGCTTGCATGGTAATGTCCTCAGGCTTCTAAAGGCAGCCACAGTGTGACTTCTCTCACCCACCTCCAGGTTAGCTTTTAATGAGGCCGACAATCTTTTTTCTTATTTCAGCCTGAGTTAAAAAAAAACCCCACAAAGTAAGAAATGAGTGTGACTAGCAAAACACCAGTGCTGAAGGGGCACCACTAGCTACACCTGACCGTTGAAGGATGTGTCTCCTGTCAGTAAAATGCAAATTTCTGTTAAGTTTTCATTTCTTTGTGATTAGCTTTATTTCACACCAGGAGTTTTGGTTTGACCATCCTATGGGGACACGTTGTAAACTACAGCAGATTTGTCTGTTGAAGAATGTGCTGTGAAAGATGATAAGACTACAGAGGAAAAAGTCATATTCATGTTGTAATTCTTAAGACAAACTAACGATACCAGATATTTAAAACATATTGAAAGAGGCTGTTGAGGACATAAAAAACTGAGTTTTCTTAGATGGACACTGGCTCTGAAAGAAGTTCACATACAAATATCGCTTTTGGTAAAATGCTCAACATGAAAGCAGACATGTTTAAACCTTATAAAAAGATTTCAACAAAATAACTCATCTTCCATTTATGACAACTACTCTAAGAAAATTGGTAAAAACTAGCAAAGTAAACATGGTAAAAGGCACAATAACCATAGGCTACAATAGAGGAATCTATAAGTTTGTACATGGAATATGTAGACAGCACCTATCGCTCATGATATGGGACACTGCAGTCTTACAGAAGTGACAAGTAAAGGAAAAAATGTCACAGACTGTGCAAGTGACACAGCAGAAAAAGTCAAATGGATTGTAACTCATACTGACATCAACCTATTTCACTTTACCATCAAGAGAAGTGTCCAGTTTAATGTGTGTAACAACAGCTAGCTAACTTTTCAAAGGCTACAGAGCTAAATGCTGCAGAATGTGGTGGGAAAGTATGGGTTTATTTAGCTAGCGGCTACAAGTATTATCGACTATATCAACCCATTTATTTCATATTTGCTTGTTTGGGGTGTCATTAAAATAAAACACTCCTTTTTGCTTTCTGTATAACATTGAAGCACAGTATTGCATAGTGTAGTCTCAATAAGATCAAAAACAATGATGGTGATTATGTTACCTTAGCAAAGTTAGCCAGGTAGCCAAAGCCTGTATGGTTCTGGAGTACAACAAACACTGACTTTCCTGTAGCAGTAGTAAACTATAAACAACTTACAGAAAAAAGATGTAATGTTTTAAAGTTGGCATGTTAATGGGCTTTCATTGTACAATAGGTAGGTCCCGCATATCATTTTAGTGCAATTTCACCTGTAATGTCATGTACACATTGCACCAAACAAACTAGCATTAGCTTCATCAGGCTATGAACCCATCAGCAAGTTGTGAGTTTAACTATGTAAGTAATTCAAACAAAGATTCCTCAACAAAGTTCATTTAAGAGCAGTTTTTACTCACAGTTCTTCAGAAAGTAAATATCCAGTGGTCTCTCTGTTCTGCCTGTGTACCTACAGCTACATATGATTTTTAAGTGCAGACTAGTTGCACACTTTGTCACCAGAGGGCACTTTAAGCAGTCAATGGACTTTCCAAGTTTTTGTTTAGATTTTCAGTTTATGTTTACAATTTAAATTTTAGGTAATTTAAATAAAGTTGTGGCTGCTTTAAGTGGTGAGATTAGAGAGCAGTTAACTTTGCAACTACGGTAATACAAGATCCAACCCTTGAGCTATGTTGTTGAAGAAGGTGTCTTATGATGATTTTTTTCTATGCAAGCTGAACTTCTTTTATGCTATCTTAAAAAAAAATCCTCATCCATTAGTTAAACAGGAAGCTGTAACTAACTTCACTGTCACTGACCATGTTTTGACAAAATAAGGGGTTGATTCATGTGATATTTTTATTTATTGCCATTTCATTATCAATGGTTAGTTAGATGTGCAATTACTGAGCAGCAAAATAGTCGGGTATGTATATAAAAAAATCATAACTTAATAATGGTGCATCCTAATTGAATAGCTTGGTTACATGCTATGCAATAACTACTGATTAGCTTGTATATATTTTTAAAGATCAAGAGAATAAGCTGCTAGTTAGTGAAGTATGCTAATCAATTTGCCAGCTAATAAACCAGCTTAAGCTCCTAAATGCTGTCTGTAAATGAAATTAGTGGAGCTTAAGTATAAAAATCCCCTTCACAGCAAGTGAAATAGTCTACAAAAATATAATTACTTTAATTTTCTTTGTGACCCCTTGAATTCTACATTAAGATGTGTTCACTGATACATTCTTGTTGGTTCAGAGCAGAATAAAGACAAAAATGTATAGAAATAAAAGACCAGGAAATGTACTGAAAGACCGCAGTTCTAACAGAAATGTCAAGTGATTAGAGCACCATAATGTGATAATGAGAAACTTTCAAAGACAACCATGTCCCCACTTCTACAACATCAAGTCAAAAAGGTCACAGTCATTTTCAAGTGTGTGAAACTTGCTTGTGACCTTTTAGATTTCAGCGTAAGTCAGTGATCATTAGTTGACCGTGTGGCAGCGAGCCAGAGAACACTTTCCTTTTTCCACACCAATGCCAGGAGCTTCGTCCTCATTTATCCAAGAAACGACCATTAAACACAAACCAACACCAAAAGCTGCAGGGCGAGCAGGAGCAGATGGAGATTAAATGTCTCAGCCCAAGAGTAGAAGTAGTTTAAAGGTAGAGGAGAGAGTGTCTGTGTTCACTTAAACAGATGTTTCCATCCAGAGGGAGTTCTAACAAGAGGGAATTACGATTCAGACCAGCAAACTCCTCAACCTTTCACCTCCAGGAACAGTTCAGAGAAGTGGAATGAAAGACATACATCAAGTCACTGAAGTTCTCCAGCCTCTCATAAGGGAGCGTTTACAAACAAGGTTTCATTTTCATAAGTACCAGCCCCTATAAGAGGCAATGTTTTATATTTTATATGAGTGATAAATTACATTCCAGTTGCACTCAGTGTGATCAAAGCTCGGGGACACAGGGTACAGTGTGGGCAGACAGAAAATATATACATATATCAGGAGTGAAAGACTTAAAGTACGAGAAAGATATTAAAACACATCCGGAGAGGTCAGCTGGAAGACACAGCCGTTTCCCTGCCCACACACTCCCACATGCTCAACATCATTAAGAACGAAAAAGGCACAACTGAAACAATGCCGCAATCTGTGATACAGCCAACAACAAGTGAGACAGATTGGAGTAAGCACTGTAAGAATCGTATTAAACACAGCAATGAAGGAGGAAAGATGCTTAAATTTTGGTCTTTTTGGTTACCTTAAATATAAATCTAATATTATAAAAATTTGCTTCTTAAAATATGTTTCCAATGTATTTAAAATATCTCTAAGATTTGTGATGGCATTATTATGATCTAGATAGTCTGTTATCTAATCATCCAGCATGAGATTGTGTCTTATTGATGGCCTCTTTAATCAGTGTGATATGAATGTATTGGAATCAAGATTTGCTTTATCACATTGCTGGCAGGCTTCCATGGAGTAGATTGGTTCTTAAATGAGTTGCACTGTTTGCTCAGTTCAACCACTGATCACATTGCTTTGTAAATCTGTTGAGCATCATGCCACCCAGTGGGCTGGAAAACATTCAGACAAAAATCAATGATAGATCATAAGAACTCATGTTTGATTAAAACATTAGACATAATGGTTTTCCAGCCTTTAATATGGTTTCAAAATTTACAGTTTGTCTTTTAAAAAAATGTAGAATCAATAGACTGTATAATTATTAGACGTAGCCCCTGTGACATCACCCATCTTTCTGAAACAGATTTTTTAAGCAAAAGGGCTGGCACAGCCATACTGGAAATGAGGTGAGTTTCTACAGTAACGGCCATAGGGTGCCCTGCAGTCACGTCAGCTGAGCTGTGCCTCAGATTGGACAAACTAGCGATCTTGATATTGTCTAAACTGCCGAGTTAGGAAAAAACATTGACCCCCGTACAGTGTCCGCTGTTAGCGAAATTAGTGATTCACACAAGAGACATTTTTTTGTACCAGGCTCTAAACATGTTTATTTTGGCTGTGAAAACTTTTTTTTTTGGCTTGGTGTACAGGTGACTTCAGGTACTTCCGGAGCCAGCCTCAAGCAGACACTAGACAAACTGCAGATTTTAGCACTTCCGCATCGTCTCATATTTTCAGAATGGAGATTTCCGCTTGGTAGAAACACAGTTATGCTTCCATAGATTATAGAAAAAGATGGACAACATACTAGCCCTCCAAAAGTGAAGGCAAAAAACAAAGTTCTCCTCTAGTGACTGACTGCAGTACATGAAGCCACCAGGAGATGGGGACACATCATCTATCCTCCCTCACTAATATAAGCCTTGTTGAGTCCAAGCTCAGTGCCCAATAAAGAGACCACTTGTTGTCTCAGAACTCCTGGCCCCTCACATGTCACTTCCTCCAAAAACAAAACATTTTCAGGGTGGGCAGTGAGCCATTTCCAGAGATACTCCATCTTATCATCACACACCCAGGGGTTTCCTGCTAAAATCACCCTGAAGAAGGATTTTTTCTTATCCAGTAGCCCCGGGGGAAGATTCTGCAGCTGGTTCTGGTTGAGCATCAGAAGCTCAAGATGTTGGAGGCTTTCAAGGAGGTTTGTTGGGAGCACTTGCAGCTGATTCTCTTGAAGAAACAGTTGGGATAGTTTTGAGTTGTGGGTGAAGGTGGTTGGCTTTAAGGAGATCAATTTGTTCCCGGCTAGATTCAGCGACTCTAATTGGTGCAGGTTAGTCAGGACGTTGGGTGGAAGTTCTTGTAGTTTGTTATAACTCAAGTCTAAGTTCTTCAAATTTGGCATCTTGTGAAATAGATCAGTAGATAAACCTGTTAAATGGTTTCCAGACAAGTCAAGCCAGGTGAGGCTACTGTTGTCAGAAAACCACTCAGCATGTGCTTCTTCAATCAGATTGCTCTTCAGAACAAGACTCTGAAGTGAGTAACAGCTGAAGACATTTGGAGGGAGATGAACCAGCTGATTACCCGTCAGATCCAATGAGTTCAAGTGAGGAACGTCCTTCAGTAGATCTGCAGGAAGGCTTGTCAGGTTGGTGTGATACAGCTGGAGGCTCTGTAAAAGGGGCACAGTGCTCAGATGATGTGCTGTGATACTGCTGAGGTTGGTGGACTGGATGGACAGTCGGGTGGTGTTGGATGGGAAACCAAGTACAGGGAAATGTCTCAAAAAACCCTGACTGCACTCCACCTCTGCACCCAGAGGTGAAAGGGAACAGGAGCATAGATCCAGACATAAGGAGGCCTCTCTTTTTATGTTAAGGCACACAGTCAATGTTGAGAAAAGAAGGAGTATCCACCACTTCATCTTTCGAGCACTGCACAAACAAAACATGCGGAGAATAAGAGACCAGTCAACCACAGTTTGAAAATCTGATCATAAATGTTGATCTTACCTAAAGAGCAGGAGGGCTGAATTCTATCCGTGGTTAGAAATGGACTTGGTTTTATACAACACTGAGTATATTTGTCCCCAGAAGAAAATCAGGACGAATTGTTGCAATCGGCAAACAAACACAAGTGAACAAACCACCTTATCAATCAGTGAGTGATTAATTTGCCCTTTAAACACAAATCAATATCTGTGATATTTATACAAGAACAGTTTTAGGCAACAATTTATAAAGTTATTCCAAATTTGTAAATCATAAATCAAGTATTTAATGTCATTGTACCCTTCATTTTATTTTATTAATTTTAAGTGTTTGGAGTGTCTCTATCAATTAAATTTGGTGAACCACTTTTTATATCTGTCTTTTATATCTACTATTCTTGGCAGATTTACTTCTGAAAGGTTGTAACATCTGAATGTCAATCAAACAAATCAAACTTTCCCTTTTATGATAAATTTTACTTGCTATTAAAGTAAAAAGAAAGACAAATTCTTAAATTATCCAACTCATTACGTTTTATTACGTATTCACATTTCATAAACAAAAGAGAATTTTTTACCAATAAAAAAATAAAGCTAAGAAAGGCTGAACTTGGAATTATCAAATATCAGATAATGAGCATTATTGAGTGTGAAAAAATTGTTAAGACTGAAGGTTCAGTTCATTTTCTGTCAGTGATATCACTGGACGCCCCACCAGAGTCTCTGGCTTGGCACATATGATGGTATTTGGCAGGAAGACCTTTTCCTTGTTCTTGTTCAGCCACCTCCACAGGTATTCTACCTTCCCGTCACATAGCCAGGGGTTGTCGGACAAGTCCAGCCCCTCCTCATCCAGAGACTTCAGAGGATCCAGCAGACCTGCAGGGATGTGGCTCAGCTGGTTGTAATCCAGACTCAGAAGCCTGAGGTGACGGAACTCCTCAAAAAGGTTCCGGGGAAGTTTGTTTATCTTATTCCGACTGAGGAACAGATACGTGAGGTTTCGGGTGCTGTGGAATGTGAATTCATGAAGGGTTTCTAGCTTATTGTTTTGCAGGTTTAGCCTCTCAAGTTTGGTCAGGAAGTCCAAAGAATTTGCAGAAACCTTCTTCAGATGGTTGTTTGAAAGGTCCAGATTGTCCAGGTTGGGCAGTTTCTGAAGAAGGGTTGGCATCTCTGATAGCAGGTTTCCTGATAAGTCCAACCAGGTGAGGCTGCTGTTATCAGGAAGCCAGTTTGCATCAGCTTTTTTAATCAGGTTATTCTTTAATACCAGGTTGATCAGCGGGGCGTGGCTGAAGACGTCCTCAGGTAGCTCAGACAGTTTGTTCCCAGTGAGGTCCAAAGTGCTGAGAAGGGGGGTTCCTCGGAGCAAATGAGAGGAAAGGTTCTGCAAGCGGTTGCTGTACAGGTGAAGCCCTGTCAGCACAGGTGTTGCATTCAGATCTTGCTCTGAGATGGAGGAGACATTTGTAAACTGGATGGTCAGCAGAGTGGTGTCATTTGGAAGAGCCTCAGAGGGGTAGTCTGTCAGGGGAACCTCATTACAGACAACCTCAGCTCTCCTGGAGTAGCATTTGCAGAGTTCTGGGCAACACAGAGTGCTATAGCAGAAATACGCCAACCAAAGGAAAGCAAAGAAACACCAGGACCTCATGACTGAATGCAAGATTAGAGAGGACACAGAAATAAAAAAAAGAAGAGAGAACTGCATCAGAAAAGATGAATGGGCTTAAATATCCTGCAGTGGTATCTCAATGTTGCAAAACAAACACAAACCATTTGTTCATGCACATAATGTTCAGAAACACAAGTTACTAAATGAACTTACTGTTGTGTTCCTGTTGTGTTGGCCAGATTCCTCTTTAAAATCCAATTCAGCTGTGTTCTCTTGCAAATTACTGAGTCACTTGGGGAGCAGACTCCCCCAATCTAATCATTACCTATTGTGTAAACAAGGACCCGTCAGTACACAGTCATTCGTCAAGGACAGGTGGTTGTGACAGACTGCGTGACTCAAAGTGCAGGGGAAGTCCAGAACTCTAAACGTAATTAATGTGGGTTCAGCTGATGTTTTTTTTTCTGCTCAAAGATGCTGATTCTGAAATGTGATGCTGAAGTACAAGTCAAAATGTTACTTGGGAAAAAAAGTCCATGATAGTGCAATAGGGAAAAACCAAATTAAATGTTGCAACAGTTTTATGCTTTGAAATCATTTTGATATAATAAAAAAGAGGAGGAAGGACAACGTGAGAGAAAGATACTGTTGAAAAATATTTATTGCTGGACATGTGGTTACGCATCAAATAGTTACATGTTCTATCTGGTCAGTTAAATATGTTTTTTTGTTTATCAGTTTATGATACGATAAACCTTAAATTTCTCTAAGCCAGTAACATCATTAAAGCCTTATAACCCTTCAAACTTAAGTCAGTAGAAAATAGAAAAAATAGTTGGTTATAAAAAAAAAAAACTGGCGATAAAATGTGATGTTTCTATAAATGTGTGAGCAGTTGGCCAAAATCTGACTGTTTTCTCTCTTCTTTTAAGTTATATTTTGGGGCATTATTGCATTTATTAGACAGAACACCTGAGGGAAGAGAAAATGTAAGAAGTAAACAGTGAGGGGAGATGTGCAGCAAATGACTGAAGTCAGAAGTCTAACTTGTGCCTGCTTCAACTAGGACTCAAACCTATGTGGCATGTGCCGAGACCTGAACATTTTTCTCAGTGGAGTGAGGTATCCAACAGTCAAACGTAAAAAATAATAAAGTACACATAAAAATAGATTAAATAAGGCTTCATTTTCATACTTGAGCTTCACATTTCACCACTGTCAATAAGTTTGACAGGGCCAAAGACAAAATCTGCTGTATTAACACACCTGAGAGTAACTTGGTTAGTGTTAATTTTGGCTACCCCTGTGGACGAAGCAGTCTGATAAATGGTAAATGAAATGGTAAATGGACCAGTACTTATAAAGCACTTTCCTAGTCGTTCTGACCACTCAAAGCGCTTTAGTTTCATTCACCCATCCACACCACATTCACGCACTGATGGTAGAAAGATCTATCTATTATAGACCATCATCAACTAACACAGGAATACCCATTCATACACCACTCTACAACAGTGGGAGTTCAGTGTCTTGCTCAAGGACACTTCGGCATGTGACTGCAGGAGCTGGGAATCAAGCCCTCGACCTTACGATTGAGAAACGTCAACTCTACCACTGAGCCACAGTCGCCCCCATAGAGTCCCACATCCCGTGGAACCAATGTTTCTCAGTGTTATTTTTTTTTCTTTTTTAAAATTCTGGTATTTCTGCCTTTACATAATTAGACAACTGAAGAGAGCAATGTGGAGTTAATGACTCAAAAGGCAGTGACCAGGAGTCGAACCAGCAACAAGCAACAAGGGTGATATCCTCTGCATATGAGGTGTATGACTAAACCACTGGGGCCTACAACTCATCTGAACATGTCTTTCACCTCAAAAAAACAAAAACAAAAAACTCATCTTCTTTTCTCTTGATAATTAACTGTCACTTATCATGAATAGCTGTATTGAAAAGTTTGAAAACAGCAGTGTGTAGTTCATCACTTTGTCTTTCACTTACCCTCTGCTGATGGTTCCAGATATTAATAATAACCACAAAGAAGTAGTGATTTTCTGTTAAAGGGCCTGTGAGGACTATCCAGAAAAGCTTGTGTTTTTTCTGGAATAATGTCTCAGTTTCCCATGAGCACTTGCACCCACTATCGTAAGGATGTGAATCTTTTTTGGAGCAAATGAATGGAGAGAAGATCTTTTTAACTTTACTTTTTCTTTGTTCAAGACAGCGTTTTACTGGATGTCGTAGTGTGTGTAGTGTTAGTGAATCCTAGTTATGTCCTGCCAGTGCTCATCTACCAACTACAACCTCACCAAGCAGAGCAAACATAACCTCGCTCTTCATTTTATTGATAGACTCTCAAGTTCAAACAGACCACTGACGTATAACTGCTGCATGTTGTAATGCACACTACCACAAACAGCTTAACCCATGTTTTAGCCTTCGGCTCCAGTGTCCACGATTACTACAAAATAAATCCAAGCAATCATTTTCAGCAGAAAAAACACAGATCTTCCTTCTCACTGCTAAACGTCATCATTCATTTGGTGTTGTCATAGGAACACAGATCAATACAATACACTACCCAACCATGGATACTGGAAATTGCATTTAGAAATACTCTATTTAGGCCCAGATGATCTCATTTAAATCATAGATTATGAACAGACATGTCTAGAAGTGAGACTTTTTCAATCACTTAGAAGGTCTTCACAGGGTCTTTAATGGTGTTTGCTTTTTAAGATCACGCAGACATTATTTCAGTCTGTTTCACAACTAGTCATAAAGCTTTTCACAGAAGCTTTAAACAATAAATAATTTACCCTGACAATAGAGCGAATAAGAGTTGTAATATTATCTATCATCATACTTTATCTGTCATTAATTTAACCTGTGGCTCTTTAAGAAGTCCAGCTGAGTTAAAAATGTACTGTTGCAAAGAGGAATAGTTCATCTAAAGAAAAGTTTCCCTGATAAAAACTTGAGTGCAGCACTTGAGGAAATAAACTTATCAACAAGGCAAGAAAAACATCTTCTTTTAGACATATTAATTAGGAGATGTTAATGAGAAGGAGAACAGCAGGAGAGTGCTGCGTGCCACCTGAGGTCACTGCAGACGGTGCAGCAGGCAGGTACAGCAGCTCTCATGGTTTTTCAACAGGAACACACAGTCACACAGCCGATTGAGAGAATGGATTAGCCCTGCAGTATGAGATACCATTTTAGCAGATGGGCAACATGATGAAGCATTACATTATGTATGACGAGTGCCAGTTGGCTTTAGGCTGTTCTGAAAGATTTATTTCAGTCAAGCCCACTCACTCCACATGCAGTTGCTAGATAGACAAACCTATTCTGGTACAGTTCAAACATTCTCAGTGAATACACCTCAGTGAGATGTGAGCTGGAACAGTCTCTTTCTGAATAATTGGTGTCTTAATATGTGAGTGTCAGTCCTTTCGTGTGCCTTGTGAAATCACTGCATCGTTACTCTACCATGTGCTGTACATATAATTTGCTCTGACTTTTAATGAGCGAACCGTAAAATAATTGTCATTGATGCTGCACCTGTAAATCAAATTCAGTGCAAAAAAAGGTTAACAGGAGCTGTTATAACTGATGTTCAGATAATGAAAAAAGCCTCTGACGCATGCTGAACATATGGATATTAGAGAGAATGCCAGTCAGCCTACTGATCCCATACCACAGCCTAAAAAACACTTATTTATTCTTCTCAGTAGCCTAAACATCTGTGCTTTTTTCTAGCAAGAAAAATGAAAGTCAAGCTGCTGCTAGCATAAGCTTTGTTTTGTTGGCAGATCACCCAACTTTGGCATGTAAAGAAATGCATTTGAACAAGAAAATCTTTTCTTGTAACACTTTTAGATGGTTATTTAATTTAACTGACATTTTTAGCTGACATTCATATTGTGATACCCCCCCCCCCCCCCCCCCACACCACACATACAGAGAGTTCAAGGAAGCAGTAGGCAACTGCGGATGGATGGATGGATGGATGGATGGATGGATGGATGGATGGATGGATGGATGGATGGATGGATGGATGGATGGATGGATGGATGGATGGATGGATGGGTGGATGGGTGGGTGGGTGGGTGGATGGGTGGATGGGTATTGTATTGGACTTTAACAGGAAATTGGTTACCACTGTCTGTACAAAGGAAAGTACACATACAAAACAAGTTTTACCCACATATCCCATACACCAAAAAAACACAGTCATAGCCATACACATACAGTATACACAACACACAACAGTTAGTGGGATGCTGTGTTCAGGGGAGCAATGGCAGAGGGGACAAAGCTCCTGCTAAAATGTGTTTGTTTCCAGGCAATGGTCCTATATCTGTGTCCAGATGGTAGCAGTGTGAAAAATGAGTGGAGGGGATGCCTGGGGTGGAGTGTTATGGTGTGTGTTCTGCGTGTGATGGCTTTGTTGTTGAGTTCAGACAGGTTGGGTGTGGGCAGGCCGATTATTTTGGAGGATCTGTGTGTGATGTTTGTGAGTCTGTTTCTGTTGGAGGTGCTTAGCATGTTGTAGTAGCAGGGGTAACAGTGGAGGGTAATGGGTTGGATAATGCTTTGATAAAGTAACAATAGAAGGTGGGGGGCAACAGAGAGTGCTCTTGGTTTGTGGATGACAGACAGTCTTTGCTGGCAAAGTTTATGGATGTCCTGTGTGTGATGGTAGAAATTAAGCTTTTTGTCCAGGGTGAGTCCAAGATATTTCAAAGAGTGCACCATCTCACATTTCATTGTCGATTCAGACGGGGGTGTGTATGGGATTGTGTGCCGGGTTGTGAATCCTGGAGGAGACAATGACCAGTTCTTTTGTTTTTCAGGCGTTCAGCTGAAGAAAACTTGCACCATTGTGTGAAGTGGGAGACTGAGTCCAGATAACTTGAAACCAAGTTATTGTGATTCGGGAGTGCAAGTGTGGCAGTGCCATCTCAGTATTTGAAGTGTGTGGTGATGGATGATGGACTGGGGCAGTCATTAGTGTGGAGGGTGTACGGGAAGGGGCTCAAGACACACCCATTATCTATGTTTGCCATGTAAATACCAAGAATATGTGTATGTTGTATGTATTATTTCTCTGTATCTAGACTGCTTTTGATGTTACTTTATTCCACCTCGTTTTTTTTCTATGCCTCACACAACACTCTAAAAAAGGAAATCAAACAAAACAAATCATTAGGTTGACAGTTTGGATTGGTGTTTGTCTTCCTGTTTGCACATTATCCAAAATCCTTGGCGACAGTATAGTGAGATAAATCCTGCTGCATGGATTTTGGACAATAACTGAAGAAATGAATGGTTAATCTCAGTAACATAATTTATTTGATTTTTTTTCATGAATGGCAAAAAAGAAAACACAGTTTCTGTTCAATGCACTTGATTCTGTCTTGTGTTTTGAAGGATCTTCTAGCAGATATTTCCAGGAAACAACAGTCACAGTGATGTAAAACCATTAATACAGTAAAACTGTATTCATTTACAAGACAAGCATATACTCTATAATGTGCTTCTGATTTATTTTGATAAAAATAAAACAATGAACTACTATTAGTTATACTTCCTGTGATAAAATGCACAGACAGACCTCTTAATCCTATATACAAACTTTCACACACATGCTTGCACCTCACCTCCACAAATCCACATGAGTCACTGCAGCTGGCTGAATAAAATGTGATATTAAAATAAGGCAGCTTGAATCTCCAAGTGTTTCTTAAGATGAAATCTCGCTAGAATATGAATACTGCTCATTTTCCCTGTTGTTAAAATAACAAAGAGTCTCAGTTCTCATGACGACAGCCAGTTTCTGTAATTAGCACTTTTTTCAGTCTACATCCCTGAAGACAAAACACGTGCAGACACTGCCTCCAGACTGCCGCTGTAAATCCACAAAGATGAAAATGCACATCTTTGATCAGCAGGGGTTAACTGTGAAGAGAAAGAAAGAAAAACAAAATAATGTGAAAACCTGGGATGCTACCAACCGGATGGCTGGACTTCAAAAGCAACGCCCACACAAAATCCACACATATTACACAAGGAAGCAATCCAGTATCCTCACAATGCATGAGTAAAATGCATAAATAGCAGACAAGTATTAGAATAATCTTCATTTATACGGAAGTAAAATGTCAAAGTTTATTTTTGTGAGGATGCTCCTTTTTTTCCCTAACAAGGAGTTCAATCGCAGACAGGTAAAATTGAAGCTAGCTTGACTACAAAAAGCTTAAGTGTAACAGTATCCAATTGTTTTTTTAGGGTAGTTGTAAAGCCTGAAAAACTTTTTATTCAAATGTCCAGGTTAATTTTGTTTTCTATCGTCTGATCAAGCAGGTCTTGTTATTAACCTTTTAATTAGGCTAAGCTAAACAACAGTTGGCTATGGCATTACAATTGATATTTTGGGATGTCTGCTAATATTGGCTCTCTTACAAGAGTTAGCTTAAAAGTAAAAATGGGGGGAAGCAAGACTGGATTCATCTAAAGGTTGCAAAACCAGCTCAATGGAATCAAAAGTTCAGAAAGTGTAAAAATGTCCTATCGTTGTAATAAAGGTTTTAAGACAGACTTTTGTATTGTAGGCACACACTGTCAGCTTTAACAGCGCTGGACAAGCCTTCATCTAGTCATTGAGCTAAGCTAAGCTAACTGACGGTTATAAATGGCCTCATTCAATAGGATTTGTGGCATGTGTGCTATTCAATTCTCTTCTGAAAGTTTAATGAAAACTTGCTACCCTTTAATGTCTGAAAGATTAATACAGAGTTAAAGCCAGCAGATTGTTAGCTTTGCTTAGCAAAGGGACAGGAAGTAGAGTGAAAAAGCTAGCAAGGCTCTGTCTGAAGGTAATGAAATCATTGATTTTCTGG
This sequence comes from Labroides dimidiatus, assembly GCA_030710495.1. Classification (NCBI taxonomy): domain Eukaryota; kingdom Metazoa; phylum Chordata; class Actinopteri; order Labriformes; family Labridae; genus Labroides; species Labroides dimidiatus. The sequence continues at coordinate 13,095,620 of CM061158.1, forward strand.
ATGAAAATGGGTAAATAGACACTAAATTTCTTAAACTTAACAGTTTTTCTATAGGTTAAAGATAAAAGTAGGCAAATTTGATTATTTTTTAACAGAGCTAGGCTAGCTAGTTCCCTTTTTTCCAATCTGAAACCTAGGCTATGCTAACTGACAGCTGAATGTTATGGCTTATTTGATGTTATGGAATTTGTTTGTGCATATACTGACTTAAACAGAGATCAGTGACAAGATTTCCAATGTGGTCACATCAATATCGTAAATAAAGCTAAAAACTACAGAAAGTTAGCTTAGCTAATATTAGCATAAAGACAGGTTGCAGTAGGGAAGTGCAAGCCCTGGCTCTGTTTGAATCTGACAGCCTACGAGCATCTTTTTAGGTTTAATTAGTGAAAAAAAAGAATATTCTGGCTTTGGAAATGGGTTAGGCACTTTATAACTTGAGCAGATAACTTTTGTACGGTATTAGGAAGATTTGGCCATACCTCATACAATTCCTTTTTCCTCTTGTAAACATGCTTTTTATCTAGCATGTTGATTTTTTTCAAAAATGAAGTGCAAACATTGTTATTTTTCCCCTTTTACACACGGCAAAAATACATGCAGAGGTGCAGTTACCCTCTGTACACCCTCCTTCACTTCCTTCAGAAGAAAATATCATCATCATCATCATCATTATCGACATCATCCAACGGCCAACTCCAGTCTTTCAGGCCAAAATCAAGCAATCTGAAACAGTAAGTATGAAATTCATTGGGGGGTAAATGCCTGAAGAGCTTCATAAACAGCTGGGGTATTACGTGCTAAGTTAACCAGGGGGCAGTGTAGAGCTATAGGTTTAGTTGTTCAATGCTGTGCGTTATGATGAAGAGAGGCATTAGTGCACACTGCACCACAGCATTACAGAGGGCGGACAGGTCTTACAAGCATCGCTACTTACAGTCTCCCAGCATGAGAGACGTTAGAATGGTGAGGTCAGAGGTCGGGAGGTCAAAGGTCAATGGAGGATGATACGAAGCATAGGGCCAGAGCTGAGGGATGAGAGCTGGTTAGACTGTGGCTGAGAGCAAATATTTACTACTGGGTGTTTCAATCAATCACAGAAGACAGGACAGATACAGTTAGTGACTCCCACATGGATTTGGTGCCATTTTCTACTCAATTAGGTGTCTACTGATGCTGAAGCTGTAATGCTACATAAAACAGTCTGTTCATGCAATCAATTCAGTATTGTCTTTTAGGGCTATATGTCCCCTGTCAGTCACAGTTTTAGGCAGCAGAGGCAAACATTCTCAAGGTTTGGTGTGATTGCGCTGCTCAAAACAACCAAAACATTCTTCTAAAATGATATGTTTTTAAGAAGATAAGGCTCAGATTTTGGGGACTTTCACAGACTACTCCTGTGTCGAGAATTTAGTTAGGGTTTGGAATAAATTCAGGTTTGTCATTATGACAGTGATGACTCAAAAAAAGCTGTGAGTAACAGGAAATTAAGGGTAAAATTGGAGGAAAAGCAAATGAGCAGCTGGTTGGCTGACTTGAGTCTCTCAGTAAATGTTTGTGTGGTTTTTCAAAATCCAGTAATTAAAATAAACAAAGATAAATAATGGGTATTCTGTCACACTTCACAAAAACTGTGTGACGTGAAAAAGTTTTAAAAGTCTAAATAAAGGCTCCAAGAAAGATTCAGCAGTAACAACTGTAATATTTTCGAGTCAATCCACCATCAAGTGTTTCCAGTTTATTTCCCTATTTTTCTCACCTTCCTTTCCCTGATGTCTGTGGCTGTCTGGTGGACTGTATCTTAATGGCCCCCCGGTGGGTGGACATGTGAGGTGAACCCCTGGGTGAAGGTCTTGGGGAGACTCTTGGAGATGAGCGTGATACTGCTTCAGGTGGGGTGTTTGGTGCTGCAGAGGGGGGACTCATGGTTGGATGCTTCCTCGGGATGCGTTTGAGGAGGTGGCTGACCCAGCGCTGCTGCTCCTCCTGAGAAGTGGCCAACAGGAGCAGCTCTTTGGCGGTCGACATGTCATAGTTTACTGAAAAAAAAGAGAAGGAAAATTTTCTAAAAAAAGATAATTTCATGATATTTCAACATAATGGATGCTTTTTTCCCTCCTGTTTTTGTTGTTCGGTAAACTCTCAATTATATGATGTATCAACTGTGTCTTATCTCTCAATGGGAAAAAACTGACCTTTGCAGGGTACAATAACCTCCTCCTTTCTGTCCAAGTGGTCTTTGTGGCACTTGGTATGGCAGCGGCGGCACTCGAGGGCTGGCGGGGGCTTGAAAACATGCCACAGGGGCCGAGTGCAAGCCTCACAGCTGGAGGGAAAGTGGTAGAGAGTGAGGATGAACTCGTGTCCCTTATGGCTGATGTAGGAGGCACGATCTCCATACGGTGTTGGTTCAACAACAACCTCCTGGTCGCGTTTACTCTCGGCTTCATTGGCATACAGGATCTGGCAGAGAACAAGTCAGGAAGAGGAATTTTAGTGACTGTCAGTTATATTAAGAAAACCACACTTGATTTCTACTGACAGTGTGTGAAAGAGTGCAGAGGTGACAGAGAGAGAATTAAGCAAGAGTAGTGTTAGCTCATTACCTGAAATATCCTTGGAATTTCTCTGGCGTCTGCACGGTACACATCAGTTTGAGTGACAGGTCGGACATGAAACAGTTTACTGTAAGAGAGTTGGAGAAGTTACATTTTGATTCGTTTTGTGTCTATTTGTAAGTATCAGTTACTGAGCAGCTTTAGGTCAGTATAAAAAAACACTGAGTTCCCCATTTAAAGTAAAAGTTTGTGAAATATTTTGGAAATTCACCCTGATTTCATTAATTACAATTCAGGAATTCAAAATGGACTCTCTTTTTATAAAGTTGTTGTGTTAGTTTTTATACACATTAGGATGCAAGGCATCTTACAGTAATATACTAGTGCTGCTGCTGGGCCAAAGACTTTTTTCTATGCTACAGTTCTATGTTTTTACATCTTTGTTTTCTTGTCTGGCCATCATCAGCTGATGCCCAGCTTTTTTTTAATAACTTATTTATAACTTTTTAATCCTGTGAAACATCAGGATAGAGTGCAGAGCAGAATGATAGATATTAAATTGTATTTTTTTTTATCTTATCAGCAGACTGGGTACCAGGATGTTCTCTCAGTGTCTACTTTAATTTTGGCCCAGAGCAATCTCCTGAGTTTCCCCCAAGTTGTTTTTGTTCACAAAATTGGATGGTTAGCCTTGTAATTTGGCACTCTTTGTTAAGTCTCCCTATGGATGATCTGTAACTACTTTCGGTTAAGGGTTATGTCACATTTAATGCCGTTACCTGGTCATATTTTATCAATGTTCAGTACTTTCTTTAATGTCTATGTCCCTGCAAAGTCTTATCAGCTTGCTATGTAGTTTGCACTCATTGCTAACTAGCAAATGCTAGCACGCTAACACTCAGACTTTCTGACACTTGTGTTATCAGAGCTGTGAATCATTTCAAAAATTGCTATTGGTATCATAAAAGGGATACTGGCACCAAAAGAGCACTTCATTTCTACCTCTGCTTAGCCCTACTTTGAACTGATAACACAGCATCGCTAATGTTTAAATGCTAGCTAACATTCTTCCAAAATACTAATTTTCAGCATCCGTTAGCTGTGTAACTGTTAGCCTGCAGGACGGTGTTCGCACTGAACTTCACTTGAAACATTTCTCAGAGTCTTTTTTATCATGACTGAAGACTCTTACTGGTTACTACTTAAAGAACTAACTGCTGTTATGAAAACTACATTTTTTACATTTTACAGTCATGACTAAATCTCTGTAGGACTTTTTTAAATTCTGCTGTAATGTCTCACTCAATGTCCAGGGTCATGAAAGGGTTTGCCTGCTCACGGTCCCGCTCGCTGTGGTAGAAGAGAATCTTCTTACTGCTCACCACAATGAACTGTAAAAGAAATGGAAGCAACAGCCGTGAAGTTAGAGGGGGAAATGACTCAGTGCTCATGGTGAGTAATAAGAAAAAAAAAATTGAGAAATAAAGAGTGGATGCATTACTTTTCTGTCCCAGCCAAAGCGCTTTGTGTTCTTGGTAGGAAGTGAAATCCAGCCTTCCAGCCTTGATTCTAAGAACAGAGGGGAAAATAACTTTAGAGAACATGCTTTAAACATGTAAAATACTTCACTGAACACTGTGACATTTTGATACCTTTTAAATAATTTTGGACACAAACCAAAAGGTAAGTAGTAAGAAGCCTTACTTATTGGTTTTAGAAAAGGAGAGTTGAGAAGGAACTTTCAGAACTATAAAGAGTCTCCAGCACTAGATATAACGGATGTTCAAAAAAGTACATGTCGACAGGAAGTCTTGAAAAACGGACACACACAAACTTCACACTTTAAAAAAAATGTGTTCCTTCATTTTTTGCAGTGGGATACTTTTGAACAAAGCAAGGCAGCGTCAAGCTGTGAGAATTCCCGTGTCCAGTGCACAATAAAAAGGATTATAGCACAGCAGAGACAACAGAACAGAGGGATTAGCTGAGACTTTGCGGGGACAGACCAAGGTTGTTTCTTAATCTGTTAGAAAAAATATAAGGATAAAATTTTACAGCACAAATATTCTGCTGTAAAATGTAATACATCATTGTTAGGTCTACAGCTGTTTCTTGTTTTTTAACCCCATTCGCCATGCAGGGTCACCTTCAGGTTCAGCCTCAGAGGACTGATTGTAGGTAAGGGCCAGAGGACGGGGGCCCTGCTCCACCTGCCCATCATGTTCATCATCGTCCTCAGAGTCAGAGTCAAAGAGAGAGTGGGCAGAGTGAAGGTTGGGCCGCGTGTCGATGCAGACAGATTTGTGTGTACGCTGGTAGGTGAAGGACATTGATTCAGAGGTGTGGGAGTGAGTTATGCGCACTGTGCCGCATCCCAGAGGAAGAGTTGAGGTCAAATGAGGGAGAAAGGAAGAAGCATTAAGAGGAAAAGGTCAAAATCGATTGGCCTGGAAGTCAGAAACTCAAGCTGAGTTTTTCAGAGAACAGTAAGAACTCAGCAAGTGAGTCTGAAAAGAGAGGAATGCAAAGAAGACATGCAGGAGTGTGTTGGAGCTGAGCTGATGAGGAGGTCTTTTTGGTCTACCTGGGTAGCCTTCACTGGTGTCCAGCTCGTTGCCACTGCTGATGCTGGTGGAGTCCAGAGAGTGAACACTGAGGGAGGTGATCTGGCAACGAAGCTGCTCGATGTCACTGTCTTTACTGTCCAGTGCCATCTGGAGCTCCAGACGTGTTTGGTTCTCTTCTGCTATCAGCTGAAAAAAATACACAGAAAGAGGACCTTAAATTCTTCTGTCTTTTCTCAGGCCAAAAAAATCCATATCAGTACACAGCTTTGTTAATTGAACCCTTTAAAACAGTGGTTCGGTACCCATTATCAACCCTTAATGACATGCCACTAACAAAATTGAGGGAAAATTTTTAAAATCTTTATCTTTTTTTGTCGGTCTGGAACTTCTGTTTCGCGATGCTCAATTAGTACATAAAACAATCTATGTTGGCCTTCCTCTATACTGTGATTGCAGGTGTCAATTAGCATCACAGGCCATTATCATCATCGACTGTTTGGAGTTTGAATAAACAGTACTCCACTGCTTAAAAAAAATTCCCTTCAAACTAAAAGCATAGGATTTTTTTCTTGAGCTTTTTTCCCCTGTCAAGGCTGAGTCAGCCTTGCACATAATTTTTTAAAGCTCCTGTAAGGAGTTTTTGGCTGGTTATGAAACACTTATATTAATAGTTGTGCCTTTGCATAACCCAAAAAAGAAGACGTTTTATTATTTCTATGTAATTCATTTTGATTAGATAGATTTGATAGGTGTCAACTGAGGCGATATACGGTGCCAAAACAGACAAACAGTGAAATGTTTGACTTTAAAGGGGCTGTAAGGACAATTCGTTTGAAGTAGATTGCAGCGACACCTTTGGCTGGAATTGCTTGCACACTGTTGTGAGGTCGAGACTCTTAACAAGGCACGTGTTTGTTTTGAAGCAAATGAATGGAGATCGAATCTTCTGTTTAACACTACTTTTCTTTGTTCAAGACAACTTTTTACAGGATACAACGCAACAAGGTAAGGTATTTATTAACAGTTATGTATTGTTTGAAATGGAGTGAACATTATCACAAACAGTTTAGCCCGTGTTTCAGCCTTAATTCTGTGGTTTAGCCTTTAGCCCATGCTATCACTCTCATGTTTAGCTTTCTCCTGCTCTTATGTCCTTTTTCTTTTCAACAGTCCAGCTCCAGTGTCCACCATCACTACAAAATTAATCCAAGAAATCGTTTTCAGCAGAGAAAAACACAGATCTCTCTTCTCACTCGTAAACTTCGTCAGCCAGCGGGGTGTTGTCATAGAAACACCAGCAGTGTTTCACCAGCATCAGTCCAGCAGATTTCAATTTAAATACTAAGTTTTAATTACTGAGAAGATTAAAGCTCCTGTAGAGGGAAATTGATGTCGCCCTTTTTGGCAGCATGTTGTCTATTCCCTTGACTGACACCTACCCCTCTGTAGCTAAAAACTCCTTACAGGAGCTTTAATTTGCAATTTCTTGGGGAATACTTTGTCTCAAGCACCATTTTACACGGGGTCCATACTTTACTTGGGTGATTAGTGCGCAAAATATTAAAGCATCCACAGAAATAGCCAATGGCTATTTTTAACATTCTGCATGTAAGGATTTTAAAACTCAAGATATTTTTGAACTCTGGTGTCTATCAAGGTTCATCTTCCTATGCGGTTCTAAAAAAACGTTAAAATAATTTTATAAGCTACATCATTCCTGATTGATGAGGTCATTTAATGTCCACCTGTAACCCTCAGCATCTACAGCTAAATCTTACTTTTGCATTCAGAGCTTTAACCAGCAATAAAAATTTTCCATGTCTGTCAGAAACACAGATGGTTTTCAGTAAATGTGGCAGTATGTATTCACGCAGTGCCATTTGTTGGTATGCGGGTGTGCTGCGTGGGCGTACTGACCGCCTGCATCTCTGTCATCTCTCTCTGGTATTTGATGATGGTGCTGTTGAGTTTCTCCTTCTCGGCTCTCAGCTCCAGCTGCAGCTTCCTGTTTTCTTTCTCCTTCCTGTGCACCTCGGTGTCAGTGCCCCGGTGACCTCCTCGCACCGTCTCCCTCCTGTTCATCACCTCGGCGAGCTTGTTGACAGCCTGGTAGCACAAAAAAAAGAAGACAAAACTTAGTGATAGCAGATCTCTTTATGATAAATCTGAATCAGTGAGTAAACAGAGAAGCCTGCAGGAACAGCAGTGTTGCTGCAACATAGATTTTTAAGCTTGTGTTAGATCTCAAAGTTCAGCACAAGCCTGCAGCTCGACATAGTTCTTATTATGGAATAACAGTTATCTTAGAAGTTAAAGTATGAGAGTACAGGAAGTATTCTCAGCTTATCAGACCTGTGTAGGCGCCCAGACACCATACCTGAATTTTTAGTGTCCTTTCATTCTGCAGATGCTTTTCAAAGCTCACTTTGAGTGAGTTCATCTTCTTCTCCTCCTCCTTGGCTTTCTGAAACTCTGTATAAATAGCAGAGAAGAATATTAATTCAGGCTCGTACATACTTTCACCTAAAGTAGGTTCTGCTGAAGTAATCTGTAACCTATGCTGGAAATTTGTAGACCAGTATTCTGCCGTTTTATAGTTACTTGCTTCCGTGATGGAGACGTTAATGGCTACTCTTTTTTACAGCCTTCTCATAAATCATTGGGATGTGTAAGACAGCTTTGTAACACGTTTCCTAGCGCTGAGGGAAATGTCACTCCTGCAGAAATCTGGTGCTCATTAACTCGGGATGACACTCACGCTGCTGCAGCTCTTTCAGCTGGTTGTTGAGCTCCTCTTTCTCACTCGCCAGGTTGGCCACGTCCTCCGTCAGAGTGCGATTGGATTCTTCCAGCTGTACGGGATGTGGGGAAGAGGAGAGTCTCATAAATCAAAACAGTGGCAAGAGCAAGCAAACTTAATTTACATGACAAGTAAGTGCATGCTTTTCCTTATTATTCTTCAGATTTATGATTTAAAAAATCTAAGATGTGATTGTGATTAAATTGATGCCCTGTGAGACTCTCAGTACAAGTGGGAGGAAGTACATTTGTGACTGACTGGATCACTAAGTCTGTTCTTTTGGCAGCAAAAACTCTAAACTAGCAGGGTGTTAACACAATTAGGAGAGCTGACACAGGCTAGCAAGTATGAATGAAAAATACAGTTTGTAGTAAAACTAAAATATAGGGAAAACAAACTTTTTCATGACTTCCAGCAACGAAAAAACAAACAAACAAACAAACAAAAAGAAAGAAAAAATGGAAAAAAGACAAGCAGTGGTAATATCAAAACAATATCGCTTGTGCTGAAGTGATAAAAACTGCAGTTCCTGAAGTGTCCTCTTGATGCAAGCTGCAAAGCCATGGAGCCCCCATTAGGTCCAATTCAAAACAGTTTTGCACATATTGGTCATTTATTTGTTCTTAAAAACACTTTCCAAGAGTGGATTTTTGTTTTTAAAGAACTGGTTTGGATGGAGAGATGGGTGAGAGTTGTATATAAATTTTCCTCTTTGCCTCTTTCTAAGTTGACTGACAGTTGTGTTGAGTCAGCGTTTCTGATATGGCAGCTGTTACTGGGGGGGCTTCATAATATCTCTTCAGAAGCTAGTGTCACTGAGACTAAATCCATGTGTACAACTGATTTGGAGAGGCAAAAAGTAAGTAAAAAAAACAATGCAAGACAAGATCCCCCTGTTCTCTGTCATGCTCACCCTGCTGGTGTTAGAGTCCAGTATAACAACCCACTCATTATAAATTATTACTTACTGAAGCAACAAACGAAATGTTACCTGTTCTATAAAACAGGAGTTCAAAAGCAAAAAAGTTCCTCACTGGGTTCAAAAAGACTTACAGTATTAAAATTTCAAGCTTTGTTACTCTGAATCTTACCGAGCTGATGGTAGCCTCCTTGTCACTGAGCTCCTGTTTGTGTCTTGCCATCATATCTTTGATCTCCAGCTCCTTCATGATCTTCTCCTTCTCCAGATCCGAGTACTGCTCCTCTGCAATGGAACGAGCCAGCTGTTCAGAGTCCGCTTTGGTCAAACTGGCCTCCAGCTGGGCTGCCAGAGAGTCCCTGTGGGGAGAAGAAGAAAAGGACCAATAATTAAGGTATCACACAAGTGATGCAGCGTGATCAGTCTTTGAAAGATAGGGAGCCCTGCTGTTATCATGGAGGTCAGAGACACACTGATGATGTATGATGCACTTAAAGTAAAATGCGTACGTAAAATGCAAACATACATTTCTGTTTGACTTTTGTTAATACATGATTTTGAAGCATTGATTTCTTTCTTAAATCTTAATGATTAAATATTTACTTGATATTTATTTGTCAACAGCAACTGGGCTGCGAATATTGTTAAAAATTAAGTCATTCAGATAAAGGTCAAGTCCCATTTTTCAAGGAGGAGATGAAACACTACAGGGCAAAAAAATGAATATAGCAAACCTCAAGATTATTCTAAGAATCAGATAAATGCTGACTGCATTTATTATGATGCCATTAACTGTTCACTTAAGCTCAGTTCAGGCTTGAATACCACTGTGTATTTGTTTCAACAGTGTTTTTTGTGTGTACTTTTTCTTGTACACATATTATATTTTTTCTGTGTTTTGTGTTTGCACAAGTTTCACATCTGAATTTTCATTGTCTGCTGTTGAAATACTGAAAGCGGAGAGGTCAGAATAAAACACGGTTACCTCTCCTCCTCATGTTCTGCCAGTCGTTGTTGGGCCTCTTTGAACATCTTGTTCTTTTCATCACATTCATCCTTCAGCTCTCTGATCTGGGTCTTGTAAAGGGTCTTGGAGGAGGACATGCGGATAATCAGTTGATATCACATCACAGGGACAGCAGTGGATGGAGCATGCACGAAAAAAAAAATCCCCATCTTTGCTCTTATCTTCCCACTAAAGCGCCACATTGAAGATCAATTCAGGTTTCTTGCATGTCTGACAATTTAATCTTAGCTATGGTGAGTGAGATATATTCAGCTGTCACTTCTGCGTTGACAAGGTGCACAAAGGAAGCAAAATTATTGGGTAGAATTACCGTGAAATACTGCTCAGCCTCCAGTTGGTCCTTCAATTCCTTCAGCTGGCCGCCCGCCTCCTGCTTCTCCCTGGAGCCGAACCAACAATCTGTCAATCATCTCAGCCTGCCAACCACCCACCAGGGCCAAAACACTTCCCTCAAATAAAACATGTTGAATGAGATTCTCCCCAACAATTAGCAAACACAAACACAAACATGAGAAGAACTAGTGTTTTGTGTGTTTGTATTCAACAGGCTTGTTGCTCGTTGACTTGATTCATTATAAATTTAATCTTTTTTAGATTCATTCCTTCCAGTTTGGTCCAAAAACAACTAATGAAAAAATTAACACCTGCTGAGACTCTGGATTCATCTCAGACTAAAAACATGAGAAAGATCATTTCTAAAAGCATAACCTGGTCCTGTGTTCACAGTTTTTTGCACAGTATGTCTAGAGTTAAAAGATAGCTAAATGTTGATCAGTCATGTTGTTTTACTCTGAAATATTCCCAGTTTCATGTCTGCTCAGAGGCTCATTTATGAAGAAGATAAACTGACAATGATTTTCATACAGCCAATGTGTGTTTCAGTTACATCCTGGATCACGGTGGTTCATTTTGACAGCATTCAGCTTCACACGATAAGCACATTTTCAGTGTAAAAACGCTGCTGTAAGTATGTAGTGTATACAGTAAATGTGTGTTTGACCTGCGTAGCTCCTGGTTCTGTTTCTCCAGGACCTGCTTCAGGTCCAGCAGGTGGTTGAGCTCCTGCTTGAGCTGTTTCTCTGAGGAGCGGAGCACCAACACTTGCTGGTTCTGCATCTTCAGCTCGCTCTGGCTCAGACTGCGCTTGTGGATCTCCTGCTCCAGACGTGAGCTTAAGTTTTTTATCTGTGTGAACAAAAAGGTAAACAAAGCTTATTTTTCACAGCAGACTGTTCTGAAATATTAACTTAATGGAAAAAAAGAAAAATGACTGTTGAAAAACTGTTGAACTCATAGTAAAAAACACTTCTGATGCAGTTGTCATAAAAAGCCTTTGTAACAGAAACTCAGGCAGAACACCTACAGACCAACACAAACCTCTTCAGAAAGCTTCTCCTTCTGTGCCTGCAGCTGGTCCAGTTTTTGCTGGCCCTGCTTGTAGTCACAGTCCAGCATGGAGTACTCCTTCTCAAGCTGCAGCAGCTTTCCCTCCACCTGCAGCTTCAAGCTGTGCTCCTCCTGCAGGGCGATCTCCATCTCTGTAACAAACAAACAACCGGGAAAACAATCAGTCATCGTTCCATTTTCCACAGTACTGACAAAATATTTTTCACCAATAAGCTGAGCCTGCTTCAAGCACCAGATCAGTGGCTTTCAGAGCAGAGTGTTGGCACCAGCCTGTTTTAATTTTTTTGCTTAATCACTGGACAACAAGTAAAAGTATTTGCAAATATAGTTTTCCAAATTCCAAAGAGATCTTTAATTTCCTGAGGAGCTGTCCTAAAAAAACAGAGCCATTGTTGTTGCAATACTGGGGTGTATCTATCTAAATTTCTAAGACAGGCTATTAATTTCAGCCATCCTTTAATCATCTTGCTAAAAGCTGTCCTCCCACTTGCTCACCTTTAAAAACCTCAGACTTTGCCTCCTCGATGGATTGGTTTAAGTTGTTTTTATCTGCCAGCTTGGCTTTGGTGGCCTTGTGTTCTGCCTCCTCCTGCTCCAGACTCTGCTGCAGCGACTTCAGCTTAAACGTCAGGTCGATCTCTTGGTTGCTCTTCTCCTACAGAATCAAAGCAGGTGCTGGTTTTCCAATCATTTCAAAGGAGTGTTTAGTGCTGAATCAAGTTTTCTTCTTTAAAAAAGGTCTGTATATCCACTTTAAACTGATCCACAAATGTTAAATTAAAGGAGGAATGTTTCCAGGTCAGCCCACCTTCTCCAGCTCGTTGAACTTCTCCTGCAGCTGCTTCTTTTCAGTCTGGATTTTAGAAAGAGAAGCCTTCAACTCTTTCATCTGTTCTTCCAGGCCTGAGAGTCGTCCTGAAGTGGAGAAGTGGGAACAGGGAAAATTAAAGAATAAAAAAAAGATGTTAGGGAAAAAGATTTCAGAAAATATGACATGCAGGAACTACAAGAAACTACACCTGAACAACATGTTGCTTAATTTTCCCGCAAGTTTTCCGCCTCCAAAATTCAAAAAAACAACCAACTGAAAGTTTCCTTTCTCTAACTCCACCCAGATGGAGAGTTTTACTAAGAGAAAAAAAAACACATGGAGACACCACTGCAAACAGTCGACGTCGTTGTTTGGATTTGTCCCTTCCAACCTCTGCATGGACAAACACATTCAAGTTTCCAAACAGCACCTCACAAGAGGTGGCTGGCCCTGCTCCAGGTCTGCTTTCATAGCCTCTTACTTCACCCTTGGTCTTTAGAACACATTTCCACCTATGATCTGATATTTCCCAAGCCTGGTCCAAAAAAACGATTCACATCTAACACTCGGTCCAAACACTCAGGGACCCGGGGTTGTGCAAAGCTTATTTTTTCCTTCTGCTGCTGATGAGATGTTTATAATCAGTTTGATCAACGGCAATTACAGCAGAAAATTTAAATGAAAACAATTAAAACAAAGAATCATTCAACAGAAATAATCCATGATGCCTTTCAATAATCAGTATTAACTGAACTACATATCACTCATTACAAGTTTCTATTTTCTGCGTTTGTACCAATTTGCTACGTGTTGTATATAACTTAAATCATATTCAGTTACTGTGTTTCTATGCGACTGAAGGAATGGCTGTATCTCCCAAACTTATGGTATCAACTCAGTCAATTCCGTACTTGAAATCCTAACCTGCCTCCTCCGTGTAATTGGCTACTGACCTAAGAGACATAATAAAGTCAAACAAGAGAAGCTAAAATAAGATAGCACCCCCTGCTGTTACAAAAGAGTAATGCAATATTTTTTGTCACAAGTCTCCTTTATTGTACTGAGTTCTTTTCTCATAATTTTATTGACAGACTCTCAAATTTGAACAGATCACTGCAGTATAACTGCTGCATGTGGGTTGGAATAAACATTATCACAAACAGCTTAGCCTGTGTTTTAGCCTTTAGCCCGTGCTCTATCACTCTCCTGTTTAGCTTTCTCCAGCTCTTATTTCCTTTTTCTTTTCAACAGTCCAGCTCCAGTATCCACCATTACTACAAAATTAATCCAAGCAATCGTTTTCAGCAGAGAAAAAAACAGATCTCTCTTCTCACTGCTAAACTTCAATCCAGTCCTGGACTACCTGACCAAGAAGCTACAAAATAGTATTTAGAAATAACCATCTTCAGTGCTGATATTCTCATTTTAAAATGTGGATTACAATCAGGCATACGTAAAGAAGTGAGACATTTTAAGATCACTTAGAAAGTCCACACAGTCCATTTGAGAGTAGTGGTTAAAATTAAAAAATGTAAAGTACAATAATATCTGAAACTTTACTTAATCACTTTCCACTTTTGGGAACCTACCCAACCAACAAACAACACAAACTCCGACTGTTGATAACTAAACAACAGTCAGTTTTGTTGCTTTGAAATCCAACTTTACTTTTGATGAATACACTTTCACAGACTGCTGCAAAGTTTCACTTCCATTTGACTTCTCGAGAGCTTTTTAATACTTTTAAAGAACAAAGTATTACAGACAGCAGCATCTCACCCTGCAGGTCAGAGATAGTTTCTGTCCCGAGGCTGCGACCTCTTCTCTCCTCCTCCAGCTCAGCTTGCAGCCCCCTCATCTGCTTCTCCAGCTCCATCTTCCTGTTCTCCAGCTGTGTGCTTTTTTCCTGCATCTCCCTCAGGCTGACCTCAAGGCTCTGAGTCTGTTTCTGCGCCTCTGCCTGACTCTTCTTCAGCCGCCCTGCCGCCTCCTGCTCAGCCTGCAGCACGGCGTTGGCCTCCTCGAGCTACAGAGGAGAAATAAGAGAGTATAAAACATTTCACTGCAAGCCGAACTGGGTCAGGACAGCAGCGCGGTTAAAAGAGTTTAATGAGGGAAAAGCAGAAGAATGATAAAAACATCAGGGCATTACATCCTCCAATATAGCTTATCAAATTAGCATATTTCGTTTGCACAAGTACAAGCAGCAGTTAAACAGTGAAGCTTTATGAAAAACAAACAATAAATGAGGGACAAACATAAAAGTCTTCATTATGTTGAGTTAAAAAAAATCTCTCTCACTTGTTTCTGAAGCTGGATGTTCTTTTCATTGGAGATCTGAGAATTCTGGTTTTTCTTCTTTAGATCCTCGAGCTGGTCTCGCAGGTTGTTCACTTATGATATAACAGAAATATAACATTTTATACAGTGTTTTATTTAACACATTCCCTGGACCTCTGAAATACAACCAACCACCCACTAATAGCTAGAATATACATTATATATGGAGGCTGTAATATTATGTGTGATACCCTTGAGGTTGGACTCGTTCTGCATGTAAGATACGTGAAAATGAAACCAACTGAGAACAACACAAATTTACCCTCCAAGTAAATTAAAATCACTTCGCATTTAGAGATTATACAGAAGTTATTCAAGCCCATCGTTTAGATATTCCCGCTGTGCTCACATTCGTTCTCCAGGCCACGTTTTCTGTCCGTTTCAATCTCCACCTTGCGCAGGTTGTCGGCGCTCTGGTGCTGCAGCAGAGCTCGCTCTCTCTCCAGCTGCCTGAGCGAGGCCTCCACTTTCTGCCTGCTGCTCATCTGACCACAGAGGAAATCAAAAGCAGCGTGAGTGGAACAAAAGTCTGACCAGCTTTACCTTTTGATGGCTTCAATATATTCGATCCATCCTTACCTCTTTATCTAGTTCTTTGACGAGCTTGTCTAAACGGTTGGTGGCATTTCTGTAGGAAAAACACAGGTTTGTGTTTCAGTGCATTTTGTTATTTCTCCACAGTGGGCCTCACAGTGAGTATTTTTGCTGTATGTCCTCTCATACTTGCACTTCTGATCCAGCTCATTCTTGGCCTGCATCTCATTGTCGAGCTTCTCCTCCAGCTGATGAAGCTTTTTCTCCAACTGCTCAAACAGAGAGAGGGTGATGCTGAAAACATCATCTGAATGGATGCTTAAATATTTGATTTTGTGCATTTTATCTATCTACTGCTACCACGGCGTAAAGATGCCCTTAAAACATGAAACACTTGCCTCTTTCTTGCTTTCTGAGAACTTCTCCTTATCCTCAGAGCTTTCCTTGCTCTCCTCTGAGTCCTCTTCAGAGCTGTTCTTGTCTGCTTTCAGCAGCCTGAGGGAGAAATATAAACTGAGTGTATCTACAGGTAGTTTGTCGGCTCTTGCAAAACTCAATTCCATCCACGTTTCCTTATTTCTACAACAAAGTGACATATTTTACCCTACAGAGATTCATAATGTCCACTGAGTGGTGAAGAGAGCGCTGAATCACCAACAGATGTCAAAGTTATTGCATCACTATTTCCATCAGGAATTCACTTATTCTGAAGACTCAGAGCTGTTAAAGGAAAACTTCTGCTGCAGCTCCTAAACAGCCGCAGTGACAGAAGCTAAACTTTATAACCACTGCAGATAGAGGCACAAGTACGGTCAACTTTGACCACTTAAAGAGTCCTACTTTAAAATTCAGCTGAAGTGTGTTTTAAATTTTCTTTCACCACTTCACCTTCACATCAGGGAGCTCTTTTCTTTGACACTCTTGTCTTAGCACAGGGTCACAACAACTCTTCATACCTCCACATGCAGCCCACAGTATCAGAAGAGCTTTGTGGCTCAGCCATTAAGTACACTCAGACTTTATTTTCATTCTGTACGCAACAGGTGTATAAAAATGTAACAAAGTGACACAACAGAAACAACACACAAAATGCAGCTTACTGTCAGGGGTAAGCTCGGCCTTCCAGCAGGAAGTTTACTCCTCCTAAAGTAGCCATGCAGACTGTGGTCTAATCCACGTAATACATTTACTCTAGACAAGTACCTCATTCAACCTCCTTCAGAAAAAAAACACAGTTTATCCCTTTAACCACACTGATGGTGGCGGACTTCAGAAATCACTCCAGATTCTGCAACCAGGCTGCAAGACGACCGAACAATCAAAAGTTAATTCATGATCGTTTTAGGACCAACCAAAATCTTGCATTTTAACTGTTTTTGCATGATGTGAGTCGTCTTACAGTGACTCAAGAAAACATCTCAAACTTGGGACACTTAAATACATTGTCAAAATGAACAATTCATTGAAAAAAACAGAGGTTTTTTTTTTTTTTTCAAACGCTGCAGACTTACACGCTGCAAAAACTAAAATTAATGGTCTTATCAGATTCAATAAAAGCCACATTCACCCAACAAGCCCAGAATAATTTCATATTTTAAGATATATAAAGAAAAAAAATGGAAGCTGAAAGCTTTAAAATATCTGCCAGTGGGGTGGGAAATATCAACTTGTTTCGTTTTTGTATTGAGACATTAAATAAGACTTATAAACATGCTTCGATTTCAGTTTCAGCATTGCAGGTTTTGCTGGACTCACAGCCGTGTTTTCAACTTATTTCTTTCAACAGAACATGAATGACTGTTCTTACAATCCAAAAACTAAAGGCATTTATTTGCACTGAAACAATTAGCTGGAAGTGGGTAGCTCTTGTATCTAGTGTAGATGGGAGTGTATTTGATGACTTCAATGTATCTGTATTTGCATACATATGTAAACATATGTAAATAGGCTTGTGTGCTTATATGTTGCTTCCTTTTCTGAAAACCATCATTTTTTGAGCAGTGATGCGTTTAAGTGTAGGCTGTTTCTGTATGATGTGAGGATAATTACTGAATGACATTTATCCTCGAATTAAAGGCCAAGATGCAGCATGTCTAAAATATGCAATGTTCATTAGACATTTACTATTAACACTAAGTATGCATGGATACTGGATTCAGAGGTATAAACTCAATTAAAGCAATGTGAAGAATTGTTATTTTCTGGGGGTATAAACAGATTCAGAGTCAATAAGTATTCTTCTAGAGACTCAAAGCATGGTTGCTCAGCAAACCTCAAAATGAAAAAGGAATAAAAAGTATATGATCAGAGTTACTTTAAAGCTGTGATTTTTCATCAAAACTCTTATAAATATTTATTTGACTCAGTCTTTGAGATTTCACCATAACATTCATGTAAAATGCTCCCACACAAACAACTGAATCAAAAACCATTAAGCCTTCAAAGAAAAAGCACATATTACAGTTGTAACATTATAAATAAAGCACGATGGAATCCTGAATTGAAAGCATGTGTTTTTTTTAACCTCTCCTTTATCCAATAAGGACCCAAGCTTCAAAAAGCAGACTTCATCCAGAGCAAAGAGGGATTTTAAAGGGGATGTCAGAACAAGGCTGCAGTGTGGAGCTTGAACAGGCGAACAGTGTCTGACTGCTGTAAGACTGTATTAAAGGTTTGGGTGTGAAGCTGTATTTTTTTTTTTTTTTTTTTTTTTGCCTCATACGTTTTAGGCACAGAAATGTCCTTAAAAACCTTCCTTCATACAGAAACCTTTAAAAAAAGCATTGACACATAAAGGCTGCTGTTTTTATGAGTGAAAAGCTACATCAAATCCCACTATTGTTAACAAAATACACTAAACACATACAACCTGGACATATTTGAATGAAAAACTGCAGGCTTTAAGGACAAAATACAAAATAAAATACTTACTGGTCCTCTTTGAAGTAAGTGAAGCCGATAAATGGTAGCTGGTTGCCCACAAAGGCTTTGGGTGGAGGGAAGGTCTCAGCATTTCTTTTATCTTCCTCAATGTCATCAAAGTTACTGGTGTCTATGTCACCACTCAGCTCTGGCACCACTGGAGCAACAGCTGGAGGACAGAAATACAGAGAGTCACGAGGAGAAGGAGGAGTGGGGGAGGTCTCTGTTTCTGCCTTCAGCCCACTTTGGAGGTAGGCAAATGAGTCTGGTTCTGCTCATGATTTCTGCCTGTTAGAGGAAGATTTTATATGCTGTCCTTTAAAAATCTGTCCAAATGTTGGCACACAGGTGGATTAATGTTGGGAATGTTAATTAAATACGATAGGGTGCAGTCTAGACCTGTTTTTACTGACTGATAGAAGGAGGTGCAAACAATCAATCAATCAATCTTTATTGATATAGCGCCAATACATAACAAACATTATTTCAAGACACTTTCCAAGCGTTAAATGATAATAAATTTTATTAACAGAGACCCAACATCAAGACAAGATAAGAAGTCTGATCTCATCTTAACCCACCATGAGTACAGCACTTTGCAATATTTAGCAAGTTACAATGGCAAGGAAAAACATCCCTTTAACGGGCAGAAACCTCGGACAGAACCAGACTCATGTTAGACAGACATCTGCTTCGACTGTGTTGGGACACAAAGTTTGAGTTATGTTAAAGCATAAGTTTTTCCTGTTTACAACCATATGTATTCTGTTGTTTGTTGTTGCTTATTCTGCTTTAGTTTTTTATGACTAATTTTTAAGTTAATTTTTCAAGTTTATTATGCCTTTGTGCAGAGTGACATGTGAAAAAGGATTTGAACCCAGGCCATTGGCTCAAGGGTTCACCTCATTGGCTGTGAGACATAATCCCACGGCCACACCAGCACCCCTTGTTATTAATTTTAAAGAGAAATGGAACGATGCATCTAAACCCACTAATCTTAAGGTAAGAAAAAACTCTGAAAATAGTCAGAATTAGGCACAATTTATTAGATTAGAAACAGCTGAATTTTGGATCACAGAGTCTGTAGGCAAACAATGCCGTGTTGGTTTGCAGAGTGTGGCAAACAGTAGTTAAGCTAGCATCACCAATGTCTGCATGCTAATGCTGGTTGTACACTGGTTATAGACCAGTTACACCAGGCACAGCCTTAGATTCAACTTTCTCTTTAAAAAATAAAAAATAAAAACAAAACTAAACTGTGCCATGCTACCAGTAGCTTTCTGTCCCTGTGCTTGTTTGAAGCTAGGTAGTAGAGCGTTATAGCAATATGGCAGTATCTAATATCTGGAACTACAGTCCCCCCTCGTGGTGGATAGCTACACCTCTTCACAGCGTGTATGAGTGGCATTTCAGTCTTATATAATGAATAAGATTTTTGATGATTCTGATTCTGCTACAGGACCAAAAACTTAAAATAGATCCTTAATAAACTGCACATTTTTCAAGAGTAAACTCTCTGCCAGCTTTGGCACAAGTCGCAGTAGCAGCGAGTCTCTGCAGGTTGGCTTGAGGCTGACACCGCTCCTCTCTCAGTACAGAGCTCGCTTTGTGCCTCACACACAGTTCCTTTCACAGATGGAGCCTTAACGCCTGCTCTCTCCTCACAGACGCGAGAGGCGAGCTTTAAAAGTCTCCAACAGGAGGACAAAAACGTGTCAAAGGGCCAATCAGATAAAACTAAGCTAGGCCTTTAGCCTATAAATAGTTCCTAATTGGAAAAGAAAGCAGCCATTATGGATCCAGTTCCTCAGACCAGAGCTCATTACTGTTGGGTCAAGTCAGAAACCCTCAGCGTGACAAATGTGACTCTAAGACGGTACAGAAAATACAGGCAGCGCAGGAATGAAACAAACGAGGGGAAATAAAAAAGAAGAGGCTGTAAAAAATAAAAGCAGGAATGTGGTGAGACAGAAAGAGACACAGGCCTCTTCGTGGAGGCCCTTGTGGCACGGCTTTCCCAGAATGCTCTCTGATAGCGGGTGGTTAATGACAGGCAGCCGTTGCCACAGTGAGAGTGAGAGAGCGGGAGCAGCCCTCCAAACCGGGGCGCCCCTCTCATTAGGGCCGTCCACACAGGCCGCACAGCCAGCCCCGCCCGCCGCTACAGGGGGTGCTGTCTCCTGTCCCATCAGAACTTGGTTCTGGTTTCTTCTCCCTGAACCATCCCAGTGCTTGATAAACTTTGCAAACAAGAAAACAACTGGGAAAAGCTCAACAATAAACCACACAACCACACACAGCAGGAGGTAAAGGCATTCCTCAAGACACGGAGGGCTGGGAGGTACATGCAAGTCATGTTAGTGTGTGACAGGATATGATTGTGCAAACTGAGCAGCTCAGTGTTGGCACAGTGGTGGGTTTTGGCTTTAGACCGCCAGGCAGTCTGAAGTTGTTTTAATCAGAGCCAGGTGAGCCAGAGGGATAAAGAAAGACTTTGCTCTTAATGCTGCACAGACACAGAGGTCCTGCTTTAAGTCTCCATGTCTTACCTCCTTCCTTCTTAGGAAGCACTGTATCTGATGGGACTTTGAGCCTTTTCACAAGATTTAGTGTGACTTGCGTTTGATTCAATCAACCCACACCTGAGCGCATTCTTGTTCTTGCCCAACCTTTTTCTTCCAAATTTCAGATTTATATCATTCAGTGATTTGGTCATTCATTCATACATTCATCTTCTATTCTGCTTATCCTGTTCAGGGTTGCGGGTGGCTGTAGCCTATCCCAGCTGTCAGGGTGAGAGGCGAGGTACACTCTGGACTCATCAAGCATTTGGCCAATTCTACAATTCAAATCAGAAAAGCAGAATTCTGCAGCAAAAAAATGAATGAGAATTTTATCTAATCACAAAATTCAGAAAAGCATATGAAAAGACAGAAATCTAAAGAAACAAATTCAGAATTCTCGATATAAAAACTCATCAATGTCAGAATCAAGAAATAATTGTAAATTCTGATTTAAAAAAAAAAAAAAAGTCAAAATCTTAAGAATTTTATGTACAAAATAATTCTGAATTTAACCTCAAAAGTTTAAAAAAAAAACTTTGGGATTCAGATTTTAACCTCAGAATCTGAGGCTTTTGATAATCTGAAATTTGACTAAATAAGTCAGACTTCACTGTCAAATCAAAGCCACTGAAAATGATTTTCTTTTTTTTTCCAATTCTCAGATTAAAGTCTGAATTTTGACTTTTATCCCCAGAAATATAATATGTAAACAAAATCTGTTGCTAAAATCCTTTAAAGTATAGATCAACCATGTTGTCTGCGAAATGAAAAACAAGAGTTTTCTTAAATATCAGTGTTGTCTCTCGAGTCTAATAATGTTGCCAGGTTGTTTTTTTATTATTAATTAAATATAATAATACTCTAATATAATACTCTTAAATTTCTTAAAGATGTTGATATAAACACTAATTTTTTTCTGTATGACACACTTGCAGGTTTATTCCCAGCTGTTCCGTCACTGAGATACACCCACATGCAGCTGGTTTTGTGCATCATGAGCATCCAGTCTTATAAAATATTAGTGGGGCAGCATATGGAGAACATATGTAGCATTTATGTATGCTTTGTGGCTTAGGAGATGGAAATAATCTATGAGCTAATGCTGAAAAGAAACAGATCAGCAGAGGAATGAGCTGCAGGTGATAAGAAGACGATAAGAGGTAGAACCAGACAACTATGACCAGAATTGGAAAATCTACACCAACATCAAAAGGGTTTTAAAAACATGCAACATTCATAAACATGCACACACTTACTTTCTCTGATGTTGTCAAAGGTCCACTGGTTGTTCTTAAAGAAAGGGTGACTTTTAATTTCATCCACATCTGTGCGCCCAAGACGAACTTTCCTGCACACACAAGACCAGGACCCAGACTGTGAGCAAAACCTGAGCACAAAACACACCCCGCTTCTCCCCTCCACCCACCAGCATCGTCATCAACACACAGCTAAGTGACCAGTGACCACGCTGACCAGCATGGAGAGCCGCATGACCACTGGTGAGCAGCAAAACCTCCTCTAACCAGACTGAATAAAAAAAAAGACCCAGGAGGAGTGAGAGTTTCAGGATGATCAGAGGCTAAACCTGCTGCTGCTGCTGCTGCTTTTTTCACTTCTTCACCCCAAAACTCTGCACACACTCCTTCTCTCCTCTGGGTACATGGCTGGAGGGGTGCGGCACTTTGGGCTTGCCACGTGTGGGACATTCCAGACCAAGCCAAGAGGAAGAGGAGAGGAGAGGGCAGGGGCGGGGAGGAAGAAAAATGAGAGAAGGGAGAGTTTTGAAACCCCCGCAGAACAAGAAAAAACTCTGACATGGGGCTGTGTTTCAGTGCTTGGAAAACTGCAGGAGTGATAAAGGAGAAAATCATATATGGAGAAGGGAGGATGAAGAAAAAGAAGGTGACATCAACATGAGAAGGAAAAAAAAACCAGGAAATTAGTAACAGAAGAGGGATGAAAAAAATGTGGAAGAGGAAAGAGGGAAAATTAAAAACAGAGAGGAGAGTGGAGAAGGTGAATCTTACAGGAATGATTCAGCAGGACATGTCAACAGTGACAGAGCATGTGGGTTGAGTGGAGAATGAATGTATTGGTCAGTGTGTGTGTGTGTGTGCGTGTGTGTGTGTGTGAGGCCAGGCAGCCGTGCACATGCGAGATTCTGTCTGTGGTGGGAGAATAGTGAACAAGAAGGTAAATAAACCGTTAAATGAAAGGCTGCTCTGTGTGGGAGCAGAAAGGGTCTGTGTCTGAGCTCTCAAGGGGGGTGGGGCTACTAATGTAAACAGGAAGTGGTTACTTCCAGGGGGATGGGCTACTAACCAAGTGCATGACCCACACCCACACGTTACCTGAACTATCTCTAGGATGTTATGGCGCATTTAGAAATTAAACTTTCACTTTTAGTAACGAAGCAGGAGAGCTGTACTCTTTCACACTCAGGATGCAGTCACTAATGTCAAGGTTAGTCATGTTTTAAGAAAGATTTTTTTGTTTCATTAAATAATGGAGCAGCACAATCCTACTGTATTTTACCTGTATTTGTATTGGTTTCCAAACTATATTTTAAGATATAAAATAAATTCATTACCAACACTTGCTTGGTCTATTTAAGTGTTGTATTATTTAAAGTCAGCGAAAAGATTTCCCAGAATAATACTTAATATATTAAATAACAAAAATCACAGCACAACAGATGCACTAACACACATTTTCCTTCAGTACACTAAAAACTTGCTCCTGATCATTTATTTTAAGTCACCCTACATGCTGTAAATACTCCCTGGCACAACACGTTTATCAGTTGGCCAAAGAAAACAATCCCTAAGACATTTTTCTCTTGCTTGAGATACTGGTGCCATTTATAAGAATCCAAGTATTTCAAAGAAAGTTTTTTTTTTTTTTTTTTTTTTTACTTTTTTGGTGAAATTCATCTGTGAACTGTTTTAAAAGAGGCACACAGAGAAAGGTCTTGTTCTTCTACGGACAATAGAAATACATGAACAATGGGAGATACGTGTCCTGATGACTTGTTTCTCAAATTCCAACTAAATTTGTGTTTTGAAAGCACTCCCTTTAATCATGGACTGTATAATATATGGACATAATGTCTATGATGTTTGTTTCTGACATGGAGTTTTGAAGACTACTGTCAACAGGGGTCATTTTGGAAATGCAGAACTCTAACCGAGCTTCATTTGAGATTGGATGAAGCAAAGAGGCGGGCCTTTCGTCTCTTTGCAGCCAGTAAGAAATTGCAGGTAAAGAAATTAGCTATTCAGACCCAACATGTTTTTTTGAATCAGGTTGTAAACATGTTTATTTTTTGCTGCAAAAAGCAGCTCTTTTGAATTGGTGTGTAAGTGGTTTCCCATTATTCTGCAGACAGCCTCAAGCAGATTCTTGAAGACCTGCAGTTTTTAGCACTTCCGCATAGGCTTCATATTTTTAGACTGGAGATTGCCAGTTGCTTTTAACACAATATTTTAGTCAGAAGAACGCCTGTGCTTCAGACTTTAGAGGCTTTTCCTGCATGAATGCTTTTAGCTACTTTGTGTTTTTACCCGTGTTCTCTTTTTTATGATTGTGCTTTAAATGTATTTGATATATTTTTACTGACAATGTAAAGTGTCTCTGAGCATGTGGAAAAGTGCTCTACAAATAAAATGTATTGTTATTATTATTTATGGTCACAGTGTATTTTATCTGATGCCTTTCTAAACTGTATGGATTCAGAGAGAATCCAAGGACTTAACATGCTGTATTTCTTTTTCACACGTATCTTTTTCAGATCATCCTCTCTGATCCAGAGTCATAAAACAGCAATCAAAGTGTGTGTTCGCATCTGCCTGCACATGACAGACAGCCTGATCTTATAAATTATTCAGATTTTTTGTCAAAGCACAAGTGTTTGATGAAATGATTTCCATGTGCGAACCTGTCAGTCAGAAAGGCACAGATGAGGTCTTTGGCATCCCGAGACATCTCCACATCATCGGGGAAAACAAGCGAGTTCTGGTGGTTCATGATCTTCCCGTAAGTTCCAACCAAGGACTCTGCATAGAAAGGAGTCTCACCTTGGGAAAAGAAATGAATAATCGTTAACAGTTTACAGTCACTAAAAGGATCTATCAGCTGGGGATACATCATTGATAGTGACATAAAAGCTTATATAAAAACACAGCTTTGTGTGTGTTAGAACACTTACCAACAAACAGCTCGTATATAAAGACTCCTACAGACCACCAGTCACACTCTCGGCCATAGTAACCATCACCACCCTGAGACTGGAGCACCTCAGGAGAGATGTAGTCTGGTGTGCCTACAGCTGTGTCACAGTGCACCATGCCGGTCTGCAAAAACACACACACACACAAAAAAAACAACAAGATTAAATGATGTCAAAAACAAAAGTGAAAAAGGATATAATGAAAGGGAAAGTGAATGATTGGGAATCTACAATGTAAAATACAGAGCTAGCTACTTAGCTTTTTCTGAGGGTACATTTCTATTTTGGTGACCCTTTAAAAGTGCAAAAAAAATTACTATAAACACCAACTTTTACAAGTTGGCAGGATTGCTTATATTTCGCTGTACTTGTGACAGAGAAAGAATCTCAATCTGATCTGGATCTTTGACAGAAAATCCTTTCATGTCTTCAGGGAGAGGTTGTTTACTTAGGGCAGCTAAATTTCTGTTAGACTCCTCTCCTGACCATGTTTTTATGACACACTCTGTCAGATTTTCAGAGAGCTGAAATGTGTTGAGCCGCTCATAAACCTCCCATTTAGGAATCACACTTGTGAAAAACAAAAGAAGGAAAAACATTTCCTGACCCAAAGAAGAGGTGGGATCTCCGCTGCTCTCTTGATTGGTTGTTTCATACAATTACTTCTGAGGACTTTCAAAACAACCTGATGCAAGAGGGCTGCACTGAACTGCACTTCACACTCTGAACACTGGGTGGTGCAATAGAGCTCTGCCACTAAGCCACCAGAGTTGAGATCGAGAAGACAGATGTCCTCCTTCTCTACTGATTCAGGAGTTTTGTTCTTTTCAGAATAAAAAGATAAAGCTCTTCTAGCTCAATATCTGAAACATTTCAAACCCACCGCGTCCATCTTCATACATGTGCCGAAGTCTGCCAGTTTGAGGTGCCCGTTTTTGTCCAGCAGCATGTTGTCAGGTTTGATGTCACGGTGGATGAAGCCCATGGAGTGGATGGCGTCCAGCGCCAGCACAACCTCAGCTGTGTAGAAGCGAGCCCACTTCTCAGGTATGTCGTAGTTCATGGTGAGTGTGACCAGGTCGCCTCCGGGCATGAACTCCATCACCATGTAGAGGTGCCGATCATCTTGGAAAGCACAGAAAAGCTAGGAGACAAAAACTCAATCACTAAATGTCCTTGAAAGTGCCACATTGAGGTTGTTGAGCTGTTTTTATTTGGAGGAGAGAAACTACAAGGTGTGGGTGTTATTTATGGATCATCTAAATGCATTATTGAACAACAGATCCAAGCCATTAATCATTATCTGCTTTTTTTTATGCAGTATCACAACCCCAGCTCAACACTGCGAGGCATGATAAGGAGAGACTGAACTGCAGAAACCAAAATAAATGTTGTCTCACAGGATTACTTTATAGCCTCAGAAATCTTTCAGACTTTAGTTAGCCTTTGCAGTTAAATTATGTGAATTTTAAAACGCTTTCAATCATCATACCCACATCACATCTTATTATTCTGAAAGAGTTTCACAGGCTTACATTTCTACTGTATGCCTGCTTGCTGTTTGTTCTAGAAATGACAGTATACATATTAATAATCCTTGCGATAATATAACAACAATTTTATTAACCAATCATACTGTGTATTTTGTGGATCGGTTTTCTTGCTTTGGGTGCATCAAAGAATGAAATTAGTTCAAGAAACTGATTATTTTATGTTCTTTTATTCTTGTTCATTTTATCAATCTTTATAGATATTTTCCTGCACTTTGTGCTGAGTCATTGAAAGCTAAGCTGTATTTTGCTCTCATAGAACTAACTGCATGACATAACAATTAGATTGCATTTAAAGCTCTGTTGAGGGGATTTTGACTGCACACTGTAATATATAGCTTTGTCAAAAATTTCCCACTCCAAAGGTTCATTTTCAGTAGCATAAAAGACATTTAGTCTCAGTCTTAGTCTTGATTTACCCTGTTTAGTTTTAGGCTCATGGATATGGATATAAAGTAATAATGCTGGACGTTCATATTAAATGTGTGCAGATTTTCAAACCTCTACATATTCATATGTTATAGAAATACCTGAATCTGTCTGTAAACTTATCGAAACGGTCTGTTCTAAAAGTTTTCAGGAAATCTTCATGAAACTTGCTGAAACAAAGATCATCACGTAAGGATCTCCTAACAGGTTCATGACACATTGGAGGCATGGGCCTCAAATACCAAGGTCTACTCATAGCTCTGCTGCAGCAGACCTCTAAAGGCCTGACCAATCACAGGAAAGAGGGTGTGTGTGGAGCGGGGAGTCTTAAAGAGACAGCAGCTTAAACAAATCATCCCAGAGAGGCTATAATAAGGGTTTTCTAAAACACTTGTGTGAGAAAAATAGTTTTTTTTAGCTGTTAATCATGTGAAGCTAATTTGTGGGTACAAGAGAGACATTCCTAAGCCTAAATAAAGGCACAATACCCCCCTTTAATCTCTGAAGAAACATTTCCCTTATCTGCACAATTGTTGTAGACGGGTAACAAAGCTAACGTTGTACAATTGTGACAGATTATAAATGACAGATTAAATGTTCAGTGGAGTAAAATATTGTGGATGTTGAAAGTCTGACAGTTCAGCTCTTATATTACAAACCAGTTCCAACTGGTTAATGAATACAAATCACACATATCAGTATTTGTCAACATGTATTGTCAGTGCCTCACCTTTATCATGGGGAAAAAAGCTCAAAAAAGATAATTAAATCAGTAAAAAAAATAAGATCAGAAAACACTACTTACACATACACAGAACTGAATCTTTTTAAAAGAAAAATCAATTTGTTTTGGCTATGATGGATGCGCCAACAGCTGCACAACCATACAGCCCCTGTTATTGATTTCTAGTATTGTTTAGTTGTTCAATAATAAAACATAGAGAGGGATATTTTTAACAAAGCTTATTGAATAAATGTGTGTTTAAAGGGCCACTGCAGAAAAATTACCCTGTACAGGAAGGAGGTCAGGTTTTCAGGGAAGAATAAAGTCATGTGTTTATATTTCTTGAATTTTTTTAACCTTCATTGTGTAATATCATAATTTAGAGTATTATCCATACACACCTGGAGGACCCAGGGACTGTTGGAGAAGGCCATGATGTGTCTCTCCTCCCAGAAGAATGCAGAGTCCGACCGCTTGATCATCTCAAACTTATTGAGCTGCTTCATGGCGTAAACCTCCTTCGAGGCCTTGTGACGGACCTGTAGGAGGAGTACAACACAACAGAAGAGGCTGACTAATAAACACTGAAAGCTGTTCGAGGACAGGAGGAAAACAGTAAGAATGTCACATTAACCAAGATTACACGAGATACGAAGAGAGAGATGGAGAGAGGGGAGCCCATAATTACAGGTACACACCCTACGAGAGACATGCTTTAACAAGATTTAAGCACAAACAGCATGCATCCCCCACCACCACACCCCCACCGCAGACTTCACACTCCTCTCCCACATGCTGAGCCTGTCCAGGCTTGTTTCTGCCACAATACATTCAGCAGAGACCAGATTCAAGCTCCCAGCAGCACCAGAGACAGACATCTGGAAGAAGGGCTTGTTTACAGGGATTTACTGCAATCCATATTGACTTTATTGAACTCAAAGTCGGTTGAATTGGTCGTGCAACTGAGACAGACCCTAATTATGTTTCAAAACAAGTTGCAGAGGTGACATGTTTCAGATTTTGGTGATATAAAAGATTGCTGCGCCCTCTACTGGTTCATGATATGGGTGTTTTAGTGTAACTTGCAGATTTAAGATGCAGCTGGGCAACCCGCTGCTCCACATCCCTTAATATACAGCTGCATTGCTGCTGCAAAATTTAAACAACAACATGCTGATTCCTTTGTGGTCTTTTTTTGCAGACAGAAATATCTTACCAGCTGCACTTCTCCGTACGCTCCTCTGCCGATCAACTTCACTTTTTCAAAGTCATCCAGTTTCACCTGCAGCTCTCGCAGCTGACTCACCGCCTTTTCATCTGTAGAGGTACACACCGTGTTAGCATGGCAACAGACATTTGGGGGTGAAAGAACGGGGTCAGTTTTGAAAGCTGGACTAGACGGAGGTCAGCTAGAGACTATTCATAGCTAAACAAGAACTACACTGCAAAAAAAATGAAACCTTGGCAAGTGTTTTTTTGGTCTTATTCTGAGTAAAAATGTCTTTTTAGACTCAATATGAGCCACATTCACCTGACAAGTCAAGAAACACGTCTTATTTCCAGATATTGAAAGACAAAAATGAGGTCTGAATTGCTTATAACAAGAAAGAAAGAAAGAAAGAAAGAAAGAAAGAAAGAAAGAAAGAAAGAAAGAAAGAAAGAAAGATCTGCCAATGGGATAAAAAGATGCTTATATAATACATTAATAAAATTTCAAGAAACTTGAACAAGCAAATTTTTCTTATCCTATTAGCAATTTTTTTTACTTGTTACAAGCAATTCAGACCTAATTTTTGTCATCAAATATCTTTAAATAAGACATGTTTCTGTGCCATAGACTGTACAATTAATGGACATAGTCTCACCTGTATGTTTCTGAAACAGATATTTTAAGCAAACTGGCCGGCACAGCCATATTGGAAATGAGGCGGGCTGTGAGTCTCCAAAGTAACAACCATAGGACGCTCAACAGTCACGTGATCTGAGCTGCCTCTGATCGGACGAACTGGCGAGCTTACTATTGTGGAAACTGCCGAATTAGAAAAAAATTCACCCCCCGTACAGTGCGTGCCGTTAGTGAAATTAGCGATTCAGACGGGAGACATTCTTTGTACCAGGCTGTAAATGTGCTTATTTTGGCCGTGGAAACAGCTTTTTTTGGCTTGGTGTGTATGTGACTTCCGGAGCCAGCCTCAGGCGGACACTCGAGGAACAGCAGACTTTAGCACTTCTGCATTGCCTCATATTTTCAGACTGGAGGTTGCTGCTTGGTCCCCACACAAACAGCTATAAGGTGCCCGTCAGTCACATAAACTGAGCTGTGCCTCTGAATAGGCTAATTGGTGATCTTAATATCTTCTAAACTGCTAAGTTAGAAAAAAATTCACACCCGACAGTGTGTACCATTGGAGAAATTAGCGATTGAGATGGGAGACATTTCAAAACGAAACGTTGCTTTTTTGTACCAGGTTATAAACATGTTAATTTCTGCTGTGAAAATGGCTTTTTTTTGGCTTGATGTGTTTGTGACTTCTGGTACTTCCAGAGCCAGTCTCAAGCAGACTTTTGACAAACTACAAATTTTAGCACTTCTGCATTGTCTCATATTTTCGGACCTGAAGTTGCCGCTTGTTCTGTACTTGTCAGGTGAATGTGGCTCATATCAAGTATAATAAGAGAAATTTTCCTTTAAATAAGACAAAAACACTTTCTTAGATTTCAGTTTTTGCAGTGTATGTTTTTTTAAGAGTAGTTTATACCTTTAGAAGACGCTACTTTCTACTTTCTTTCACACAGGGTTCAAATATTACAGGCTAGCTCATAATGCTAATTTCCATCTATTTAAATAAAAAAGTGCATTTCAGAATAAATGTTTGATTTACTGCAGAGAAGTTTCAAAAAATAAAATCATATCCTCCTTTTAGTGAAGGGCTGCAAAAACTTTCAGGACAAATATAACTGATGCTCAGACTCAAGAGGTATTAAGTGATAGATTTTGGTTTCTCTTTTGTGACCTTTTGTCCCAAAAACAACAGAACGTTATAGATTTTCCTCCTGTTTGTAAAGTCATGCTTTTAATATCTAGACACAAACCTCTCTGCGCATACATTTTAACAAACAAGCAGTATATCCAGCGTCTCATGACTTCAGCACCGCAGTTTTCTTTAAAACATTTCACAGATAATTATCAAGCCAGGCACAAGACTCCTGACCTTTCACCAAATACACTGTAGCTCTTACATCGATTCAGAAAGGCCTCTATGTTTTTGTTTTTCCTCAGGGCAGGATAGTTCAAATCATGAGCCAGAGCGTTCATGGAATCCTGAAAGACAGAAAAGACAAAATATTGATACAACATTTTGAAACAAAGTACAGAGATTTAACTTCTTGGTCAAATGCTGTGTTTTAACTTCATTTCTCAACAAATCACAGAATTGGTAAAGAAATAATAGTTAATTCTTATTTCTTATGTTTGGCTGAAGGTTTCATTTTGAAATTTAGAAAAAAAAACTGCTTCAAAGCTATCCTAAAATTTAATTTATCTTGGAAAGGAAGGAAGGAATATTCTTATGACTGTCTTATTAATCTGTCAGAACAAGACTTCTATGTTTGGCAACCGCAACCTTCTGCAGGACAGACAAAAACAAAAACTGCATGAGTGGATGAAACAAGGAAGAAAAGAAAAGAAAAGAAAAGAAAAGAAAAGAAAAGAAAAGAAAAGAAAAGAAAAGAAAAGAAAAGAAAAAGAAAGAAACAAGAAAATAACAGAACAGAACAGAAAAGAAAGAAGGGGTTGGGAAGAAGACATGTTAAATCATACTAGAACAATATGAAGTCACATGTTGTGAGCCCCCTGCTCCATTACACAGACTGTCACCAAGGCCCACCAACAAACACAGATCCCCCAAACCCCTGTGGGGTGGGGGGCAGCTCTAGACTAAAAGCCAAGGTCTCAGTAGTGTCATCGGCTCTTAAATCAGCGGTGTTCAGTTTCACCCAGGAACCAAACTGTCCCTGTGATCCAAACACACGAGGCTGCTGGGGCAGTTGGGCAGTCGGGCAGGTGGGTGGGGGGGTGCGAAGGGGTTGAAGTATGACCCCTGTTTCCCCAAAAACAGGGGTCATGAGGAGTCATCCAGTGTATGAGCTGGAGGCAGTTGGGTCTTCAGTCTGTGTTTGTTCGGGGACATATGAGTGGGTGGGCTCAGGCATGTGGAACAATTTTGCAACTTTAAATAGCAGCAGTGTGGAGAGATCCCCCCCACCGAACCCCCACCTCACTGCAGACGGATGGAAATAGACCTGAAGCCTCAGAAGCTATTGTGGGACAAACAGCTTATGGGTCTGGATTGAGGCAGAGCGCTCGAGGATCTGTGATCATGTTACACTGAGTGTGTGAGTGTAAGTGTGTGTTAGAGTGTGTTGTAGCAGCTATGGATACACTGCAGTGGAGGGCACTCTGTTTTCCACTGCCGGGCAGCCATGTTGAACTCTGTCACTTTTCAATGTACAGAAGGCTGATCAGATTTAAGCTTTTGATAAATCGGTTTGTGTGTTGCCTTAAAAAGACACAACCCTTTAGAGCTACTGCATCAGATTAAATCAATAAATTCATGGGTTAAAATATCTGAAAAATATAACTGTAAAGCATTAAGGACACATCAGTAAGAGTCCGCATGTAGGACAGGTAAAGCTTCAATTTTAAATTCATTAATGTGGTATTCTTCTTCTCTTTTTTAAGTAAAGCTCCTCTGAGTAACTCTTTGACTCCTCTGTCAAATCCTAAAGTTATGAATAAAGTTATGTTATACATAAATTCAGGTTTTGTAGACATTTTGAAAGGTGTCTTTATAGATTTATTCACTAGTTTGTCTACAAAACACTGTTGCTGAAGTGCTTCTTTTGTTGTTGCTTATGCTCACCGAGGGCGCGGTCACACTGACCATCCAAACCAGGACGTACCCAAGCACGATTGCCCCCCCTCCAGTGCCATTACCTGGCTGGCTAGTACAGCCCATGGTCACACTACTCCAATATGAACCACATTTTAGGCACACGCATGGTTCGCCTGTGTCACCATGAAGCATCTGTTTACAAGATGCACAGTCTCATCAGAGTCAGCACAATGAGACACGGGAACATGACGACAACTTTAGTCTTTTTTTTGTTGCTTATGTTAGGTTTTTCTTTGGTCTGCCA
Source organism: Labroides dimidiatus (assembly GCA_030710495.1). Classification (NCBI taxonomy): domain Eukaryota; kingdom Metazoa; phylum Chordata; class Actinopteri; order Labriformes; family Labridae; genus Labroides; species Labroides dimidiatus. The sequence continues at coordinate 13,128,199 of CM061158.1, forward strand.
CAGATTGTCTGGTCTGCCACAGATTGTCAAAAGAAGCAGTTGCGGCAAGCATATCAGTGTGCTCATGCTGGTGCATGAAGTGTACCACGCTTAAGCACACCTCTCCGAAACATGCTAAAGAGGAGAAGTGAACCGTGTTTGAACATGGTATACTTGCGGTCACACTGGCCGAACAGACTGGACTTTAGGGTTGAAGCATGCTTGAGCACGGTAAGGTTGCCCAGTGTGACCACACTCCAAGACACAAGCTATAACCAGTGGGTTCTTTTGCACCTCAAATACTCGCACATGGTTGTACTCAGTTGTCAGATGATATTTGCCCTGTTGACAAACAACAGCCAACAAATGCCATGCATAAATTTAGAGGCTGTTGTGTACCTCTGTTTTCGTACTAATTTGATCCTGGCTAGCTGGCTTAGATTAGCTAATTGCTGGTTCAGACAACAGGTTTTTCCTATTGAGCAGAAGAAGTTACCCGTTCAAGGAAACTGTAATTTGTTTTCACGGTGTTAGAAAACAGGAACAACCAGCTTATGTTTACACATGTTTTCACATCATGCAGCTCATATGAAAAACAGACATGAGGAATCTTAGAGAAGAAATGAAAAACATCAGTACTGTAATTGGCTATCAGCTACAAACTTCAGAATCAGTATTAGCCCTGACTTTGACAACCAGTGGCTCTTAACTGTGAGCTGTTTTCAAATAGGACATATACACTGAATACTGACACCTGGAATTTTGAGAGAAATGTGATGCAACTGTTTTTTGAAACTTCTCATGAGATCCTACTGGTGAAGCTGATTCAGTCTGATTAAAATCACATCATCATCACAGCCCTGGACGTACACATAATCTGGCTTATAATTCTATGTCTGTTTCCAATGCACGGTTTAAATATTTAAACCTTTGGTCAGTCACAGCCGACGTTAATTGGGTGACACTGGTTTGATTTTCACTTCTGGAATCTGAATACGATCCAGTCGTTTACACTTGGTTTGTGTGTGAGTGTGTTTTCTCACCGCCTCAGACAACACCTCCCACCTACTCCTCTGTGAGCTGAGACTGCCTGAGCACAGCGAACAACAAAAGAGAGGCGCTCAGAAAGAATGAAAATGAAAAACGAGTCCTGTCATGAGAAACTGGAGAGAAGTTCCTATCTAAGCACAAACTAAGCCTGCATTTGAATATGTTAGATTTAGTTCACTTTATTTCCTCATACAGTGTCTGGTTTGTATGCGTTGACTGGAACTGTAACATTCTTCTAAAACTCACTGCATTTGCAATATTAGACACAGCTATACTAAATGCATGCTTGGATAATAACACTGTCACAGGGAGAGAAAGTAGCTTTGGCTTGTAAATATACGACCACGTTCACACCAAGCCTCCACCCAGACGGAGCATTTGGTGAGTAGACTTGATCTGAGAGATGCTGACTGGCACATTCATTAAATATATTATTTCTAATCACTGATAGTGCTGATATAAGAAAAATTGTGCAGTATATAGGTTTGAATGTGGGTATGAATGGCTTCCGAGCCTCTTAGCTCTGTGATTGACAGGTGAGGTTTGCCCACTGTCAGCGAGGATCAGCTTTAGCCCACTGCAGATAACAAGGGTTCAGCCCACAGAAGGATGCATCTGATCATATCTACCTGTTTTTTTTTTTGTAATAGAATTTCAAGTTCCCTACAGATGCCCTAAAGTGCTTTTTTTATCCATGTATTAAACCGCAAAATGAGAGAAGGAAATGTCTGATAGTGTGATGTAGCATACCTCCAATCAACTATGAGTGCAAGTGCAACCAGAGGGGTTGAAAAGCAACTGCATCTGTTATTGTTCCCCTCACAAACACAACAAAGACAGTTAAAGAAGAATAGAAAAAGCAGAGCATTTCAAAAGTATATTGTATTTTCAGAGCCTGATTCTTCACTCTTCATTCTGCGAATCAAAAATTCTTCTTTTGTGCAACAAAACGGATTGTGGACAAACAGGAAATAGTGATGTGAGGTCACAGTGGGTTAACTCCATCTCAATTCCAGGAAGTGACTCCAGCTTCCTGTGTGGTAGCTCCCTGCATTAAGCAGCATGCTGGTCATTGTTAAAATTACCACCGTGCAGCTCAGGACCAGCACAGCTGACTTAATTGATAAAACTAGGAGGGACGATAGCTGAGGTTTGGATGGGAAGTCAGAGTCGGCTTCAATGGATTCATGTCACTTTGCTGTCCAGTGTTGTACAAATTTGGTTTGCTCTTACTCGTGTAAAGCTAGAGCAGAGGAACCCCTTTATGATCCCTTAGCACGACTCATCTATCGCTCAGGTTTCCATTTTGACCAAATAATCATTAAGAAAGACTTCTCTATCCATGGTGTTATCATGCTGACCCACAATGTCCCTGAGCAGGACTCATTGGTCACAAAATGGTCAATCTGAACAAAGTACGGCTCCTTAGCATCAAATCAAAATCTACTCACCAGGTTTTCATTTTGAGTATCTCTAGATAGAGAAAATCTATTCCTAACATGATCATTATGACCTCTTTATATCACGGCAACAATCTGCAATTTCGCGGATGATCATTTTGACCTCATTGTTATTCCTAAATTTGCCTCACTCATATTCCAATTAATTTCTATCTTGACCTCAATGTAATCCCCAAGCATGAATTATCATTTTACCAGATAATCAATTTGACCGTAAAAAACATTAAATCATATTGTTATCAATTTGACCTCACAGGGATCCCTGAGAGGGGACGAAATTACCAATTTGACCCAATTATGGTTCCTTAACATTAAAAACCTACTAGTCTACTCATTTTCATCTTGACCTCATTATCTCTTGATGTCACAAATCTATTAATAACACAATGATTTGCCCTCAGTGAGATTCCTAAGCTTGCTTCACTGATTCACCTGGTCACTATTTTGATCCCAATGTAATCCCCAAGCATGAATCATCATTTTACCAGATACTCATTCTGACCCTACAACTTGTTGATTCATCAGCTCATCGCAGCACATCGTCTACTTTCCTTTATTTCCTTGTGTAGAATGTTATCTTTTTTTTCTCAGATTGATACTTTTCTTCATATATATATATTTTTTTTTTTCTCTTCGACTTGATGGCTGAGTATACCAACATCATTTTGTTGTACTGCTGTTAACAGCTGTACAATGACGATAAAACCTCCTGTCTTATTTTGACTCGACCAAGATTCCCAGATATGACTCATCCTTTCATCAGATCATGATTTCATCCTAGTTTGACCTAAATGATTAACTCTTTTTTTTTTTGTTGCATAATAATTTCAAGACAATTTTGATCTCCGAGCTGAATGACAGATAAAATTTTGACCCATTTTTACCATGATGATCCCCAAGCATGACTCAGGTCTAGACATTTCCTTGGGTACCAATGGGTTTTACAGAAGTATGTGGGTTTACCATACACAGAATGTATTATTACTGTATACACTATGTGGAAATCCTGAGTAAATTAGCATTTAATTAACAAATAGTTAAGTTTCAGTCTGCATGGCCTGTCCTGAGATCCTGCCCAGAACAAAAGCTGTGCCATATCAGCTCATGTGTATCTGTTGACAGAGGTCAGGCCAGAGAGGCTTTGCTCTGGCTGTAGTTTTATCAAAGTTGGCTGAGTACATTCTTAGGACAGTTCAACAAGAGGGCATGTCAATTAAAGGACACTTCAAGAGACACACTAATGATCAAGAGGTCAAGAGATGATGGATGAATCAGCCAGATTTTAAGAAGGGGCACTCATTACTTTTTGTGTTTTACGCTTGGTTAGAATTCAGTATGAGTCATTGATGGGACCATTTAATCAAATGTTTTGTGGTTAAAACAAAACAAAACAAAAAAGTCTGGCTCCCACTGTTTAGTCCCAGTGTAATAGTAAAAGTAAGAGAAATACTTTCGGGGAGTGGGTGGGGAACTGGGGATTCCCTCTGCTGCACCTTTGATTAAAGGTCAGAGCAATTATAAACAACACCACTGTTCAATCATTCTCTCACACAGGATCACTTGTTACTTTGGCCTTTGCTGGTGTGGCTGAGTTTGATTTGGCACAAAGAACTATTTAGATGAACTGTGATCTTATCAGGTTAAATTCTTGTCTGTCTCACTTCTCAGTCTGCCTACCTGTGTCATACTCAGACGGTAAATGCACACTCACCAGCAGTGTTTCAAAGTTCAGTGCTGACTGTGGAGTCTTCAACAGGGACTCCAGCTTCTTCAGCCGGCTCTCCAGCCTGCTCTCCGCTCCAAGCATGTTTACAGTCCAGTGTATCCAGATGAAATGTCATCAAAAATACAATTAACACAAACACCTGTAGGCCTGTAGTCTGGTCTCGACGTACAGGCGGTGATAGTCACACTCCAAAGCTCCTCATGTCTGCTCTCTAATACTGCGATTTGAGTCGTTAGGTTAATAATTTATCCGCTGACAAAGTATTCCGTCTCACTTTTGGTTTACCGAATGTGTGTCCTACAGGAAAGTGAAACCGAGAGGGCCGTTCAGGTAACAGAGGAGGCGCGCTTTACTTTCAGGTGCGCCCAGTTCGCTCTCAGGTGGCTACAACAAAATCTACCCCAACCTTAACGTGTTCAACCTGTAGAACGGACCACAGTCAAGTTAGGCGTGACACAAATAACCAGCTTCCGGTTAAATCTATCAAAATAAAAGTATGATGCCCCTCTCCAGAGAGATACTAAATAAAGCATATGAAAGCATTACAAGAAGGATAAAGACCATGAAAATGAATACAACAGAGGTTTTGAATAATAATAATAAAAAAGATTTATTTTTTTTCTTCTACAGTTTACAACCTTTACAGATGGAATTTGAGGTTCGAAACTATAACAAATAAAAACAAAATATTTGTTTCATTAAAAGTTTTATTAAATAATCTATAAAATCTATATTTTGAGCAAGATTTGCTGACATCGCGAAATCTGTCGATAAAGTTTTGCAGATTAATAAAACAAAAGCAAAGCAACTGAGGAACAGTGATTAATGTTTTCAATAAGTAAATACATATTAAAAATAAACTTTTGCATGTTCTTGTAACAGTAAGAAAAAGCTTTATTTGGATGATAATTTAGCCATATATGCTTTTAATCAAATAAAAAAAAACAATGTAAGCTTTACTTCAAAAACACCTCAGATTTAGGTGCAACTTTATTTTGAAGTCAACGCTTTATATCCGGTGTTATGTTGACGACTGTAAGGGGCTTGTCATTCGTCAATCACATTTTCCCTGTGTAGTGATTTATGTTTTTCAACGACGAGAAATCTCTATATTTATTGAAGTTATGAAAAGCTACCCCTGTCCCATATATCGACGCCCCAGAAATACCTCCAATCACGGCTGCAGGAAGCCCTCACCAAGCCGGAATTCCTGCTCTCTTATCTCACTCATCAGATTTACCGTCACAGCCCAGGGCCCCGACCAACTTTCAGTATTTTAGGAATGTTGATGCGCTGCCTTTCAGACTGCTGGCACTAAAAATAGGCATTTACAGCAATCGTTGTGCGTTAGCAGTCCTTATCCATAGCATCATGTCATTTGGACTAACATAGCTCCACATGGTGAGGAGTTGATAACTATCGTGTAAAAATGAGAGAAAAAGATGTCATATTACTTTTAATCAATATCTGTAAAAACACACCAGTGATTTTCTTGCTCGCAGAATAATTTTTATTTGTTTTATTTTACAAAGAGGTCGCCACTGAAGCTTTCAGATAATTAATCTATATTCAAATACAAACAATCTGTGGATAATGTGTTCATACAGTAAGATAAATGTTTGATAAGGGAGTTCAGAAGTGAACAACAAATTTCAGGCAACAGAACGTGTGACAGAAAAAAATATATTTGTTGAGTCCAAACTGGGATAGAAACACATCTAGTATCAGGATGGAAATGGCAACGATTAAAATGTGCAATAAAACCCAACATAGGCAGTCTGACTTTCTTTCTTTTCTTTTTTTTTTTCCTTTTTTTTTGGCCTTTGGTGTCAATGCAAGGAACACTTATTGACAACACAGCTATTTGTGTAGAGTGATGTCGTCACTGACTCATGGTAGCTGTTGACAAAGAGTCCCCTGATGACACCAACTTGATGGCATGGCCTGTGATTAAGATGTAGGCTGGAATGAGTGGGGCAGGGGCTGGTTCACATATGGACTGATGTTGTTTGGAATGATGGCCGGGGTGGGTCACTTTTTAAGTTATTCTAGGAGCAGGCTGTGATGACTATTTATCCCAGGAGAATTTGAAGAACACCCTCTTAAGGGCAGCACTGGTTTTCTTAGTGTGACACTGTTGTCATTGTTAGCAAGATAATGGGATGCTATGAGAAAGTACTAGATATGGCAGGAAAGCCATCTGCTTGGCATTCGATATCAGTCAGGTGGCACTGGGTGCGGTACTGTGTTCTGTATAATCATATGGTTTTCAGCAGGCTTCCTCTGGGCCTCTTGTTGCTTTTGTCAGGAAAGGGCAGGTGCAAAGTTACAAAGGCAAACACTGCTCTCTAGTGGGGATTCAGTATATAAACATAAAAACAAGGAGGGGGCATTTAAGGGCTTTCGCAGGCACATAATACAATCATTACAGAGAGAACAAATGAAGTAATATAGCACTTTTTGTGAAAATCTACAGATGCATTATCCATAAGTTAATATTACATCAAATAATATCTGTGTAGTGTCCAACTAGAAAAACTGAAATCTTACAAAGGGATAAAAGAGTTGAAAAAGCCTCTAAGTGTTCTATCTGGATCATATCTCATGTATCCCCAATGGAGGGAATTGTAATACTGATTGCTGCAATCTACAGCATTAAACAGTTGAGTATAATACCACATTTGGTAATTTTAAAAGCCATTAAAATTGAATCTGGAGAAGTTTAACTGCCATAGTATTAAAGTTTAAAGATATGACACTTGAAGCTAAAAGTGATTCATATTCTGCTATGATAGCTTTGGCAGATCTGCTGAGGCAGGGTCTGGGTGTAGCACATTTATGGACCAGCGTCATCAGGATGACTTAAATGTTTTCAGACCGTCTCAGCTACTGTAGATCAGTAGATGTACCTTTACATGTTCTGTTTAGTTCAACTTTGTTTTAGAGGATGTGGCAGGAACATCCTTTCCCCTCAGTCATCTGTCTTGACAGCCTAGTTAGGAAATCTCCACAAAGTGAATAAATCTCAGTAGATTTCCTCTCCTCCCTTGAAGAAAAGTGAACAGGGCAGGGAGTTACAAGCAACCGGTTGTGAGAAATCAAACCTCAAAATTTGTATGTTGCTGTGTACCGTATTTAGATTGGGCGACGAGGGTGGAGGGGAGAAGGTTATACCATTTTCCTGGCTGTCGCTCAAAAAAATAAAAAAAGCTCCTGAAGTCTGAGCCCCTGTCAGCCAGGTAACCCAAAACCTGGAGTGGGGAGTCAGCGTGGGATATGGGGAGAGGAACAATGTGGCTCTTTGTGTGAGGCGGGCAGAGAAAACAAACCGTTTCCCCTGGAAAGAGATCATATTCAGGCTCCATCTGAGAAGACCACACAAGGCTGATCTAAGCCCTGTCTGCTGTGGATAGCAGGAGCGGAGGAGGAGGAGGAGCACACACACACAAACACACTTTAGGTCAATGTCAAACAGGGAAAAGATGTGAGATGCTCCATATATAAGGTTGCTGACCACAACATAACAGTCACCAGAAATACTATTTGGTCCAAGACAAAATGTGTGGCTGTGTTGTGTTCTTCCCCATCTCTGTTTTATGAAACCAGGCCATCTGGACTGCTTCCTGATTTGGCACCCTGCTGGTCCACAGGCAGAGCAACACTCTGGTGGGCTGACAGGCTGAGGGACTCACTGGAGGGTGTTAGCACTGGTGTTGTCCACAAGAGGGCGTGGCATTGAATCTGGCACGGCCATACAGTGATAAACAGGGAGTCTGTTCATTAGGTGGAGAGAGAGGAGAGCAAGAAGGTCAGAAAAAGTGGTGAGATGTTTAAGTTTCATTGACAGATTATCAGTGATTTGCATATCTAGCGTATCTTGTATCAATCCTGCCTTCACTGGACACTCACTCCTTGATCCACCCATCATACATAAACACTGAGAATGAGCCTTTTAGTGATGTCAACACTCTGATAACTGTCGCACAGGGCACAGTCAAACTAAGAACATCTGGCCTCTTTCTCTCACACACTAACACAGACTTTTATTTGAACACACACTCACATGTAAGGGCCAAACCAGGGTTCTGTACTCCCTCTGTCCCATTGCGTTTTAGTTTCAAACGCTCAGCGAATACCCATGTGGTAGGATCGGATTACACGAGGCTATAAAATATCCCAAATAAAGGCAGGGAAAACTGAGACGAGAAAAAAATAAGAGCTGTTTCCTGAGGTGAAATCCTCTAGTTGGCTGCAGATTCTGTCAGAGTGAGAGATTGTTTTAGAAACTTTTAGCACTGGAGACAATGGAACAGGACAGCAATGTTGGGCTCAGAAGTGGCAAGCTAAAGTCATTCACATACAGCAGCCAGCTCCCATTACACACAACGCAGGGCCATAAATCCGTCTGCACGACACAAGCAGCACGCTGTGATTTCATATGTATTGGTTACTAAGGGGACGCATGAAACCACAACAAATGACAAAGAGTTAAGTGGGAACTCATTTAGTGAAAGGGGATCGTGTAACTTGGACACAAAACATCTGTGGTAGTAGATAAAGGTTCATGTTGTGCCTTCTCTGTCTTCATTTAAAACATAATTATTAAGCCGACCCTTGGCCTTTGGAAAGGGTAATGGAGAGAAAAGTAAGCCAGGTGAAACCAGAACCATCTCTTTAATATCAGCAAATTCATCTCTGGGCATACAGTAAAATGGTAATGTGATCTCACTATGGCTAGATACCAGAGGGTGAGGACATCGGGTGGTGTTACGGCCATTTGGACAACCAATCAGACAAGTGAAATCAATAGGGCCTTTGATTGGTCCAAAGGATTTTCTACTGCACTCTAACATCAACATCTGGTTGGCAGTGGATAGCAGCGGTGAGTGAAATAAAGGAAACGGATTGAAAGGAGAGAGTTTTAAACTTATACACAGGAGTGGGACAGGCCATATGCAGAAAAAGGTGTCATTATGACGTGTAATGGTAACGCTCTCATTGAGCCCAGTGCTCTATCACAGCAGGATGGTTAACGCTCATATCCCAGTGCCTTATAGTCTGCCTGACAACCTCTTCTGTCTCTGTAGTGACCTCAGAAACAATGTCCATCATCTCACTATCCACACTTGATCACCTTGCCTCGATTTGTTCTTTCTGCCTTAATGTCAGGTTGGAATATCATCTGACCTCAAGGTCATGGTTTGAATTCAACTGCAGTCAATGAATCTCTCACCTCCTCCTTTGTTACAAACATTTTTTTTATCAGTTTACAGAAATGTGTGAATCCCTCATAAATTAACGCTCACATATCCCTGAAAAACTGAGTCTTCTAAGCAGGCTGCCATGCAAACAAAGCATCGTGACTGTCAGGCTGTGGTGGAGTGATCACCTTTCAAAGTGACTCTCGCTGCCTGTGCCCTCCACCTCCTTCCCCTGTTGTAACCTTAGAGCCCCAAGGAGTGCCAGGTTACTGGGATTCTCTCTCTTTGGCGCCATGCTGTTTAGTGACCGTGGGCATACTGTAAGACCTGTGATTAAGCTTGCCCTGTGTGTGTAAATGTGTGTATGCACACATTTTCCAATCCCTTGTCAAATGGCTTTTATAAATAATTGCTGGTTTTTAATGTAACCAAAATAGAACACCACACAGAACAATACAATGGGAATTGTAAAGTGAATGCAGTTAAGAAACAACTTTTTCAATCTACCTTGCAATCTTCTCAAATTTCTAAAACATATGACTTGTCTCTTGTAGAAAATAAGCTAAAGTGTTGAAAATTGTATAAATGTAGGGAACTGAAAATCAGCACATTTTAACCATAATCTGATTAATTGGCATCTAAAATACAACTAATAGCAGAAATCAGGTAAAATTATTTCCAATTTTCCAAGTAAAACATTTTTGATCACTTATTAGCTATGCTAAGGCAACAGCTAATTCTTCGTATTCAAGTTTTGATAACATTACTAGCTATCTGAAGTTTCTCTAGATGTTAAATCTAGTAACTAGTTTCCAAACATGTTATCAAGAAACTTGAGCCTCTTCCATCATACCCTATAAACCCTTCAAATTGTAGCTAACTATTAGCTCGATGCTGACATTAGCTGTTGTCTAATATGCAGTTTTATTTTGAAATATGACTGTATTTCCCTCTGGATCTTCACTGTTAACTATCTATACCATTCTATTTCGGAATAGAGCCTCTCACCTTTGTCCTCTACTTATTCTGATCACGGATTCGTAGGCATCGTCTCTTCAGGGCTGGCTCCATGTCTCCAGCACTAAGAATATTGGCAGGGCTCCGCAGGCTACCCTTGTCCCTGAGCTTGGGCAAGAGAAGCGGGGTGGAAGTCCCACCCATTTTTGGCGCAGTGGGCAGGGCATAGGCATGGTCCTCATCAGGAACATGGGGGTCTTCTCCTACCTCCCCAACTATTGCAAAGGGCTCCTCTGGCTGACTAGCTGCACCCTCAACCCGCACAACAGAACATTTATTCTCTTTGATAGCCTCAAGCTCACTGACAGCAGGGTCAGAGGCTGGTGCTGGCACTCTCTGGGTTAAGGATGAGTCCGGACTTTGGGGCGTTGACAGAGACATCCCATTTGGCCCATGTTCCTGAGAAATCAGGGCAGAGGATGGGGGATCCATTGAATGACTGCTCCCATCAGGGCTGGTTGGCGTGCTTGAAGGTAGAGAGTTGGGGTTCTGTTGTTGGGAGAAGGTATCATGTAATGGGGACTGTGATTGAGGAGGGGTTAGTCTGGGATTATTATGGAGACCTGATCTGGTACCCTGCCCTGCTGCAGATTCCCCAAGCCCTGATACACCAACCACTCCATTGGCACTTGTCCCCAGTTTCACTTGGGTCCTTTGAAGAACCCTTTGGATGACTTGTCGTTCTGACTGTGGCTGCTTATAGTCTGTCAGTCCCTCCAGCTCTGGGGTTGAGCAAGGGGATCCATTGTACTGTGCTCTGGGGGAGGATGAACCACTGTGGGACATGGATGTTGGGGATGGGAATGGGCGTTCTGATTTAACGCAGACAGAGTCTCTTATGCTGGAGTCACTTGGTGAGGTTCCATCAAGTTTATTAGCTATCAACCTGCTGTTTCCTTCAGGAATTTCTGGTGTTTGTGGCCTTGTAGACCTGGCTCTACCCCACTCTGCCCCCTCTGGCACAGGCTGGATTACACTTGGCGTTTCTATGGTTGCCTTTGAAGGGACTGGAATGGGAATAGGAATGGGTATAGGGACAGGTAGAGGGACAATAATGGGGTAAGGCACTAAGACAGTGGGTTGGGGGAGAAGAGGACTAAAGGAGGGAATGCCAAAGTTCATTATAGGAGGTACTGGGACAGGACCTCTTGGCATCATGTTTAAGGGTGGGGAGTGCAAACCAGGGAAATAGGCTCCTGGGAAAGGATGCATCATTCCAGGGGGATTCATGGTGGAGGAGGTGGGTGGCTGCAAGTGAGGGGAATGAGGAGGTCTATGGATAGGACTTGAAGAGGGACCTGGGTTTCTGGGAGGGTTTGCAAGGGGGCTTTTCAGACTCTGAGCATGAAGAGGAGGTCTGATGAAAGGCATAGGAATTTGAGGCACTGGCTGATGTTCCAGAAGGGCACGGGAAGGTGGTGGAGGATGAAGGGAACCAGGATGGGGTGAGACTTCAACAGAAGGGGGTTGTGGAGGAGGCTGGATGGTCCTCTCCAGTGTCCTCAGCCCAGAGACTGTAACCTTGGGATTACAAGAGGAAACATCTGAAGGGGAGACAGAGGTGGATTCTGCTGATCCATGGATTGGTGCAGGCACCTTTGGAGAAAGGTTTCTACGACAAGTTTCTCCTGCACTGTTGTTCCAAGAATCAGGGGTGAGTAGCTTCTGACCTCCCAAATTGCTCTCTGCCCTCCCTTCCTGGCTGGATCTACTCGGGCTGGAGCTGGTGAGAGCTGCTCGAGCCTCTCTGTAGAAAACATCCATCTTGTACTGATTCAGACACTTGGTGCTGCAGAACTGGAGTCGTTCTTCCCCAGATCCAAAGTCCAGGTATTCTTTAGTGTGGCGGACATGCTTGCACCAATCACACACCTGTGGCACAGGGGAGAGAGACTGTGGAGGGTCAATGAAGGAATGGATCCTCACTAAAAGACCTTTGAATAAATTCAGTGATAGAAGTCTAAACACTCATTCTTATGTTTATGTACGTCTTTAAATCTTGTAATTTCATAGCATATTTAAAGAAAAAAACTAAACTAAAAATAAAATGCATTCACACTATCCTCTTACTCTGACATTGCTGTTTATCTTCAACACCAGTCTGGGCGAGTCCTCTGTATGGGGGTGCTGTGGGGATCTCTCACCATGGAGGTCTTCATCTCTGGCCTGACAAAGGTAAACAATGATGTGACATATTTGACATGAATCACTGTGAAGCAGTTTACCAGACCTCTTTTGATGGATTATTTTTTCTATGTATGGATGTAGCAGAACTTGCCTTTAGTAAAAAAAAAAAAGGCTTTACTGAAACCACTTAGTGGTCTCTAAGCAATATTTGAGATAAACTGTGCTTTAAAAGAGTTTAATATTAGTTGCTAGGCATCAGTATAAAACGCATTTTTAACACCATTCTTGGCACAAGAACAAAATAAAGGAATCACTGCATTGTGATTCTTGACTTTAATTAAGAGGAACAATGCAGGTGTAGTATTGTCATATTTTTAATGGCCTTCCCAGTATTAATATAGGAAATTCCTTATGATTCATGTAAGCTGATCTGCTGTGGATCTGAGTGCTCCCCCATTTCTGTGACCCACTGAGTCGTGTTGAGTTACGAAACATGAGGCAGCTGAAGGTAAGGTATGCACTGAAAGTGGACACCTCGCCCCAGGCCTCCTGGCTTTCCTCTCAGACAAGCAGTGACAAGCCACCGGCAACGTTTTCCTCGCCACCTCCGAAAAACTAGAGGGCTTGTTGCATACAGGCTGCCCCCCTCTTTTTATGCCTGTTGTGGTGAGACTAAACCCTACCACAGTATAAACAACAGTGAGGGTGAAAGCTGATACAGCTGTTGTCACACCAAACATCCAAAGAGAGAATATCCATGTCGTAATGGAAGGTGAAAAATTGCGGCAATGTGCACCTGAGCGGTTCACCCAAGTTGCAGCTTTCCTGTTCTGCAGACCAAAGCCGCTTAATGGTAGGCCCCCTCTCCATTAACAGGAAACTGATACTAAGTGTTCTCTACAAACTTTGACCTCTCTCCCACCATTCCTTTACTGGATCCTCCATAATAACTTGAAGATGTCACCAATTCCTTTTCGAATTCTGGTAAAATAATCCATCATTTATGACCTCACAAGATCAGGAGTCTGATTTTGAAGGCCTGTTTACCTGAACCATGATGGCTGAGTTTGTTTTGTAAGGACACTAAACAGCTGGTGTGTATGAGTACATATGCATGTGTTAGGCAATCCCCTGAATTTAATAAATATGATGCAGATATCACAGTTTTAGAGAACTCACTAAATGATGGATACACTCTTTTATTACCACTGACCTTATTGCGTTTGAAGTAGGCCCGTCTGCAGGCTGCAAAGCATTTCTCACTGCAGAAGCTCTTCAGCTCTGAGCCCATACACAGAGAGTAGCGCTTTACCCCTTCTTTCTGGCACCAAACACACACTATCTGCACATTTTGTACATCTTCCACTGATGGAGAAAAAGAAAGAAAAGTCAAATATTGGACAAATAATCAATGCTTCAAAACAAAATTCGCTAAAACAAATCAGTATAAAACAGCTGTTACTGGGCTGTGTTTGGATCATGTACTTCTTCACTTCTATGAAAAGCTTAAGTAAAGTGACTTTTAGTGCAATAACTGATAACTATTTAATCTCACAAGTAACTTTGACTCCAAGGTGGCATAGTAAATAACCAAAAGGAAACAGAATGTTAAATATTTTTTATTGATTAAATGTTGCTACTCTTGCTGGGCTGCATCTAATGATATATAGAATCATATAATTTTGGATGTCTATTGGTTTTTATTCCAAATAATTGTATTTCAGTTTCTATTCCTTGCAGTTGTATCATCTAGTCTAGCACCCATCATATCAAGTGGTTTTGTACAACTTAGTATTGTATAGTATCAAAGTGTCATGTCATATTATACTGTATCCTATCCTGTAGAGCTGTTTCTTACCCTACCATATCATTTGTACAGTACAGTATTGTATTGTATGTAATGTATCGTATTATCTCGAACCCTATTGAACTGTATCATGTCCACTGTGTTGTTTTTAATATGCCTATTATATGTATCCTATTGTGTTGTTTCATATCGTATCGTATTGTATCACATCTTATCGCATCACATCTTATCGCATAACATCATATCGTATCTTACCATAATGTGCTTTATTGTATCAAGTGACATTGCTTGTATTGTATAATGTTATATCATATCTTATCGTGTCTATTGTGTTATGTCTGTCGTGTTATTTTGTACCATATCGTATGGCATCAACTCTTGTGGTGTGGTTCTGTATTGTGCTGGGTCATATTTCATCAGATCGTATTGTAATGTTTTGTATGGTATTTTACTGTGTTGTATCATATCATATCATATCATATCATATCATATGGTATTGTATCATATTATACTGTATTGTATCGTTCTGTATCGCAATGTATTATATCGTATTGTATTTGATCTGTATGGTACTGAATTGATTGTGTATCACAAATTATTATATCTATTGAACCCAATTTTATTCCATCATTATGTACTGCATCTTATCCTTTCATATCACACCATACTCTATCATATTGTGTCAAACTTTTAAATCATGAAAACAAAAATAAAGGGATGAAATGTGCTTCTAAAAATTTTCAGGAGTCATGAAGAAATGTACTCTGACTCCAGACATATGATGCTGTTATTGGACTATGTGTGAAATCCGAGAAAGCAATGCTGAAGCTAAAATCATATTTCTTAATACCTGCTGATGGTTTTATAAGGGGAACAATGACAGGGGCACTCTTGTGCTCCTTAGGGGTGGTCAGGGTTGAGCTTGTTGAGGAAGAGGATGGTGAGGAGGAAGGGACACTGAAGGACTCTCTTTCTGCACTCTTCATGGCAAGGACTGAGTGACCGACTTTTGTTTCTAGGCTTTTCTGTTTTGGCAATGAGTTTTCTGAAAAACACAAATACAACAATATGCAGATGAAACTGATTTTCATGTAATGCAAAAGCATAAATTGGCAGATATAATACCCATGTCCTATATGCCCTCTATTGAGGAAAAAGGGTGATGAGAAACAATGGATGTATCTGAATGAATGAAACTTGAGAAGATACAACTACAGTTTGTCTGGCAAATTTGAACAGTGACTTAGTGTCTGCACTGAAACCTGCAGAACCTGTTGGAGTAAATCCAAGAAGACTCTTCTCTTACAGTGAACTGTTTACACCTGCCCTCACCTTTTAACACAGACACATGCTGCCTCCTTTCTCTGTAGTTTCTGATCTCCTTGGCCTCAGAGTCCCGGAGATCTACCTTGTCGTAACCGTACCATCCTAACAACTCGTTCATGGTGCTTTCTGCAAACGTCTGCATGAGAAAAAGAGGAAAAGAAATCACTGATTAAACTTCCATGTAAAAGGATAGGGTATCTGAGCCACAGCTAGCCAGGAACTAGGAAATTGTGAGCATACATCTTAGGGTTGTTAGTGGAACTTTTTATCCTACGTTAAACATAATCAGACCTCCCTTCCCTGAATCAATGTGAGGGATTCTTTCTCAGCCCAGGCCCACTTTGGAAATGAATACGGGCACAGTGGAGTACAGTATGACGTTTTTTCCATGATGTGTTCAAGTTGTTTACTCTTGCTAAATCTGAGACGGAAAGGTTTAAAACCTAACACCAGTGTGAAATCTATGAATCATCCTTTGTTTATCTCCCTTAATTGAAAAAAAGAGGCAGAAAAGAAAACTGTTCTCCACAGATGGGATGTGTGGTCTCTCTTTTTTTTATCATGACCAGATGAAAAAAAAAACAACACAAAGGTCTCTCTCTTTATCCACCCACCTCTCTCTGTGGCTTTGGGAGGACTGGATTGGAGGAGAAATCTGATCCGGGACGGGCAGAAATCAGAGCGGGACACCCAACACCACAGTGAGGTCCCACGGTTCTCGGAAGTGCCCCACTCCTCTTCTCTGTCCAATGTCCACCACTCTCCCTCTCTCTCTTTGCCCAGCTCCCCTGTCCCTCCCCTTGTCTCTCTTCCTCCCCTCCGCCTCCCATCTTCACCATCCTCCCCTCCACCTTCTAGCCATGACACCCGACACAGCTCTGCCTCTCAGGTTTCACCCTTTTCCAGCACAGCCTGGCCTGCTGTGGTGGTGTTGTAGTGCTGTAGTACTGACTGCACATTCTTTCCCCTGCTTTCCTCACTCCGACCTCTGCTCTGCACTTGGGCCTCAAAAAGAAATGGATCTCTCCCTTGCTTGCTCACTTTATGCTGTGTGTGTGTGTCTGGGAGAGTGTGTGGGTGAGTGCAAGCTGTGGTATCATATCCAGCTAAATATGCCTAACGATGATTAAAGTGAGGTATCCGGTGTCTGGTGCTGCGCTCGGGTCTGACGTGGAGGGAGTAGGTCCGAATGTGGTGTTGAAACAGATGTATTACAGAGACAACACAAGGCTGGACCTCAGCTTAGCTGGAAATCAGTTTTCCTGTCTTCCTGTCTGTCTTTAAATTTCACTTTGCTCTGCCTTTTCAAAACTTTTTACTTATTTTAAAGGAGCTCATCTCTACAAGGCCTTGAATTTGGAGTCCAGTGATACTGAGTATCTGTGTGATACCAGTGCAGTACCGCGGTAAACATTTTATTGTTGGAAAAACACTGATAGCAGTTATTTTGCTAGCTTTAGCAAACATTGCTCAATCATAGCTAAATTCATAGCTAGATAGCACTGCTATCTTAGCACTGTTCTGTTAGGGGTGGCCAATCAAATATGGCATTGAGGATTGACTGATAAGCACTTTGACACCTATTTAGGCACTAGCAGAGGCCGATATAGACATAGGTACCGATACTGTTAAACTATACTGATACTCCTATCGGTACCAATATTGACTATGGAACTGGAAACTTCACAACTCTTGTTTCACGTCTGATCTAAATGTTTATCGTGATGTTCAGCAGGAAGACTACACATTAATTGCAACTCGTCTGCCTGAATGCCCTCCAGTATCACTTTCTGTTTTCTCGTTAGCAAAAAAACGTTTTTTCAACCCACCCCTCAACTTCCCACAATGTTGTTTTTGTTTCTTTCTGGCAGTTAAGACAAACATCTGCTTTGTGAGAGTGACAAGCCATATCCCAAACCACAGAGAGAGTTGCAGCCAAAGGCAACAAACCGGGCCGACCCTGAGATTCAGCCCAGGCAGGGCTCACATCAAGCGGGGATAGCGTTTCACATGTTTTGATTAAAATTAGTTAAGTTGTAACACAACACCTCCCCTGGATATCAAGCGCTACAATCCAAACCACTTACACAAAAAGTGCACATTTCCTCTCTCACGAAAATCTAGAATCCCCCCATCATCCCCCAAGAAACAGCACGTCTCTTTAGATTTCTGAGATCCTGCTTGAGGGAGCTTCGGGTATCCCTTACCGCCGCGGTCGACACTCTCAAATACCCAGTGTCCAAACCCAAACATAGTAGACAATCCAGGGATAAGTTTCCATGCAGTAATAGACTCATTACAGTGGGAGGAAATCACATTTGTTACTGTGTTTGAACTTATTGCCTGTGCGCTGTTATTTTAAAGCTGCTGATGGGAGATTTTTCAGTAAAAAGAAGCATAAGTGTATATTATTTTCGAACAGGAAGTTTACTTTGCAGATGATCTTTTGCATTATTCAAATGAAAGGAATGAGAAACTTCTCTTGGGAGATATAAATACTCTTTCTCGCGTGAAGGGCATCAGAGCAAGCCTCTGTGGTGAAGCAAGTGTGCGACAGCGGTGAAGAAGTGACGCACATCTGGATCTCCGCTGGACATTAGCGTCCGGCCACAGCTGGCCTGACATAGCGTCACTGGCAAGCTTAGACTTATCGAGTCTTCTGCATTGAAAATAACGAACATATGCGCCTGTGAATCTCGAATCTGCGAGACATTTTCAGGGAAGTTAAAAGAATATTAGAAACTGTTTTATGTTGTCTTCTACAGGTGCCAAGTTTTGAAGCTCCGGTGATTTCGCATTACACAACGTGTGTTTTGAAGTCTCTTTTCTTTAATTAAAGAAACAAGAGATTCATTCATTGAAAACAAAAACAGTGCGTGTCTGATTATTCCCAGCACTCGTTTGTGCGCAGTTCCCTTTGGTTCGTCTGAGTGGGCAGACTTTTCGTGCGTACTTCACTTAGGGACTACTTTTAAAGTACAACCATTAAACTCACCTTCATCTCCTGGTTGATCTCCCTCTTTACAGGGTGCGCAGGTTTCCTGCTGCGTTTATTTTCTGGAGGTCTTCCTTTCTCCATCTCTGGCATAATCCTGGTCTGGCTGGATCCGATCCGGATCAAAGTTGGCTGTCAGCAGGATAATTTTTCAGCAAAGCTTCTCTGAGTGAAAGCTGTCACTCCCGGTGACAGCGGCTGTCATTCCTGGACGTCTGAGTCCCTCATCTGGGGCTTTACACCATGAGAGTCCACTGAACATGCGTGCGCTCCGGGCTGGAGTCTCCGCCGCCGAACGAGCCCCACTCTCTCTCCGTAACATTGTCAGAGACCTGCCGTTAACAGAGGGACGCTTCCGGTTACGTATTTCAAAGTAAAGTCTTGGTCAACGCATACAGTCAAATGTTACAAGAATTTAAATGACCAAAGCTAACTATCCGCAACTTCAAGGTAATATTTAGATGTTGGTCTGAATGAAATTTTGATCTAGGATCCCAAGAGTCTATAAAATAGTGCTTAAGATGTCTAAACTTTCAAAATAAAAACGGTATGTTTATGTTAATGTAGAAACGGTGAAAGCACCAGTTAAATGTGCCATTTCAGGCTAAAGCAGAGCAGTATTAGACAAATATTTTCAATCATAACTTTGATACATTTGCAATATAATCTGAAATAATGTAAACAGCTGTACATGAATTAAGTGATCATGATTTTTAAAAGTATAATACACAGTGGGAAAAATTGCTCTTTTTCAATCTGTGGAGAATAAACACTCCAACAGTGAGTGGAAAAATTAATATAATTGAAATATGGAATCTTTTCCAGATAAACAGCCAACGTTTTACTTGTGCACCTTTAGTATCAGAAGTATCCTTCTTACTTACACTTTCAGCTTCTATTGAGAAAGTAAGGTCACCTCGTTTCCTGTGCAATTTGTGCTCTTTAAGTCTAGCTTGAGTTGCCCTCTCCAGATTGGAAAGGGAGGGCCCACTCAGTGGATGTAACCCAACACTTGGCGCCCACCCCTCCCAAATCTCAACAGATACATTTCATAAGGAATGCAAAGACTGTGTTTTATCTAAGGGGACACAGTACAAACACTGTACAAATACTCTTGTCTTAAAATAAAGAGATGAAAAGAGCATGCTGAGTTAAATGATACCACAGCAGGGAGACCTTCTCAAATGGCATCTGTTTGATCACTGTTTATGTGTGTGTGTGTGGGAGGGGGGGTTACACTGAATAAACACCTGAAGCCTCCATATTCTGCTCTTTAACCATACCTTCCTTTGGGAAAGACCATCATTCCCGAGGGCTGGAGGTACTGCTACGCTGAAGAGAGGTGCGAGTGTCCGTGCATATGCACAAACAACAGCTTTCAACATAAACATTTGTCCCCTGGTTATTCTCAATGGTAAAGGCCAGTCGATTTATTACCAGATCATGTTTCCAGGCTGCTGATGAAAAGATGACAAGGATCAAGTTGCATTAAGGAAAACAAATGTGCTATACCAGACAAGTTAATAACTTGTTTTTAAATGCTGATTTTTGCTGTTTTCTTTTTATTCTAGACAAGAAATAATTTTGTTGGATCTTTGTTTGAAATAACCCCTCCTGCCTAAAACCAGCCTAAAAGTTCCAATGAGGTATATACAAGTCACAAATGTGTAATCAAAAGGTAGCCAAACTCCACTTGGATGGCTTTATTACATCCTCAAATTCATCCTCGCTGAACTTTCACTTGGTCACCAAAGCCCACAGAGACAGACAGGTAGACAAACAGGCGGGACAGCAGGGCTGTCTCAAGGTCTCTCTCCTCCACAGGACCTGTCTCCTGCTGCCCTTAGTCTGCTCTGGTTGGAGGAATCCAGGGACCATGCTCGTGTAAACAGAAACCTGATCCAGTGCACAGGGCTTGGGTTTCTCTCCTCCATACAGCCGCTGATGATACCCGATCCGGCACGGCTTTGGGAACAGGGCTTATCTGATGCCTCACAAAAGGCCCCTCACATCTGGTGCCTCTGCAGGGAGCGCTGTCCCTTTAGGTTCCTACGGGGGATGAAGGCGAGAATAAGAGCGTCTCACAAGTCCTACGAAATCCACTTACACAAACTGTTGAGGAAAAAAGACAGTATAAAGTTACAACCCAAAACATCTGGACTAAATCATAAAAATTGGCCCCTTTGTGTAGTTTTACTTGTATTATGGTCCATGGATATATGACTACAGTGAAAATAGCCTGTCAATTAGGAAGATGATTGAAAAGGTTGAAATCCAGTCATACCAGACGGATATACAGTGTGATGTCCTGAGGTTTACAGTGACATGTTTTTACCGTTAGGGGGCGATGTCTCCATATTGGCCTTCAGAGTTGTGCTGGTTGGTGATTCCAGCCCAGTGAAGTTCCTGCATCAAATTACATGCAAATAGAATCATGATAAGGGTGAGTCTTTCTTGCCCAATAATCAAATCAACTGAAATGTAGCCTTAAAATAAATGTAAATACACTTCACAAAATACACCATGTTAGTTTTGATGAGTTAAAAAAAAATCCTGAAAACTATATGGACTTCAGAACATTTTAACCAACAAAGTTAAGTCTGAAATCGACCTTGCAAAAAAAAAAAAAAAAAAAAAAAAAGTGTATGAGCGGAAATACTGAGCCAATAACATAAACGTTTAAACATTAAAGTGATGATATATAAACCACCCATGAAATTGGCCTTTTTCCTCATCATATTCTCCGATGGCAGCACAGAAAAATTATATTTAATCAGATAAAGTTATAAAATTGTTTTCTTTCATAAATCGATGCACAGTGCTTGTATCCTTACTGTGAGATAGTATGGGCCTAACCTTCTTGCTGAATAACCACGTGGAAATGTGGGGTTGCCAGATCACTCACCTCCAAGTAAAACTAAGGAAAAAATGTTTGGTGGTGAATCTAAGTTTGCTGGTTTTAGATACAGTTTTGATCATTTAACAGGCCTAAACCTTTTTTTTTTTTAATTGTAACGTTTTTCATGAAATATAAATTCTCCCCAAGCATTAAAGTTAGTGCAAATACCTTTAACTTGGTATAAAATACTGCCGAGTGGCATACATGCAGTCCATGTACCCCACCTCTCGCCCGAAGACAGTTTGGATAGACTCCAGCCATACGTGAAGCTGAATGAATGAATGCTTCTTCAGAAATTATGAAAATTGTGTGGGCATGACGCTCTGTATTGACTTCCTGTTTACATTGTTGATTGCTCGTGATTGGGCAGCGTTACAAATGTCTCCTAGCAACTGGTTTGTATATTCCGGAAGCCAACGATGGCTTCCTGTAATAAAAAACTAGAATTCAATTCTACTCACTAAATTTATGGGTATGAATAGCTGTCTTGAATTCGTTGTATTTGGTATATGAAGTTATAAAAAAATCGATGGAATTTTTTTAAACAGTTCATGCAAACCAGTGCTGTACACTTGGTGTCGCTGTTGCCACATTGAAATCTACAGCCCGACACAGACTGATCAACAAGTTGTCTTAACTTTCTGTTTATTAATTATTTCTCTGTCTTGTTGAACACGTTATTTTATCGTCAATACACCCTAAAGTCCTTACGATTTAACAAAAAATAAAGTGTAGTTATATTAGTAGTTCCATCAGTTTTACCTTAACATAATGAATCAAACAGCCAACAATAACTGTGGCTATGGCAACGTAACGGTTCGAACCTGTAGCTGTAAACTGGTTCAGTTCTTTGGCTCACCATGCTGCTCAAAGTGGATTAAACCCAATTAAGAGCAACGGACATTTAAACATATGGGAAATGTTAAAGTTGGGCCATGAAGGAGCAAGCGTTTCCATCTTAATCCCTATATTTGATTTTAAATTACATCTTTTAAACACGAAAGTGTGACTTTGTTTCCACAAGTGATGAATCCGTGGAGTAGGCCTACATTACACTACTTAAAAGTATAACTTTTTTTCCCTCCACCATGTCCGGGACTCAGCCAGGACCCTATATGTTACGTCACAGATCTGCAGCTGGTATAAAAAGCTGCGTGTGATGCAGCGTCCACATTGGAAAGAAGCAGAGAGTCTGTGAGCAGCCTCCTCCATTTGGCCAAATTATTACGAGTACCGACGAAAAAAAATGTCTAAAATGACGATCGTTCAGATTGGAGTGCTTTTGTTCGTTATATGTCTAACACAAGAGGTAAGATAGATGTCTTTCAATTATGCAGAAGTTTTATTATTCAGCATTGATATTACTTTGAGTGATGTGGGAGTGATGTTTCCTTTTTGTTACTGATGGGAATTAAAACCCGGTCTATAGGTGAATTACTGGTCGAGAATGAATGTTTATTAATGGGCGTAATAAGCGAGTGATGTGATGTTCATGCCTGTGTGGACTAGACCTGACGCTCTCCGGGAAATTTAACATTAGTTCTAGTCTATCGAATTGTACGAAAAAAGTGTAATTAAACTTTCTTTTCCCTAGTCATAAATATGCTTTGCACGTGTATTTTTCCTCTAGTTAAGTGTACACTCAAGTGAATTAATGATTCAGGCGCAGTGTATTGTGTACCTGTGCATAGGTGGGGAGAAAATCTAAAGTTACGTTTTGGTGCGGTGTGCCAAACGAAACTTGACACGCAGGCGCAGAAACTATTTTCTCCTATCACCCTCAACAACCTATAGTGTTAGAAGAAAAACTGATCATTCTCTGATGATCTTGGATGATTCTTTGCTGTTGATTAACAGCTTGGTAGCATTTTCAGTGTGTGTGGAACGGTTAACCTATTTTTATGCAAGTTTGCTTCATCTTGTTAGACAACCTTAAATCATACAAAGTCAAACTTGTTGGTTGATTTGAATAGTATTTAAATGATTTGGTTTTTATCACCTCAGTCTTCCACTCATATGACCTCTAGATTTACTTCCAGATAACAAGCTTTGTAATAATAGGAAATTTTTGTTGTTTTTAACCCTTCTCATCCCTCCTCTTCCCCCCTTTTAACAGGTGGTGTCCAATAACAGCACAGACCCCACAGCAGGAGGAAACTCCACCTCCAACCCCAACGCCACTACCATGGCAACAGGCACCCTCAGCAGTTCAACCAACTCCACCTCCCCTACCGGTGCTGGTGTCTCGCTGCAAGCATCCGGCACCTTCTCCTTCCTGATTCCTGTCATCATGGCTGCCACTCTTATGCAGCGCTACTGTTGAAGCCCGGACCCAAGAGCCCCTCTTCTTCGCCTCCCATCCAATCATCCCACATGGTCCAACCTCGTTCCTCCACTCTTCACTGCACAGAGTCCACAAGACTAACAAGGATGGACTCCACAACCCTCTATGTCCTCCTTAAGTAATGATTAAAAGCTATAATTCAAGACATTTCTCTCAGTAAAAGGGTTTCAATCTTCAGCTGGAGATCATCACCAAACCCCTTCAACCCATTCATGGAATCAAAAGGAGTGTTGGTGCACCCAGCTTCCCTTTTCGCCTGCGTTTCCATAGTCATGCCATCACATTTTGGAGATGCTCAGGGCTTTGATTGTCATGTCACATGTCTTGATTGAAATGTGGACCACTTGAGTGTACAGCAGTTCTTTTTGTGGCTTCAAATCCAACTTGCATTTCATATGAAAAAGAGTACTTGTCTGTTAAGTGAAGTTTGGCACATATAAATAACACAAAGCCAGATTACATTTTTAGTTGGGGTTTTTTCATAATTTGGCTCTGGGGTCTTTTTATTAGAAATGTCAAAGAGATTTATGTAGCAAAAATGAGTTGCCGCAGGACTTTGGTGTAAGTTTTGCCTTGTGATTTTTAAAGAGTCAGGGTCTTTTACAATGAGGGTTTGATTGACACCTTTCCCCCTTCATCCATGGGTAACACCCAGGAAATGACTGTATGTGTAATCATATGGGAAGGGTTGTTGTTAGATTTATATTTCCCCCCTTATAGTTTATATTTTGTATAAATGGAAATGTACTGTTTATTAGTTTGGATATAAGATAACGGAAGAAATGTACAATAAATTATGAAAACTGAATGCTGTAATTGTTTCTTTGATCTCCATTATGTCTTACTTTAGCTGAAGTTATGGTCTTTCTGACAAAGCAAACAATATTTTACATTGTTCTTGCATTACATTGTTCTTGTATCAAGTCTAGATCCATAAAATGATCCTGATGGAGTTCGTTCAAAGGGTGTGGTAATGTGTTCATCATAGCTGTGCTGCCAGGCAGTCTAGACAGGCAACTGCTGCACTAAAGGCCAGAGATGGGCTCAGCATTCCCTGATGTCCCCACTGATCTCCTCTGGATTAGCGCCAGAGCAGCATTGACTGGAAACAGGACCAGTCTTTATGGTATTATACTGATGTACAAAATCTAAACAAGACACTGTACAACACTTAGATTGCTCTGACTCTACAAGCCTCTCGAACAAAACTGTTATATGTGTCATGAGCTTCGACTTTTGTTATTATCTTTGGTTTCTGGAGGAATAAATGCATGTTTGAAGAGGCTTTAGGGAACCGTTTGTCATATTTGATTTGCTATTCAAACAAGTCTGACTGTATCCGTGTCTCAGCACTGTCTGGTTCTGTCCAACAGCCGCAGACCATATAGATACACACTAAAGACAAAACAATTTCTTGAAAACATACAAAAAGAAAGAAGAGTTAACCTTTAAACTGGAATTAAATACATTTGGAAAAAGCTTTGTGCTATGATTTTTGAATATGAAGGTCTAACGTGAATGAAAAAGGCCAGAAGTGACTTTATTTTATTACTTAAAGTAGCTGTTTTTGTACTTTTTTAAACGTTTTTCTACCACTGATTTGGAAAGAAGTCAAATATAAGCTGTGAAATAGATTAGCAGGTTCCAAAACTGCTTCAGTATGTGTTTAGGATAAAAACAGTGGTGTCAGAGTGAGTAGCGTGCAGTTCGGAAATGCCTCAGCATCAGTAAAGCCAGCCTCATGACTCATTAGTCCGGCCTATTGTCTCCCAATCCTCTCTGCACTATTAACCTCTCCCTGCACGGCACCATCTCCCCTCTCTCTCACCTCCCCTTTTACATCCCTCTTTGCTTTAACTGTGTTCAACCAGGCTGGTCTGGAGAAACTGTGTAGATGTTTAGACACTATTGAATTTACGGAGCGGTGAGAGAATGGGTTATATCATCTTTATGAAGTAACAAGTCACAGTCGAGCTGGTTTCAGTCACGTACTGCTGACAAGCAGAGTAAGAAAACAAACAGGAGAAACACAAATACCTCTTGCATCAACTTCAAACATCTTAAAATCACTAAAACTCAGTTTCAGTGTGATTTAATGACAATTCATCAGCAGAAAATCAGCCTCTTTATCAAGCACTTATAGTTTCAAATAGTCAAAGGACTGTCCCTGAGTAACAAATCTAAAATATCAGCTGTTTCTGAAAGAGGTCTGTTTAACTTAAATGAAAAAGAAAGGCTAATCTTTGCTTTATGGCACAAGTTCCAAAAATAGTATGGGTCATAAAAACCTCTCTTTGTTATTTAATAGATAGACAAATGCAAAGGCATAGCACTGCAATTGTAAGAGCTAAACAGGCAACCTGACATCAAGAGGCTTAAGAGAGCAGGTGGCTCCATGCATACATCAGTCTTTAACAGAAGGAAAAGCTCCTTTTTCAGCCTTTTGTGTTCAAAACATAAATGTCAAACACAAAAGCAATTTACAGCATATATTTACTTTCGCTTAATCCACAAATAGATGGATAGTGTATGTTTGAGCTGATTTTTTTTTTTTAAGTTTACCATTAGAGTAGTAACTATCAGGTGTCTATAGCTGATGGGTCATATACCACAAAAAGAAAAAAGAAAAAAAAAGAACTCTCCTGCAACAAAATGAAAACTGAAATCTAAGCACACTGTATGGGTAATAGGTATTTAATGAGACATTTAAGTAAACAACAAACTACTACCAGCCCCTGGATCACACCTTGCTGTGTTTGACTACAGTTTGCATAGGCAGTTTTGATCAGTGAGTCTGTTGAAACTAACACAAAGTTTCTCACCTTGAAATTAATGTGAATTCCTGTGAATCTGAAATTGTGTGGCAGCTCACAGTGGTAATGACTTACGCAAACCAAGCATCAACCTCCGGTCTGAAAATATGGGACAATGCAGAAGTGCTAAAGTCTGCAGTTTGTTGAGTGTCTGTTGAGGCTGGCTCCTTAAGTACCAGAAGTCACATACAAACCAAGTCAAATAAGCCGAAATAAGCATATTTACAGCCTGGTACAAAGAATGTCTCCCGTCTGAATCGCTAATTTCACTAATAGCATGCACTGTGCGGGGAGGGGGAATTTTTTTCTAATTGCAGTTTAGACAATATTAAGATTGCAAGTTCGTCCAATCAAAGGCACAGCTCAGCTTATGTGACTGCCGATGCATTTGTCTGTTACTGTGGAGACTCAAAGCCCGCCTCATTTCCAATATGGCCACGTTAGCCGTTTTGCTTCAAAAGTCTGTTTCAGAAACAGATGGGTGACGTTGCAGAGGCTACGTCCATTAATTATACAGTCTATGATGCAAACCTATTTTTTTATGCACTAATAGCTGTTTGGATACTGTTTAAAATAGTGTTTGTATGTTTTTTAATATAGTTCTTCCAATTGTAATTTTTAGACATATATCTCTGTGAGTCTTTGAAGATTTAGGCTATAAAGGCCTAAGAATTGGATTTAAATGATAGTCATTCATGTGTGTGCACACATCCTTTACACCATCCTGGCATGATGAATTGCCCTAGTTCAACCACCTAAAGACTTTTTTTTTAAATACCTTTAAAAAAGCCAGAGATGCAGTTTCCATTTGCTTCTGATGCACCACTTCCTGTGTGCCAAGTTATTTTCTGGAGAGATCCATTAGACACTGGCTGACAGCAACAACTGCAACTCTGTCAGTTTCAGTTATGTAAGTGCATCACTTTTTATTTTACATAAATCTGCAAAAATTGTAAAAAATAAAAAAATCAGATGTTCTCAAAGTAAGAAGTGGAATTTTAATGGATTTTTAATGCTAGATTTTGAGCTTTAAGAAATCAGCCCATTTAGTTTATGTAATGTTTCTGTGAGTTTAACCATTCTTCCATATATGACATACAGTTAACTCAACATCCATACTGTTCGCCATACTGTCTCCATTACGCCGACTGACATACAGTCACCTCTCCTCTCCTCTGATGTGAGGTGTGACACCCAGTAGACCTTTAATCATTGATCGGCTTTATGAATTATTCAGGCATCCACCAGTGTTGCAGGGACAATGTCTCACACACACACACACACACACACACACACACACACACACACACACACACACACACACACACACACACACACACACACACACACACACACACACACACACAATACTGTACTCCCAGCCCACATGAACACCCTTTTCTTGAGGGCCTCTTGTTGTCCTGTGACAAAGCGTGGTGCGTGATCACATGATCATAATTTAAACATGATGTTGTGATATTGGAGACATGTTTGTTTGTATGTTAGTCCTAAAGTGTTCATTTTTATATTTTTGTGTTGCAATACAGTGAGCAATTTTAGAAATAACAAAAATGTCTCTGTCATCACTGGCTAAGTCACCCTGAATTGTGTCAAGTTTCAGGACTGAGTGGGGACTTGACTTACTGCAGGGTTGCTTAGGAACAGCAAAGTCGCTTTTTGGGATAATAAAGTCAATATGTTAGACAGTTTTATGTTTAGGCTTTCTAGAAACGTTTCTTCCACTGCAGATTTCAAACATTTTGCTTTTTATGTTACTACTATAGCTGTATCAGAGTTAAGGCTTGTTTTCATTCAGTTTGTTACAAGCTCATAAAGTATTTATTTCACACCTCAAACAAATGTGAGACATAGTGTCACACCTGTCCACCTACCTATGCTTGTTAGCTAGTGCCCAAAATCATCTCTGTCCTGGTAGGCTGTTTCATCGATCGAAAATGACTGAAGTAAAAATGCTTGAGGGATCTGCCTTCGCAAATGGTCACTGAACCTTACAGCAGCTGCTCACACACTGTTCTCACAGTACACTCTGTTCAGCTCTTGATTTTCCAGAGAAAAACAACCAGGCTCTTATTCACTTGGTACAGAGACAGAAAAGGACATCAGGTAGAAGCTGCTTCCAAACAACCTATTCTTAGAGAGGTATTAAGTTAAAGTAACTCCTGCTGTCCAGGAGACATGTTGTAATTCAAAGAACATACAGTAGTTAAATAAAGGCATACATTTCTCATTAGCCACCCTGTGTGAATGCCTTATACTAGTATTAAATTGGTCTTGGTATAGTTACCCAATATGCCTGCTGCTGGTTTGAAAATAGCTTTAAAATATTGAATCTGCTGAGTGTTAGCAGCTTATTTACAACTGTTAACATTAGCATTTAAAATTCCTGTGAGGACTTTCTAAGTGATCTTCAAAAAGTCTCTCTTTAGATATAATATGTCTGATCATAATCCACAATTTGAAATTAAATTATCTGTGCCAAAATAGGTTATTTCTAAACACTATTTCTTAGTATCAGTGGTTGGGTCATCTAAGACGGGATTGATAGGTAGAGGTCCTTGTGACAACACCACACCAGCCAATAAAGTTTAGCAGTGAGAGGAGAAATTTTGTGTTTTACTCTACTGAAAATGATTTCTTGGATTTATTTTGTAGTACTTGTGGAGACTGGAGCTGAACTGGCAAAAAGAAAAAGGATAGAAGAGCAAAGGAAAGCTAAACAGGACAGCACCAGTTAAAACTTGGGTTAGGCTGTTTGTAATAGTGTTCATTCCAACCCGCATGTGACAGTTATACTGCAGCAACTTGTTCAAATTTGAGAGTCCATCAATAAAATGAAGAGTAAGGTTACGTTAGCTCTGTTTGGTGAGGTTAGAGTTGGTCAATGAGCAATGGTCATAACCAGGATTCACTTATGTCACACATTACAGACACATCTGGGCTATGTGGAGCAGCAATAAATACAGCCTGGTACTGAACTAAAGTACAAACTGAGTTTATAAAGTAGATTTGTGGTCACTTTGCATCCAATAAAAAGCTGTCTTGACCAAAGAAAAGTAGTGTTTAAAAGATGATATGCTCTCCCTTCATTTGCTTAAAGAAACACACACCTTGATAAGAGTCATGTCCCCGCGACAGTGGGTACTATAATTCATGGGAAACGGAATCCTTATCTCGCAAAAACACTAGTTTTTCCAGATAATCCTCAGAGCCCCTTAAACCAATGCCTGGTTTCTTTAAACTAGCTAACATGTTTCTTTCTCTAGCCATTGTTGCTTTTAGCTATTTAATTATTACTTAGATTATTTAAAAAATTCTTAGTTGGCTAACACTACTGTTAGCTAGCTAACATCAAAGTTATTTAGCAAATATTACTCTAAGGTAGCTGTTAGCTAATATAACTTATCTAAGCTATAGAGTTCAATAGTCATGCTAGCAACTTAGTTAACATGGTTGTGTGCCAACCAAGGCCGTTTCAATAACTGTTACTGATGATAACAGTCTTTTGAGGAAAAAAAAGTTGATACTATGCAAAATTTAGCGCATTGTAAGACCATTTATATCCTTTAACTAACTGGTTTGTAGCAGGGGCGGTCATGGTTCTCTACTTGACTGGCTGCTGTTTACAACATATAGACAAAGAAGAAACAGCAGGAGTAAGAGAAGAAAGCATCTTGGTTGTCAGCTAATGTTGTCAGTTAGCCAGCTAGCTTTCACTGCAGCGTATTTGGTTGCTTTTTCACTATTCATTATAATAGGTGTTCTTATTCTTTCTTGTATGTTTTCCACTTCACAACTGTCTCTGCGGTTCCGAATTCTTGAAACATGTTGCAACCTTTACCAAAATTCAACAGTGCAAAATTATTGCAGCATTTCATCTTCCCACTATCAACCCATAGAAAGAAGCTGATGTTTGAAAATGGTAAGTATAGGCTGTATAAATATTCCCAAGAAAACATTTTATTTGCCTGGTTATGAAAAATATTTCTGGAATCACTTTTTTTTTTTCAAATTAAGAAATAATTCCAGTAACCTGGAGTAGATATTTACTAAGTCAACAAGACTGCTGGTATGGGGAAATGAAAAGAGAATAAGGACGAGATTTCCCTCAGGACTTCCCAGAAAAAAACCTGTTCTATCACTGAATCTACAAAATCCATTTTACCTTCAGGATATCCTCCACAAGCTGACAACCCCAATTTTTTTTTTTTTTTTTTTACGGAACACATAAAAGTAGAACTGTTAGACACAACTGATATTTGATTTGAGAAAGAGATATTAATATAACTTTAAAGAACTGGACAAATGATCAAACACTTTCACTTGAAACATCATGCTCATGGATTTGATACTTCCAGGAGGCTTTCTGCTATAAGCTGTTTCTGTAAAATCTACAGGTTCGTGGTCAAAAAACAAAAATCATTCAAATTACTGAAGAACAAAATTTGTTTGGATAAAAAAAGCTATTTTGAGCAAAGAAATGGACTTCTGAGAAAAAATGTTTACTCAAGGATAAGGACAATTTACAAGAATTTCCATGTTTGCAAACCCTCCCTCTCAGATTTGCAAGGTTTCCATGGAAGGGTTATGAACTTCAAAAAGAGAGTTCACTTCAGAAGTAAATGCATAACAATGGTTATGATTTTATTTCATAACATAAAAAGTGTTCTGTGGAAGTTGGAAACAATTGAAGCTTATTTATTCATTTTAAAAGTAGCAGTGTTTACTCATTACACCACTATAGAAACACTGTACGCCTGACCACTAATCAGTTATTTCATTTCATTTGAAAAGCTTTTTGTATAAATGCTCTGTGGTTGTCAGAATAGTACCAGTAATATTTGTGCGGTGATTAGATCATCCTGACCCCTTTTCTGTTTATCGCTCCTTAATGCAAATCCTCTGTTCCTGTCAACATTTGACTGTCGTAACCGGAAAAAGCTGTCCCTGCTCTGGTCTGAGGACATTTTCCTCATTTGTCAAGTCATTACTGCTAGTTATCACCAGGAGAAAGCTATTTACAGCTCATAAGATAACATAATTTTAATTTATTGCCACAAGGCATCTACTTGAATTGCTAAAAAAAAAAGTCATAACTGTAGTTATTCCCTGGCTTATGGCTGCAACTAGCTTTTTGTTGAACTACAGATCAACAAATAAGCTGAGCTGTGTTGAGATTATTATAGCACATCACACACAATACGATCAAAACTGTTCAATGCCCAATTTTTCATCTTCATGTGTGGGGTCTCTTCAGATTTAGAAAATCCTTATGTGTGTACCCCACTTTTAACCCAGAAACATTAAAAACCACTGATGCGTATACTAAAACTGAGGGCTTGAAACTCTGCTGCTGCAAAACACTGCAGTTGGTGCATGGACACAACCTTAATAAAAAAAAAAAAAAACTCCCTTCATTTAATCACTGTGAAGATATAAATAACTTCAAATTTTCTATTTTTTTTCCATTAAAATGTTTTGTATTGGCTCCAGACATTTCAAATCATTTCCTCTTATCACATTGTTATTCTATCATTTGATGGATGGTACATTAATATTTATTTATTTATTTATTTATTTATTTATTTATTTATTTATTTATTTATTTATTCATTCATTCATTCATTCATTCATTCATTTATCACAAACCCCATTTGGGTTTGATGTGGACAATGTAGTGCTGTCAGAATCTAACTTGCAAAACACTCTGCTGACAGCAACTTTTCTGCACTAGATGAGATGGAATCAATAGTAAATGAATCTCTAAAGAGGTTACAGAATCATAACAGGAACATTTTGTCCACAATGAACAGAAATTAAGGAAGGAAAGGACAGTCAACAAATTCTGTAAATGAGCTGAGCTCTTTTCTTTCCAGATGTTCAGCTGTTACTTTTATTTTCTTGCCCTTTACCTTCAAAGGGAGCTTTTTGCTCTAAAAACACAAAAGGCTTCCTCTTCGCTGTATCCACAGACAGCTTAAGTGGATCAGTTAGCATAGATGAAGGCAGACCTTGATCAAGCTGTTTGGTTTCTCCCATTCTCACTAATCACTTGGAGCTCATCAATTACGCCCATAAATGGATTCTCTGTTCCTGTCAGTCGTTCCAGTGATTCATGTCCAGAGGCTGTGGTCACCATGGAAACCTAACAATGGAAAAGATGTTTGACACTGATCCAGGAAAACTGTCCTGTAAGACCCAGATGAAGAGTGTTTGTGTCCGATTTGTCTGTGCTTTATCAATGCTGGACACACTCCTCTGCCTCTGAGGGATCAGACAGGAGGAGCTTAATTTGAGTGCTCTCTAAACAACACATATTACCTGATAAGGTAAATTAACATCCACTCTGCTATCATGCAAAGTTTTTTCCCTTTGTTTGCCTTGCATGACCTGTTTAACATGACAAGAGTAGGAGCCAACAGAGCTAACCTGATTTCATAAGCAAACCAGGTTGTATCCCAGATGTACAACACCACTGTCCCGGCTGTCTGTGGCTACCAAACTCAGAGCGTCCTTCGAGAGCAGCTCTGATCTAACTAACTGCAGATCTAGGACAAACCATCCACCCCTCTCTGTCCAACCTCTGAGAAGGACACCTGATGCCACATGATGGCACCTGTTTGCTGGGAATAGCTCCCACCCACACTCTGTTGAAAGAGTGCTAAGTGAAAAGCTCCAGACAGAAACCTGTAATGCACATGGACTAATCCTGCACACAAAGACTCCTGAATGCATGAGAGGGAGCGTCAGCGTGTCTCAGGACCATCTGGTCTACGAGGCAGCAGAGAATCAATGCTTTTTCCAAATGCTGCACTTGCCTGTCAGAGACATCTGACAAACTGGAAGCTGCACACAGAAATTTCACACACTTCAAATTGGTTTCCCTGCCAAAAAGGTCTGAGGGGATCTCATTAGAACTAACACAAAATGTGAGAAAAACATCATGCTGGGTCTGCTTGAAGTATTGATAGATAATTTTGAGTAGATGTTCACCTTCAAGTTTTTATGACAGATAACTTTTGAGGCATAAGTCAACACAATACTGAACTGTTTACTTTTGTCATGTTGGTCCATCCTGTCATTTCAGATATAGTCCATATCTTTAATATAGAGTGGAGATAAAAAAAAATATTTCCTGGAAGGCGGCCAGATACTGCTAACATTAAGTGGAATCCACCAGTCTTTTAACATGAAGCCAGTGCAGAAGTGCTGAAAAATGCAGTTCTTGGAGTGTCCACTGGGGGCTGGCTGCAGATCACTATCAGCTCTCTATCAGCGTGTACTCTATAGGCAGTGAATCGTTTTAAGAGGTTGTTGTTTTTGAATATATATTTAACCTATGAGTTTTGCCCAAATAAGGGCATGGCTGATTTGACTGAAAATGGTAGGATGCTAGTTTTTCTATTATAAATTGTAACGCTAAGCTAATTGTTTCATGGTTGTAGCCTCTTATTTTGCTGACAGTTACAAGAATAGTATCACTCTTTTCATCAAAGTCTCAGCAGGAAAATTAATTAAAAAATTTAATTAATTAAAAATGTGGTTAAATCAGTCCATCTCCCCTTTTCAACACAGTGCCTTGAAGGTAGGACATCAGCGTGTTAGCTTTGGAATTTGTCTCTTGTTGTCCTCTTCAAACAATTCATTAGCCAAAGATCAACAACTTTTCAGCTTAAAATGGAGAGCCTTACTTTGTGTTTGCAGCCACACATCACATCCACAGCTGCCTTTTGACAGCAAACGTGATGAGTAAATTTGAATAGTAAACAGGATGTCAGACAAGAAGAGAAAATATTTAAACAGCACTGGAGTGTTTAAATAGTATAGACTTTAACAACAGATAGCGGCTGACACGACACCTCTTAAGCAGACTTAAGGGTTTTTCTGCGATGAAGTCCAGCAAAAGGCACTGACATTTGGATAATAAATGTGGTTCATTTATCTGGAGACAGACCAATTAGGTCTTAGAAGCTGTGAGCAGGGGACAAAAATCATTTTTTGAACTTGTGTTCTATTTTGAATTTGCAATGTGACACACAATGACCCCCCCCTTCTTTTAATTGTTAATGAACTAATTTTGCTGTGTCATTTTTTTTCAAATAAATCTTTGGGGTCAAGATGTATTTGTGCTGGTTTAGCCTGGTTCAGCACAAATACTAGAAAAGTGGGAAACAGCCAGCCTGGCGCCTCTGCAGCCTAAAGCAATGATTTAAGGTGTTAGGGTTAGTCACTTTTTTGTTCACAAGGTTACGGAGGACAAGAACGGCCATGGGGCTGACAAACTCCTATCTATCTGGCTGCCTCAGCTAAGCTAAGGTAACGTAAATGTAGGCCAACATGAACATTGCAATGTAATGTGAGATGTAATTAAACATGTATTAATTCATTTAATAGTGCTTTGGGCCAGCCTCTGATCTGCTAACCTGTAGCCCCTGAAGAAAACAAAATAAAGCGTAACTTACCGGTAAGCTACAGCTACAGTGGCTGGAAGCCGTTCATGGCAGCTCTTGTAGGTTAAAATCAAGATGAACACATTATTAATTAATTTGTTATCATGAGAAAACAATCTTTATCATGTCTAGGTAACAAAAAAGTCTTATCACAAGAAAACAATCATTGTTATAGTTGTTATCACAAGATAACAGTGCTTAAAAAAAGAAAAAGAAATGTCCATTCTCGTCTTCCGTACAAAGTAGTTTAAAGGTAAGATATTTAAGTTTTACACTTGAGTATTAGCACAACCAGGTTAAACAAAGTTCAGCGTAATGCGTTTCTAAGTACATTTAAGACATGCTGATAGAATGGTTTTTGTGCTGAGCTCAGCTAGGTGCTTTCAAGTGGTATGACTTTATGATAACTAAGCTAACAGGTGATTGCCTATACCAAATGTATAGATAAGGGAGCAGCTGGTATCACCATGGTTTTAATCTTTGTATTTATGAGTAAAAATGTGTCTATTTCTTAACTGTACCAGAATTTGCTTCAAAAGATGTTTTTTGATATTGTAATAAGCAAACACAACAGAGGTAAGAGAAAGTACTTCAGAGGAAGCATTGTTGAGATTATGGAGTAAATGCTTATTGTAAATATGTGCTTCCTTTCTGTTTGTGAATGAAAACAGACTACTTGTGCTTATCTCAAATGGCCTGGGTTATATCCTTAAATTGAGGGTTGAGGCTTTGCAGATGGCAGAGATGCCAACAAGAAGGGGTGAAAGATATGTAGTAAAGAAACATCCTGTGGAGAAGCTGTTTACTGTCTGAGGTTGTTGGCGTAAACTGTATTTATAAGGCATTGTATTTGCATACATAGTATGGAATCATACAATTACTTAGAAAATCTAAATAGTATGAAAAATAGTTTTGAAACAGTCAGTTGCATTCTAGTGGTTGTAAATTATATGTAAACATAAACACAAATGCTCAAATAGAGGAACAACCTGACCACAAACTATTGCATGGGTCCACCTCACTACTTCAGAGAGACAGACTTGTTTCAGAGTAAATTTGCAGATCTGTTTGAAGTTCAGCTTGGAACGAGCGTCAGGGTCGCTTTCTGTTTAGTTTGCAGTTTAATGGCTGTCAGAGTCTTCACAAACATGTCATGTCATGTGAATGTATTTACTTACTGTGCATATTTACTATCATGTGTGCAATCTTAAAGTGTAAGCTTCTTGACAGTGAATATACTTTGTTTACACACAATAAAATAATTTAATGTGCCTTTAGTTCAACATGTTAACACTTTTTTAAAAAAAGAAAACATTTATATTTCATGTGCATTTTTTTTTATTTCAAACTAGAATTTCAGGCTTGAGGCTTAAAAATATTTTACATAGTGAACTGTGTTGACAAGAAAAAAGTCAAATCAGTTGAAAATCACAAAGTTATGGTTAAGTGTATTTACAGCCACGACAAAGATCAATATTGTGAAGAAGAACTCGGTGAAGTTGTTAAAGTAAATACAATACAGAAGAGGTTTCAGTTCTGGTGTCCCACAGTTTGAACATCATTTTTGTAAAGTTTGTGTCCATCTGAGACAAAATGTAAATTTTTCATTATGAAAACTAAAACAAGAGAAATAAAGAATGACAAGCTCACGAAAGGCAGATAGTTACATGATAAGAATTAAAAACACTAAGAAACAAGTGGTGTCTGATCATTCTGTTGTGCTTCTGTCATGTCAATATGTGTGAGT
The DNA here is from genome assembly GCA_030710495.1 of Labroides dimidiatus. Taxonomy (NCBI): domain Eukaryota; kingdom Metazoa; phylum Chordata; class Actinopteri; order Labriformes; family Labridae; genus Labroides; species Labroides dimidiatus. The sequence goes on from CM061158.1 coordinate 13,165,158, forward strand.
CTGTCTTTGTTTGGAGAGGGTTGGACGATATACTAAAGTTTTAAGCTGACTGCAACTACTCGCATACTGTACAGCTCTGCCTAATCCTCAGGATAAACAGAAACTGAACAGTGTATTATACATCCACTGCTGTCCCTGCAGTGTGGAGGAAGTCTGTCGATAAGATAAGATGCTATCTGTCTATGAAAGGCAGAGCTCATTGTGTTTCCTGTGCCACTGTGGACTGATGTGAGACTACTTACACAGCAAGCTTCATGAGGACCAGTGCTAGTCATTAAACACTGAAGGACATGTTTTGGAAAAGGGAGAACAGTTGGCCTCCATGGGAGAATGATACAGTAGTCCATAAAACATAAATACAAAGCCATAACACAATTCCTGAAGCAGTCCATATAGAATTATAAAGGCAGGGATTTTAGTTTAGTTTAACCCATGGTCCACATATTATACTGAAGGAGATGGGCCATGCAACCTGTCTTGTAACCAGTCTTGAGGGGAAGCTTTATATGTTTAAATCTGGCATATGGTAAGTTGTCATGCTGTCCATTCTTATACAGTCAATAATATCAATGAGCAATTAATAACAAAAAAGTTAGGAAATAGTATATAATAATAATTTTTAATAATGAATATAATATAATATAATATAATATAATATAATATAATATAATATAATATAATATAATATAATATAATATAATATAATATAATTAACACAGAATAAATGAAATGCCAATGGTTTTGTCAACAGGCTTTTGAAAGGTTCTTATGTCAGATGCTTCCCTTTGCATTTGCAAATTAGCTTGGGTTAGTTGGTGAATAAATAACAGCAATAGTACTTCTGACTCAAACTGGGGACTACTGACTAAAACAAAAAAAAGCAAAAAAAGCATCAGAGCTGTTTGTCTAACAATGCAGGCAGATGTGAATGCGCATGAGACAGTGGTAGTGCTTTAGCAAACCCTGGTTCGTGCAGTCTGTGCTGTTATGTATTTAAAATAAAAACTGTTATAGAGAAGGGAAGGGTACTGCTAGCATCAGTGCCGAAGTGCCAGTATGCAAGGGGTTCAGTTTTGCCGGCTGTCCCACTGAAAGCACTGTTGTCACCTATTCAGCTTGACAACAAGCTGTAATTGTGTCTGAGAGCCAAGCTGACCTCAATTTGACAAGCATTTTCATTTGAAAGGTCTCTAAGAGAAGTGTTACTAAAAACTCAAATTTTAAACAGTTGAAATGAGTTTTTTTTTTTTTTCAACACTTATATTCCACTTTTTTTTTAAACTGTTAAAATTATATGTTCAACATTATTAAAAGGTGGCATTAAGCAGATACCGGCACAGATTATTTAATTTTTACTAAATTATATTTTAATATACAAATATATATTAAGTATCAATATAAAGTATAACATAAATGACAATGCTTATAGATGTTGAGAGGTAGTGTGTGCTGCTTCACTAGTGTTGATGCCCTTTTTTTTGTTAGTATTTGTATTGGATTTAACTTCCCATAACCTGTGAGCCATGTAAGAGGTCACTGAAGCTCCATCTAATGGTGAGTAAAGAGATTTGATATGGATCCCAAGTAGAGGTTTCCCATTTATGTCATTTTCTAAATCTAATTGACCTGAAAGCAACCCTGTGATGCTCTTGATTCATGATGAATTATCTAGGTGTAAGCTTAAACTCATTTAATATTTAGCCATGTCCCACTCAAGCCTCTATTGGCTCTAAGTGTGCTGGTCTTCGCTGTTGTCTTACTCCGATGGCAAACAGGTTCTTATATATTGATATGCCAACAAGAGAATCCTGTTTCGGTGAGATAATTGACCTGGTGAAGTGAATTCATCAAGTATTACTTTGTGGATCTGCTGTGTGAACTCCAGGTTTGACTTGTTAATTAAACACATTTCACTCAGCTAACACACAAGGGTTTTTTCTAACAGGCTGAAAATGGAAAGCCAATAAATTTGACACCAGTGAAATCCATTTAAACCAGCAGCAATGACAGAAAGAAGCCTCTGGATGATTTCCTTTCGGTATATTCTATCTAGAACCAGTATCCACTATACTTGTGTCTGACCTATCCAAGAAAAAATGGGGCAGTAAACCAAGGAGAAAAACCAATCGTTCATTCTAAAAATATGATCTCAGAGACTGGCTAGTGCAAGGTTGCTCTGCAGAGTCCCCTGTTCCGTCCCTTTCCTTCCCCCTGTGACCACTTAATAGAGGGTGCATATAATAAACAAGGCTCGTCTGATCATTATCCAAGCTGCAAGCGGCCATTCATGCCCAACCTCACCGCAGGCCCTCTGTTTAACTGTGGTGTGCCAAGTATCTGGAGATTTGTTTGCTAATTGGTTTGTTTAACTCTGGAAAGAACTTAAAAGGAGAGAGAAGAATGATGGAAGAAAAAAGAGTGATACATATTAAGTTATACAATAACTCTCATTTGGGATAAGGTATATTGAGCAGAAAAGACAGAAGGCCTTGAATTTTTCCTTTGTCATTTCTTGAGTCCATTTTACAAATGTACTAAACAAAATTAGATAAAAACTGTATCTTTTTGGAGCAACCATGTGACTGGGGTCACATGTCCCCATATAGCATGGGGGCCTAAAATACTACACATGATGTTTCTATGAAAGGGTGACTCTCCAGTAAAGCACCGTTTTAAGACTGTATCAGAATGTTTTATTTTTTTATTTTTTTTTTTAACGGGTGCAACAGCCAGGACTCAAATTCATTAGACAGACCCAGCATAATGAGCCAGCATAGACAAAGCCCCCAATTTTCCAGTATGTCCTCTTTCCCCTGGGAGCTGTGATCATAATGACAGTGCTGTTTGTTGCCTGGTTTCATGCTGAATCATGATCACTCAGCCACAGGCCCCCACATTTTCTTTCTTTTCTCACCTCTCATTTCGATGTCTGGGAGAAAAGCACATTAGCTCTGCATTCAAATTGTGTCCTTTGCATGAGACGAATGTGGCTAGTTGAATATAATCAAATCATCAGTGGATGTTGGGAATAACATGAGGTGACTGCCTTGCCTCACTTTCACACCTCAAGATAACCCCTGATGGAAAGCCATCTAACTCTGTAGCATTATTTGCAAGCAGTGATGTTATCATTGTTATCAACAGGACAGTTTACAGGACAGTTACTCTCATGTGAAGAATTAAAAAGCTAACACAGATGATCTGTGGTTCAGGCATCATGTGGGATTCTTAACACTGACCACATTCCCCAAAAGAATCTGGTAAGCATTATGTAAACATTAAAACCCAACCCCAATCAACCATGTGCAAAGTACTAATACATAAATACATAATGTTTTTCTTCTTGGGTTTGGTCCATTAGTGTCTGCTGCACGGGAATGTATTCCATCCATTTGTTTCCACCTAAGAGAGCACTTAGCAGTCACTTCATTGTTAAGTGGACCTCTCATTTATATTGGGTTTATATTTTTTCATGCACACCTGCAATTTTATTATTATTGAAAATTATTGCTACATAATGGATTTTTGCATTTTAGTCTTAAAGGGACCAGTGTAGCTCAGTTTTTTTCTCTGCCATGCCTTCCAGTTTTTTTTTTTTTGCTGTAAGGGTATGTAACTTATAGATTTCAGGTGGTGGAGAATAAGTGGGCCAAGGTCCAGTGGGACTTCCAGATCCAGCCTGACAAGATGGTGTTTGTCAATCAGCCTGACATAGTCCTGGTTGATAAGGATCATAAGACAGCGGTTGGTGATTGGTGGTGATAGATGTAGCAATAGCAACATCAGGAAGAAGAAACACCAGAAGCTAAAGAAATACCAGGGGCTGAAGAAGGAGCTGCGGAAGATGTGGGGTGTGTAGGCAACAGTGGTGCCAGTTGTGATTGGGTGGGTGGCTCCAGCAGACCCCCCCCTATATATATATATATATATATATATATATATATATATATATATATATATATATATATATATATATATATATATATATATATACACACACACACATACATATATATATATATATATATATATATATATATATATATATATATATATATATATATATATATATATATATATGTGTGTGTGTGTGTGTGTGTGTGAGAGAGAGAGAGAGAGAGAGAGAGAAAAAGTACATTGGGCATTCCTTTCACTAAACTATATATTTAATATATATATATATATCAAAAATATATCAAAATATATCAAAACAAAATATTTTTTCTTTAATTAAATATGTGCTATCGGGTCTGGGTTTTGTTTTTGTTTTTACTTTTGGAAAAAAAAATGACATAAGATCCACTTTTACGACTCACGATATGCAAATTGCATTCAGCTGAGAGGCGAATAACGAAGCCGTCATTATTTTTGATAGAAAAGCAAGCGTTCTAATTTTCAACACTATTCACGTCAGAGTATTCTCTCGTTCTATTGGTTGGAATATTTAGCTACTAACTCCTGATTGGCTGATGTCATGAGTTCAGAGGTTAGCTTGTTATGTAGCAGCTAGCTGGAGAGGGGTGTGTTATCTTCTTGTTTTGACACAGATTTTCAGTGTTCTGCTTTTTGTAAAATACCAAATAACGCTTTACGTGCAAAAGGGTGGTGTCGCTAATTTATTCGACCTGTGATGTTTAGTTCTGTGGATGCTTTTAGCACTGACGACCTGTAAATGCTAATGGAAGCGCTACTATGCTTGTCAACCAGCTAACTTCGTAACATGTGTTAATACAAATATACCAAAAACTGACCTTTTAGCTACAGCCAGCAGACGAACGGTACATATGGGGTCTGTCAGAGTTATGGCATCCACCAGGCTCCTGTGTTTATTCAACGCGAAAGCAGCAATCTTGACTAAATCATTATCCAGGGCAGGTCAGAATGTGTGCTGGAGGAGACATGTCTGCAGTTCACCTTCAAGATTGCAGAGCTGTATGTCAGCCTGGGTCATTGATCAGTACGGAACTAATGAGGTTTTACGGTACACAGAGGAACACCCAATGCCCAATGTCAGTTCTGCATGTGAAGTGATGATTAAAGTCCATGCAGCCAGTCTTAACCCTCTTGATGTATCCATGAGGGGTGAGTTAAAGGCACACTACCCGTCACTGCGTTATAAGATAGTATTATAGTTTTAAACATCAACCTCTGCCTACTTTCCCATTTTCAGGTGGTTATGGGGCTAAAATGCTGAAGCTGAGAAGGGACCCAATGTCTGTGATGAACAATGATAGCGAGTTTCCTCTGGTATTGGGTCGAGATGTGTCAGGTGTAGTGGTGGACTGCGGATCAGAGGTGACCCACTTTGCTCCAGGAGATGAGGTAGGAGCTGCACTGCACACCTGCGTTTTTCAAGATGAAGCATCCTCCCAATTTACAGTGTTGAAATACAGGTATTATCAGAAGTAAATAAATAACAAATGTTAAGATACCCTCACATTAGTGTTTTTTTGTGATTAGATGAAACTTACATAAAAGCCATCAAAATATTAGAGTGCATCATTTTTATGAGTTAGCCATTCTCACTGATAACCTATATCAAACACATTGGTTCTCAAACTGGGAAAATACAGACAGGAACCCTCAGGTGTATCAAAACATTCAATTATAAATTGTATTATTTGAAACTATTATAGGAATGGAAGAAGTTTCTCACATCTTGGTGTTTACATCCTGTGGATAATTAAAATATTTCTTGGACCAAAATCTCTGAATAGTTTATGATAAAATCAGATGAGCTGAAATTGCAAAGTAGTCATAAAGCAAGTAGCTGTGCTCACCAACCACAGAAAAACATTTGTAGTAAAAATACATGATTGTTCAAAGTTAGAAATCAATTGGACCAAAAAGAACAAGAAGAGATTAAAAAAACTGTGATTATAATTTGTTAAAAGATAAAAAGTCAAAGATAAATCAAGGCAGTAAAAATAGCAGAGTATGTGTTGTTATAGGCTAGTTGGTCCAGTCCACAGCAGAATAAAATTTTGTGTTATTTCAAATAACATTCAAGTTTAAGGAAATTTTAATGACTCACATGATGTAGTTTACTCCCCCACACACACACTTTTTCATCTATACTCTGCTAATCCCATAAACAGGGCTATATGTTGACAGTGCCGTCAACCTTAAAATCACATCCGCTCTTATACGCATCAAACAGTTCACTGAAACTGAAATGAACATGTGCTGCTAAATCACCATAATATGGACATACTATGTATGGAAGAGGAGACAAAAGTCAATTGTATAAAATGAAAAATAGGAGGTTTGTTCAGTAAATAAATAAATTGACTTTTCTCAGAAATTTCAAAATTCAAGCAAGCTACATTCTGACTTTTGAAATTTAATACTAATAAAAAAAATCAGATTTCAAAGAAGATATTTTTGTTGGCTTGGCCTCCAGTTTTTTTTTCAGTGGCCCAACTTCTGTGTCACAATAATACATGTTTTGAAGAGTACTTTGTGTTTTGCCTTTCATCACTTTTTGGGGGGGAAATGTCATGCTATTCACTATTATTTTTAATACAGTCTGCATTTTCAACTGTAGGCAAACTTGTTAATATTGAACTAAAATAACTGTCTCTCATAGCTTTTACAATATTATTGTCCAACCCTGCTGCATACAGCTCCATTGTGAGGTTACTCATGGTCAGTCTAGCTGACAAAAGATGAAGCTCATTCTGCTTGTTCATCACATGATTTCGGCTTTTACTAATTTGAGTAATCACCCGTGCTGTTTCCTACTCATTCACAGCAAAGTCCACCTCCCGCCAACACAATTGCCATTATGCAAATTCAGCTTTAAGCTCGTTGAATCAAAGAACAGTATGTATAAGGAGATGTTTCCACATACAGTTTTCTGGTTATCTTGTTCCATCAGAGTAAAAACATCTCTGGAAATGAGTAATGATGAGTATGGAGGGAGCAGACTTAATCACTGATTAACCAGATTCAGAAATGAAGAGTGGGCGGTTAAATTGTGTTTGAGCGTGTTAAATGTCATCTTCGTGTTCCAGGTGTGGGCTGCTGTTCCCCCTTGGAAACAAGGCAGCCTGGCAGAATATGTGACTCTTACGGAGTATGAGGTGAGACATAGAGCAGGTAGAGTTCAGTCCTTGTGATCACATGAATGTGAAACCTCAATATTTTGATTTGTTGTTTGCTTTAAGTTTAAGTTTGATTTAATTAGAAAATCCTGTCATGTTTTGAAACCAATTAAGAAAGTTTCCTGAAGCTCCTTTATGAATTCAAAGTTTTCGAAAAAAAATGCACCCAGCTATGTAATTCTGCTGTGTACGGATTAATTAGGATTAAGTTTGTTTTGTTGCAGAGGCCACGGAGGAATTATAGACACACATTGTTTTCTTGCAGTATTGTACATAATTTATTCTGCATTTCTAATTTTTTGAGTTTGTCCATGTGGGGTGTTTTTCTGCAGGTTTCCCAAAAGCCAAAATTACTGAGTCACACAGAAGCTGCATCCATCCCTTACGTAGCCGGCACGGCTCTGTCTACACTTGTTAACGCAGGTGGTCTCTGCAGAGACAGCTCTTCGAATAAAAGGCAAGAACCAGCCTGTATTGAACCCTTTCGAACCCAAAATCTTTAGAAATGTGAGTCACAATTTATGAAACAAGATAAAGGTCTCTGAATTTTAATCTGTGCTGTTATTCATTAAGTCAGTTTAGTCATGCAGACCTTTAATTTGAAAAGCCATCATTTTCCTCACTTTTGTTTCACTTGCTCTCAATTTTCATCCTAGTTGGCATCAGAGGTTTTGTTTGTTTTTTAAATCATGCCTTTAATAAGATGTCTTTTAGAACTGAAACTTCTCCTCCCTCCCTTTCATTCCTACTTAACCTCCTTTTTGACCCTCAAGGCTTCCATTTCTTTTGGTAGCTTCGCTTCAGTAAAATACATAGTAATTGAATGACGGTGTGGTTTCTTGGATTTCTCCTCTTAGAGTTCTGATCACTGGAGGATCCGGAGGTGTTGGAACATTCGCAATCCAGGTATGCTGAAGTTTATTCTCAGAGCTGTACCACCGTCTATGTTTAACTCGGCGGGAACAGTCAATATTTTTTCTGTTTTCTTCCTGTTTGTGCTGCCAGTTATTAAAGGCCTGGGGTGCCCATGTGACTGTTACCTGCTCCCAGAATGCTGAAGGTCTGGTTAGGGGGCTCGGTGCCGACGAGGTGGTGGATTACACTGCAGGCGATGCAGCTGAGCGGCTGGAAATGATGGAGAAGTATGTTTAGTGAAAGATTTGAGGGGGTCTGTTGGTTAAAACCAAAAAAAACCAAAACGATCTTATAGCACCACACAGTATATATTTTTGTGGGTTGGCAGGGATTCAAATTTACTTTACAGTTAAGTGAAACAAAACAAAACATGCTCACTAAATCAAGCACAAATACTGAGAATGAAAACCTAGCAGTCAAATGAAATCAAAGAGGATAACAGGATTGGGTTGCTATAGCTATGGGTAGGTTCTAACGTAGCCTAGTTTGAACGCAACTTCTAATTTAAGATGGAACTTACACTCTCAAGTTTTTTGTGAGCGTTGCACCAGCTGAACTACTTCCAACATAGGTAATGTAAGTCTAGTATCCATCCAGACTTCCACATGCAGGAGAGAGAGAGATGGAGAGATGGAGGTCATTTCCTGAGAGCTTTACTGTAGGAAAGTAATGTTATATTAAGAACAGCATGTTATAGTTGACGATTTTGCCACTCAATGTCATTATTGTAAACTGATTATTTTTACAGCATTAAATAATTTCCAATTATTAAGAGCGATATCAAAATACTTTGTTGTGTTTCAGAATATAATTAAATATTTTTTCATGATCCCCAATAGGAGAATTTTTTGTTACAGCAGCAATACAACAAACAAAGTGCAAAATGCAATAATGAAATAGAAATAATAATAAAACTTAATTAAGAAATTTAAAACATTTTACATAATTTAAATTTATTTACATCTCTTTGTTAATTAGCATGAGTCATATTAAGGTCAGCTGTTAGCTTGTTTATTGACGGAATGAGGCTTCAGGGTTAGTGCTTTAATAAATAAGTATATAAAAAATTCTAATTTTTCTATATGAAAAATATATAGAAAGATTTATAAAAAAAAAAAACTGCCTACTACATAGTAGATACTACTTGCGAATGTAGTATGCAGTATGTACTGTTGTATGACTGTTCTGTTTTGTCTGTTTTGTTGTTTGCTTTTCTTGTTTTTGGTTTTGGATAGCTGAAGTAAAGCTGAGGGAAATTCTGCTTCTGTAAAATCAACCTCTGGTCTGAGTTATAAAGTGGTTTAGAGATGGTACCACCTGTGTAACAACTTGAAATGACAACCACTAGTGTTTCTGCCAAGTGACTTTACTGTAAATTTAATAGAGCGTTTTACTGCACTGTTGTAGCATGTAGTACTGGTAACTAATCACAGTAGGTATCATGAGTGCACCTAAAACTGAGTGAAAAAGAACAGAGGTAGCCCTGTGCATTATGAGGAATGGTTTACATGGTAGGCTGGCCCGTTGCGTACTGGGTTGATTCAAAACTCTTAACTACCTCTGTCCTCTCTCCTTCATCAAACCGGAAAGTACTTTCTGACCCGCCACATTAAGTGTTGTTCCAAAAGCGCTTAACATTGCTTGTAGGAGATAGGAGAGAGATCAGGGCAACAATGAGGAAGTCTTTTAATTGGACCCCCCCCCCCCCCCCCCCCATTTATAACTTATTTCTTCGTTCCCTCTCTTTATTTCCTTGCATTTATGTAAGACGCAATTAAACAACGCAAGTGGAGGATGCATGGAGAAAACTTGAGAGCCTGAAATTTTTTTTTACAAATTAGTAGGACATCAGGGGATTTTTGGCATAATGCACATTTTGCTGTTTTCACACTTAACTCAGCCTTTGACCAAACCAAGAAGTACTGTTAGTACAGTAGGCAGTTTCTATAACAACTTACACTGTACCTGTAGCTGAAGTTACAAGCTAACTGGTTTAAACGTCTGGTTCCATGTGGACTAAAGAGACAACTTCCACAGAATTGATGCAACAAGAGTAAAACTGAGCAATACTCCTACTGCAAGGGAACCTGAACATAAGATAAAAGTAAGCAATGAAGAATGAAAACATTTTATAAATGAATCTCAGAATAGCTGAGCAGGGAGTAATGGAAGAGCTGTAGAGGTATTCAGGAATGTGTCATTTTTACTACATAACATGTAGAGACAGTATCTGTTTCAACAGTCAGTACTCAAGTTTAGTGTACTGAAAGTAGCAACATTAAATAACTTTCATTAAGAAAGAAATACCAGAGCACACGTTTTTTTCCCCCCACTTCTAGTTCCATAGAATCGTAGCTTTAATGAAGTAAAAGCGAAAGTCGGTCCAATAAAGGTGCGAAAGAAAATGAATCATCCACATTTTGGAGATTTGTCTTTTCCTCTTCCCTTCAAACACCCCAAGTTGTGGTAAACATCTTCCTGTCATCTTGGCACAGCTACTTACTGGTTTGCCTTCCAGTTTCCATGGAAACTAGAACTCGAGGCCTGAGTGGACTGGAGGCTGGTTCATCCCTTTTAACACCCCCAAAACAAAAACGCAGGATTAAGTTTGAAGACAAAACAGCTTTTTTTTCTTTTTAGGTGTTGTAAAATGTAAGCCACTCACAGCACAAACTGAAACATTTAAAACTGTAAAAAAATACCCTCGGGAAATAATGATTTTCAGTATTCATATTCCCTCCACTGAGCTCCTTTTAACTTTAATAGTCTGTTTTCACCCTCAGGTTTGACGTGATTCTAGACAACGTGGGTGGGGAAACAGAGGAGTGGGCGATGGACCTGCTGAAGCCCTGGTCTGGCGCAAAGTACGTCACTCTGGTGTCACCTTTACTCCTCAGCACTGATTCCATGGGCCTGTTGGATGGGACTTTAAATGCTGGATTCACCTTGCACAACAAAGCCATTCAGGTGAACAAAACCAACTTTTGATTTCACACCAAACTGATGTGAGAGGCAAGCACTGCCCTCACTGCTGTGTTGTGTTTTAATAAAATGTTTAGAGCCTGGCATTACTCAGAAAGCCATTACTAGGGTGTGGACCATGGGTGCTCCCAAACTGAAATAAATACTCGATCCCCAGTGGCATGGAAAGACAGCTTTGTGTAGCTGCTAAACACCTGTTCCAGCCAGTAGACCTTTCTACTTTATTTCCATTCCGTTGATCAGAACAAGTTTGGCTAAAAATGTGAGGAAAAGCGTGTCATAACTCGACTCATAGCTCATCCTCCTTCAGCAAATTTTCACGCTTGGGATGCAGAAATATACCTTCAGGGTGTCATAAATCTTCCTGTGTGCAGGTGCTGAGGGAGTTCTTGGGTTGAAAGTTGGAGTCCCTACATGTGTGTTAGTTTCATGTTAAAGCACGAACACTTTGTCCCTCCTGCTGCTCTCTGTTAGTGGAGTGAATGTGTAATGAGGGTTAGTGGGTGAGTCGGCGTGGACAGGGTGGAGCTGCACGGAGGGGACTGAGTCAAGTTGTCCTGGGCATTACAGGAGTTGGTGACAGCACAGCCGGCTGGCAGTGTCAGAGTTATGTGTGTGTGTGTTCGCTGCTGAACCAGCAGTATTTGGTGTTTGTGCAGACTGTAGCCGACTCTCTCTCTCTCTCTCGCGCCCCCCCTCACGGCAAATACCAGTGTTTGTGTGTTTCTTGCCAAGCCTCGGGCCCTTTTGTCTGCAGGAGCAGCCAGCTGGTCAGATCGGCGGGGCTCAGCCGCAGCAGTCACACCCTCAGCTGCCCGGCAGTGGACAGCGGGTCCTCATCTATCTTAGGATGAAAGCGCAACTGAGCCCTCTAGTGTTCAACTTTTTGGCAGCACAGGGAGAATCTGATAAAATCAACATTTTTTTAAAGCAAGCAGAGGTAGATTTCCCAAGAAGCATTGCAGAGTATAACTATACAATGATATATTCTGATCAGATACCAGGCTGTGTTGAATTTCAAGTGTATGGGAGGTTCTTTCTTTTCATAATGCTAGCTACTGTTTTTGAACCTTTAGTGGGATTGTATTTCATCTTAAAAAAGAAAAAAATGTTAATTTAGATTTAATGTGTCAAAAGTAGTTGTGGTATCGCTACTCAGGAAGGCTATCAGGGAGTACTCAAGAGCAAGTTCTCGTACTGGTATCGTTTTGAAAAAAACATGGTATCAAACATTCCTAATTTTTACTGTTGAATAATGATGATTACATTTACATAAATAAACTGAATTGACAAAAAAAACAACAGCATTTTCATACCCTCTTCTTCTTCTAACACTGATTGTTTTTTGTTTTTTTCACGCTCATGTTCCCCTGTGTGGTCCAGATCTGCCTGACTTGTCTCCTCTGTTTGCCCCTCAGAATATCTTATCCAGTGGAGTCTTCTACCGGTGGGGCTTCTATGCTCCAGATGGGCCTGCACTAGATGAAGTCAGCAAGCTGGTGGATGCTGGGAAGGTACTGTAACACCTAATTACTGATCTCACACACGCAGGTGTCTTTCATTTCATTGTTCAAATACTCTCAGAAAGGAAAATGGAAATCCTCTCATCTGCATGCCAGTCAGTTTGGGAGTGTGTGACAGAGGCGTAGAGATCTGAGCTGTATGATCATCACTGATTTTGAGCATAGCAGGCGTTCCACACATGCCAGTAATCAAGGCTCCCCTGTGGCTTTTTAAAAGTGCGGGCATCACATTCCCGCTTTTCTGGTTGGCGCACTCTTTCTGTGATCGAGTCAGGCGCCAGGAGAGTGTGGACACATTTTTAAACTCTGCTGAGCAGCCACTCGCAAAAGCGTGCGGGACCTCTGTCTCTTTGTCCCGGGGGCTTACAGCGAGCTGTGCACTCAGACCAGCGGCCGGAAGCTACACACACACACACACACACACACATGGGCACGCGCGTGCGCTCACCCTCCCCTGCACGTTGGAGGTGTGCATGGTTTCCAGCTTGCCGCCCCTGCTCTCTCCAGCTCATTGTTACTGACAAGAGATGCTGACCAGAATAACAAGGTTGGCTGCTGCGGGTGCTGTGAGCCAGCACAGGATTGTCCAGCCTCATCACATTCTCAACCCCGCCCATTCAAAGCTGTGGAAGCAGAGATGATGAAGCAGCCTGTGAGTCGTTTCTTTAGCGATTGCAGCAAATACAGTCACACCCATGTTTCACAGGATGAAAAAAATAAAGAGCAGCTTAGATTCAGGTCAGGGCATTTAAATAATGTGATACGTATGTAACTCAGTTATAAAGAAAACAGATTTGCTGCTTGCCTTTGTCATCATCCACAGTAGATGATGAGTCATAGGGGTTTATGGTAAGAAGATAAAACTTAAGCCACTGAAAATTGTTCCCTTTTCTCCTCCATCAGTGTTTTGACATAATAAAAGAATAGAATATTGGATAGTAATGCATGCAATCTTGGATTTATCAGCTAGAAAAGAAATGGATGGTTGTGGAATGGAGTTTTTTCCATCTGCTTAATTCATGAGGCATCTATTGCCAAGGGGAATTATATACAATTATCTAAACTGTCAAAATGTTTGCACTAATTCACATAAAGCAGTCTCTTCATATCCCCAACCCATTATAATAAAAGCATCCATCCCATTCCTGAAGCGCTGAAAGCTTAAATCTGATCTCTTAATTGATTCCTTCCTCACTTCCTGATGCGAAACTGGTACTCATGATATTTTCTGCTGCTTCATCACAGATCCTGCCAGTCGTAGAGGCCCAGTTTCCATTCACTCAGGTGCCCCAAGCTTTCCAAAAGGTGGAAGAAGGCCACGCCAGAGGGAAGACGGTCGTCCACGTTGCAGAGGAAGACGACAGGCAGGATGAAGAGCTGGTGCAAAACTCTCCCATGGGCACGGCAGAGTCAGAGCCGGGAGTTCAAGAAAGTGCCAAGCAGAACTAGAGGCAGTCAGCAGAGTGCCAAGAGAGGCAAATGTGTGTGAGCTGTCTCACCTTAATGAGAGTGTGTCGGGACTGCGGCAGACTTTATTATTCAAAAGGATCAGAGGTGCTGCAGAACACAAGCGTGACCTGAGCTTGTAATGTGAGCGTGCCGTTGTATTGTTTTTCTGTTGAAGCTTACACTCTTCTGTACTGTTTGACGTCTTTACAAGGTGTTTGAGTTATGCTGTCTCCATAAATATACTATAATTACCTCTTGCACTCCAATAAATACCAAACAGGACACAATGAAGCTGGTAGTCAGTGCCAAGCTTTTGGTAGCTGCCTGAGGTGAAATCAATCAAACCAGGAGTGACTTAGAAATCTGTCACTCATTTTTCAGTCCTCCGGATGATTTTACCTTCCTGTATCAAAAAGCGGCACAGATTTCTAGCAGGCACTTTAGAGCCAAACAAAAAAAATAAAACCCCAACATGTTTTCATTTAATCCGCAGTTGTTGTAAAGTGCAGCTGAACCTCACTTGCAATATGTTTCATAAATTTATTGACAAAAATACTTTTATTATTCTGACAACAAAAGAGTTGTGTGCTGTAGTGTGTGATCAAACAATAAAAGACGCGTCTGAAGAGGCACTTATTTTGCATCGTCATGCTGCATTCATCTCAAAGATAAAGCGAGAGTTTCATATTTTACATCATAGCATTAAAAAAAGACATTAAAGCATTAACACTGTTCAAGTTCATAAACATCAGACATAAAAAGACAACAAAGAAACCTCAGTATATATTACTGGTAAAGTGTGAAATATGAAGTTTTCTTTTCTTCTGGGCGGTTTCCAGCTCTCTTTGTTGACCTTAATGGATTTAATGCAGTTCTCCTGCAGCAAAGCTCGAGCATCTCCGCTGGCTCGCTCTTCTTGTCCTTGAGCAGCCTCATACAGAGCCCTTGTGCATCTGATGATCTGTACTTTTCCCGTCAGAATGGATCATATGTCGTCATATAATCTCCACGTCCCACCTTTGTTGCAGTTTGTGTGGATCAAGCGTGTTCAGAATCACTTGGTTTTTATCGTAGTTATGGCCCCCTGGAAGAGAAAGATTGTGAGGTCACTTTGTTTTCAATCTGGGCATCATCTGTGTCTCTAAATCATACCGTCTGTTTATACAGTATTATGACATAAATCTAAGGTTTGATCCCTTAAGTGTTCGCTTTTCAACTGCAGTGAATGAGTTTCATCATTTAATCCACAAGGTGTCACTAATCGACAATAATGCAAACAACCATACTGCCAGATCCAGACAGATGAAAGTAGATTATTTCTCCTGAGCTTTAACGGGCTTTCTTTGAAGCAAAAAGTAGCTTCTGCTGATTGTTTAACCTAAGATGGATTCAAGGTAGCAGTAGTATAAAAATGAACTGTAGCTGCATAAAAGCATCACTTTAGTTTTTTTAGTCTTTGTATTAGTGGATGATTCAACTTCAAGTCTGAGCATATGGAGTGTGGGAGTTGGAGCGACACTGGCATTAAAGGACCTTTAATTGCCTCACTGTGATCTTTAAAACGTTCAAACACTTAGATCTCCTTTGATCAACTCATCCCTTTCTTTAATATAAAAGCCAATGATGCTCAGTATTCTGTAACATTTAAGAAAATGGTAAATGGACCAGTACTTATATAGCGCTTTTCTAGTCGTTCTGACCACTCAAAGCGCTTTACACTACTAGTTTCATTCACCCATCCACACCACATTCACACACTGATGGTAGAAAGATCTATTGTAGACCATCAGTTTTTATCTAACACATTCATACCTATTCATACACCACTGACCAACAGTGGGAGCAATTGGGGGTTCAGTGTCTTGCTCAAGGACATGTAACTGCAGGAGCTGGGAATCAAACCTTCGACCTTGCAATTGAGAGACGACAACTCTACCACTGATCCACAGTCGCCCCCAAATAAAGGGGATGTTGTTGTTTTTTTTGTCACGTGTCACATATGGACACTCACCTTTGACCTCCAAGACTAGATCAGGTGTAGGCGTGTAGCGGATGAAGCCCTCAGGTGTGATGCTCCAGAGGTGGATTTGCGGCTCAGGGGTGAGACCGACCCGGCTCCCTGCCATTGTTACGCTACCACTGGGGCTCAAGCAGCACTCCTCCAGCAGCTGGAAATACAAGCGGTAAAGTAAAATACAGGTAATGGTAAGATTAAATGTAAATCTCTGCTGTACAGCAGTGTATTAACAGCATTTATAAGGTAGAAGCGACGATCCATATTATTAGTACGATTTAGTTTAAATCTTCTGGTTTAAACTTTGGGAAAAGAAGTCCTGCTCCATGGTACAAGAGGAGATAGACTTTAATACTTTTCATGATATGGTTACATATTCATCCCTATTTTTTTTTCAAAACTTTTTCATGTTATTTAGTTAGTACTTGAGACTTAACAGTTCAAAATGATCACCCTTGTCAGAACCAGAATTATTAGTCAGTTCAGCAAGTTGCCCATGTAATTGTTGTAGTTTTTTTTTGGCTGTTTTTATGTATATAAACAAAATTAACCAAGGTCCAAAATGCTGGTCATATGTTTTGTCTGAGATGGCAAAGGTTGTAGCTCAAATAATACCACCACTGCCAGCATGAAGGCAAGCAAATACAATATATGGTATCTCATATCATGGCACTGTTTCAGAGAATTTTGATCTAGAAAAGTAGATCTTGATCTATTAATCTTAGTCACACTTGTGCAACATTTTAAAATATTTATAAATGCTTAATAAACTGTTTTTTCTCACCTTAAGACAAGTCAACAAGTTCTAAATTTCCTGAGTTTCTACTTTCAACAACACATCAAATTTAAAAGAGGGTGTTTTAAAAATATCCCCTTGAAAAAAAAATTATTCTTTCACTTCAAGGAGTGCAATACAAAAGAAATCATTGAAAGTGACACCACAGCTCCAGTAAAAGCCGTGATGGTAAGTAAAGTGTCTGTCGCTGTTTATCAGAAAAGCAAAACAAAGCTGATTTCTTTCTTTTTTTTGAGCCAATATTTTTAGATTTTCTAAAGTGACTTACATAAATAGTTTTACCCAGAGAAGCCTTATTATTTATCCAGACGATGCTTTTCACTACAAAGGTCATATATAAGTAATAACTGTGATTCTGGGTTATCTTGTATTTAAGGCAAAAAATAGGACCTTATAGATATTTTTATTGATTACATAGTTTTTGAAAACTGCAGGTATTGTGCTGATGGTGATGATTTTATCCCACATCAGACTTTTGTTGGCTCAGTTGCCTGAAGCATTTTCATAAAGTTCCGGTACCTTGCAGTGAAGATGTCCATTCCCGTAAAACCAGATCTGCTCTAGTCCATCCGTCTCCTCCGTTTCCTGGATTCGCATCAGCTTAACATCATCCAAATCACCGGTTAGTGACATCATCAGCCTCGTCTGTCTATTCCTGAGACGAAAGTGCGCTTGTTTCTGGACACAAAACAAGACACAAGGCCAACATATAGGATCAGCAATTATACTGAGTGATTCACAGGGTTAGAATAAGAACCTGACCTTTAACAATATAACCAGCCTTGAAACATTTATAAAACACCCCATCAGAAAGCGGTGATATTCAGATCCAGACAAAGTACAATACGTACTGTGATCGTAATGTGTTTCATGATTACGACCTCAGCAGCTGCAGCAGTCTTTACTTTCACAGAGCTCAAATCAGCCACACTTAACGAGCCAATTAGGCTCACAGTGTGAAGTCTTCAGACAAGCACTTTCAATGACAGCAGCAGCAGATCTTTTAATGAATACTGGTTTGAACTGTTGTTTTAGGACCAGACAAGGTGGCACAGTTTAAAAACAAACTGAGGATTGAGGTTAGTGTAGTGTAATAATTCATCAGCAGAAAACTAGAAAAATATTTTCAACATAGGATGTGCCTCATGCTGCACTAAGCCTCACACAATCAAACTGAAAATGTAACGTAAGGTGGTGTTTTTATTGGCATGTGGTCTAACATTTTTAGTGGATTATCAATTCTTTCTTGTTGTTTTCAATAAATGTACTAAAAGATAATTACTTTATTAATCTATCTACTGTGGAGGCAGCTTCATGTTGCATGACTGAGTCCAAAGCAAGAAATCAGAGGTAAATGGTCCCCTTTTAAATCATGTTGATTTCTATTGTATCATACCTTAAATTGTTTATGTTGTATTGTGTTGTAGTAGGTTAAATTGTTTCCTGCTGTATGGTATTGGTCTACAATCCTACAATTTCATTTAGCAGATGATTTTGTCCAAAGCGACGTACAACACAAGCAAGAATTTAGACCAGAGGAAAAAAAACCTTGGTAGGTACGATGAAGTGCTTCAAGTTTGTTTGGCAGCTGGTACCGTCATCAAGTGCCAGAAGAAGCCCTCTTTTTTTTTTTCCTCATCTAAATAATAACAGCAATATTGTTCAGCATTCAACAACATTCTGTATTTAGTGCTTTAATTCACTAAGAGCTGGGTCTTAGTAAATGAGAAGGAGAAGGGTCTAAGTGTTCACTGAACAGGTGAGTCTTCAGACATCTCTTAAAAGTAGAAAAGTACACTTCTCTCACAGGTAGAGCGTAGCAGGTGGGAGGGGGCGTAGGAAGGAGCCGTTCTTGTCACTGTTTCGTAAGCCAGAAGAAGTGCTTTGAATTTGATTCGAGCTGCCACTGAAAGTCAGTGAAGAGAGATTAACAGCGGGGTGACCTGTGCTGTTTTGGGCTGGTTGAAGATCAGACATGCTGCTGCATTCTGGATCATCTGCAGAGGTTTGAATGCACACACAGGGAGGCCTGCTAGAAGTCAATGCGTGAAATCACCAGAGCCTGTACCAGAAGCTGTGTGGCCTGTTGTGTCAGGTAGGGTCTGATCCTCCTGATGTTACAGCGGGCATATCGACAGGAACCTTAAAGGTCAGCTGATCATCCTGTGGTCATGTTTTCTTGTGTCCCACCTTGTAGTGTGTTCATGCTATTTTGTCTTGTCTTGTCTTGTGCTGTATCCAGATGAATCATGTTTTATTATAAAGGGCATGCTTGTGTTTTGAGTCATGTTGTTTCATATCTAATCTTATCATGTTGTATTGTTCATGTTGTATCTATTTATATCTTACTGATTCATTTGTGTCTCATCTCCTTGTGTCATATATTAGTTAGTATTGTTTATGTCTTATCATATTATAACAGGACGGTGTGCTGGGCTCATTCCTCTGCTCCCTTTTCACCCGCGACCACAGGTCTGTACATGGATCCATCACCATCATCAAGTTTAAGAACGATATGACGGTGACTGGCCTTATCAGCAACAACAATGAGACAGCCTACAGGGAGGAGGTGGCCGCCTGGTGGCAGAAAGACAAAGGAGCTCATCGTGGACTTCAGGTGAGAAAGAGTAAGCACACAGCCCGATTCACATCGGTGGGATGGCTGTTCAGTTTGTCTCCAGCTTTAAGTCCCTGGGGACACATATCACAGAGGTCCCCTCCTGGTCCACTAACACCTCTAGTCTGGTTAAGAAGACTCACCAATGCCTTTTTTTCCTGAGAACACTGAAGAGACACCACCTGTCCTCAGCTGTACTGAAGAACTTTTACTGCTGTGATCAAGAGCATCCTGACCAGCTGTGTCACACTCTTGTATGGAAACTGTAAGATGCTGCAGCAGGTGGTGGTAAAAAACACTCAAATAATCCCAAGGTCTCCACTCCCTTGAGCTCACAGCATCCTTAAAGACTTTCCTTCTCCTTAAAGAAGTTTGTCGTCTTGCCCTCCAGTAAGTACTTCAGAAGCCTTTCAGTCCAGAAGAAGCAGACTGAAGAACAGCTTCTTCCCCACAGATGTCTGCCTTCTGAACTCTGCCCTCTGTTGACCTCCTCCTGTACATCACCTCACACCAGTCATGCCCCCAATACCCCTCCTGATCAAACACACACATAACTCTTAACTGCCTGTTTTATTTATTTACCTTCTGCACTCAAACCTGTATAGTATGTTCATATCACCTTGTCACCTGTATAATATGTCCATAATCTATATAGTATCTGTAACCTGTATATTATCCTATATCATTCATATGTGTGTGTGTGTATGATTGACAGATTCTACAGATTAGGGAGCAGTGAATTGTTACGCTAATAGACGGATATATATATATATATATATATATATATATATATATATATATATATATATATATATATATATATATATATATATATATATATATATATATATAGAGAGAGAGAGAGAGAGAGAGAGAGAGAGAGAGAGAGAGAGAGAGATAGATAGATAGATAGATAGATAGATACTGTATATCCATGTCTATTAGCATAGCAATTCACTGCTCCCTAATCTGTAGAATCTGTCTTTATAATCTGTAGAATAAACTCACACTTATACCATATGTAAATATTTATAGCATCCTATTAACCCTTCCATACATAGCCATTAATTTGCATAGTTTTGTCCATATTGGTAAATAACTTCCATTACCTTGGAGCATAGATAGCATGGATACTTGCACAGTGAGCTGCCAAACCTCATTTCTTTACTCTATACTTGTGTATTTCATCATATGATATTTTACTGTTCAAATTTTACTATGTCATGTTTTATCATATTATGTTATATAGTTTTGGCTGTGTCCACATAGTATTGTCATGGTGTATAGTACGTTGTTTCTAACAGTATCATCTTTTATTTTTCTTGTTGTATTGTGTCATTTATAGTGTTTATGTTGTGTTGAATCTTCTATTGTTTGCGATGTGTCGTATCTTATCTTGTATCTTGTCTTCTATCATGCCGTAACTCATTGTATCATCTTTTGTTGGCCTGTGTGTCATACCTGTAAAAGTGGACGGAGGGAGCCAATTTTCCGCCAGTTGCAGAAGTGCCGCAAATCAGGGATCTCACCAGGTTTCAGTAAAATCTGTGCACCACGATAGTTGATTTCCTCGTATAACACCCACCTGGACACACAAAAAAGGTTAACCTTATGAGTATCAGTCCTAAGATAGATGCAGTGCTTATAGAAGCCTTTCGCATATAGAGATTATTGGATGATATGAAGTTAAGACTACTCAACAAAAGTGTTTGACACACTTTATTTCTTTCATCTTTTTTTCTGTGGATCTTTTTGTCTTCATACTTCATTTTTGGCAAGCCTTGGCAAAAAAAGGCTCATCCAAATCTTTGGTTCAGTTTTCCTAACACTTTGCAGTAAAAGCAGGTTTTCTAACTTTTGATACTAGAAGGAATAGTGTTTACATCTGGCTTGTGGTTGCATTTTGGAGTCTTCTCCTCCCTGCAGGGTGCCAGGTTTAATCTTTTGGAAATGTGCTGAGCCTCTACCCATCCAATTTCGCTGTGACGCCGAATGTTGTTTTTAGCTTGATGGCTTGGCTCTCTGGCGGGTGGCCTGTCTCTACTGCTGCAGGAATGTGCCACTCCACAGACAGCTCTGGTTCACTGTGAGTCCTTTATTTCCTCAGCAGGGACTCACACCTGCTGTCTGAATCTCACACATCAGCAGCAGGTTTCCATCATCGCTCACTCTGTCAGTACGCTGTCATATATTATGTGCGAACCTCACACACAGTATTTAAATCTGTGAAACACCGTGTCTGAGCTTACTGGCCAAAACTGCTGGCTTCACAGACTCCAAAAGAAAACATCTTCACTATTTTACCGCACCATTTAAACCTAGATAAAAACTTTTCTTAGAGTTCTCAGATAAGTACACAAAGAAAAATCTGAACACAAAACCTCCACTTTGCTTCTTTTGTTATCTCTGAATATTTATCTCTACATTGAGGCGCTTTTCTTTGTCTGAATAGATACATCTCTTTTCAGTTATTTGTTGGCAGAGTGCTTGATAAAATACCTGAGTGTTGACAATTATTAATTTCAAAGAAGATGGCAGATAAAAGGATATAGACGCAGAGCTGCAGGGACACAACAGGGGCTTAATAAAGAGAATGGATGTGTAAGTGGTAAAGGATGCTTTGTGTTTCTGTGTTCATTCTTCTGCTCAAACACACACTGGTTGTTACACATGAACCTGCCAAACTCACACCCAGAGGAGAACTTGGACGGCAGCTTTACATCAGAGAGAGCAACCACACAGCAGCTGCTAGATACTCACATGCCTCCTTCCACCAGCACTGACTGGACTCTGCTGCAGCCTCCAGCCAGCTGAAGGTTGACGGATCCATCCGTTAGCACCACCCTCTTCCCCCTCAGACCACAGCGCTCAAAAACAGTGATGGAAGGCAGTGAGAATTCCTGTTGAACAAAAGAAACAGAGAGAGATAATATTAGGAAAAGGAAGAGGAGGAGAGCGACAGGTCCTGCTGGTTGACTTCAAAGTTGCTCTGATTTTTAGCAGGAAATGGAGCACATGCTAGAATGTATGAGAAGCACTCTGGATCCACCCAAAATACATTCAATGGAGCCATTTAAAGCTCCTGTGAGGAACTTAAATCTGCACTGATTTTCATGTCACTTTTCTCATCTTGTTCTGTGTATGGTAAGGTCCAGTTAAATGTGACACTTATTACAAATATTCGTTCTTGTAAACAAAGAAAGGCTGTTTTCTAAGCTTGCTTTAAATCATCTGGTCTGGCACCTACCCCCTCACAGTGGTTTACGCTATCAAAAACTCAAAGAAATGTTCTTTCTTGTTGTTTATTGTCTTGTACAATAAAAATAGTCATAAAGGGGATTCAGTATCAATTTCAGTTTAATTCACAAGAACTTTAAAAAAAAATCCTCACAGGAGCTTTAAAAAAATTACACCTTGCTGAAAAAGAAATTAAGCTACACTGTTAGCTAACAGTTGAAACCTTTTCAAAATGGACTTGTTGTTTATGTCTTTGACTTTTACAATTTGGAGAGCAATCAGCTGTTTATTTATCTGCTGGATCACCTTTGGGAAGCAAAACATAGCTATAAGCTTCGAAGCTATAATTCCTAAAAGACAGCATACGGTATTTGAAAAGTTTTTTTTTTTTTCAGTGCAAACAACCGGTTAAGACTTTTAATGTCAACCAAAACAGAGAAATTATACTTGAAAACCTGAAAATTGAGCTGACAGACAGTAAAAAAAGTTTGCTATTGGTAAGGCGGTGTTAGCTTAACCTTTCTAACACATGTGACAATGCTAATTAAACATAACCAGTGATCTAAGTGAATTGAGATCCTCTCTTTTACATTCCAAAATATGCCCACGTGTTTACTTAAGTGCCTGTAGATTAGCCATCTACTAGCCTAACACAGCACACCCAAACCAAGCTATTGATCCTGTTAACATTTGGAGTCCTGTATCACAAGGATAGCCCAGTAAATAAAATGCACTGAATTAATTCTATCTGTGGTTCTGCTACTACATTTTAAACCACATATGAGTCTGACATTGAGATATTAGCTGTGTGTACTATTCAAATTTAACAACATTATCGCAAAAGATAAATGTTTTTCTTCACGCAGACCACAGTGGGTGATAAATGTTGGTGGGTGTCACAGAAAAAAACATACTCACAAAGCCAACAGTTTGGAGTGACAAGATTGATGAGCTTGGGTTAAAACAGCCCATTGCTCTCAGGTCTGGGTAGCTCCCCACTTCCAACACATACATCCTGCCAGAGAAGTCCTGACCCTCAAATGCTAGCCAGCTGGAAGACATTTGCATTAACACACAAACAAAGTTGCATTAATATACAGGAGAAGAGCAGAAAATGGGATTTATATCCTGCGTTAATGGGAAATATAATCACAATTCTAGCTGTTTGCATAATGTAAGTATCCGGTTTTCATGTAGATATTTAATTACAGGCTATTATACGCAGTTAATTATAATATTTGTCAGTCGCAGCCTGGAGCAGACCCAGGAAGAAGAACAGAAAACATCTTCGTAATATGAGCACTGTGCAGCTTAAATAACATAACCTTTGGGGAAATCTAAATGCGCTTGTTTCTAAAATCAGCTTCTGTGTTTCAAATAACTATGACTCAAAGTACAACATAATAACAACAGATTGTTATTTTGACCACAGTGTGCAGTATTACTCACCTGCCAGCCAGAACTTTGCAGGATGCCACAGAACAGCCATCCTGTAGCGAGGGCACACTGTCCTCCAGAGTGAGGACAGTTCCTTGAAAACCAGGATCAGAGAAAAGCTGCACCTGGGGCACAAACAGCAATGTAATACAGACTGAGTCATCCATCGTGTGACCCCGAACACACACACACACACACACCACCAGGTGAGACAGACACTGTTTCAGCAAGAGGATATGTGTTCTTTGATGTTTTTTCAGGTGCCTACCTTAAACTTGGCTGCACTCTCGAAATCATCCTGGAAGAAAAAAAAATACAGCTTCATGAGACTCATTTATAGGAAAAAACAAACAAAGGAAATGAGGAGAAGTAGCTGTTTGCTTTGTGGTATGTTCACTGTATAGCAGTTGATATTGTGCATTAAAACGTGATAAAATCATCTTTAGTTCTTTGACTTGAGCAAACGTCAACGGCTTTGTCCACAGGGGGCGCCCTAATAGACACAAACTGACAGTTCCTCACAGGAGCTTTGATAAATGAGGCTAAATTATTATCTTTTCTCTTGGATGGATATTATTCTCCTGCTTTCTTACATCAGATGGAACAAACTTGAACAAAGACTGGACTCACACTGCAATGCTACATAAGAGTTTGCATGAATTCTTTGTCGATGTTTCATCATCTGGTATGAAATCAAAGCGGCATGATGATGACTCACTACTGTAACCTCATTTTACTTTCAGTCTTATGACAAGCATTTTCCTCTCCTTCACTTCCACCCCCACACTCTGAAGAGATAAACTCTGAAGTTTTGAGGGAAATTCCTTCTTTTATTCCTAAATTCTGGTTTGGTCACAGACGTGAGTGTTGCAGCTGATCACATGTAACGAAAATCCCGGCTCGCCAAACTTAGACTGCTAGGGGAAGTGAGAATCCTGCAGCAGGCTCTTTCTTGTTTGAAACTGTGATGATTGATCTGAGGATGCTAAAATCATAAGTCGTAAAATCAACCAAAGCTAGTGAAGCTAAAGGCTGCAACAGTTACTGTATACAAAATGTCGCGCTACAGCACAATCTATATAACTGGGCAAGTTTTTCCACAACTGCATAACTGTGTTTGAGTCACATCTTACCAAAACAACAGGCATTGCTGAGGCAACTCTGGGTTGCATCGCTCCCCAGTCCTCCGGGCTTCCATACAGGCCTTTTTCCAGGATGTAAGACTCACCACAAAAGCCTGGCTCCTCAAACACAACCCATCTGAAAGAGCAAACACAAGGAGGG
This sequence comes from Labroides dimidiatus, assembly GCA_030710495.1. NCBI lineage: Eukaryota > Metazoa > Chordata > Actinopteri > Labriformes > Labridae > Labroides > Labroides dimidiatus. The sequence goes on from CM061158.1 coordinate 13,190,518, forward strand.
AGAGCATATTCATAATCATTATCCTTTGATTTTTGCTCTGACATTTCAGAATTGTGGTTTTCTCTTTGTTCTCTGTCTTCTCAGAGGAAACCGGTCTTGCATACGCCCACATTTGCTAACAGAAAGAGCCACAAAAATTCGCTTTTACACAGCCAAAGTGTTGTTCATTACTATGTACTATGTCAAACAATTCTTGGTAAGAGTCCAAGTTGATAATATCCTCCTACATGATAGCATCTCAACAGTTATGCACCACATGTCCTGTCTTGATAAATGTGACATGTTTTGAGAAGCTGGTTGAGTGTCTTGTAGTGGAAAGCTCCAGTATTTCTGCCCCACACAAACACAGACTGTGTTTGCATTTCAGGCCATGGTGTGCTACACAACAAACACCTCCCTCTCTGTGATGCTAAAACAACACACGGCTCTCATCGCAGGCTTAAAGGGACAGGCAGCAGAAAATGGGAGAGGCTGTGTGAGCTAATGACAGGCTAGCTGGCACAGCAAGAATAACTTTGGGTTATTATGAGAGTCCTGCCTGCTGGTGGAGGACAAAATGTTCTAGCGCATATTCATCATTTTGTCTGGCTGTCCCTTGAGAGAAACAATCAGCGTGTTGTTTTCTTGCTGTGATCGGAATAATAATTCGTATTTTTATGATTCGTCTTTGATTTTTGCTACTGCGTTTATGATCAAATTAAAGCATTCAGAGATGGAAACAAATAGGGAACATAAACAGTGCTTGGGTCTTCTACTTTTCCTGCAGCATACCTCATTATTTACGTTAGAATAAATCACAGAGAGAGGAAAAAATATCTAACAAGACACAACATTCCTTGTTAGCAGTGCTCTTTAGCTTTTTTTCCAACTGCAGTAGGGTGTGAAGCAGCACGCTTTCAAACAAACTAAAATGACAGGAAGTGAGGTGTGGCAGACAAAACATTAGTGAAACAGGTGAGCTGTCTCGACGTGTCAGCCTAGGTGCGGCAGCTTTACCACTGCACACCTGACTCCCACAGAACCCCATGAAACGCTTCAGGGAATTGTAGCACAAAGTAATTATCAGTTGGAAGCTGAAGAATGCGTCTTGAACATGCACTGTGCTATCACATGGAAAAGCAGGGATCAAGCATGCTTTGTAAGAAACATACTTTTGATTCTTGCTGTGGGAAGACAGCTGAGGAATTCCCAGCGACAGAAACAGCTTTGAGCTTTTTATATGAGCCGGAGGAGGAAAAAATCATCCTCCGACGTAATCGTTTAATTTTCAAACAGCTCTGACAGCAGAGAGGGTTAGTCAAGGAAAAAAAAAATTCACTTACACTCCGCTGATCACATCAATAGACTGTGTCTTCAAGCCGTAGCCGGTGTTTTCCATGGTGATGACAGGAACTGAGAGGTCGATGTTGACTCCTAGATCCCCGAAATTTTTGTCGCTGAACATTTTGAGGTGCGGAGACATAAAATCCTGCAAAAGAAATGAAAACTTCAGTGAAATCTTACATAAAGTAAGAAAAATAGCAATGCAACACATACTTTGAGATATGCACAGCACATACACACTGAGAGCTACTGTTGAAAGACCTCATAAATCATTCTACAGATTAAATAACATCAATGCATTTCATTAATGTCAGTTTCTAAAGTGATTTTTTTCTGAGCAGGTCTTACGTCATTTTTATTATTTGCAAGGCCAAAGCATTTTTGTTAATATGTTTTATTTTTCCTCCCTTTTCTTTTCATTACGTTCTCTCCTGAGGTTTAACCATTCGAACACTGAGGGCAACAAGGACTTAAAGCATCCATTTAACAAATCAAAAAACAACCTAATTTGTTCACAGATATAAGGTGATATTGATCAGGTTTGCTTTTTTCAGGTATAGAGGACAATAAAAACAAGCGCATCAGCTGCTGATGACAGGTCTACTTTTCATTTTTGCATTTTGCTTCATAAAGAAGGGGTATTATGCTTTCAAGCATTTTGATAATAATAATAATAATAATAATAATAATAATAATAATAATAATAATAATAATAATAATAATAATAATAATAATAATTATACATTTTATCTAGAAGTGCCTTTCTAAACACTCAAGGACACTTTACAGGCTAATTAAAGACACAATCAATAAAATAACATAAAATAAACAAAACAACAAGCACCAGGTTAAAAGGATCAGTGAAATTAAAGACAGAAAGCAAGACAGAAAGTAACAAATCTGAATGATTTAAAGCTATATATTGATATATTTTAGAAATCCTTTAATCTGTCCGTAAAATTCTCAAAAAGGTCCGTTAAACAAATAGCACAAAATAACAAATAGCAAAAATTCCCCGACAGGCCGCAAAAGGGCTGGCCAATTGGACAGAAGGGGGGTTTGGAATGGGGGGGACTTAAGGGGACAGCAGCTAAAACAAAGATGAAATGAGGGTTTTCTAAAACAACAGGTATTTTTTTTTATGTGCTGGAAAACATGTAAAGCTATTACTGGGATACCAGAGGGACAGTATAAAGCCTTAACAAAGCACCACATCCCCTCATTAAACAAAAATTGCTGTCTTTTCACATTTTAGTAAGTTTTGTTGAGTATAGTTGCTTTCCTATGTTGATGCTTAACCAAACACCTCAGTAAACCTAAACTTTTTACTGTAACATGCAAAATGTTTGGGATCCTTCCACTCACATCATCTCTCTGTTTTTCTGTTCTTATGACAACAAATGTTTTTGAAAGGTAATTTTCGGGCTGTTATGTCGTTTTTCAGATCATAGGACAGTGGACAGATTAGGGCACTGGGGACATTGTGTGAGGACTGACATTAACCGCTGGTTGAAACTAGAAGCAGGCTGGTCGAGCACTTACTTAAAGACTACAGCTGAGCTAAAGGGACATACACAGGCTTCTGCTTATATTCATTAAGACTCATTTGTATACTGACAGACTCATGTTGCTTGAGGCAACATTTTAAAAATAAACCACTTTATTTTTGAACACTTCTGATGTATCATTGACTAACTTCAGTAACACAGAGCAGAACTGCGTACAGTCAGTTATCTACTGTCGTACTCACAGATAATATTGGTCTCAGTGACAGGAGCTGCTCGGGTCCTCCCCAGTCTGCACAGTTCAGGTATTCTCCCTCCTCCAGGATGAACTGCTGGCCCTCAAACCCAGGATGGCTGTAACCAACCCAGCTGGATGGGACAGATGTATGGTAGCGTCAGCTTGTGGTTAACTTCAGTGAAGAAGTAAGTAAGATTTCAGAGAAGCAACAATTTGTCATTACGCACCACAGACCTGGAATAATCTCCCAAATGAGCTAAAACTCAACCCAACTTGGCTTACTTTGCCCTCTAATGGATGCAAAGTCATTTTTAAATCACATTTTTAGTTTTTTTTTTATTTGCACTCAAGCTATTATCATTGATTTTAATGAATTCTTTTGAAACAATGCAAATGGCTCTTTAATTAATTATGCCTTGTTACTCTGTGAGGCACAATAAACTGCTCACTGTATGAAATGTACCACACAAATAAAACAGCCTTGCCACAGCTTATCCCAAATTCACCACCAAAACTCATCGGACGAAGCACAAAAGATGAAGTGTAAAACAGAGAAACAAAGACTCACATTCCTCCAATGATCTTGACAGAGCCCACAGACTTCATTTTCTTTAGGTCGGAGTTTATTTCTTCTGTTACATTGTCTTCTTCACTCTCACAAAAGCTGAAAACTTCACTGTCGATCTCCAAACAGGAGCCCTCAAAGCCGGGCTTCTCATACACCACGGCCTGTGAGCGAGAAAGGACAGATCTTGCATTAAAGATGACTCGTGGTTTATAACCGTTTTGTAGATGAACTCTACTTTCTGAAACTATACTGCAAAAAACTGAAATCTTGGTCTTTTTTGACTTAATATGAGCCTCATTCACCAGACCAGTCCAGAAACAGGTCTCATTTAAAGATATTTAAAGACAAGAATCAGCTCTGAATTGTTTGTAACAAGTAAAAAAAATCTGCCAGTGGAGTAAGTGAAAGTTTCTTGTATTTAGACATTATTCTCAACTTGACAAGTAAATTTTTCTTACCCCACTGGAAGATTTTTTTTACTTGTTGCAGGTAATTCAGACCTTATTTTTGTCTTTTAATATCTTGAAATAAGACACGTTCCTGGACTTGTCTGTTGAATGTGGCTCAAATCAAGTAGGCTATAACAAGGCAATTCTTACTTTAAATAAGACAAAAACACACTTGCTTAGGTGTCATTTTTTGCAGTGTATAGATTTTAAAGTCTTGACTGTGTCTTTACAGAGACGATTCTTTGTGACACTTTTTGGCCTGATATGTTCTTTTTTAGTTAGAAAGAAATTCTAAAGAGAAAGAATCTGAAGGAGATGTAATATTGAGTTCTCTGATTAAGAGAAGGTAAGAATACACAGCCTTCAAAACTTCTCTATAACATTTTCACAGTATGATCAGCTTTAGTGATGCTCACCCTGTGTAACTGTTGTATGACAATACAAAATGAGCCTAAAACACACACTCTAATTCTTCCTGAGGTCCGAAAATAGCTGCTGACCAAACGTTCTGAGGTTTCACAGGAAAATTCCTCCACTATGCATCTATTCCAGGCCTAACATACTGTAAGATAATTGAGCCAAGGAATGTAATGAAAGCTGCCCGGAGGAGTTTTATGTTTGCCCTCTATTTAATAAACAAAGCACAGACTGTAATGTGCAGATTTAAAATGACTTTGCTTAACATTCAGTTTGAGCACATGCTCTAAACAAATAAAGAAAAACCTTACCTTGACTTCACTGGGATTTTCCACTTTAAAACCGCCCTGAAACAGACACACAATGGTCAGCATCAAATGTCTGTCTAAATTCAAAACACACACAGGAAACAAGACAGTCAGCGCTTACATAATTAGTTCAGTTTCCTTGAATAAGGCTTTGAAACAGTGACATGGAGCGAAAGGTACACAATGGCCTGACCCCCTCTTTCATCGTGGAAAGCTAATCAATGCTAATTCTCTTTGCTTGCTTTTGCAGAGACCCTGACAAAAGAATACTCACATAAAGAAAACTGTATTCGAAACTCACAACAGAGAGGGACGTTTGAAAAGAATCATGTATTGAGGGAAATGAGCTTATAAGAAGCCAACTGTGTCATTTCACTTATACTGTTCAAAGGGAAATTTGGCTGATTTCAACCACGCATATATTCATAGACAGCATTAAGTGAAAAAAAAGATGACTGCAGTTGTCAGTCTTCACCGCTGAAGTTGTTTGACAGCATTGCGCTGACTGAACATTTAGCTGTATTCATCAAAGTTATCATGCTGACTGAAGACACCAGGGAAAGCATCCTTGTAAATGTAAGCACATTCCCATTCAGCATGGAGCACAATAAGCAATTTAGGGCTTCAATTGACTATTTTAACCTTCAACCATCATTAAATGTTTGGATTAAAAGTGGTACTGAACCACTGAACCATTGAACTGTACAAATTAATTAGCAGACACGAAGATGCAGATCGCATTTTGAGAACGAAGAGCAGAGTAGACAATAGTCGAAAGTCTGTGAGGCTGTGTGCATCACATAAACATGCCAACATCAGCTAATCTGACATAAACACAAGGTGCCTGTGCTATAAAGAGAAGCATAAGCGCTTAATAAGAAAACTTCTCAAAATAATTGATATATAGCCTAAAAAGCATCCCTTAATGTTCAGGGAGGCTCTGGCATCTATGAGACATTCCCTGCTATGCTGGCTCTCACCCTGCTCATACCCACACATAAAATGGGGATGAAAAAAGACACACAGGAGTCTATAAATGGGTGTTAGAAAGAAGGACAGGGCAGTCAGAGTCAGGATGAAAAGCCTACTGGGGCTCATTCCTGCCAGATTTGGCTGAACATGAAGCACAAGTCCATGGCACCAGATCAGAACTGCATATATGAGAGGTTTAGCGTGGAAAGATGGCTTGCGATTCTTTTGTAAAATTTGATATTCAAAAGGATAAGGCAGGATTTTAAGATTAACCATCAAGGCAACATGAATGTTTGTTTGCACAACAAGAAATGTCATGCATTCATCCAAGTCACTTAAATTTATCCTATGGGAATTGTTTTGACAAGTTTCCTGGAAATCCATCCAAAAGTAAACAACATCTTTTAGCCCAAACCACAGTGAGCGAACAAACCCATAGCATCATGATGCTAGCATAGCTAAAAATAGCATCTAATCCCATTCAGGCAACATCCTTGGCGTGTCACACAAACATCCCACAGCGTACTCACCATTTTCAGTGGTCGAAGTGATCCGACAAATGGTGACGGGAAGCCCCATGTCTCAGGGAAAGGATACACTCCTGTCTCCAGCACAGCTACCATGCCCTGAAAGCCTGGGTCACTGTACACCAGCCACCTACAGGAGAGAGGAACACTCACACTGCATGATAATGATACATTAAGCAAAAAGTGTGCCTCAGGGCTGTGTTAGCATGGCTGCTAATCATGACCTTGTGTGACTTATAGTAAAACAAAACCGAGACACTGCTTTATAAAACTGAAGTCACTGACACCAGCCTACACTGAAATCAACAGCTAATATGTATTTGTCCAAGGCGTTATGTTTTATGAGGTCAAAGCAGAGTTTTATTGACTTTTTCATCATCCTCAGTCACGAGTCATACAACTGCAGCTGATAAAGCTGTTTGTTTTGAAGTGAAATATCATGAAAGGAAACCTCTGCTGGCTTTCTGCCTCTTTATCTCTGACATTTTGTGCATTTCTGTTCTACTATCCAGTACCTCAAAAAGACCTGGTGTAAGCTTCTAGCAGAAAAAAGACCCATGTTCATTAAGTCACAGCAGTGGAACTGAGTCCATCATTACAGCAGCTTTAAGGCACTTAAAGAGGTGAACTGTGAAGCAAAAACATGGTCATTTTTCTCAGAAAACTCAACTGTGCTAGGAGCTTTTTTAAACATTTTTGCTGACGCTACATCGAGTTAACATTTTTTCTACTTGTCACCAGCCAAAATCTGTAGGAGTAGATGCTGGAGCAGCATAGCTTTCATCTGACAGCAATTAGCTTTGTTGAAAATATTCAGAAATACTGAAAAAGAAATCCCCAAAATGTAAGACTTTCCACCAATTGTGCCAGAATAAACCTACAGAAATAGCTGTGGGGAAAAAAATGTCTGCTGTGGGCAGGGCACACACTGCACTGCATACCTCCACCTCTCACGTGGGGGAAAAAAAAACTTCTCCTTGATGCCAAATTCTCCCCACACCTTTGTCTGATTCTTGCTCTCTGTCTAGTCTCCACCTCTCCACTCTGTTTTCCAACATGCAACAGCAGGACAGACATTCCTGAGTAGACGAAGCAGTGAGAGTCAAACCAAAGACAAAGACTGAGGATCGTAGCAGTGATTATAGTCCCTCACCTATTTGTCAAAGTCTTACATTGAGAACATCTCATTAAAAAAGCAGCTTCATGCTGAGCACAGCAGGTTAGATTTCAATAGTCTACTTTTCTTGTTTAGTGAGATTAACAATAAAAAAATCAATGTAGCAAACCACGATCGTGTCATTATCTTCAATTGAAGCAGTTCTGTGAGAAAGCTTTAACTCTTTTTCTTTCCTTTAACACCTGAATCTATTCAAAATAAAATCCACTCTCCGGATAACTACCTATCCACCACCCTGATCAATCACAATAACTGAGTCATACGTCTAGTTAATGATTTGATTTCAGCAGCTAAGCACCCCCAGGCTTGCTTTACCAGATTTCAATCACAAAGATCCGCACAGACGGCCGTACTTACACCCCAGAGTGCACCTGGATGGAAGCAGTGCTCAACGGGATGCCAAATGAACCCGTCTCAATGGTGTCATCGTTGTAAGGTGTTACTCTGCCGCGGCCTTCTGGTTCAGTAAACAGATCGATATGAGGGAGGCTGTAATCCTGTGGAGAAGTGGGACCAACCACAGTAATTATCAGCAGCAGCTCATACTGGGCCTGTAAAACATCTTGACAAGACTAGAATCATTGTTCCAAATGTTTACACAGTGTTTAACCTGCAGAAATCAGTAGATTTATCCAAGGTATCAGTGTGTTTCATTTTGTTAACAGGAAGAAAACAGATACATCACAAAGTGTAGAGAGAGGAACGCACTATGCAGACGCTTTCATCTGCCTTTATTGCGCAGCTAATTTCTGCTGCCTGCTTAAGGCCATAGCTGACATTTTGAAGCTCAAAGTATTACAGGACCTGAGATGGATGTGGGACAAGAAGAAGGGTAAGGCATCATAAAAATTGATTTGGCATTTAAAAGGCAAAGAGAGATTTGTGGTGAGTTAGGAAAGCATGTACCCAAAATACAGAGGCTGTAGTCCTTGTTTCACTGGTCAAAGGATCAATGTCTTGTCCCAACATGATTTGACATGACATCATGACACTATTTCACCAAACTTAACGCCATTCAATTGTATTGCATTACATAAATTAAAATTAAAAATACATATATCATATTTATAATATGATTAATTTCTTAGGTTTACACTGCCATAGTGCGCAACATTAAAGCCTCTGTGTGACTTACTTTTAACTTTTAACAGCGAAGCTGAGACTCGCTAGAAATGGATGAATGGGGACTTTAACAAAATATATGATGAATCAAGTGATAAGGCAGCTGGAGGAATTATTTTCCTTTGCTTTTCATTGGGCAACTAATTATCATTTTGTGGTACTGACCAATCTATTGATTATTTTTTGGTTGATAAATTAATCATGATTATTTGGCATACTTTTTTGGATCCCCGTTTTACCTCACCTGTTTAAGCATGCACACCTGTGAATTTCAACCAGCAAAAGAAAATTCGAACAATGGTACACAGTTTGCAGTTCACGTGTTTTGCCAATTTGTTTTTGATAAATTGTTCCCAAATCATGGAAGCCCAGAATCATCTTTTTTAAACGTCCTCCGTGCTTTCTGTAATAATTCATGTGAACTTCTTCTTCTCCATGTCTGTGTAAACAGTGGGAGGAATACTGCCCCCACCGCTGCCTCTGTAGTGGGCTGCAAGTACAGATGAGGTTTTACTAACCAGTATTTGATTTTACCATTCACAAAAACAATACGACAACCAACAACAGTTGAACTCCCTCTTCGACCAATTTTTTTTAAGTTGACGTAATAGAAAGATAGATAGCCAATTCTGAAATGTTATAGGTAGAAGAGATGATTGAAATGAGTATTTATTTACAGCCCTTACCCAGACAGCTTGTCTAATTGATCCAATAAGCATCGGTGGGCCATTCTGTGGTTCAGTCCCTGGTCCAGGCTCTGCCCACACATTTGTCAATTCAGTGCCTCCCTCCTCCAGGGCAATGCAGCGTCCCTGGAAATCAGGCTTTTCGTAGAGAATCCAGCTGTGGTGAAAGCAAATGAAGAATTTATATGGCTGCATTATATGCTATGAGATACTATGCTGTCTCATTAATATGTTTGTTTGATTTTTGCAGAAGAGCGTATTGTGTGAGAATATGATTTCATGTCTCACTTTAACAGGAAGCAAAGAAAGTAGTATTTTTTGTATTTCTAGGTCATTAATGTAATGATGACATAAAGAACAATACAGTTTTTAGTCATATGTATCTATTAGCTAGATTTTCTGTAACCGTCTTTTTCTTTCCTCGAGCAACATCCAGATCTTGGTTTGATGTAGGAGATTTTGAGCAAAGCTATGGGGCAAATTTGCTTTATACCATCTGACCAGTGTTTAAACACTATTTAACCACTCCAAAGCTGGTGGTAAAATGCTAACATCCCTAGAGACTTCGCAAATGTTTTATGAAGAAGGGGATTTACTAAATGAGGTTTCTGTCCTCGATATGGTTTGGGAGAAAGAAGAAATTATGAAACCACTCTTCACTGACAAAAAATGACCAAGGGACGCTTTACAGAGGAAAGAGTGAGAGAGAAAATATAATCATCAAGTATGGAACTCTCAGCGCTAATATCTCATTTGATTACTCTTGTGACATCTCCAGACCTTAACAAGCAACAGCAAGGTCCCAAAATTACTTGACACTAATTATATCTCGATTCCAGTTCACATTTTCTCTCCATGGTCTGAAAGCTCCCGCTGAATAAGGTTACTCACCATCCTCTAACAACCTTTGCAGATATAAGAGGTGAGAGTCTCAGAGATGTAGCATCTGCAAGGTCTCCGTAAATCTCAAACGCCTGGCCGCTGAACTGAGCTTTCTCAAACAACACCATCTGCAGAGATTGAGAAGAGGCAGGGTGAAAAAAAGAAGTAATTCATTGCAAATGTATTGCGTGCCTACTCCTTCACATTAAATCATGATTCACTGAGTGCTGAGGGAAACCAAATGGAGAGGCACTTTACTTTCACATCTCGTACTATTACAGAGAAACCATGTTTGTGTTACTCGGCAGCTAAGAGCATGTACACAGTCACAGGTTCTTGAACTAACAGGGCTTCCTGTTAATGCATTTTTTGCCACCACATGTGACAAAAATTGCATCTGTTTGCTTAAAGGCCAGCAAAGGATTAAAGTTTTTGAATAATGAGCGACTGCTCTGCGGTCACTGCCCTTAGCTTTATTCTTTATTCAAAAAGCTCTCATCAAATCTGCCCTTTTCATGCAGTGCTTTGTGTGCCTCTGCTTGTGTGTTAATGCCAGTCAAGGCAGTTGGTCCCCCGCACAGCCAGCTGAAAATGTTCAGCAGCTGGAGAATATCTTTCGTACATGTAACAACTTCTATAATACTTCGACAGTAATGAGGGCCCGCACGCTTTGCTCTGCACTGGCAGCACTGAATTCCATGATTGTAATCACATCCAGCTGAACATTTCCATTTAACTGATTTTTTTATACTTTGTTTACCCCCAAGAACACCATATGAGAAGCAGATGTTTTTATAGAACAGTGAGTGTCTATCCAGATTCCTTCTTCCATCTTGTTTTTATTTCATGCGGGCAAAGATGTGACTACCGTACCTTTCCAGGGCGCTTGTGAAATCCCCTGACGGTTCTTATCTGGAATGGAAAAAGACAGAATTATAATAGCAAAATAACTTCAGAGCAGAGTAAAACAAATCTACACAGTGCCATGGAAACCAATCTGCATGTTTTGATGCAGCAGCTTTGTGACTACTGAATATCCTGACCTTTAAGTTTAAAGCTAGGGACCAGATCGGTCGATGGAGACATGGAGACTACACTGTTTTGAATATGCTTTGATGCAACACACTGACAGATAAAGCCAGCAGATGAAAGTGTTTATTATCACGTATCACACACAGCAAACACACCTTCTAAAACTGGGAGCTGCAAATGTCAGTAAAAGGGAACAGAAGAATGTCAGATTTAATAAAGCTGTTAAAGGATTTGAACTCCAATCAGAAATTAAGGTATGTTTTTCGTAGAAAGTTTACTGCTGCTGACTCACAAATTGGCCACACATTATTAGACGATTTTAAGCCAGATTTAGGGGACAAGACCGGAGTGACTGAATCGACAGTTCCTATCTGGACTACCTCCAACAGAGTACCCACGATAACCAATGAGAGGAGCAGACTGAGAAGCGCTGTTAGACCAATGTTACCATTCATGAGCATGGCAGCAAATGTAAACAAAACTGTGCCAAGAGCAATGTTGAAAAAGTCCAGCTTCAGGCATTGTTTTTGTTGCTGAAGGACAGAAAACACGCCAGGAAGGCGGCTTGAAGAAGTTATTCACCCCCTGCCTGTGTTTATTCATGTTTTGAAGTCACGTTTGATCTCGCAATCTTCTGTGAGATCTTATGTCTATGACATTGTTAATACAAACATTAAGAGTGTGGTCCAGGGTTTGGGAGTGTCATTCAGACAACTAAGTTGGGTATCAGGAAGTAATAATGTCCTTTTGGCTCCGTCAAATGAAGCAACAAATTATTTTACAAACAATTTAAATGTAAGACACATTTTGTGAGCAGCCCTGCGAATGGAAAAGACATTTTATTTTACCAGGCAGAATTCAATCAAAGGATCAAGCCAGACAAAAGATCCTCTGTTCTGAGGAAGACTTCCCTGTAGTCATGATACTTGATACCAGCGTACAAACTAGGGTAAGACTAAAAGTGGCAGATTTTCTGCAGGATGTTGTGCAATGCTGCAGAAATGAAAGACATCAATGGTTTCCTGCTCAACTGTGCAGGAAAAAAATCTCAGCTAATATGTGTGACACACTGAGTTCTAAATCGTGACTCTGAACTATTTAGTACAGCATTATGTAGTCTGCACACTTACATTATTACTAAAGATTCCCTGAGACTGAGGAGAGTGGGTGGGTGGAGGAATCCCAGGAAAACGTGGAGGCACAGCATCAGGAAGCACAGGAGCTGGTTTGATAGCCGCGTCTGCTTCAACTACAGGGGCTGGAGTGGTCATTTTTCCAATAGCCTGATACACAAACCAGAAGAGTTCAGGCAAGTAAAGAGTATCACAGTGGGATTTGTTATTTAAGGACTTGATAAAGCAGAGCTCTTGTTTCTACAAGTATTTCCTGCCAGATTATGAAACCTCTGACAGTTCATGTTATCAGTCACCAGCCTCTAGCTTCAGACTACTTGTGTACTCGTCTGTGAGTAAAACTTGTTTGTATTCATATCATTTTTAGACGGTGGAGAAAACACATAAAAACTAACCTCTGTTCTGGCTTGCTCTGGTCCTTGTTTGCTCTGCAAAGGTTTTTGTTCTCGAGGGAGGTACTTCTCTAAATAGTCCGGCAGCTTGATGTCGTTAAAGGAGGGAAGTGGAGGGGCTGAGTCACAGACCACAGCCTCTCCAGCCTGGGCTTCCTCTTTGTTGCTCTGCTTGGCCAGTGTGTCTTTGAGTGGGGCTGGAACTGTCGGGTTTGGTGGGGGTGCCTGGGATGAAAGTGGAGGGCTTGGCAGGGGGGATTCACTGGGTGAAACATCCCCAGACTTGGTGCCTTCTCCTTGGGGTTGAAGTGCAGACCTCTTTCCTCTGAGGATAGAGGAAGTCAGGCTGCTAAGAACACAGCTCCCCTCCAAGCGGGACTTCCACTTGATCTGGTCGTCTTTCTCTTCCTTGACATCCTCATCCTCATTCACGGGAGTCTTCTCCTTGAGACGAGAATGACTTTCCAAGCTGCCAAGCAGCAGGCACCTGTCAGCCAAACTCGCCCTGGCTGGCTTCAGGTTGGATTTTTCCTCTGAGTTCTGCAGTTTAGCATAAGTGCTCGGGCCTGTATCTATAGAGAACTGCTTCTTCTTCCTCAAGCCAAACTTAAACTCTTCAGGGTCAAACGTCTTCTCAAAGCGGTCCTCTTTGATAGCAGGCATAGCGAATGGTGGCTGAGGTGGCCTGAATGGATTGTGTTTACGTGGTGGAAGGGAGAACGGGGCGCAGAGTTTTTTGATTCTCTCAACAAAATCATCATCATCCAGGTCATCTGGCGTGTCCAGAAGGTTGCTCTCACTTCCAGCAGAGGTCAGTTTAGGCATCGAGACTTTGAGTTTCCGCTTTGGCAAGTCCACATCTAGCCAGCTGGATGGGGCATCTTGTTGTGAGTTTATTGCTGAATCATTTTTACTTAATCCCAGAGGAAAGTGGAGCTTTTTCATGGGTGGACGCTGAGATGAGTCTTGTGAAGGACTCGTTGCTTTGGGAGTTTGACTTGGCTTAATATCTACAGGTACCTTTATGATAGTGCTGGATTGTGCATACGGGTTGATTGGGAAGATTTCGCCATTAGCGACAGGAGAAAGCTCATCCTTTTGTGTGTGAAATGTCTTTTCAGCTGCCACTCCTTCCACATTGACTCCAGAGTTTGAAGCAGGGCTATTCAAGGACGTCTGTGCCTTTTTTTCTGCTCCCTTCAATGGCATGAAATCCTTTGTGCTTTCTGTATTTCTTGATTCCTCATGCAATTTTGGACTTGGAGAATGTTTCCCAGTATCTCTAGAGATATTAACTTCAGAAGGCACGACTTTAGCAGCCCGATGCTGTCCTCCTCTCTCACTGTCTACTGATTCAGGAACAGAAATGAGCGTAGGATTTGTAAGTGTTGTTTCTGTCTCTTCCATATTGCTGGCCTGTGCGGTAATCAGAGCTGGAGTGTCATTACTGGCTTTTACAATCATTTCCTTGACTGCTGTAGCTGCTCTGGTAATAGGCTTTTGGCTGGAGAGGTTAGCATCATTAGCTCCATGTGCACATGAGTCATCCGGCGAGTTTTCGGATTTTTCCACAGATACAGATTTAGGCTTTGGATCAGCTGCGGTCAACACTGACTCTGTTTTTGCTCCAGTGCTTTCTGTGGTGTTCTTCCGCACACATATTGCCATCTCTCCTTTTGACGGCTCTTTCTCAATCTTTATCCCACTCTCAGCCTCATTAGTGTGAGTGATGGTGCCAGCATCAGCTTTTTGAGGATGTGTTGTCTTGTTCTGCCTCTCATGTTGTGTTTGAACAGGAGCGTCTGATGTTGTCCTGTCTGTGCACTTCATGGCCGGCTCCTGTCGGTTGGTTTCTGGTTTTGTTGTGTTTTTGGTGAGCTGTGCATCATCTTTGCTTACAGCATTTTTTCCTTCATCTTTCTTAACAACAGCCTCCTTCGTCTTTTGGCAACCTCGCCCACCCTGTGGGACCTCTGACTTTATGGCACTTTTATCTGAGCCTGATTTTTCTTTGTCTTTCTTTTCAGTCTGATGTGTTGTTTCTTTCTTCTCTGATTTAACCACATCTTCCCTCTCATCCTGTTCTGATACTTTGCTCTTTGCCTTTTCTAATTTGCCTGTGCCTCTACTCTCAGCTTGTTTTGTTATTTCTCTTTTTTCCTCCTTTGGTTTGCTCACGTCTTTAATCTCAGCCTGCTTAATTATCGCTGTGCCCTTGCTTTTAGATTGATCTTTCTGCCCAGCCTCTTCTTTACTGGACTCCATTACTTTTTCTTTACTCTTCAGCTCAGACTGAAATGACGAATTTTTGTTGGGTTTTGTTTGTTTATCAGATGACTCTTGCTCCTTCACAGGTGTTTTCTGAGGAGGTTTTTCAGCAGCTGGTGAAGAGGAGGAGTCCTTAGAAGCCTTTTTCTGCTCCTGAGTGAACAACCCTCTTCCCTTTTCCTCCCCCTGAAGTAAAACAACAGAATCCTTATCCATAGTTGTCTTTGTTTTACTGCTACATGCAGCAGTATCAGGTTCATCTTTGCTGACAGGTGATTTAGCCGCATCCCCCTCCTTTTCAAATGGTTTGTCAGTTTTCTCCTTTTTTAAAGAAACATCCATCTGTTTCGTCTGCTTGCCCAGCTCCTTAGGATCATCCTGAGAAGTTTTCGGCTTGGTGTCAGACAAAGACTGTTTGTCTGGTGTCTGGTCTTTGGCTTTCTCTGTGTGTTGCTGAGATACAGAAGCAGTCTGTTTTGGTTCTGGTTTTAAAGTAGTGGATTCTGACTTGGTTGTAAATTGATCAGGTTTGTTTTCAGTGCTTTGGCTCCTGGGACTGGTCGGCTCCTTACTTTTCCTTCTCTTAGAGCGGGAGCCTGTTCTGTTTGGGCCTTTAGACCTTGGACTGTGGCTACTGGTCAGTTCCTTTGAGTCTTCCAGGTCTTTATCTGAGGATGTTGTTTCAACACTGTTAGGTTTCTCCCTCTGATCTTTTGCTGTTGATGCCTCTGTGTCCTTTCTTTTGGAGTCTGTTGTTTGTTCCTTGGGAGGGAAAATTTTAACCTCTACATCAGCTCTATCTTGTCCATCAGGTTTGGTTGTTATCTCTTTTTTTGCCTCTGTCTGCTTGGGCTCTTTGGTATCCTGTTTACCCTGACTGTCCAGTTCTTGTGACTTTGTTGCCACTGACAGGGTGGATTTTTGAGGCATTCTCGTCATAGCTGACTTTTGAGGTACTGCTGGTCTTTCCCCCAATTTAGATGCCTCAGTGAGATTTTTCATTCGCTCCTTGATTGTCATCGGCTTCTCTCTGGCAGGTGACGCAGAGCTGGACCTGCCTGTGCCATAACGCTCAGCTGATCTTGACCTCTGGTCTGACAATGAAAAATCCACTTTCAGCTCCCCCGCGGCTCTCCTGACAGGAGAAACATCAGCACTCCTCGGTTCCTTAAAGGCCAACTTGCTGACCCCGCCTGCAGGACGCTCAAAGAGGCTGATTTTATCTGCAAGCCGGCCGATGACAGGCTTAGGATCCTCATCAATTTTCTTAAGATTTTGTTGTCTGTGTGGAAAAAAAGAAGGGAGAAGTCTAACATTTTGTACAAAGCAATGTTTGGAAAATGTACGCATAAATTAGACTTGCTTGACTGCCTGTGAGAATCGTTTTGTAAGCCACATAACAATTACAGTTCAGTGTCTGTGTGTTTTGTTCAGTCTATCTGACCTATATTTATCTGAACTGAACTTTGACATGCCGGTACTAGCAAAGTTTTGCACTTTGTGTTATGACTCACAATACAGCAGTGAGGACACACTTTCTGTTTTGATAGCAACATACGCACAGAGTTAGACAAAAGCTTAGCAGGCAGATTATTAAAGGCACACTTGTTATAAAATCAAACACTTATTTCTGACTAGTATGATTTGTAAGACACATTTTTTCCAGCGACAGGAGAAAGCTGTGCTTTGAATCCAGTCAGTGGAAATGAGATAAGTCATTGTTTGAGTCACAGCACTACTTGTCTTTAACTGACATGCGAACAAAGACTTACCTTGACTTAGTCTCTGTTTTGGCTTTATCCTTCCCTTCATCTTTGGAATTCTTAAACGTTGAGCTGGAGCCCTGGGTATCACCTGCGGAACTTTGCTTTGAATTCAGAGACACACTTTTTGGAAAGAACTTCACCTCGCTCCGAGAAACCTTTATACTCCTGCGTTTGGACTCCGGTGTCTCTGTTTTCCTTTCTACTTTGTAAAGACTATCATCGTCCTCCATGTCTGCTCCTCCATCCACGACACTCCTCACAGTGGCTGTGGAATTTGAATCCTGGAAGTCATCCAGCTGAGTGACTGTCTCAGCACAGGAAGTATTACCATCTCCTCCGACAGGTGAGGCCTGAGAGGTGTGGTGCTTAGAGGAGGAGCTTACAGATGACTCTCCCATGTTAGTGTTTGGACTCTTGCCCTGAGGACTGGTCGCTGTCTTTTCTGGTGAAGGGAGTCCCTCTGAGACAGCATTCTGAGGCATTTTCTCCATCTGAGGGCTGTTCCCTCCATCTCCCTGAGAGTTCTTCCTGATTTTCCTTTTGGCTGAATTTTTCCGCCCCATTATGTCTTCCTCTGTTTGTTTTTGATCAGGTTCAGCGTCTAGCTGTGAGTCTCTGTGTGATTTCAGTGACACTCCCACAAGGGCACTGTAATAACTCGATGCCCCAACCGCAGGCGTCACATTTGTCCTTTTGTTCTCCGCAGTTGTTGAACTTGCACTCCTTGGCAGATCAAAGCTCTCTGATGACTTTGACTTGGGTCGAACCTGTAAGCTTGTCTTGACCTTAGTGATGACTTCCTGTCCAGAACTTGAGTCTTTGCCACAATGAATTACACTAGTCTCCTCCAGGTACACATGGAGCTTCTTGCCTGTCTGGGCTTGTGCTTGTCTCTGGGCCTGAGGCTGGGTGTGGGTTTGGTCAAAGTCCTGTAACACTCCCTGCTCATGAGAAGAAGACAGATGTGTCAGATGGCTGGCATTCTTTTCAGGATTCCCGCTCTCTGAAGCACCGTTGCTGCTCTCCTCCCTCTCCTTGCTTTGCCCTGTACTCTTCCCCCTCCACCCCACAAACTCCTCCTCATTTGGACCTCCTCCTGCAGTCTCTGTGCTGCTCAAAACGGGGCTGTCTCTGTGGGCAGACTGCGTGGCGTCCTCGCCTTCACAGAGGAAAAGGTCTCTGGAGATCTGTTGAATCTCCTCCTGTTGCTGTTCTGCCCTTACTTTGGGTCTCACAGACTCCTCACCCTCCTCTTCCCCCTCTGACTTAAACACATCATCAGAAGTTGGGGAAACATTTTCTGATGGGCTCTTCGGACTCCTTGCCCTCCACGGAGAGAACCAGCTCCCAATACGACCCAAGACCCCGGTACTCGGCTGCTCCTCAGGGCTCTCAGACTACAGCAAAGCAGAGAAATAACCCAAATAAGCGTATCTTTCAGTGTGCAGCAGCAGTTAATGAACATGCATATCTAACATGAATATGCACTGACAGTAGTTACACGTGGTGGTGCAAATACTATAAACTGCCAATGAACAAAAGAAGAGAGTGCAGGAAGGGATATAAAACACATTAAGTAGTGGTTGTTGGTTCAAAGACATGTTTTAGTATGGCCATGCATCTCATAGCAAAGACATGCATGAGTGCTTACAACCTTACCGTAGAAAATACCATATCATTCAGATTCTTTATGTAGGATGTGAACATGATTTTGGTTTAGAACAAAAACTCCTAAAGAGCATAAAACAAACACAAAATCATTCCAAGACAAACAAAACAAAAGCAGTTTTTCTTAATAAAAAAAGCTCAGACTTGTCTTTTAAAAAAGGTATTCAGCTTTGGCAAAGAGAGAAATCTATCATTAACTCCTTAAATTTCATCAAATATTTTGAAAGTAAATTCAAACTCGACTCACCCTTAATTAAAGACAGAAGACAACTTTTCTCCTCACGCCTAAAGGAAACAACTTCTGACTACTCGTCATGTCTAAATGAATCACATGTTCTGTTTAGGACTCCTCGCATCCAGGAAAGCATCCACAACTGCACAAGAGCGGCAGACTGCGGGCGCTGAACAAGTTCTGTCCCTACAGCGGAGCGCACGCAACTCTGTGGGGAAGTGATGCCTTCACGTGCTGCTCGTAAACTTCTGACACGTGTGTCAATCGCCAAAAAAATTGTTCAGCCAACTGTGTGCTGTTTCTTTTTGCCGACGTATTAACCAGTCTAACAGGCAACCATACGGAGGTTTCATAACTTTACTTCCTCTTATTAGCAGTGAAGGTGAATATTCTTCATTTGACTGCTTTAACAACGTTTTTGAGTTCTGTGAACTACAACTACCTTGATATTAACAGGCTTTAAGGTGGTGAACTTGTAACATTACATAGCTTAACAATTAGATTGTATCTGTAATTTTAATTTTACTTTGGTTTAATACCTTTTCTGTCATTAATGGGGCTAAATATGATCGAGCTTTAAGACTTGGTCATGAAAGAGTTAAGTCCAAAGAAAATTTATGGGGGTAAGGAGGCTTCAGTGAAAAAAAGACTCTCTCCAACTGGTTGTAGTTTATTGTTTTGTTTAGTTTTGTTTTGTTTTGCTGTGTTTTGTTTTGTTGCTGTGTTAGCTTGGTGGGGTATTAGGTCCTTTCTAAAACCCACAGTCTCTGAAACAGGAAACCAAAAGCTGCCCACATACCTCCCATTTAAAAACTATGTAAACTGTGCGCTAGGCACATTTTTATAAACATTCTAACATTCTACATTTTTATTATTGAAGAGTGTTAACTGGGTTGACTTAAATTTCTAATGATTACCATTTTTAATCGTACAATGACATATCGTGAGATCTAAATGCTGACACATAGCCGCTTGGTACCTCGTGTGACACTTTGCTGACAAATATGTCACACATGCTTGAACTCGGGTCAGGTAAGTTCAGATATAAACTGGAGCTTCTGAGTTTTAGAGTGAACAGCAAAATAAACCAACCTAACACTCTGATTTGTAATGGATAAAAAAGTTGCATAAAAAATATTTAAAGGTTCAAAATGTGACCAGTGTGTTTGATTTATAAGTACAAAAAGAGTCCAAAAACAGTTTGTTTGTTTGTTGTTGTTTTTTGTTTGTTTTGTTTTGTTTGTTTGTTTGTTTGTTTGTTTTGTTTGTTTTTTTTTAGCTTCTGTCTCCAAGCAACGACTCAAAACTGAGGTTAGGAAATTCACACTCCTGTATGATGGGCTACCTCAAGACATCAAAACTCCTACATTTATTTTGGACCTTCAACGCAGCAGTAGGTCTTGCCTAAACAAACTTTTCGGCGGAAATGACGCAGTGGCTGTGGCTTTTCTGAGAGCCTGTTCAGCTCAGTGAAAATGCGCGTGCCATGCCCTTGTTTCAGTTGGCGGGCAGCTCAAGTCAGTGTTTCCATGCAGCCTAGTCTGAAAATTTAACTCTTTAACTTCTATTTTTTTTTTTTTTTTTTTACGAAGTTAGACTTTGATTTTTTTTATCAAAAATAGGTACTATTGTACGTCAAAATCATGACGTGACAAACGTTATCACTATTTACATTATCTGTCGGTTTTATTTGAACCTCAAAACCTTACTATGCCTGCAGGTGTGGGAGTAACGCAGGTAATCGTTGGTTAAAAGAAATTAAAGTCCTGTTCTTGATGGGTAGGTTGTAACAAAAATAACACGTCATGTTTAATCCATAGACATGCCACAACAGGTTGCTGATTTTTCACAACGCCTAATTTCTTTGATTACTTCAGAGATGGCGTGAAGTCTTTAAGTGTAACCTATAAAACTAGCGTTGTTAAAATTTCGTTTAATAGATTTAAAACTATCTCAGACAACACACGAAGATCTGATTAAAGTCCTACATTTTTTTAATTAACTGAAATCACCACCATGTTAACTTTAACCTGCCATGAAACCAAACAAACGGCGGCCCTAAACTGCTTTCATCAGAGCAGGCCAGTCTTCAAATTGTCTATCGACCGACGAGTCAAGAAAATAAAAACCTGGTTCATGTCTTTGCAAGCACATCCACCACGGACAGAGAGAGTGAGGTCTTACCATGATTATAGTGTTTCTGCTGCCTCCCCAGCTGTCTCGGGAATAAACGAGTCAAATGCAGCCCGCAGCAAAGAGCCCTCACATGAAAAGAGCCTTTGAGAGCTCCTCCGCCTCTATGAGGTAAACCTGTCCTTCGCCACACTGAACAGATCCCTGCACTGCCTTATTAATATTTAGCGCGGGGTACAAAAAGAAAATATCTGAACTAACTCTTACAGACTACATACATGTCACTGGGTAGAGTTTTTCCAGAGTAGAGGAACTTGACATGAAAGAGGAATCTGCACGGACCAGATTAACACCCCGAGGCACAGAGCACTGACACAGCAGGTAGCTGTGGCGGTTTGTTACACCGAGTGTGTATGACAGGGCCACAAACACACTACAGGTGGGAAACTAACCTATGGACTCTACTCTATCAATGTGGAGCAGTGAAGTGTTTAAATAGGCCCACAAAAGAGTCAGCTATTCTGAGCTTTCTGGTAACTATTAGCAAGACAAAACCCTTATTTTTTACACATATGTTGGCAGATATAGAAATGTTTTTGGCTCCCATAGAGATGTAGCACGACTAACAACTAAGTAAATTAAAAGTTACAAAATGATAAGACAAATATTTTTGATTGGGAAGCTTATCATGTATAAAGGATAAGGTGTAAGGGTGAGGAGAAGGGCAGTGACCCATGAGCAATGCATTATAGGAATGTATTGCACAAGCTTAAAGGTATTGCAGAACTCTAGGAGTGTTGACCTTTCAGGGCTATGGGAAAGTTTAGGAGAAGAATGGCCAATTGCATCCTTTATCACTTATATTTAATTTGATAATTCCACTTATTCCCAAGACTTTTATAAGTGATGTTACAAGAAATTCTGTCTTTCTTCTCAACAGAGAAAAAGGCTGAATGCCACACATGCACACTTGCTAATACATCCTCACAGTCTGTCTCTTGCTATCTCACTCATGACTTATTAATGCCCAACAGAAGCTGAAACCTGTCTCATTCTCCAGCTTATGAAAAATTTACACTTCACCTTTGTTGATAAGTCACTGGCTTGTACCCGAAGTGATATACTTTCAGGGAATATTAGCAACATAAAATTGGCTTGTCTCTTGAAATGCATCGTAAATACAGGAGGTGTTAGTGCGTTCAGCTGTTTCAAGGCAGTGTGAAAAATAGTCCTCTCATTACACTTATCACAGAGGAGTGGATGTCTAGTTTTTCTGGTTTTATGATGATGAAGCAAACACGGGAGAAGATGTAAACACATTAAAAAGAAGAGAGAAAACACTTTCATGCCTTTTCATCTCCTCTCCCTCCACTAGACCTGGATTGAAGGTTCTGCTTTGGAGCTTGACAAACATTAACAAAGAAAATATCACAGAGATGAGTCACATATAACCAACTTCTATAGACCACAGTTATGACATGCAGTGTAGTGAGATGTTTTAAGCATTTCCCTGAATATAGGCCACAATTTGTTCCAGCTCTGCTCTCTGTACCACTTGGTGTTCATACTGTTTAAACATGCTCACCTGGCAGCTTCTCAGTTAAAGCAGCCGCCTTTTGTTACCTGTGAAGAGATACTGGAGGTGTGTGTAAACAGCTGCTTTAATGCTTTTGAGTGGTAAAGAAGAGTTAGTTGTTCTTTGTATCCACCAGGATTTGCTTTGTCTGGCATTGGATTTGAAACAGCAGGCAGCTTAAGCAGAACAAAAATCCTCTGAAGTCACATAAAAGAAAAAAATTACACTAAACAGTGCAGCGGGAGAGCTTTTTGGAGTAGCTCAGGTTTTGTTTCCTGTAAGCCTAAAGAGAGTGTTGCTTTGATGTAAAATTGAGTTTGTC
The DNA here is from genome assembly GCA_030710495.1 of Labroides dimidiatus. NCBI lineage: Eukaryota > Metazoa > Chordata > Actinopteri > Labriformes > Labridae > Labroides > Labroides dimidiatus. The sequence continues at coordinate 13,213,214 of CM061158.1, forward strand.
ACTTTGAGCTAACCAGATTAGTAAAAGCTGTTACGGTAATCTTACTGTGGGAAACAGCTCTTACTCAATGAATGTGTCCATGGCTTTTAATAAGATGTGCTGCAGAGATGCTGGATAAGAAAATCAGAGAAACGCCAAGCTTAATAAAGTTTATTTGGCGAGATACATGCTCATTAGTGTAACAGTTTAATGATTTTAACTGGGGTGGCCCATGCATCATTGAATTTTACATGGGTGTCATAAATAGAATCGAAAGAACAGAAAAGAATAGAATAGAATAGAATAGAATAGGATAGGATAGAACATACTTTATTGATCCCTGAAGGGAAAGTCAGGAGTCACAGTAGCAAAAAAAGTGTATAGTGCAAAAAAAATTCAAGAATATACAAATAGTATGATATAGTAAATGTCAGCCAGAAAGAAATGTCCATTAATGACGACAGCTTGGCCATTATTCTCACCAATTTCAGCCACCACTTCGACAGGGTCCAGATAGTCCAGTCTGTTCAGTGTAGCTCTCCTGTATCATATATGTATATGTATATATGCAGTTTCTTTTTCTTTTTTCTTTTTATCTCCATAAATCTTATTTTCTACAAAATAAACCTGCAATTTGCCATACGTTGGGAACTAAAAAAAAGATGTTAGTACATCAATCTTAGTGTACAGTTCCAATGAGTAAAAGGCAGTGTTATCCACTGAAATTCCAGAAAACCATCTAAGAGCTAGTTGCAACGAAAAACAAGTCCCACCTCTGACCTTTCAGAAAGCCAATCATAGTTAAAAGCTGAAAAACAGGATCAAAACATGCCTTCAGATTGCAAGGGGTGCTTATGCTATCCTTGACCTCTTGAAAATGCCCTTAAACAAGGATGAGAGCAAAAACAAACAAGACAAAAATAACTGATGTTGAAGATTTCATCATGTTAGTCATTTAAAAAGATTAAAAGGTTTACGAAACGTAAGTGTGATTAACATACCTAAGGCTGTCAGACCTTTTAATGAAACCCAGCTGTTATCTTGATTGTTTGGGTGACTCTTTGCCTTAAGTGTTGCTGATTCATTGTTGTGCTTCACTTTGAATGAGATTTATGTAATTTGCCTTGAACATAAACGACTTTCGATTTGGTAAAAACACTTAGCTGTGGGGCAGTCAAAGAGGTGTTCATCTTCAGTGTTTATCCTCGAAGCAGGGATTAAAGTAATCTTTACAAAATTTAAAACATTCCCCTTGCTCGTATTATGGCAGCATACACTTGAAATCCCACAAAATGGGCAGTGCTTCTTGTTATTGTGTAACCATATTGGTATTTACCATTTTACTGAACACCCACTGCGATCCTCGAATCCCAAAATGCCAATGTTTTCCTTTTCACCCCCCAGCGCCATGTTGCTCCCCAACTGCTCCTCATTCGTTTCGGCCTCATTACAACACGCCAACTGTCAATCACAATGCTTGCAGGGACCGCCAGGGGGTATTTAGGAGACAGAGCAAACAGCAGACTTGCTTTAACCCCACTGCCCCACCCACTGGCTGTAGATCCTCATTGCACTCTTGGAGGGGTTAGGCTCTCCAGTGAAGCAAGAGGCTCAAAACACAAGTCATCCTGTATGTTTATGAGCACAAACTGGATGGACTGGGAGTGAATAAATCTATCACTATATATTTTACATCATCTGCTTTGTTGTGTTCAGAGTGGCACACTAATCACCACTCCCTTACGGGAGATAAACAAGAATGTGACTCATCAGCGCGCCCTCCATCACTGCCTACATGACCACGGCAACCATCTTGAGTCATGTGTTTTTATTTTACAGGTCTTTCATTCAGAAACAAGGCAGTAACAAGGACCATGGTGCCTTTCAAACTTTGTTTGAAAGAAGAAATACTCACCAGGAGATGAGATCCTGCAGACACTTAAACATCCCAATTAGTCAGAGAGTCCTCTCAGTAATGAACCTCAGCATTACATAACCTTAGACACCCAGACATTTGCTTTTACTGTCTGCCCACAGGTTTTCTTTTTTCTGAACCCTGCTGCCACTTCTTCAAAGCTCAATGCAACCCAACAGGGCTCTCCGCTCTTTTTTATAACACAGTGGTGACAGGGGTGAGACTGAACAACTCTTCTCAGCATTAGCTCCTGAATTGAGTGCTCTGCCATATTGACATTTTGAGGACAAGTATCAATTTCTCTCAGCCTGGGGCTAAAAAAAGCAGGGATATTTGAACTGTGTGGTTCCTGAACTCATCTATGTTAAAGTAAGAAAAGGGGAGAGAAAAACATACTGTAGCATGATTTGTTTGACACAATGCTAGTTTAATCAATGATTCCCAGCTCCATTATCCATGACAGCTGTCATGTTTCAAAATCAGAAAACAAATTATCACATCTTAATTTAGAGTAGAATTATTCACTGAATTAGTGATGGAATAATGTCTTCCTAAAATAAACAGTGGTGACTGACCAAATTGCTAAAGTCCTCCCTGAAGATGATTCCAAGAAGCTGATTACATTTGCTCAGCCCAGTCCCAGCTGCCTGTCTTTAAAAAAAAAAAACAAAAAAAAACACACACACACACACACACACAAAAAAAATACGTAAGCTGTGTCTGTGGAGGAAACAAGGCGTTTCATTTTAACATTTACTTCCTTGGTGCCTTGGACAATAATAATTAATAGGCTGTTTATCAAATTCTGAAAAAAAAAAAAAAAAGATTTTCTGAAGTCACTTCCAAGGTAATGCTGATTGACTGTCTGTTATTCCTGGCACATCTCAGCAGTGACTCACTATATGAAGCTCGGGCATTTACTGATAATGGACGATAATTTCTCTCAATGTTCCTTTGCAAATCATCACCTGATTGAACTAATTCAATTTGTTTTGTCTGTGTAAACTTTTTCTTCAGGGATATAGGTACAAACAGAGCAGAACTGCTCAATAGAAGTTAAGGTTTGCTTTAGACAGCATTTTTATCCTTACTGTCTTTAAATCCCCGTAAGTTTCATAGTTTTTTAAGGATGGATCCATATCAACATCATATCATTTTATAAGTAACCCATATACTGTATATTTCAATCATCACAATGTAAGGAAAAACTGATTAGATATTTTTCTCAACTTTGGGCCACAGCACAAAAACTTTCAACCGTAGCTATGCTACATTGCCAATAGGTAATGTATATAAAACTGAAGAATCGAGTGTGCCGGTTTTTGGTTTATCAGTATTGAAGTCCAGGTGGTCATTATAACCACACTGTTATTTTAGTCAGGAAGTGACAGCTTTTAGATTACAATATGTTTTGGAGGACTAGGAGCTTGGTAAATAATTATTTTCAATATAGAGTCAGACCCCATAGCTAGATAGGCCGCTCGCATAGCATGAAGCTACTGCTGCAATTTTCATCTTTTTCTCACTGTTTTTGGATCAGATGAAAGCTGTGACAAATAAATCAATGTATGGGTAATGCTGAATGAAAATAGTCACCAATGTCTAATGCTACACACCCAAGAGCAAATTCTATATCTATTATTTTAGTAAAAAACCAAAAGGTACCAACACCACTAACCAAATTCAAAATAAATTGAGATCAGAGACTGAATTGGCAGAGGTGACACCTTGCAGACAGCTGGTAGCACCCACCTGGGCATTTATGAACCTGTCGTTTTTGGCACATCTGTCCTGGCTTCATTTTTCTGCACTGGAGGCTCCTATTGGAATATTAACCAGAATCCAGTTGATATCTTGAGTCCAGCAATGAAGATCCTTCCAGCTCCATGGGAAACTAGCTTGAAAATTACCTTTACCAAGGTGGATGTGCTTTCACTCTTTTGTTTTCTTGCCAGCAAGGTTCAAGAAAAAAAGAGTATAGAGGCACAGTTTTCAAGAAAGGTGCTGTAAGACTTTGGCAGAGGAAAAATAAGAGCCTCTTCTAATTTTGGACTGGATTCAACACAGGGTCAGTGCTCACAGAGTGCACTTCTGGTACTTTCTAGGTCCATCATTAAGGCCAACACATTTTCACATTGCACACATCAATTTAATTCATAGTTAAAATATCTATAAGAGCTTTTAAAACGAAATGTATTATTTCGTATTCTTAAATAAATCAGCAAATTGATTTCGTTACACATCACTGTGATGCTAAAAAGTTGCTACAAACAACAGTTGTCAGCTGAACTCCCAAAAAAAATTAGTTTTTTTTTTCTAATCGAGGAGAACTCTGTCTACAAAATTAAAGTATCACATTAGTAATGCACATTACCTGCACTGACAATATGTTTGATGTTCTGCTGCTAATCACGTTTCAAGTACATGTCAATGTTCTAGTCATTTTCCTCAGTTGTCACACTCGACGTGGAAAGATCAGATATTATTAATGGTAACTTGTTCATAATTGTGCAACAACTAAAATGACAAAAAATAGCAGCAGCACGAAAAGAGATGTTAGGAAAAATATTAGTAGTTCTTCGTTAGCTGCTATTTGACACCTCCTTTGCTCTACAAACACACACAGTTAACAAACTGATGCTGCTGAAGGTAACAGTAAAGTTAGCTAATAAAGTGATATACTTGCCTTGTTAGCAAGCTAATCCTGTGAGAACCAAGAGTAAAGACAGTTCATAAAACATGTCTAGGCATGTCTAGTTAGCAAGCTAATTGTGGGAGCTAACGGTAATAATGGCTAATAAGCCTTGTTAGTCTGCCTAACTAGACAATTAATCCTGCGAGAACTAGTGTAATATTGGGTAGTAGAACATGCCCTCCTCACACATCATGGTGCAGGGGTCTCAAACTCACGGCCCAAACCATTTCATACAACCCACCACTTCATCCTGATTTATAGCTAAACCTGGCTCTACATGTTCATGGCCCAGTCTGCTTGAGTTTAAGACCCCTGAATCACTATTTCTTGAGTTATTAAATATGTTTCATCTCTCAGTTGCTCATTTTATCAGAAAAGAGTAAAGTGATGACTAGCCATCTACCCGTTAACAGCTTGGAATGCCACATCTTACGCATGATAAGTGGGAAAAAAGGGGCCGCTGTGTTAATGTCATGAAAGAACAAAAAGCTATTATGGAATTTCATACATCAGCCATCCGTGAGACGGAGATGTAATACTCCTTTTCCAGCATTATGCCCAATAACAAGACAGTAGTGAGTGAAGAAATAACTGCAGGTAAGTGTCTCTCCATGCTGAATATACAGTCCATCTCTTTTATAGGCGCAGCACAGCTCCATCCACCTGAGAGGAGCCTCGTACTGAGCATGAAAGCTGCAAATTCTGGGGTAATTTTATCTTCATAAAAAAATGCCAACTAACACTGAGATGAGCTTATTATTGTATTGTGGGTCACCTTTTGTGTTTACTTGCTTGATAAAAAAAACATATGCTTGTTAAAAAAGCTGTTGAAAGGTTGCTTACAGGACAAAAGGAGAGATGTTGAATGTGTTTCTCCTGTTGAGTCACAAATGGCCCTGTGGAGAAGGAGAGTAAATACCACTGTGTCCATGCCTGTGATGTGAGTGGCGGAAAAAAGCCTTAGTGGATGTCACAGTGAGCATCCTGTGAGTGGGGGTGGTGTTCCAGTATGACAGACGGCTCATAAAACATATCATCCTCGCCCAGGTTTGAACTGTGCTCCATGTTGACGAAGTTAGGGATGTTGAAGTGGGAAAAGAAGGCACTTTCTCTGTCTGCCTTACTCTCCTCTATGAGTCCACTTAAAGGTTGATGTCCTCTTGCATCCTCTGCATCCTCTTCCAGCTCTTCCATCCCTGAAGAGCTGATACCTTTAGGCCGGTTGCGGGACTCCAATTCTTTACTAATTGTCTTTTCCTCTGGTTTTTGCTTCCCGTGGCCCTGATCTTCCTCATTGATGTAGAAATGAAAGTAAGAGCGGGACTGCGATAACAATGGACGAGAAAAGGCTTTGTCATTTTCGTCCTGGGGGCTGTCAATGTCTACCAAACAGCTCCCTGGTCGATGCCGCTTTTCAGCAGAGTCTGGGTTACTGTATGGAAAGACGGAGGAAAAAGGCTTTGACAGTAAAATGGCACTGATCTTTGTGTTCCTGAAACAAAACAAAGCTGGGCAAAACAGTGAAGGATAATTTCTTGTTCTGCTGTCACCTTTGAATGGAAATTCATTCTGAAGTCATCCTGCCATGCTTCCATAATAAAGAAAAGCTAATAAATTTTGTATGTCCTCTTAACTTAACCTCAGTGTTCACCGTCTGACCTCAAATTAGAGGTCTCACACCAATCCCACCTTTGTGCATGAGCTAACTTCTGAAAGAAATATTAGGCCTATCTTTTGACTAAAGCACAACCCTGAAACGGCAGAATACCAACCTCTTTTATATCTGAGATAAAAATGTCCTTAAAATCACACAGGATGACTAAAGCATCAATACAACTGGTTCCAAGCCCTGTTTCTCTGTTACCTCTTTTACACAAGTGCTTGTTGGGTGCTAGGGTTAGTGCTTATTGGTTCTAGTTGGTTCAAGTTTGGTTTTCCATGGGCAAGGAGCCACGTTGGAGCCACATCATTGTGTCACTGTAACATTAGTATGTCACTGCATACATCGCCTGTAAATCAGATAAATTACATAATAGTCTATTAAATAAAAGAACAAGGTATAGACCTGGTCTATAAGAGAGGTACTGCAATGCTGCACCAATTTTTGTTCAAGTTTTGAATGAGGAAACTCCAACAAAAAACAGTCGACTCACTCGGCAGCTTTTCTTTTAAAAGAATGGTGGTTTTCTATTCCTGATCGTCGGTCACAAAATCACCGACCCTGACCCCTGAGGTAGTCAGTGCTTTGCTCTGATCCAGAAAAGAGTTGGTGTTTTCAGTGGAAACAAACAAACAAAAAAAAATGTGCTAAGTCAGGCACTAGCCTGGAACTAGCACCAGCTTGGTCGAAAAGGGGTATGTGCAAAAATCCCCTCAAGAGTGAGAAAGCAGCTCCAGCTCTGAGATTGGTGAACAGACTGGACTCTCCCTGGTGCTGAAATCGTCTCTGCAAATACACTCGTGAAGCATGGTGTGTTAAAGCTGTGTTATACTCACTCTTGATGTGGTGCTCCAGTCTTTGTGAGCAGTGTCAAAACAAAGAACATGAAAAGGACAAAGACAGCAAGTCCAACCCAGAATCCAATGACGATTGAGTCTGAAATGACAAAGATAAATTCACATCACAGTGCACTGCTTTCTCTTTTCTTTGCTTAATAGAATTATTTCATCTCAGGGGCCCAAAGAGCCTCAGTTAATTCATCTTTAATGAAGGTTTTTTAAATGTGAGTACACCTGCCCATTCGGCTGTTTGCTTGCTGGTGGTTCTGTCATGGGTTTATTAATTGGCTTGTCTGTCATCAAAGGAGAATAAATTGACAGTACAGGTGCTACACTGATTATTGCATCCAAATAATTAGATTTAGGAGAAGCAGGGGCCGTGAGTCAACCCACAGCTGAAGCAGTAAGATAAAACAGAGTGCAGGTGGTAATGAGGAATTAATTACTTCTCATTAATAATCTGAAGGTGAGTAACCCCGACACAAACACGTGTGTACTGTAAGGCACGTGCGCACACAGGGCACAATTTAAAACGACGTCAAAGAATTAAGAGATCGTAGATTCAGCTTACATCTGTGCGCCTTGAGACCCTCAAAAGACACGGGCTCCTCGTCATCGTAATATTCATACTGCCACACGTAATCACTGCGACGCGCGCTTGTGTGGCTCCGGTTGTGGATGTCGGACATTTCAGACCGATTTTACAGCCTTTACAGTACTAAAAAAAGGGTAAAAAAAAATAGCTCACAGTGATGCTTTATAAATTGATAGTGTTATAACATATGCAAAAGTTACAAACCACAATTTCTTGGGACGTGAAACCTCTGTGCTGATGTTATCCACCGCCTGGGAATTTGGAAATTACGCGAAGAACTCCTCAGATTTTAACCCCGTCTTGCAAAATACAACATATGCAAAAGGTGAAGAGCAGGGAAATCCATCGCTGTACCGTTACCCAAAAGTCGCTCCATTCTTATTTTGCCCTGTAACGCGGAAGCCTTGCAGCGAGTTGCTCAGTGCGCATCACCTCCATCCGAAATCCTCCACTGTACTGTTTGCTCTCTCACTCCAGGAGATACTGCTCATCTTATCCACTCACTGAGCAGGAGGAGCTGAAAATGCTTGATGAGGATAGCAAATCATTCACAACTTTACATGACTAGAATTTAGGGTCATACAGTGCAAGTGATACCACTTTTCTTAAGGTGTGTCTAAAGATTGAGCACATCAACATTAGATAGTGTAAATGTGTCAAAAAGGCGCAACTTCAAGAGGGAGGTAGCCCAAGGATGTTTAAAAATTAACCTTCATTCAATGCGTTTCACCTTTAATTCTCAATCACAACGAACCTTGAATGTTAAAAAAACAAAGGATGCTTATCATTACTGATCTTTCAGAAAACATGTCTATTTCACCTAAATGAGGGGAGGGGTTCTTCAGTGATTCTACTCTTACAGACCCAGAGTAGATAACTAAATTATTAATCATAAATGACTGCATTTTGCAGAAGTGTGAGTCAGCCCATGATGAAGGAGACAAGACTGATCTAGAACGATTCATCTGTGGTCAGTGTGCAGGCTCACAGATTTAAACAGTCTTGATTACATTAATGAGCATGATGTCAAATTGACATAATTTACATATCCAGCATTGTACTTGACTGGGATGTATCTGTAAATATCAGTTTCTTCAACATTTTTCTCAACTGTTTCTCTGTCAGGGAATACATAAACATAGACACGATTGTGTAATTTAGGCAATTATAGAGCAGGACACTACATTACATAAGACAATCACCAAGAACCAAAATCAGAAATACTTTATAAATCCCAGGGGGGATTTTGAGTCACCATTGCTCATCAACAACAGCAGTTCAAAATAATAAAAAAAAGGAAATAGGGTAATGAAATAAGCAATAAGTACCATATAGAACATTAAGTAATAAGTACCAAACAAGATTAAAAGTAAAAATAAAAAAATAAGATAATGAGAATATGAATTTGACAAATTAAACTGTGTTAGACAGATATTGCACAGTGTATTGACCAGCTTGCAGACAGATTGCACAGTCTTGAGTTAAATATATAAGTTAAGGTAAATAATCCAGTGATCAATTTTTAAAAGGGAGGATTTTTGAAGCCTGATGTCAACAGGCAGGAATGACCCTATGTATCATTATGTGGTGCATTGTGGGGGGGAATCTGTCTTGCACTGAATGTGCCATGAACTAGATAGGAATTCCCAATGTGATAACCTCATCATTTAGCGGTTTGGAAATGTGCACATATCTAGTATGGACATCCAGCATTGTTACTTTATAAATTTACAATATGAATACCCCCTCTTCAATGTTTAAACCTGTTGAAAGTCTGATGGTCTGCCGCCTCCTCCTCTTGCAACAGAGACTAATCCAAACACAGTGTAAAGATAAAATAATTACAGTCTACAAAGACTCAATGCTCTTTTTCAAGTTGTATGCAACCCAGCTTTCCATGTCAGAGGAGGGTTTTTAAACCTCCTACTTTCTTTGGTATAGACAAATTGTTGATAAAATCAGTACACTTTCACTAATGTCATTCAGTTAGCAGCACAAAGTGATAAGAGATTCCTCTTCTATTTTGGAGAGCTGTTGTGTCATCCTCCAAGTGATCCTTAGGAGTTTTTTTTAGTTGTTTTCTCATATGTGAGAAATATGCAACTGCTAGACAACATAGTTTTCTTAAAAAATAATAATAATGACGTTGTTGGCTGCAAAGCTTGATAAACTTTTCACATCACTATTTTTGAAGTGTATCCTAGGGGCAGAAATCTGTTCTGAATAATCAGAAGCAACATCTTTTGGTTGAGTGTTCATTTATGTGTAAACACTGCAGTGCAGTCTAATGATTAACTCATCAGAAGTTTGGACCATTTCAGTGGAGCAAACCCTTCTGAAAAGGTTGTCAACAAAATAGCCATGACTAATGATTGAGAAGGTTGTTTTTGTTTTTTGTTTTTCAAAATGAGCTTGATGCGTCTGTTTCAGGCTGCAAATATTAAGAGTAACACTGAAATACCATTGTATTTCAGCTATTTCAGTGTTGCTCTTAATGCATCTACACTCTTGGAGCCCTTGAATTGATCTACAGCAGGGATCTCAAACTTGCAGCCTGCGGGCCAATTGCGGCCCCCAGAACAATATTTTGTGGCCCCCTGCCACGTGTTTTTTTCTGACATGCATCTGGGCGTATTATATTTTTTAACACTTGTGGGCTACCATAGCTCAGGCTCATGACAACAATGCAAATTAGCAATTGGTCACTTGTTACATGTTTATGTCACCAAGTGGAGGGAAAATATATCCTGTCACCTAGTGCTATACGGTGTTTGTTGGTGTTTGGATCATGTGCCTTTTTGGCAGCACCTATCTGTGTTAAAGCTCTTCTCCACAATGAGCTTTAATAAGTCAAAGTTCAGGTCCAAACTTAAAGATTAGAATCTTAAAGCCATACTGAGGGTCTCAGTTGCTTCCTCCCTCAAGCCAAATGTTCTGAAGAACTGTTCATGTTCTGCATGTTCTGTTAAGACTGAGATGATTGGATCAGTTGTACTTTTTTTCTTTTTGAATACTTGAAGCCCTTTTTTTGTGAAACACTTGATGTGGCCCAGCCTCACCCAGACCCTACCTCCAGCGGCCCCTTGGTAAGTTAAGTTTGAGACCACTGATCTACAGTGTTAAATGAGCTGTGTTTTTTCGTTTGCTCACTTTGGAATTGGGGGACTTTTTCTTGTGTCTGAAAACTTAAAAAGTAAAGTTTGTGGCGAACAACATCATGATCAATCAATTTTAGTACCTTCCACACACTTTTAACTTCAGTCGTGATGAAGGTTTTAAAATTGCGTTGCTTTGCTTATTTTGGCCCCATCTTGTGGAAGTCTCAAGAATGACATAATTGTAGATCAAATTGTGCTATCACACATAATAATGTCATCAAATTATTCAGCAAAACTATTTAATTATATTCCATGAATTAAAAAATTTGTGCATCTTAGCTGCATTAGATTTAAGGTTTGGGAATTGTTACAGCCATTTGTTTATCTACCTGTTTATCTATTTGTTCATATTATATGGGTGGAGTCAAGGAAGGGTATATAGGTGTGCTCACCAGGTGAGAGGGTGTGTTTTGTGGACTGGATGAGCACACAGTTTTTTGACCGTGGAAAACGTGCTAAGAGGAAGCATGGAGGAGGCTCACGTCTTTTGTTTGATTTTATGTGGAGAATAAATAAGTAAAAACGAGCAAGAAGGCGTCCGTCTTAATTCACGCGTCTAAACACCATTTCAACCTGGTCTGCAACTCACACGGTGACTATGACAAGCATTAGTCATCACAATTAAGTCAAAAAACTGCTCTGAAGAAGCGGAAATATTGGATTATCCCGGCCAAAGATGTTCATGGAACAAGGACTTTGCGCTTCAAGTGGATAAAGTTGGAGCTGATGTTTCGCTGCTCGAATGGAGTCGAGTTTTGGAAACAAAGGGACAACAATCAGTGGAATCTCAAAGTAAATGGATCGTTTGTCTAAAGTTGTTGATAAACTTATCAACAAACAGGTCAGTGGAGCACACACTCACACAGCTGCAGCAAACAAAGGTGGAGCGCAGGCCGCGCGTAAAATGTGAGTGACTTGCTGTCAAATGTTAAACAATGGAGAACGAAGCACAAACTGAACTGGTGGGTGCCGAATCTATGCCGATGAACAATGTTAATGAACAAAAAGGGCATAAAGAAGCTGTGGTGGTTAAACCGAAAGTTAATCCTGATGTGCGTCCAAAAAATGTTGAAGCACAGTCGGAGACTGGAGTCCCAACAAAACGTCAATCAAAATTAACAGTTAAAGCGCTGATGGACAAAGTTGACACGCTTCAAAAGGCCAGAAAAACTAAACTGAATAAAGCAAGTAATTTAAAGGCGGTTGTTGCTGAACTAATGACGGACACGGAATGCAAAAAAGAAGTGCAATGTACATTTGAAAAATACAGACTGGTGTGTGACGAAGCTCAAAATGCGCATGACTCTTTGTTGGGTTTGTTGCCTGCAAAAGAAGCTGAAAAACATGAAATATGGTATAAAGCAAAGATGCTGAGTATCAATGAATTCACTGATAAAGTTACCGCGTGGTTGAAAAATGATGATGTTTGTGATGAAGCTGAAAATGAAATAGAGGTACAGCCTCACGACAGTGTGTCCAATGTTGCAACTAACGTGGCCCGCAAATCATCATGTTGTGGAAGTAATCACAGTTTAAGGAGCGGTCGCTCATCTGTTTCATCCAAATGTATTCAAGCAATGGCAGAAAAAGCTGCATTGGAGGCTCGTGCTGCTGCTCTGCAGAAAAAACACCTTCTGGAGGAACAAACTGAACAGCTGCGGAGACAAAAAGAACAGTTGGAACTTGAAACGGAAATTGCAGCTTCAATTGCTAAACTTGCAATCTTAACAAGCTGTGATGGACACAGCACAGCTACAGATGGAATGGATTCATATATAAAGAAAAGTGAAAAACTAAGGGAACAACAAAAGGAACAACCAAAACATCTTAATCCTCATGTTAGAGAATTTAGTCTCTTGCCTGGGAACACAGAGAAATCCATGGACTTACCGATAAGGCAGGATAATGTACATGCTCTGCAACAACCAGTACAACGTGCACCTGAAGCAATTACAAAGAAAAAAGAACCAGAAACACAAGGCTATGGAGCAACAACACCACTGGACTATGGTCTGCCTTCTTACAGCCAGGACACACCTCTTTACAATTTATTAAACAGACAGAATCAGATCACAGAGCTCCTGGTGCAACAGCAAGATACAAATTCATTACCAACAAGAGAAATACCAGTCTTTGATGGAGATCCTCTTTCGTACAGAGCTTTCATTAGGTCATTTCAACACTGCGTGGAGAAAAAGACAAACAACAAAGGAGACTGCCTGTACTTCCTCCAGCAGTACACCAGGGGGCAACCTCAGGACCTTGTTCGCAGCTGTCAACATCTGGCTCCAGACAGAGGTTATAGGAGGGCCCTGGAGCTGCTGCAGGAGCATTTTGGAGATGAATTGATGATCAGTGCTGCTTATGTAGAAAAGGTGCTTGGATGGCCTTTAGTAAAGTCTGAAGATGTTAAAGGTCTTCAAGAGTATTCACTTTTTTTACGCGAGTGCTGCAATGCAATGGAGGATTTGGAGTATATCAAGGAGCTTGATATGCCAGCTAATATGCGAGCTGTTATTCAGAAACTTCCTTACAAGCTAAAGGAAAAGTGGAGATCAAGAGCAAGGGAATTAACTGAGAGATTTCAACGTAGAGCTTGCTTTGAGGATATTGTTGTTTACGTCGAGCGTGAAGTCAAGATTGCATCTGACCCTATTTTTGGAAATTTACAGGATGGAAAAACAAATACACTTGGAAATAAGAGCAAGTTACCATCAAAGACAAAGATCAAGGGAAACAGCTTTGCCACAGCTATCATAACCACTGATCCAAGTGCTGCTGGAAGTGATGCATCTCACTGCAAGAGACAAAGAGTTCAGAAAAATACAACAAGCTCAAAAGTATGTATATGTTGCTCTAGTGATCATAAGTTGGAACAGTGCCCTCTACTGGGAAAGAAGACACACAGGCAAAAAATAAGCTTTCTAAAGGAGAAAGGAATCTGTTTTGGCTGCTTGTGCAGTGGGCATATGAGCAGAGACTGCGAAAAGCGCATGACCTGCAAAATTTGCAGCTTAAAACATCCAAGTGTTCTTCACATCAGCAAAGAGAAAAAAGGCACAGACGCTGTTCAAGAAAATCCAGTGGACAATACTTTTGTCTCTACTTGTGGTCATATAGGAGCCGGTAGCTGTGACGGAGTTCTCTCTATCCTCCCAGTTCAAGTAAAGTCCTCTAAAGGTGACAAAATAATTAAAACGTATGCATTTCTGGATCCAGGAAGCACATCAACTTTCTGTTCTGAAAGCCTAATGAGAAGGTTAAAAGTGAATGGTACAAAATCAAAAATTCATCTGCGGACAATGGCGCCAGATCAAGAAGTTCATAGTTTCATTCTTCAGGGTTTGGAGATCTCTGGTTACAGAGATGGGCATTTCTTTGCACTTCCTCAAGTACTGACTCAGAAGAAAATGCCTGTGTCAACCTGTAATATAATCTCCAAAGAAGAATTGGCAAAGTGGCCATATCTGAACGGCATCCATGTTCCCCACATTCAAGCTGATGTGGACTTGTTGATTGGCACTAACGCTTCCAAGTTAATGGAACCCTGGGAGGTAATAAACAGTGTTGGAGATGGACCATATGCTGTTAAAACCCTGTTAGGTTGGGTGATCAATGGACCTCTCCAAGGTAGCAGTGGAGAGCAGAGTGGCTGCTCAGCTGCTGTAGTGACTGTTAATCGTGTTGCTGTGGACAGATTGGAAGAGTTGCTTGTTAATCAATATAATCACGACTTCAATGAGAAAATGGATGAAAAGGAAGAGATGTCCAGAGATGATATAAAATTTATGGACATTATGTCCAGCTCAGTCAAGCTTCATGATGAGCATTACACAATGAAGCTTCCTTTTAAGTCAGATGCTGTTGTGATGCCAAATAACCTCTGTGTAGCTGAACAACGCATCAATGGACTGAAAAAGAGGTTCCTGAAGGATAAAGACTTCCACTGTGAATATACAGCCTTTCTTGAAGATGTTATCAGCAAAGGTTATGCTGAAAGAGTGCCGCAACATCAGCTGAAGCAACCTGATGGAAATGTGTGGTACATTCCACATCATGGAGTACGTCACCCAAAGAAAGGAACTTTGAGGGTGGTGTTTGACTGCGGTGCTGAATTTAAAGGAACATCTCTGAATCAGAATCTGTTGCAAGGTCCCAATCTAACCAGCTCTCTTGTAGGAGTCCTGACAAGATTCAGGCTGGAGCCTGTGGCTGTTATGGCAGATATAAAGGCTATGTTTCACCAGGCCAGGGTTGCAGATGAGCACAAAGACTTTCTCAGATTCTTATGGTGGCCAAATGGTGATGTAAATCAAGAACTGGTGGAGTATCGCATGACAGTACATCTTTTTGGTGCAGTATCTTCTCCAAGTTGTGCATGTTATGCCCTTCGTAAGACAGCAGAAGACAACAAGCACAGTTTTCCTGCTGAAGTGATAAACACAGTGACTCATAACTTTTATGTAGATGACCTGCTTAAAAGTTTGCCTTCAGAAGAGGATGCTGTATTCATGGTTGAAAATCTCATAGCAATGTGCAAAAGAGGAGGATTTCAGCTGACAAAGTGGATCAGTAATAGTCGCAAAGTGCTGCATTCCATTCCTGAGGAGCACAGGTCTGCAAATGTACATGATCTGGATCTTGACAGAGACAAGTTGCCATTGGAAAGAGCTCTTGGCTTGCAGTGGTGTGTCGAGACTGACATGTTCAAGTTCAAACTGACAGTCAAAGAGAAACCACATACCAGACGTGGAATATTGTCAGTGGTCAGCTCTGTATATGACCCTTTGGGTTTTCTGGCACCACTGACACTTGTGCCGAAAAAGATGTTGCAGGAGCTTTGTCGCATGAAGTATCAGTGGGATGAGCCAGTACCTCATGCTCTGCATATACAATGGGAAAAGTGGTTGACAGATCTTCAAAAGGTGGCTGACTTCAAGGTCAGTCGATGCTTTAAACCAAACAACTTTGGACAGCCAACAACTCTGCAGCTCCATCACTTCTCTGACGCCAGCCAGGATGGATATGGCACTGTCAGTTTCATCAGAATTCAACATAATGAAGATGTTCATGTTGCTTTTCTCCTAGGCAAGGCAAGGGTGGCGCCTTTGAAGCAAATGACAATACCCCGCATGGAGCTCACAGCTGCAGTTCTTGCTGTTCGAGTGAATAGAATGCTTCAATCAGAGCTAAAACTCAAACTGGAGAAATCTGTATTTTGGACTGACAGTACCTCAGTACTCAAATACATTAGAAATGAAGACAAAAGATTTCACACATTTGTTGCTAATCGAATATCTGCAATCCGAGAAGCTACAAACATCTCACAATGGAGATACATTTCCACAGTACAGAATCCAGCTGATGATGCCTCAAGAGGTCTCAGAGTGGAGCATCTGTTAAACAAAAGCAGGTGGTTGGAAGGACCAGAGTTTCTGAAAAAAGAAGAGGAGAAATGGCCAGTCAACAGATTGGTTTCTGATTGTGTTGATGGTGACCCAGAGATTGGAAGAAGCTAAAAAGCTCAGTTGCATGGTATGAAAAACTGAAGAGGACTCTACTGGAGTTGAGTCAAAAAAGAAAGCATTTGCTGGAAAAAGCCCATAGAGGTGATCAAGTTCAAGTGGAACATGAAATGCAACAACTGAAAAATACACTGGGTGGACAAAGTTTGTCTGTTGAGGACCTCCAGGAAGCAGAGAATTCCATCATTCGCTACTGTCAGAAGAAAAGGTTCTGCAGTGAGATTGAAGCATTAACATCTGGAAACTCAGGAGTAAAAAGAGAGAGCAACATTTACAAGCTAGATCCTATTCTGCAGGATGGGTTGCTCAGAGTTGGAGGACGTTTGAGTAAGGCAGCTATGCCAGTGAACATGAAACATCCCGTTATTCTTTCCAAGGAGCAGCATGTATCCTCTTTGATTCTAAAACACATCCATAATCAGCTGGGTCATGCTGGCAGAAACCACATCCTCTCCAGACTGCGGCAGAGCTATTGGATAACAAATGCTAATGCTGCAGCAAGGAAAATCATCTCAGACTGTGGAGTCTGTAGACGCCAGAGAGGAAAGCTAGTGGAGCAAAAGATGGCGGACTTGCCCAAAGAAAGAGTTTCTCCTAATCTCCCTCCATTCACCAATGTGGGTGTCGACTATTTTGGTCCTGTTGAAGTGAAAAGAGGGCGCAGCTTGGTGAAACGCTATGGTGTTATTTTTACATGTATGGCATGCCGGGCAGTTCATTTGGAATGTGCTTACTCACTCAACACCGATTCTTGCATCAATGCTTTGCGCAGATTTATCTGCAGACGTGGTCAAGTTGAAAACATGAGATCAGACAATGGAACAAATTTTATTGGAGCAGAGAGAGAGCTGAGAGAGACCCTTGCTAACTTGGACCATAATAAAATTCAGAAAACTCTCCTGCAACAGGGAATCAAATGGTGCTTCAACCCCCCAGCAGCATCTCACCATGGAGGAGTGTGGGAAAGGATCATCAAAATGATCAGAAAGATACTGAGTTCAGTGCTGAGGCAGCAGGTTTTGGATGATGAAGGCTTTCACACGGTGTTGTGCGAGGTGGAGGCAATCCTTAATGACCGTCCAATAACCAAAGTTTCTGATGATCCCAATGACTTGGAGGCCCTGACCCCCAATCATCTGTTGACAATGAAAGGGAAACCTGTGTTGCCAACAGGATTGTTTCAAAGCTCAGACTGTTATGCAAGGAGACGTTGGAAACAAGTGCAGTACATCTCTGACCTATTTTGGAAAAGATGGATCCAAGAGTACTTACCTTTGTTACAGGAACGCCACAAGTGGAATAAGGAGAAAAGAAATCTTGCACAGGGAGACATCGTCTTGATAGCTGACTCTACAGCCCCCCGCAGTTCATGGTTGATGGGCAGAGTACTGGACATCTTTGCAGACAAGCGAGGATTTGTAAGATCTGTTCGTGTCAAGACAAAGACTAGTGTACTAGAAAGGCCCATCTCCAAACTGTGTCTTTTGCAAGCAGCACAGTAATTTGTGTTTAAGCCAGTGTAAAAGACTTGACTCTATGATGGGTAACCTGATGGATGGAATTGTTGAACTCTGAGGATTTATTCCTGATGAATTACAAGAGGACTTATGAAAAAAAAAAAAAAAAAAAAGGAAATGAACTTGAAATGAAATGTATTGTTTGTTTATTGTTCTGTAATGGCTTAATGTTTATTTGATTAGAATTGTTATGTCATTGGACATTGAACAATTAGGAGCCGGTGTGTTACAGCCATTTGTTTATCTACCTGTTTATCTATTTGTTCATATTATATGGGTGGAGTCAAGGAAGGGTATATAGGTGTGCTCACCAGGTGAGAGGGTGTGTTTTGTGGACTGGATGAGCACACAGTTTTTTGACCGTGGAAAACGTGCTAAGAGGAAGCATGGAGGAGGCTCACGTCTTTTGTTTGATTTTATGTGGAGAATAAATAAGTAAAAACGAGCAAGAAGGCGTCCGTCTTAATTCACGCGTCTAAACACCATTTCAACCTGGTCTGCAACTCACACGGTGACTATGACAAGCATTAGTCATCACAGGAATGACTGCTGTGGGAAAAAGCTTGTCCAAATTTTGCATAAAAGAATTGGATAATTTTGATATAAAATTTCCCGGTGTCTGTGTTACCCATCCATGATTTAGATCCCTTCCATCATACTCAGTATTTTATCACATGGAATTCAAACATCAGCAGTGACATATTGAATGATTCAAGGCAAGGCAGATGGTCCAGAAACAGATCCAAACACATATTAAATGGGCTGATAGGAGGACATAGACTGTATTGAATTGAAGTGGCACTTTTCTGCAGGATTGTGTGACTCTAGAATCATTGGGAAGATTCTGAGCATTAAACTCTCAGATTACTGTGTATCTGGTAATTCTTTTAAATTCATTCTTTTCAGTTACATCATCGTCTATTTTTGGACTTTAAGCTGATAAATGCATAATAGCTTATTATGTTGTACAGTACTCGAAATATTATTGACTGAATTCTTCTCTGAAGTAGACATGGCCCTTGAGAAATGTTTGCAGAAGAAAAGAAACTCTTTTCAGTAAGATGATGAATCATAAATGCCACTTGAGTTACTAAAAGCAACAAATTACATCTCTACATTTTATACATTTTCTTCATTAAGTAATTCATCTGCATTCATTTCTTTAAAAGCTAGAAGGGAGGAAGAGGCGACATCAAAGCTGTCTGCTGAGGGATTTCAGTCTCACATTGCTCTGTAGATCAATATGAAAGCATCCGGTTTCTCAAATCTGTGCCGCTGTCAGTGCCTACAGGTGATAATCTCCGGGGTAGTGCTTTGTTCTGTTTATGCCACCATGATCACAGGGTGAAGATTTACACGTTGGTGGTTTCACTGTGAATTTTTTAAAGGCTTTGATCACTGGAAAGGGGTCTGGTGGTATGTGTAAGCACAATGTTGCCGGTATCTGTTTATGCACAGCTTTCTGCCAGATGCAAGAGAAATAACACGTCTTTTCACGCTACTGTTGCTGCAAAGGCCAAAGAATCCACATCAGGTCCCAGGAATTGCTCTGACATTTTACTGTGATCCTTCACAGCTCTGTTTGACCTCTGTTATTACCTGTAGGGCAGCTTTGACTCAGCGGAGCAATCCGTCATCTCTCAGTCGAAAGAATGGCAGTTTAATTCCAGCTCATGCAGTCTACATGTCAGAGAGTCTTTGTGCAAAACTCTGAACTCCTCATTGCACAGCCAATGGCAAGTAATGGGATCAGTGAATATTTTTGAGTACTTCATATGGCAGACTCTGCCATCAGGGTATGAGTGTGTGTTTGAACTGGTGTGGGACCTGCTGTGTAAAAGCACTTTGATGGATCAGAGGACTAGAAAGGAATTAAATTACAGTCTAATTATCATTTATGTATGGTACTGGCATGACGAAAAGCTGACTTAGAGCATCTTTTTCCTCTCTCTGAAACTTAGGAGGCAGATAAGATACAGAAGTAAACTGGAAGTATTGGACTGGCAACAAAGAAAAGCTATTATTTAATAAATTGGTTGTTCAGTTAGTGGTTGATTTATTTATCAGAACACTCAGTCTGTTAATTCTTACAAGAATTGACTGACCTTTGGAACTGATACATTTATTTCAACATTGTGAAACACTGAGCTATAAATGTGCTCCATTCTTTTTTCTGCCATGGCCCAGACAAATGTCCAGTCATTAAAACTTTACTTTTACTTTTTCCAACTAAGTTAGCCGTAAATGAGGCTGCAGCACCAGTGAGGATAATTTTAGATTCATTCTCAACAGGAAATTCCACCCTTCTTTTTTGAGCTGCTTTTTGCTTTCATGGAACATCTCAGTCTTACAGTCTTCTCATAGATATTTGATATTGACTGTAATCTGTCACTGACGTCAGACTCCTGTATGAAGATTGAAAATGTGTGGTGCATGTAAATGACCTTGAGCACTGGGTGTAGTCCTCTCTGACTCATCACTGCAGCTGCTGCAGGTAGGAGGTGTGTTTTCATTAATACGTGACACTTTTATCATGTTTACTGGTTTAACGTCATTGTTCTCTGTGCCCAAATTTCTATGGACTAGAGAAAGCACTGCTTTTGATTGACTTTCTGAATCCATGTTTTATTTATCAACCCTATGCTGAGGTTTTGTTAATTGCTTTAGTTCTCTATGAATTTGGTGGAAGTAATTTTTGAAACTCTCAAGAAGAAATTACAAATTATTCATGCTGCATTGATGCTCTGTGCAACACACACTTTTGGAGGCATGTCCTTTTCTGCTCAAACATAAGGCTTTGTAATGAAAGTTTTCAAACCATTACTGAAAAAAGGCTGTTTGCTGCTCTTATCACAGACTTCAGCGGACTAAGATCAGTTCATATGACTCCTCAGTTCATGGAAAACAGACAGACTCAGCATAGAACAAGCTATAGAGGGGTTAAAGACGCCAAAAAACATAAGGCTTTGGCTCAGAATTTCAACAAAATAAAAATTAAAAAAAAAAATAATAGAAAGAAAAGAAGAGAAAAAGAAATAAATGGAAAAGTAAGGGTTGAGGTAGACATCAAATATAACAGGATAATGAATACAGCATGTACAGGCTACAGGAAGAAAATACAGAAACATCAACAAACCTTGACTTGGATGAGACACCAAAACTAAATCTGCGCTGACTCATGCTGAAAAAAAAAATTCTAACCCATCTTATTTTAAGAAAAATTCAGTTAAATGTGAGCTATAACAGCTAAGCTTGCTCTTTTCAAATAAAGTTAACAGATAAACCATTTCTGGTGTTAAATTACAGATCTCTTAAGTTAGTTTTATAATAACAGCCAGGGGTGATAAAAGGTGAGAGTTGTTATCAGTGTTGTTTTGCCTCTGCAAGAAAGCCAGACACTGTTTCAGACTAATGTTGACATTTTAATAAGTTTGGGTGATTCTGCTGTGCTGTTGTCGCCAACTCTGATTTTCACAGTGGAAGCAATTACATTCACATCTCAGAGGATGCAAGGTGAAATGGCATCACTTGGGGTAAAAAAAAAAAAAGGGAATAGTATTCAGAATCAACTGTTTAGTTTAAGGGAATGGTCAAGAACAGTTCATGGGCTTTTTGGCATTAGGGTAACATGGTGTCAAAGCAACCAAAACAACATGGGGTCGTCTCCAGACTGCCTTTAATTACTCAAAACCTGCACTTATAGAGAGTGTAGATGTGGAGTCTGTAATAGGAATTTATTTTACTTAACTTTTACTTTTGGTCAAAACATCAAACCTTGAGCCATATTGAACATCAAAGTTCGGGTCAAGTCCAAACTGAAAGAAAAGACTCTGAATCTAAGTCCAAGTTGAGGTCTTGTCACCTAAATCTGAATATCCATTACTCTATAAGAGCTCCCATTACCTGATTCCTTGTCTGAGTCAAGTCCTCCTTAACATATTAACTACAAGTAGTGCAGATGTTTTACTCTAAACTAGTGACTATATGAACCTGGACTGACTGTATATAAAACATCTGGATGTGCAGAGAGCACCTTTAGATAATTCATTAACTTCTGATTCTGAATCACTGAATAACAGCAGGGGGCTGTGTGTGAAAGTACACTATGCAGCTCTCAATGAGGAAATGCATTCATTGCCTCTGATGACGTTTAATCACTGCAAGGATTAAATCAAATCAAAATACCTGCAGCTCACCATCTGAATTTTAGTTAAAAAAAAAACTTGGACACAGGGATTGAGTGGCTGAAGTTGCTAATAGAAACACAATTAGTTAAAGAGACTTTAGCTTGTTGCACTACCCCAGCTTGCAATTAATATAAAGTCTTGAGAGCACTGACTGTCATTACAGCACCAACTTCATTTCATTTTGACTGGAGGCAGATTCTATGAGTAGAGCTGCAAAAAAGAGGGGGAGGGGGGTCGAATAAGAAAAATAATGGGTGCTCTGAGGGGTTTGTTAGGCTGTGTGTAGTAAAACTTTACACCGCTCCTGTAACTGAATGCTTCTTTTATCTATTATTTAGTCTGTACTGTGCAGCAGGCTGCCAGAGAGCATTTCAATGAGGGGGGTTCAACACATCAACAAGAAAATGCATGAATTAATGAGAGGAAAAGAGAGCCAGACGAGGATGATGTTGCGAGTGTCTGACAGCTGTGTTGTGTGTGGAAGTTATACAACTGCGCATCAAATGGGAGCCATAAAAGCACATCTGGTTGCAATTTGAACAACTGACATTGTTCGGGGGTAAATTATTTCACAAGTCGGTAGTTTAGAAGATATTAAAATTACAAGTTATGCATAATCGGAGGCACAGCTAACTTGAGTCAGCTCCAGAAACAGCTTCTTTATCAGTGACCAATCAGGATCAAGAAGAGGCGGGGCATCAAGTATCAGCGTCGTCAACAGCAATGGCAGAAGTCTGTATGGGAAGATAGCCACACAAGTTTTTACAAGATACGATTTTCAGGTCTAAAGCTGCTGATAATGGGAAAATTTTGTCATTTTTATTCGAATAACATTATCTGAAAGGAAAAATGATGCACACAGAGCAGTTTAAGAGGAAAGACTTGACTGTCACTACACAGGAAAGCTGAAGTGCTGGTGAGAAGCGCTTTAAAACTGAGGTCATGCTGACAAAGCCCCTTAATAGCCCCTTAGCATCCAGCCACTCCCTTTTTAAAGCTACACTAGTATTAGCTTTAAATGGCTCAAAGCTGCTGTCTTAGGTAGTTGTATCGTGTGAAAAAGATCAAAGTGTAAAGAAATGATGAGGCAATGTTAGATAATGTAATTCCTGCACTAAGCATTTTGTAAACACTGCTAACTGAAATGTTAGAAAAGAAGGATGCTAGCTTTAGATGTTGTCTGTATGATTTTTTACTTCCTGTTGTTTTTTCAGTTGCTTGTAAATCTAGAAGTGTAGAAACGGTGCTGTTTAATCTAAAGCCGCACATTTTACACATTAAGATTCAAACATATGAGAAAAATTGCTTATGTTGGACCAAAGTGTGTTGCATTTTAACATCTGACTTTAATATTTAATGTTTGATACTGAATACATTCAGAGTGAAAACACCAGAAAAATAGAGTCTTTAGTCTCCACACATTCTTATAACAGAGTCTTGGGTACCGAAGCTTTCCTTTCACACAAACAATATGCAGTTACCTTAAAGACTCGCTCCTACACTCCTGTCATCCAAATTGATTTCCACAAGTGGTGTATTTCAGCGCATCAGCTTTGACGGATTAGCCTTCCAAATGTGTTTTTGTCAGCATGCAGTTGAGGCTGAGCTGCATTTTGAGCAGATGCTGAGGTTATCCAAGTGCAAAGCAGAAGGAGACAACAGGGCACGGCCATCATGACCCTCACTTGGAGACAAGTACCTTTGAGGATGATATGGGATAGATGGAGAAGACGAGATTGGACAAGAAAGAGTAGAGAAAAAGTAATACAATGTATGTGTGTAGAAATGAAATGTAGATAAATTAAGAATGCTGAGAATACCAGGAGATGGTGTTATAGAATATTTATTCATCCACTGTTCACGGACTAAAAGCCGCACCACATAGTTCCCTGCTCTCTCAGACTAAAGTATTCTATTTCTAATAAAACATCTAACATTTTTGTTGTCCTCATGCTCTTTTCTCTTGGCCTTGTTATTATCTGTTTGTTACACTTCCCCTGAACACATCGGTTCGTATCCAGGGCAACACTCGGAGCTTGCGTTGAGATCTGGTTCAGTCTGACCTTCTGTTTTTTCATTTCCCTGAGTGTAACCAAGAACCCGAGAAGCACATTTATAAAGTCATGCTCCGCAATGCTCACTTGTAAGTTTAACATGACATTTAACAGAATCTGATGGAAAATGATTATTGAATACAAACCTTTTATTTCCCTTAATGGAACCACAGCCGCGGGAACATATTCTCAGCAGTAGGTGCTGAGGGAAAAGAAAGCTCCAGAAAAGCAGAAGCTGAACACTGTGCATTAAGGCGTGCTGTGTGTCGGCAGCAGCAGCATTCAAAAAGTGTCCTGCATCACACAACTCCAAATGTAGACTTCCTCTCTGGGTTGGCGCTAATGAGACTCCTCATAAAGCTGCTCATGTCCAGATTGTCCAAAACATCTCAATGAACATGCATGAGAGCGAGGTTCCTCAGTCTTTTTTGTGTCGTATTTATGCGTCATCATGTCTTCAGGTGGCACAGAGTGGAAAATGTTCTCTCCAGTGATGCAGCTGAGATGTAAAGACGGACATAATTTAATGAGATCCTCAGCTTCTTTGAAAACAGCCCTCTATTGTGGATGGAGTTCAGACGTATTTGCGGCTATGTCTTTTACGGTGTTAACAGAAGAGTTGCCAAAGATGTCTCCAATCATCTCTAGCGGCGTCTCTAGCCAGTCCTGCAGGTGCAGGGACTCCACATTCAGTTTGGTCCTTTTTTGGCTGACTTAATAACCACCTACTCTCTAAGAGCAGCTGTTTTCATGCCATCTTGGTCAAATCTTCTCTTAAGTTCTTCTGCAACAAAGTCCACTGCTTCATAAAACTCACATCACCATGAGTGTTGTACTGCTGCCTCTGGCTCTGTTGTGTGCTGGTAGTGGACCAGGGATTTTGTCATCCTGTGCTCGTCTGGCATTCTCAGTCCAGCTGTGGATACCCTGTTCAGCATGTATGTAGCATCATCTCAAAGTCCTTTGATGCACTTCCTCAGCATTAGAGATCAAAGTAGGTTTTAACTTTAAGCGCCTCCAATCTTGGCACTGGTTTCTCCTCTCACACTTTTGTGTGTCACACTGTCTGGGTCACAGCTTCACCTGGGACTCTGGATTCATTCACCATCACTGCACTGTGTTCAGTAAATTCCCTTAAACTGCTTCCTCTGCCTCCACCTTGCATTTGGGTCCTGATTGTTCAGCTCATTGTTCAAACCATTACACAGACCTATGTGCCTCCCTTTATCAGCAACAGGAATAAAATGAAAAATAAGATATTTACAATACAGAAGTCTGACTGTGGCCTTCTTGAATCACTGTGATGATTCTCAAAAAGATTAATGTGAACCAGCTGGGTGGTGTGATAGTTTGGACCCTAAGGGGTTAAACTTTGACAAATAAGGTGTGCTTTTACCAGGTGAGCTAAGTAGGTGCTATACTCAAAAAGAGGAGAATTTTAGCAAATTATAAAAAACCTTTAAGCCTTTGTTTTTCCTTTTATTTTTAACCCATTTGTGTTAATTTTTTTTATTTCAGCCTGTGTACAATGTGGTAAAAGTATTTGGGTGCTCCATATAGTTTGGAAATAATGACACAAGGGTGGCCAGTTGAATTCCTGGCACTGTTGATACATTATTATCTTTAACCTGGTTGGTGGGGCTGAAGTTTAAGTGCTGTGTAGGTGTAACACACTAAAAAAGCTACACATTTAATTCAAACAGACACCCCCTATTTTTATTACAATAATGAACTACAAGTATTCTAACTTCCAACTTCTTTTACATGTTAGTACGTTTCTTACCAGTAGAGGATGCTAAGGCAGCAAACAGCTCATGTGTAAACCTGCTTGAGAGACAAACAAGCTTTACACATGAGCTGTTTAAACAGTACTAATCTCATCATTAAGTAGAGGGTTTCAAAGCAAGTTTGAAATCATAGCAGCACATTCACCTGCTTGTATTGGCTAAGATTAAACCAGTCTTTCAAACGCAGGTCTTCAGAGCCTTTGCATTGACTGTGCAAACTGTGCACCCGTACAGGGCCTCATGCCTGCAAACATCATTGCTGAGACTAAGGTTGTGTCTCAAATTGCATACCCACGCAAGAGCAGTGACATGAAGTGCACTGCGTTGAGATGTGTCCAGCATTTCTCACTGGTTTTTGGTTGTTTTGGGTGCATCAGCTGAGAAATCAAAGTAAAGTGCGTTTTTTTCCACACAGTCAGTGTGAATGCACTTATGCACTCAAAAGTAAGTAACTCAAGTAAGTGTAAGTGCAGAGGTATGTGATTTGGGTCACGACCAGGGCTGGACTGTTGCATAGGCAGCATAGGCAAAGCCAAGGGTGCCAACGGCAAGTCGCACCTTTTGTGAGTAATTAAAATAAGTTGAGGTGAGAAGAAAAAGAAGGAAATAATTGTTTAATGACTTAATATTCTTTTTAAATATGATATAATTTTCATGTTATTATTCAGTAATATTACAAAAGAAACTAACAAAACATGACCTTTTAAAATAGAACTTATTTTCCTGGGCTCGGCTTGACCTTGACTGAGCGCATCACATCAACAACACTGCCTGCTTATTATGGATGCGATGAGCAGGCAGTTTATCCAGTGTAAATGACACTGACCAACAGTACCATGTGATAAACAAAAACCCTCTGGAGCCCAGGGGTGAAAAAAAAAGAAGAGGAAGAGAAATGTCAAAAAAGACAGGTAATGGGAAGTTGTTAGACTTTTACCAGGAGAGAAGTTAAGACCTGTGTTGCCCTGTTACCCTTCTATTCCACCAGCGGAACTCTCAGTTCATCATAAATCCATCTTTTGATGAGCAAAGCAACAAGGTACACAATGATAAGCATGGGCATGTCCAGACTTTTTAGACTGGGGTGCCCCAACCAGCACTCTGACTGATGCAGGAGGGCATGAATTTCATGAGCCCACACTCCAATAAAAAAAAAACATTTACTATTGCTTATTTGCATATATTAAAAAAGGGAACAGCTTTAAAAGAAAAAAAAATCATTAAAAAATGATTAAAATCAAACTAGACTAAAACTATCAACTAAAAGTGCTGAAGTTCATTCAAAATACTTCTGTACAAGCTTTCTTTAGTTTTACTTTAAATTCATAACTTATAAAATCAATACTTGTTTTTTCTAATTAATTGAGAAGTATATTTTTCACAACCACCAGTAAACTGTTTATGTCCCTTGAAACAAAGCATACAGACAGATACTATTCATGATGAACACAACTCACAATTGCAGCATTGTCCAAAATAATCACAATGATACAATTTTGCAACACTGTGCAGCACTAATGTAAATTGGGTGACATGTTAACTTATTGTCTTCTTGTTGTCTTCTTAAAGACCATGGTAAAAACAATGCTATTTCATTCCTTTTTTTAAGCATATGTAAATCACCCACGGCAAAGGCCCAATATAAAAACTCACCCAGGGTGCCACATTTAGTAGGACCGGCTCTGGACTCAGACTATGTGTATGGTTATGCTATCCTGCTTGATAAAAACATATTGCAGTGGGATAATGGGTTCAGTTGAACTAGAAACTGTGTCTGACTGATGCTCATGCATTATCGCACATCCATGTCCAAGATTAGGGCCTCGCACCCCTTCTGTGACGGCCCTGCAGGTGTTAAATAGACATCAGCTCCTTTCCAGGAAAAAAGAAACGGTAGCTTGTGAGAATCATTCATTCATTCATTTTCTGCCGCTTATCCTGCTTAAGGTTACAGGTGGCTGGAGTCTATCCCCAGAGACGGGGCACACCCTGTACTGGTTACAATCACAGGGCTGACACATAGAGACAATTTTTTCATGCACACACTTAAATTAACCTGATGAGCATGTTTTGGACTGTAGGAGGAAGCTGGAAGGTACCTGGAGACAAGCCATACATGCATGGGGAGAACATGCAAACTCCACACAGAAAGGCCAACCTGGTCAAATTGGGATTCGAACAGGTAAACTCTGTGCTGTGAGCCATGATGCAGCCCATGAGGATCATTGTGTTGTATTTTTTAGATTAATATCCTGTCCACTGGAGTCCGAGGAAAAGATAAACGAACATAAAAAAATCTTCTATCTCATAAGAAAAGAGATTGTTTTCCTCATAGTGTTATTGAGTACACTCCGACTGAAGCTATTGCCTAAACTACTAAAGAAATAACAAGCAGCAAACAATTAAAATAGTGATTTTCATTTCAGAATTCAGGTGAATGAAATTAACTATTGAGACTGAAAACCTGGTTTAAGTGACATTATTTATTTATTTTTTTTTAATTATCTGAAATATTTAAAATAAGCAATCTACAGAAGTGGTCTGATGAGAAAAGGACACTGAATAGATTACCAAAGCACAATAGTATTCATGGTGACTGTTTCCATGGAGAGAACTTTAATGGAGACAAGTAGTGGGAGCCTTTGTTAGTGAGAGGTTTAATGACTTCAGCAGAAAAGAGGGGACATGACTCATGGATTCTGAACCAGAGAAAAGAAAAGAAATGAGCAAAAAAAAAAAAAAAAAAAAAAAAAAAACAGCCAATAAGAAAGAAAGAAAAAGGCAAAGAAACATCAAGAAAAACAAAGCGAAGATGGACAGAAAGGGATGGAAATAAAGAAAAAGATAGGAAGCAAAAATAATGTAGTTACTAATAAAGTTATGGAGTAAATATATTATGACCTCATGGCTGCATCTGTTAGGGCTATATGTTTTTCCCCCATGTTTTCAGGGCTTTTATTCATATATGAGTGATATAGTTTTTCAGGGTCACTGCAGGGAAATTAAATTTCCCTCCGCTTTGTGCTTCCACTGATTCAACATTGATTTCCATTATCTTATTACTGCTTGGTTTGTCTTATCTTGTGTAGCTTGCACTGTTCTGGAAAAATGCTCCATTTTTAATTTGGTCTGCAAGAAAATTTAATTTAATTTTATTTTATGCTGCATCATGTGCTCAAAACACACAACTCAATCTGTCTTTGAGCATGGGGAAAAGGTCATGATTGTGCATGCACAGCAGGAGCATACTGTGAACCCAGAATTTGTCATTAGAATAAAGATGAAAAAACCCTCAAGAAGCCAAGAGAGCAGTCAGGCATGAAAGTTCAGTTAGCCACTGTGCAGGGAAAGAGACAGAGAGTGGGCAGGAAGGGCCTATTGGGCCTTATTAACACTAAAATCTGATTGTAAATCCCTGCAAAGACATTTTGTGATGTGAAAGAAGCTCATGGACCAAGAAACTTAATTCCAGTCATGCACACAACACCTTTAACCATAGACACCATCTCCACAGCTCTGCTCCTTTCTCATGACACATACTTTCTGTGATGTGGTTCCCTGAATCTCTGAATGGAGTTACACACATACACACTCTTACACATACTCAGAGAAATTTTATTCCCAGCACAATGAAGGGGCATATTTTTTATCCCTCAAATACTGGAAATAAAATATGACAAATGTTAATTTTAAAGCGCCACAGTGCCACCTCGTGGATTACAGAGGAGAAACGCAATAGCA
Source organism: Labroides dimidiatus (assembly GCA_030710495.1). Lineage (NCBI taxonomy): Eukaryota > Metazoa > Chordata > Actinopteri > Labriformes > Labridae > Labroides > Labroides dimidiatus. The sequence goes on from CM061158.1 coordinate 13,242,866, forward strand.
CTTAAATCAGAACATCCTATTGGACTTTTTCAGTAAATGGCAGGCACGTGCAGCTCATGCTACGACGTTCTCCACATGCAGGTGATTCAGTATAATCCAGTCAGCCTGCTGTTAGTGACCCCCTCCCCTCCTGCTGTTATGTGTACAGAAGGAAAACGCGTGTCAACCGCCCCGTGTCCAAATGCACGCGAGCCTTCTTCCATCATGGCACTCAGCGGGCAGTGACAGTCGGGCACGTGTTTCTTCACACCTCACACTGACAAATGGGCTTCACAAACGGAGGGAGAAACAGAGAGTTGAAGAGGTCAGAGATCAACGAGTTGTCACCAAATCATGAATTCAACTTGCTGAACTTTTTAAAGTTTTCATTTGGATTTTTAAATGATTTAATTGACTTTTTGTTTGGGGATGTTGCGTTCAAGTACTTCTTTTTGGAATTTATATGTACATTACCCTTTCATGAAACTAAAAACAGTGGATATGTACATTTACGCAAACAGATTAAATATTATCCAAAAAATAAGCCATAACCGAAATGCAATTTATATTTTCAAGGATTTTTTTCTTTTGTTTTTACATTCTTACATATTCTTGACACATATTTGCAGCCCATTCTTTTAATTGCTCTTAGTACTGTTTTTCTCGTTCTGCGCCAATATTTCAACACAGATTTCTTAACTGTGAAAGTTATACGGATTGTGAATGGGATTAGATAAGGATTAAACCTATAGAATTTAAGTTAAGGAAAGAAAGTGGCCATATGGTCCGAGTTTGCTGCAGTGTGACTTCGCACCTCACCGACGTGGCGTATGGAGACACTTGGAGACGCGTCAAAGCGCAATTTGGCACCAACGGCTCGGGCCCCTGATAAATAGGAGCTTCCTGGTCTTAGCCTCACATCACCCAAGGACTTTAAGCAGGACACACCACTTCTACTGCCACCACTTCTAGGCAAAAAAAAGGGAACCATGGAGACTTTTGCTGCAAACAGCGGATTATCTTCTGTTCTTACTGGAATTAGTGTTTCACAGCAGCCCGGTCGTTTGTGGAGACCGTGGACTGGAACTGAGGACAAGAGTGGCGCACAGAAGGTGAGTTTAGCTTAAAGTCTTGAACGTTTTCATTCAAAATTTTTATGTGAAACGGATTTTAAAATGTCACAGTTGGTTAACAATGCCTATTTTTTTGCTTTAAGGCTCATCTTAATGGGGACCTTTCTGCCGCAAAACATTCCAAAAGTCTTCAAGTTGTCCACCCAGTAAAGTAAGTCAAGTTTTGTGTCTTGAATCATCTTTTGCTCGTTTTTATTAGCAGATGTGTCTTATTTATTCATGTATTCCCTCTCATTTTAAAGGTTGTACTGGCCCAAATCCAGGTGTTTTGACTACCTGTACCAGGACGCAGAGATGCTGCTGCGTAACTATCCGGTCCAGGCGACCATCTGTCCGTATGAAGACTCCAGCAGTGATGAAGACAGCGATGATGAAGAGGAGGAGATGGAAAAAGAACTGAACTGAATGTGGCTGTCTGAAGCTCAATACAAAATGATGCATATTGCGATAATATATTTCTCTAACTTATTTTTGTAAATACCTGTAAATAGACTTTTTTTTATTTCAAGAAAGCAATCTTAAATTATTTCTTTAACATTTTTATCTCTTATGTATTTTGCTCCAAGTATAATAAAATATTTAAAATTAATGTTGTTGTTTGGGATGTTTATTTCTGTTATGAATAATGACATTTTCGTTCATAACAGGCCTAAAAAGTCAGATTTATTTTAGTTGTTACAGCAATAAATTGGCTATTAGATAAAACTAACTGGTCTTTAATAATTACAATTAGACAAAGGTGTGTATTAACAAACAGGACAAGACAAGATGTGAATCTTCTTAATTCAACTACATTTGTTGTTTATTATATAAGTATTAGTTGTATGAGCAAATTAAAAGGTTGGACATGTGTTGCTCGTGGCCAAACTGTTCTGTTCCCATGGACAAGTGCAAAGTGGTTAACACAGTTTCCTGCGTTGTGACGCCTTAAGAGAGGAAACACTGTGACACGTGGACGGTGTCAAACATGAGTGTCAGGAGGCCATAAGGATGTGGGTAGAGGTAGATAGAGCACATCGTTAAAAGCAGAAAATAAAATAGAAACAGTGATAGAAAAATATTTTTCTTGATCAGTTTTGACCTGAAAGAAAAGTACGGACTGTTTGGTCACTGTAGTGTTTACACAACAGATCTGTGTCATCTTATTGCAAGTGATCTCTTTTATCCACTCAAAGGATTAAACATGCATGTGTTTTGCTTAGAAATAACATGACATATGAACTGAATGGATTGGAGATCATATCTTTGACACTATGATGCTCATAGATCCATCCCAAAAACTTCTAGTCAAAGGTCTAATACGAAACAGGACCAGCAGGTCCTTATTTGAATATTCTGGGGACCTGGCAGCAAAATTTGTGGATGAGCCTCTTTACTCTGTCCTTCCTTCTACCTCTGTGATCCATTCACAGTTAATTCAAAATATACACACTAAGCGCACACTACAGCCTTTACCCAGTTACGATTCTTATCAAGTGCTTGATGGTTTTCTTTCTTCTTTCTTTTTCATAATTTAAAAGCATGTCAGAGCACAGCTACAGTATCTGTACCCTTTTCATAATAGTAATGATATAATGTTTCTGTTTTTTCCAAAATTGTTGTCTGAAATTTGGATTTTTTTAATCTATTCCAAGATTCAAATAAATTCAGAGCAATGAAAAATGAGTGGATTACTGTATCCACAAAATGGGCTGTAAAAAAATCAGATTAGGATTATATTTCTTAGAGAAGAGGTATTATACTTTCCCATATTTTAAACATGGATGTAAAGTAACACTGCTGGTTGACCATACAAGACTTAGGCAGACTTTCAAACTGTTACATACCACTACATACTAAATGGCTGATTGATTGACTGATATGTTGTAAAAATCTTTGAATCTGTCTATTAACTGCTCAAAATGGTCCATAATTCAGTAGTGGAGCCTTAGAGAGACAGCTGCTAAAACTAAACATTCAGAAGGATCCAGAATAATTCTGAAACAACAGCGTGACAATTTTTTTTCTTTTTTTTTGTAGCTTGAAATCATGTAAAGCTGCTACAGGGGCATGAGAGGGACAGTGCAAAGTCTAAAATAAACCCACAATACCCCCTTTTAAGAAAATACATGAGAGTAAAAGTTGGGCAGAAAGGAGTCCGTTACAGCTCCAAGATGAGATGATGCAGTATTGCTTCAAGTATTTCAGCAAATATTGTCTGTATTGAAAATAAAGAACATAGATATGTTGTGAATATAATAAATTCAAATCATACAGCCATAGATTGTATAAAATAGAAACATAATCTCTGCTACATTGACCATCTGTTCCTGACGCAGAGTAATGACGCCAATCATCAGTGGGGACTGATGATTGGAGCTTTGAGCCTCCTTACGAACAGCTTCAGGGTGCGTCACGTGAGCTGAGCTGCTCCTGATTAGAAAAACTTTTGATCTTAATATTTTATAAACCAGTGGGTTAGAAAAAACTCACTCCTGAAACAGTGTGTGCTGATAGTAAAGTTAGGTTTCATGGGCTGCATAGGCTTCATTTTTCTACACTGGATGTTGCCCCTTGCATATAACTTTTAACTCACAGAGTTAAGGGAGGGGGGGGGGGTGCTCCCTGGCATCTGAAGGCAAGTTTCCTGCAGAATAACCAGTTAAATAAGTGATTGACTTTACATTTTTATAAAACTCTGATGCAACACTGCTGTTGCAGTTATTCAGTTGCAGCAGGTTTAGAATGACTTTGCAGGTATACTTAGTACAAACTGATGCACAGTTCAATTGTAAGGGTGCGGTCACACTAGCCAACTGTAGGGTGCTCAAGCAGGCTTCAACCCTAAAGTCCAGTTCGTTTGGCTAAATCTAGATTCAAATTTTGTGTAACACTGCTGACACGTGAACTGCAAGCATCAGTCTTTGTCTTTGTTAAATACCGTACCATCTCATCCAGGGGGGGCTCTGTTTCTCACTGATTTTGGTTTAACATCTACATTTTACATCTCAGCTTGGTGAGGTGACCTCTTCAACTCACCCTGGTGCCGGCCAGCCTCTCAGGCTTCTCCATGGGACCCATGGGATTATCTTTAGGTGTTTTTAAGGGTGCCAAGTTCACACACCTTACAGAGGTGAGACAAGGCGGCCTCATGGGTCTGCACTGTTCCTGAACCTCTGACCTCCACTGGACTGGATAGTCTCTATTTTCACTCCAAAGAAAACATCAATTATACATCAAAATACAACTGAATGCACATTTTACACATCACACCTAAACTGTCTTGAAATGTTTTAAACACATTATTGACTAAAGATGAATTGATTCATTGAGTAAAGAGACCAAAGAGATGTAAAACTGGAATCAATCACAATGATAACCATGAACCATGAATCAGCAATCCTGACTTAGATTTAATCAGAAAATACCAGCAGTGGTTGTGATGCTGCTCTGATAACCTCTTCACCTCTCTCCAGCCTGGCCGAGACTTTCCCAGGCTTTGGTGTCAGAGCTGCTGGTTTCAGGAGTGTCACTTACTTGGGTGTGAAATCTGCTCACCTCCAGAGTTAAACATAAAACCAGAGCCTGATGCCTGCTCTGATGAACTTATAACCTTTACTGCACACGCTTTGGTTCAGCTGCAGCACAGAGGGTTAATGTACCTAAGTTAATTTGACTCTCATGTTATTGGATGGTGGGTTAAGGTTCTGGTCCCTGCAATTGACCAACGATGACCAAGCAACACCACAAGCAGTTTAAGTAAGAGAATTTGTTTATGAAAAAGTGCTCAACTCCTATTAGTTGAAAAGTTATCTGTGGCTATTATTTTTTATATTTTCTAGTTGGTTTTCATCACGGACAGCAAAGAAAGAATTTCATTGTACAAACATACACATTCCTTTACTGTGCATATGACAATAATCACTTTGAATCTTTAATCTTGAACTCTGGTGAACTTTGCAACCAGTTCAGTTTCTCAGACTCATGCAGTTCCTTTTTCCCCTTAGGAGTTGGTGTGAAATCAGGCGTGAAGAATACACACCTAAAGGAGTGAACAGTGTTCAGTACCATGCTTGACCTTTTAGTTCCCATGAACCACCACTGCTTGGCATGCTTGGCTTTCCTTCAAATACTACAACAAATATCAAGTTTGGACTTCCCCATCTATTGTGGAAAATATTCCTGTCTATTATGTTTTAATTTAAATTCTTTTATAATATAACAAATTCAATAGCTTTTCAATGAAATGCAAAAAAAAAAAAACCTTATGGTGTCACTTAAACCAAAAAGAAAGGAAAACTAGAAAGGGAAAAGGGATTAAAAAAACCACAACAAAATACAAGACGCAAACAGTATTCTTTTGTGTAAAACATAGCAACATCAATACATAAAATTCAGTGCTGTTAAACTCTCTACCAAAGCTAGAAAACTGGAGAGATCGATATGAATTTCCACCTTTATGGACATTATAGGTTAAGTGTCAGTGCCTTTGATAATAACTAACTGACTTTTCCTTGTATTCTCTTTGGGATTTATTTTTATCATACAAATACCTGCACAAACCATAAAGCTCTGTGTTAATGGTAGATTTTAAAACGTGGTTTGTATTCATATTTAATATTTCATTTTGTAATGATGATAATACTTATATTTCTTTTACTGAAAAATAAGAATAAATAAAAATAAAGTTGGTAAAAACTCTTCATGTAAATCAGTTGTATTGTTCTGTTAATAAAGATGATACTTTGGAAATATCTAATATATAATTTTTGTAATTGGTAACCTATAAGTATTGGTGTAGAATGGGGCTTGGGTAAGCATGCCTCTGTGAACTCTGCCTGAGCTCATGGTGTGATCACTGACACCTGAGGAGGTGACAGAAGTGTGACTCGGCTGAGCCTCTCCACCTTCCCACACTCACACCATCGCTTGTCAATGTGAGCACAGATGACCTGCTGTCTGATCTGTACAAAGACTCGTTCTGACTGTATTTAATACTCGTTACACACTGTTGAAGTCATAAGTTGAATTTTAGTTTCAAATGCAATGCTGCAGTTAGCCAGAGGGGGCACTGTAGTTCCAGTTGTGGTTGAAAAGCACGTGAAGACAGGAAGTGCCGCTCTCTGCTGCGGAAAAAAATAAGTCAAATTTGTTTTCTCTGTTTGATATTCAATCAATATTTTACCGCCATGGATGAAAATCCAATAGATAAATGACACATGAGTGGACATTTTTAATGCTACAACGGTACGTTTCGCCTTCTTTGGGTTTGTTGAACTCGTTTTATCATGAGCTTGGGTTAGTATTATAAGAGCTTTTTTGGTGTTTTGTGTAATTATTTTGTCATTTTAAAAACAAAGTGAATATGGATGAATTAGCGACTTACATAGTAAAATGCAGGTTTATCTGTGTTTCGTTTTTTTTTTTTTGTCACTTTAAAAGAAACCGTAAGGCCTGTCGTTCTAACTTACCAATTATTGTACCCTGCGTTTTACCTTGTTTACTCAGTGTTAAGTTTCATATTTTAAATGTTCATTACTTACGCCCCCTGTTTGTGTATTATAGTAGCTTTTAGACTTGTATTTTTCGAACACTTAACTATTTTGATGTGAAGGAAGGCAGAAAACCGTATATTTACGTGGGCTTGTATCTTTATTGACTCCTAAATTTTGACTTGTGACGCTGAATGTTTTAAAAACTGGCTTTTCAAACTGGTAGAGATAAGTTTACAGTCAATTAAGAGTCACGAGGCGTAATCACAGCATTTTACCCCCAGATGGGGCAACATAGCCAGATCTAAGATTCTCACTGGACACAGTGCTGTAACTCTGCACTAATTCCAGACGATGGCAGTGTTGCACTTGCGCAGAAACCAGAGATAAATTGTTTCTGGAGGGTTAAGCAGGTGATTTTTTAAAATAAATGATTTCACTTTTTACTTTCAAATATATGTTAAAAGGCAGGTGTTTTAAACTAGAAAGTAATTTTTGCTTGTGAAATAATTCCCTTTTGAGAGAGCAAATGCAGTGAGCAGAGGTACTGAGTTTTTTAATTCTAAAATTAATTTATCATTATAATTAAAATCTTTCAATTAGAAATACTAAAATAGTACAAACAGTTGATTCTGATCCAGTTACATTTTTTTTGTCAGCTATGTTTTTAAATTTTGTCTTATAGGATTCATCACAACTTTTTTCTCTTATACTAGATTTTCACTGAAAATAGAAATTGATGGTGTGATTTTATTTTGTTGCCTCAAGGTACAAAAAGGAACATTAAATTAAGACAATAAAATAAAAGAAACAGCCTTCATTCCAGGATTTATGGGTTTTATTTTCCATAAATCTATATTTTATGACTTTATTCATATTACTCAGGTTTCTTTGCAGTTGTTGTACCCATTCATGTTTACACTTACCTGTTTGATATTTTTAGAAAATTTTGCTTGATTCTTTTTCTCTCTTCTAATAAAATGTATCTGTTTTAAATAAGAATGCATTTAAGCCCTGTCTCCCGGCACTGTACATAATGTATCACCTGTCATTCATGCACCTGAGAGTGTGATACACAGGCTGTGGTGTGATTAAGTAGCAAACAGACTGAGCAGCAGTGTTTCAGTAATGAGAGGGAGGAAAAGCAGCATAAATCTGTCAGTTTAAACGCCTTCATTTGAACCACAGAGCTGCAGCGTTTCCTCTTAGCACATAAACATTCGGCCTCACGCCGCTGTCTCACAGATGTAGCTGTTGTGCTTTTCTCCACCTTGTTACCTCGGCCTCCACTTAAACAGTTAGTTTGGTCTCCTCTCTCTGAGATGTGTGCAGTGCAGATAATTACAATTTCAGCAACGTTTGCCAGGTGATTACCTCATAATCCCCTATTTCATTTGATAAGTCACGCATTGATTTAACTCAGAGTTGGACCTAATGGAGTATCTTTTCCACCGCCACAGTGATTTGTATGCCGGGGCGAAAGGACAATGCTGGATTGGAGGCAGAAAAACAGCCGCTCGCCATTCCTGCCTGCTCAGACGCTGGTGAAAGATGAGCAACAAGAAGGCAGGTTTAATCACAGCAACCTGAATGTGAGAAGTAAATCACTGCCATGCCTGATATGCTAACATGTGCTGGTTGTGAGAATGCTTTCTCTTTCATTTTCTCTCCCCTCACAGGCAGACAAGGAGGGGGATGGAGGGATGAGATGACAGATAAGAAGAGAGACCTGCTTGGTATTCACCTGTCTCTTCGGATCAATAAAGGTAATTTGGGCTGATTCCTCCCTGTAGGCCTCTTAGCAGACAGACGGGGAGAGGGGTCAGCCTCTGCTGAGCTGCGGGGAGCTGGAATAACTTAGAAACACACTCTGCAAATTACTGCCCCTGTTTGAGAATCTCTTATTCAGCTGTTCCTCTGCGTTGGGGAGCAGTGTCCTCGCACAAATCTGCCCTGTGGCTTGAAGACATTTTCGCCTTTTTCACCTCCACATGTATGGAGGAAGGGGACAATTTTATGATTGTAAATCATAAAAAAGCTTTTTTTTCTTTTTACATAAACCCTTTCATTTGGAAAATTCAGTTTAGACTGCATTTTGAAAATAATAAAATAAAACAAAACAAGTGAAAAAAAGTTGCATGTAAATACTTTGTAGAAATCTGAACTGATTTCTGTGCAATGGTTGGCTTCCTGCATACTGTACAATACAATCTGATTCTGCACGAAATGATATAGAAGGATACCATAGGATTTTACTGTGTCCTTCAGAAATTTATTTCCCATTCAATGTTCCTTGTGTGATTTTGAGATACTTGTTAAGAATGATACCGTTGTAAGAAAGAAATGGAAACACTTTTATGTGTTTGAGTCACATTTCCCAGAATAAATCTCCAACCCAAATATAATTATAACTAGGGTAAATGGAGAGGTAAGCACGACTACTATGTCAAAAACGATGTGATAAAGCTATTAGCTTCTAGAAAGTTCATTGAGAGGTTACGATCCCCATGAAGAAGAAGAAGAAGAAAGGTTTGGGGGTGAGAGCTGGGTTTTAAAAGTTGAAAATGGGTGACAAGCTGAAGAAGTTTTTTTTTTAATATGCAAAAACATATTTAAGAGGTTTTCTCCCTTTAAAATTTCCTTTTTGTGAGTTCTTACCCTACATAGTTTTTTTTTGTTATTTTTTCACATTCCCATCTCAACCTCAGCTCTTCAGCCTCTCAGGGCAGCAGCGGGTCTCGTCGGTGTGTAATAGGCATGGAGGATGCCGTCCGTCATTTGGGGTCATCAGTCTAAGAGGAATGCTCTGTGTCAGGGGTGGACAAGGTGTGAGGGGGTCCCGTTGGGACACAAAACCACCCAAGTCTGAGCCCCCAATCATTGCAGCATGTCCTACTTTAGTTGTGTATTTCATCCAGTTGTGCCCTGCAGCACACACACACACACACACACACACACACACACACACACACACACACACACACACACACACACACACACACACGCTCGTGCCGTAGTTTTCATTTGCAGCTTAGTGTTGTGACCTGGTGTTGGACAGCTGTTGTGGTGTCAAGAACACTCACACGTTCATACATGCTCTCTTTTTCCCCCACTGCCGCTTGAAAAGACATCATATTGGTGCCATAGAGTGCAAAAAACTCTTTGTCTGTGGTCATCATAAAAGAAGAGTCCTGGTCCCAGTAGTTTCTGTGTTGGGTTTTTGTGCACATCATTTTGTGCACTCACTGATTTGTGAACCCCAGTTTTAAAACCTCAAGTTTGGCAGGCACCAGATTTGATGTTTTTTTTTTTCTTTGGCAGTAGAAGGTGTTTGAACTTAACTTATTGTTTTTCATTGAGGTTCACAAGCCCCCTGTGGTTGTGGCTTGTACACCATAAGAAGCCATACTGGTGAGCTTCTTCTTCTTTTGCTTCCTACTCAAAATTGCAGCATAATTTTCAAATTAACCTCCCGCTATCCTAGTAGACTAGAAAACCAGCATTTGAAACTATAAGCTCAACAAGTTATAAATCAGCTTTGACATCGAATCTTAGAGACTCTGCTGGCTATTTAAATTTTGAAACCAGGTGGAATAAAGCAGCAACCTTTAGTGCTAAAAGAAATATGCCAAGGTGAAAGTAAAAAAAAAAAAGGAGATCCCTGTGTGTTCACTTGAAAATGACTCCAAAAGCCCTGAAGTTGCTGAGACCCATGTTAAAATGCCTAAGTACAATGACGTCCTGGTTCAAAATCAGTTCTGGTCTGAGTAGCTAATATCCTCACTCCAACACACTGTCAGGGTTAAATTTATTTTATAACTCATCTATTTTTAAGATATTACACCTTAGAAATGAAATGGAGCTACATTATGGTTGTGGCTGAGTTACCTTAAAGAAGGGGTATCATGCTTTTCCATAGAATAAATATTATATAATTGAATATAATATAAACATGAATATAAAGTATAAATACTGGATGTCCATAATACGTTTTTAGACTTTGAAACTGCTACATATTCGCATATTGTAGAAATTATTGATTCTGTCTGTAAACTACTCAAAACAGTCTGTTTGAAAAAATAGCAAGAGAGGGCCACAAGACAAAAGGACCTCTTAACTGTTCATAACCAATCAAGGGATGGGCCTCAAACACCAAGGTCTACCCCCAAAAGACTTCCAGAGAGCTGACCAATCAGAAGGAAGGTGGTTTGTGGAGTTGGAGCCTTAGGCCTCAAATCAACCAGCTGTGTCTGCGTTGCAGCTCAGCTCCGCGTTGAATGTGTTTGTCAACTCACACCGACTGCGTGTTTAGACCGAAAGACGGCTGGAGTCGCGAGACTGAGGAATTCCCGTGCTTTCCTCTCCATTAATAAACCTCTCCTTGTTAATGTTGTGTTGTTAAACCTCAAACCTGTTGATTCCTTTCGTGTCTTAGCTCACTGACATTTTCTTGCATTGCATTGGTAAAGCTAAATACAATCTAGTATTGACAGTTTGTTTTATTTTGAAAGTGTCAGGCTCTTTCTAAGTATTTTCGGTGCACTACTTTCTGTCCCACTCAATCTTCTGTACTCTGAATTGAGGGGTGACAGCTCCGGCATCTGGCAAAAATAGGATGGCTGCGTACTAGCTACGACCTGTCCGACCAGCCACGCAGCTGAACCGCAATGGAATACAATAGAAATCTTAGAGCTCCTTTTGGTTTGCAACGACTTTGGTAAATAAAGTCATACCACTGTTATGCATGTGGATTGAATTTTTTTATATATTATTATTATTATTATTATTATTATTATTATTATTATTATTGAGTCAACAAAGACCAATCTTACAACTTTCCGTGACTTGCTTTGTTTGACACCTTCCCAGTTGTAGCAGTCAAAGCACAAAAATTGACTGAATAGAGATCCTAAACTGTGGGTGGTTTCTTTTGCTTTACAGGGCCATAAAGGGGCATCAGTAGATGAGCAGAGTAGTGAAGGTTGGATTAGAAAATGATAAAAACAGAAAAGTTAATGACCTACTTCACATGCAGAAACTTTCCAGAATGGAAAATATAAAACGACCTATAATTTCTGAAGTCTGTGGCCATGCATGTAACAGTCAAAATCAGAGAGGAAAAATTGGTTTTGGATGCTTAAGTTGCTGAAAACACTGATACTGGCGATAATCTGATGAAAAATGATAAATTTGTTCTCAGAAAATGTGTGTTTTTAAGGTGATGAGAGCTACTTTTAAGGTTTTACTACAATATTTTTTTCTTTCAGGCGTCATTCAGAAAATTTGAATTCCTGATTTCAACGTCCCCATAAATATCCGTTCAACATTACCAAGCATGCAGCAATTTATACATCAAATTAGCTGGCTGAGTGGCTCTGTAAAACATATCATAGGGTTTGTGAAATGGTCTTCAAAAAAAGAAGAAAGATAAAACTGTTAATGTGCTCTTACATTCAAGGCTTTGACTGAAGCATAAAACGAAGAATCAAGCTGAAACATCAAGTGTCTGCCAAAAACTGTGATTAACAACCTGCTTTCCACATCCTGCTATCAGACTTCAATTATCTTCCACCATCATTAATTGTTTCTTAAGGCAGCACATATTGATGGTACGATGTGTGCAGAGCTGTTTGAGGCCGACTTAGCTGACAAGTCATTTCCATTCTAGTAGCCTGACCTAATCACCATATCTTATTATCATTCACATGAAAACACTAATTACAAAGGCAGGGTGAACCTGATTTATGCTAATAGAAACGTGAATATGCGACGGATGCATTAATCTAGAGTATAGGACCCTGTGCTGGTGTTAACTGTGATTAGCATGTGATTACCATAGCATGGGTTCTATCTACTGGAAGCCCTGCGTCTGATAGGCTCGGGAAAATTTCTCCTCTCTCTGGCAGGGAATGAGGCTGTGACTCTTCACAACGCAAGGAAATAATGTTAATAATGGAAAATGAACAATTTTGATTGTTTTCCTGTAAACAAAAATATCCAATTTAGAGCCTGTCAAATTTAACAGTCTATGTATTAAAGTGAGCATAGCAGCTAAAAAATGTTGGCATTACAGTGTTTTGTCAAAGCTTTTCTGGAGGATTAGCGTAGAAAGACAAGAGGAAAGCTGTAATCACATAAAACTCCTAAAAACACCCCAAAGTTTTCAGAGTGGGCAGTGAACAGAAACAGAGTCTTTTCTTCCTGACTTTACCCAAGATTTCCCCCACCAGCCCCCTGGTACAATACGTACGCAAACCGAAACTGGGATGAGTCAGTCATACTTTAAAGTAAAACCAAACACATAGTGCAACTAAGATAAACTGAGAAAAAGCATCATGTAATGGTATGAAAAGAAACATCCAAGGTTGAAGAAGGACGCTTATTTTCATATAGATACAGCACATCTATCCATCATTTTCAAATAGCTCTGATAGAGATTTTTTTTTCTTTCTTTCCTTCTTTTTTTTAAACTGTCATCATGTTGTAGATTAAAGATAATAAACATGCTCTTTTTAGTGATTAAGATCATTTGGCTCAGCCCAGCTCATTCAGCTCTGAAATGACTGCATAGTAAGCATAGTTAGCTTTTATTAAATCAGACATTTGAAGCAAGGTTTTGACCTATGGTTGATATGTGTTCATGTATTTTACCTTAATACTTATAGTTAGAACCAGGTCTCTGATGTCTGTATTCTGTATTAAATGACAACAGAAAGGGGAGGGGATGACTCGATCGATCAAATTGCTAAGTCATTTGGTACTGACAAGTCACAAGCATTAATATGCTATAAACCTTGTAAAATGTAATACAAAGCCCTGCCTCCTGCGACTCACTCCTTCCCAACCAAGACTTTGCGCTGCAGAACCTGGGCCATGGTAATGCTGAAGAACAAGGTAATATTCAACAGTTTCTGTTAGTTGCAAAGGTAACCAAGAAAGTTAGTGTAGTCTACAGACTGTATAATTAATGGATGTAGCCTCTGCAATGTCAACCGTCTGTTTCTGAAATGGGTTTTTGAAGCAAATCAATCGGCGCAGTCTCCACAGTAACAGCTATAGGGTATCCATCAGTCACTTGAGCTGAGCTGTGCCTCTGATTGGGTGAACTGGCAATCTTAATATCTTCTAAACTGCCGAGTCTGAAAAAAAATCAACCCCTGTACAGTGCGTGCCGTTAGTGAAATTAGTGATTCACATGGAAGACATTTTTTTACCAGGCTGTAAACATGCTTATTTCGTCTGTGAAAACAGCCTTTTTTGGCCTGGTGTGTATGTGACTTCTGGTACTTCTGGAGCCAGCCTCAAGTGGACACTCTATGAACTGCAGATTTCAGCACTTCCGCATTGTCTCATATTTTTAGACCAGAGTTTGCTGCTTGGTTTAGTCAAGATGAGCTCTCTGAGGCCTCAGGCCAGGCAGCATAATACAGTGGAAATTAGACTTCAGGCAGTTTTTTGAATCTTGTTAAAAGTGCTCACATCTTTGGAGGTGACTTTAAATAAAATCGAATCCCGGCTGCTTTTGGTTGGAAACACTGGCCTTGTTACTTTTAATCCACGGTAGGATTTCCATCAAGAGTTTTAATGGGGACCATGTCTTTGGTTAAAATAGTTCAAAGAAATATATACAACCTCATTACGGAAAACCAGAACTTGCCTAGTTTGGTACCATCAGAGGTAAGGAAAAATTTGTTTGTTGGGAGTTGTGGGTGAATTAACACTTTAAATGAAGAGGTCCATTTAAGCAACTAACAACAGAATTCCTTTTACAAGAATAATTTAATTCAGGATGATTTTTAGGGAGCAGAAACAGACTTTTGCAATACATTTACTCAGTTTTTGACTTGGGTTTTTTTTATATCGAGCCAAATACAAAACTTCCAGAGGTGTTATCTGATATAAGATTTATTGTATAACAAGTGAGTTCAAGGAAACCAGACATGCGGATGTGTTGAATGCAACACTTCCTTGTCCAGAGTGCAGGTGTCTCGCAGTGGTAGTCCCCTGAACCATCTGTTCCTTCTGCCGATCGGCTCTCCGCAGCTTCCATCAGACAGGAGGATGCGTTTGTTTTTGGAGACATGAGAGCACAAAGAGAGGGGGCCCATCCTTCTATCCCTGCTTTGATCCCTCCATTGAGAGGACCCAGGCGCACTCTCTCTCTCTCTCAGTGTCCCCCCGGCTTGTGCCTGCCTGGATGGCTGAATCTGGGGGCTTTGGCGACATGGCACTCTAGCAGAATGAGCCTATTGACGAGGCGACAGATTGCCTTTGAGTGTACCCGATGGTTATCCCCTACTTCTTCCCCCCACCTCCCCTCTCTCTTTCAACCAACCAAAGACAATCCCTGCATCTCCATCTTTTTAATCAAATTGCCAGTTTGTAGTGGATTTAAGAGAGTGGCAGAAGCCATTGTCGGTTAATCTGTATCAGAAAGGAGAGTTGGTGTTGAGTGCAGTCCTTTTCTTAGTAAGGATTAGAATTGGTTAGCCCTCTTAACGTAACACGTTACACTTCAGTAGTAGCTTGGCAGAGATAGAAAAAGTTTTCAATGGGCTACAAACAAGCCAGCAGGTTGAATCAGAGAGTGCATAAGTTAGAGTTATTCTGAAACAGATTCCAGTGTTGGAAATACTTTCATATTGCCAAAAATGAAAAGAACAATTCAGAGCTAAAACAATTTGTCACTGACATCGATTGGAGGTTGATATTGCATTTTTGCAGTTTTTCATTGCTGTGGTATTTAAGGGGTAATAATTATTGGGCAGCATTCAAGTCAAGATATCATATTGGTGCGGGGAAGGAAAAAAACAGCATCTGAATTTCTTCTGACAGCTTGCTGGCCCTCTGAAGTTTTAAACCATAGCTAGTCTGGCTAACATTTGCTTAGCTTATTTTGTAGGTGTGCTGGTAGTTTTTTTTTGGTTAGCAGTTTTTTCGTTTTAGGTTTAACAACCAAAAAGTTATGTGCACACTTCTCCTTCTTTCCAAAATAAAATGTTGTGACAAGCATAACCACAGAAATGTAAAATGAAATAGTTTTCCATTCTTAGATCTGTTTAGTTATGTTTTTATCATCTTTGATCAACCGGCTAATGAAGGAACTTTTTCAACCGAGGCAATTTAAAAATGATAAAAATCATATTGCAACCACACAGAGTGAGTAATATAGAAACCAACTGAATGTAGATAAATATACTGGTATCCAAACACTCTCTCCTAAGATGCAGCTCGGCAGATGTAGAACAACTCAGTGATGGCCTCTCAACAAGCCTGCAGGTGGGATAAAAGTGTGCGAGAGTGCATGTGTGTGTTAGAAGTTTGTGTGAGCGTGGATTCCTCATTAGCTGGACAGAGGGTCATCTGGCTTTAATAGGTGTGCTCAGGTGTTGGTTCTGATGTCTGCTGCAATGGTGTTGTTTGCTGTTGGGAATCAAGCCCTGGCTCTCCCCCCTTCCCCCTCTGCCCTCCCTCTGCCCTGCTCGGGTCCCTCTGCACCCCGGCTAATACCAGGCTCATTACAGCGCTATCGATCGGCCCTCGCTTCACACCAAAGGGCAAAGAAGTCCTCTCCTCCCTTTCTCTCCTTTGTCATTCTTTCCCCCTCTTACACCCTTTTATAATCTGCTCTCTTTTCTCTGTGCCCTTTCCTCTCCTTTGACATGCTACGTACTGCTATCTCCTCTATGGTGATTATATTCTGGTCAAAGATGATGGACATTTTCAGACAGTGAACATGTAGGCACATAAGCCATAACACAGCAGCAATGAACAACTGAGGGCATATCTACATCTAAATGACTAGAAACAGACACTTTTTGGAGCAAAAGAGGCTTTCTGAATTGTTATTAACTGCATTTTTTGGCTTGTGTGCAACAAGCTGGAGACACTCTCAGAATACCCCCACCTGTCACTTAACAGACCCTACACTCCTTCTGTCTCCAGGCCTTCATGCTTCTTTCTCCCTCATCTCAGCAGAGATTTGCTGTCGTGTAAAAGAACACCCAATTTATTATCCAAATCCCTGTAGAAGAATGCAGCCTTGTGTGGACTGAAATGTAAACACAGCAAGGGGAGTTTCAAAGTGAGGCGAGTCTTAAATTACCACATTTCCATTGTAGTATACAGAAATCACATCACATGGAGAGATGGTTGACTGCAGACACATTGCCTTTGCACACATGCTCAAGCGAGGTATTTTAAGAAATTTTACTTGCAAGACATTTTTGTTCTTAAGCTGCAGGGTTATTACTCATTAGGACATGAGATGACTCGAACAAGTCAAGAAAATGACACCACAACAGCCTTTTTTATCATTCAGAATTTAGTTCAACAATATGAAAAAGATTAAACCGTTTCTTGATATTATATAGATATTCAAAATGTGCAGATGTTACCTTACCAAACCAAACATATACTAACAGATACTCTTCAAATGTCACTTAACCAATGAAGCTTTACATGTTTAGGTTTACACTGACATTATCTCACCTTTCCAGTAGAGTTTAAACCCTTCAAAATTATGGATTCTATTGAAGTTGATACTGCCTTCCACCTGGTGTTCTTCTTTCAGTAACAACAGATGATGTATGAAAAGAGGGAAGGGAGCTGTTCACCTTTGCTTTCAATATTTGCAGTTGTGATAAATAACTGTAGCAATGAATGTAAACATAGCACAAAAACTAAGGAAAATGTGTTTGGTAGATCACTTCTATGGTGTAACAATGCTTTTAGGCAATACATCTTATACCACAGGAAAGAGTGTTTTTTTAACCTTTTAAATGGCGCCTCAATTGTAGTAAACATACATCTGTGGGATGAGAAGCAGAGCTGAGTATGTGCCCATGAAAAATTTGCCAAATCTTCTCTGCCAATGCCAAACAATTTTCTTCTGCTGACCACTGGGGCAGAGTCAATTTTAAGTTAGTTGCTGTCTGTGTCAAGAACAGCTACAACAATTCCCATCAATGTCATCAAACTTTATCTTTTATTGTTGTTGTTGTTGTTGTTGTTGTTGTTGTTGTTGTTGTTGTTGTTGTTGTTGTTGTTGTTGTTGTTGTTGTTGTTTTTTAATCTTTAACAGCAGAAGTAACACAGTCCATACAAGCTGAAGTTACAGCTAATTTCTTATAATAATTCTTATAATAATAATATTTAACTTGTTTTACCATTTATATAGAATTGGAGTGATCACAAAAATGTTTCCTATGTCAGAGTATAAAAGCCTTTAACTATGTGCAAGTTAAAGTAACTTTGAATGTAGACAGAAGTAAAATTAAAGAAAATTAAAGTAATGTTTTTTTCTTTAAATGTACAACAAAATTGGTTGTCAGGATCTGTTCTTTGCTGAAGTACACTGAATTACAAACGATTACTTACATTTGTAAGAGGCTATGGAACTAATGTTTTCTGTGTCTACAACTTAATTTAAGCAGAATAAACAGTCTGTTTTAATCCAGCTTTACTGTATGCAGCTAATATACTAGATTTTTTCTGGCCACCCAGTATTCTATTCTGGTCCCTAACCAGAAAAAATAATGAAATAAATAAAACAATTTCAGTTTCTGAGTCACAAAGTGTGCTTACAACATGCAGCAAAGAACTTCCTGGTCTGTTGACAGAATTTATTAGCATTTCTGCAGCTACAGTAACTCAGCATGGGGTTTTCTGTCCTCTGACCTCACAGCTCACAGGCTGCATCCCCTCTTTAACCATAATTGCTTGCATACCATATTACTCCACACTTCTTGACTTTGCATTTGCATCCTCTGGCACACTGGTTGCATACACCCCCTTCAGTGAATTCACTAACTGTATTACAGTAGGCTTGTTTTAATAAAAGACTGTTCAGTGCAGTTTAAAGAGGTGATGCTGGGGCTCATGTTGTTACTCAGGTTGGCTACCTCTGACCCCCTGCTACCTCTACGTCTTTGTTTCACGGCTGACAGAAGGAGTGCCAGAGCTCCTCCAGCTCGGGTGATTTATGACCAGCAGCTGCTCCTGGAGCCCATGACCCGCACAGCTGGGTGTCAGATGTGGTCTCCCTGTAAGTAGAAACTTATCTGGCAACCCAACATCAGTCGAGAGCTGGACAGAGAGAGGAGGAGAGAAGACAGAGGGGGAAGAAGATGGAGTGGCAGAGTAAGTGGTGAAGAAACTGTGGAAAGTGGGGGAGCAGAGGAGCAAAAGTGTGGGGCAGAGAAATTTAACATTGATGAGCGCCCTGCCTTCATGAAAAAAGAAAATGTGCTAAATTAGTTTGACTCATCAACTTTTTGTCACTAGAATATAATTCTTACATACTGTTCATGTCCCTTTAAGTGTATGGTATTCCAAAAAATATTGTAGCTTTTGATTTTTAACAGTTATAATTCATTATCTGCAGCAATAAATGAAGCTTAGGAAATTTAAACAAAGCTTGAAAGGGGTTAAGGAGACGGAAGAAAAACACAGCATGTGGTTCAAGACAATTGATTTGAATGCAGCAGCTTAGCTCTACATTGATTTCTGCTGGTGTGGAGAAAGCAAAATGTTTGTATTATTTCATAAGCCAATTAGCTGCAAGGAGACTTCTCTCCCTGTGCGCCTATTGACCCGCAGTCTGTGGCTGCAGCTTTATTGTCTTGGGGGCGCTCTATAAAAGATCAATAACAGGCGAGTGATTGGATTATGAGGTAATCAATGCATTGTACTAATATATCAGCAGTGATTACAGAGCACTGGCTAATGGCAGGCCTTAGAGAGCCGTAATGACATCACACTCCTGCAGGAGAAAAGTGTGTTTAAATGAAGTGTGGATGGAATTATGCATGTATGTGTGCAGGCAGGTGCACATCACATGAGTACATATCACCTGGTGTGTGTGTGTGTGTGTGTATGTGTGTGTGTATGCAGGGGGTGGTGAGGGGGGACTTGACGGGTTGATTTTCTTGATTCTTCAAACAGCTGAATAATAGTGTTACCAGATGTTGCCTGATCGCTTGCTCAGAAGAGGCCATCATCAGATTCCTGCTGTAACAGAGTGACAGGGCAGCAGCATGTGTGGAGCCTGTGAAGAACACTAGCTGTAAAAAAAATACATGTTTTTTTACCATCGTACGTCTTTAGAGTGCTTGAGAATTTTGTCAAACTGTCTTATAATTTGAATTTTAAAAAAATAGGGATGATATAGAATTAAAAAACATAGTATTTATTTTGAGATCCTGGGGGAAATTTGCACAAGATGTTTTTGCAGCAATTCAAATCCCTGTGCTTGTGATGTTTATGATCATCTGATTTTCTGACGGAGGTACTCAAAAGATTTGACATCAGTGCTAAGTAAGGATTTTAAGAGTCAGAATTAATCAGCTCAAAATGTAAAGTGCCTTGCATATGTATTTATCCTCACTAACGGTTTTTAATGTACAGTGTTAATACTATATGGGCGGAATCAACTCAACAACTGAGTGCCATCCTCCTTTCTTATTACATCAGAACGATTAGCTATCCTTATAGGCTGAAATAGTAACCGTAGGCTGTTTCCAAGTTGCAGCCACTCACCACTAGCTGGGACTGTTGCTCAGCTCTAATGGCTATTCATCATACTGTAATAATGTTGTACTACCCAGATATAAACAAGCACAAATAATACATTTTGTAATGTGGCAGTATTTTGATCTAAAACATGAAGATAATGTTGTGTATTGACTGTGTCTGGTTAAAGCGGCTTATGACTTATTGTTTGGTCAAAATTTAGATTCCTGTTTTAACGGTTACAATATTAGCCACTTCAAAGCATCCCTAGCTATAACCAGGAATGGGTACCTGCAGACTTATTTGGATTTTTTAAAAAAGTTAACTCAAACACTCTTTTTTTTTGTTAATTTGGGGCTTTTTTGCCTGTATTGATATGACAGCTGAAGACATATGGGGAGTAAAGAGTGGGTGAGATATGCAGCAAATGGCTGTGGCTGGGAGTGGAACCATTAACTGCTGCAAAAAGACAATAACATCTGTGTAAAAGGCACATGCTTAAACTTCTCGACCAATGGTGCCTCTGAAACACCATTGGTTAACAGGTAAACTTGATGTAATGGAGATTAAAGTATGACATCCTCTTCTGCTGATAAAGATTCTGATACTAATGCATTTTGAGATTTGATGTATTTTAATTGTGCCTAGTTTCCTCCTCTAAGTTTCTGTATAGGTGGAAACCAAAGCCCAGATATCAGTGTCGGAGCATGTCTTCTTTGAATCAGCAGCTGCTGATTTGGCTGTTTCAGCATTAAACCAATGCAACATAACAGATAAACACTGGCCACTAACATTTTCGAATAGGACATTGTTTTCCTGATATGCTAATGTAATGTAGTTTATTTCCGAAACACATTTTAATTTTTTTGTCACTGATTTTTTCTTTTTTAGCAAAAATCAGTGAATTTAACAGAGTCCCCAAATTTTCGTTAAAGCAAACAGCAGACTAGTTTATTCTTTCTTTATCCCCAAGTACGTAGCCAAAATCCAGGAACAAGAAGAGCATGACGCCACCAGCTTGTAAAGTTGTCCATTGTCTGCTCGCCTGAGAGGAGAAACGTGACCAGCAGGCTAATCTTGTTAAACACTTAGCGCCACAATGGCAGAAAGTAATGATAATGATGAACCCTTACATAACTAATTATCTGTGTTTAACAACACGTGTCAGGCTTATTGCTGTAATAAAGTGAGTGATGGCTACAATCCTCCTCACCTTACATTATATCTTTGATTTGTTTAAGTGTTTCAAGCTCAGTAAAATTTGACATACATGCTGACAGCAGTCAGGGTCCCTCTTTTTTTCTACCATTTTCCCCACCGACAGACGAGAGAAAGTCAAAAAGAATGAGATGTGGTAAAACCTTAAATCCTTTTTAAGGTGTCTGTGTTTGGTTTCTTCTTAGCTGCTTTGTCTCGTCTCTCCTGCTCAAACATGAGGAGGAGATGTCAGCTGGTCCTGAAGACTTGCACAGGGGAGCTCTGCTTAGGTTCCTGTTTGCTTAAGAGTTTAGGAGGCTTTCATGAGACAACTTTAAAGACTTGTTACAGCTCAGTGGATGGTGAATGAAGGGATAAATAAAAAAGGGGAGTTTAATTGTTTTTGTTGTATTTAATGCACATTTTGTACATTGATTTTGAAATTGCTCGTATTTTTGACAAAACTTTTGTGATGCTTTTAATTCTCATCTAGTTTCTTTTCACACTACATCACCATGTCGCTTCCTTACCATGGAAAAATATTAGTACAGGGTCTAAGATCTTTTTACACATATTTCCTTTGAGTTCATCTTCTCTTTCAATTTGATGTCTCATCATTTCTAACCACAAATCATTTTACAGAGTACACTTTCAAACTTATTTACTTTATTTTATATCACCTGTCAATTAAAACAGATGGGTTTTTTTACACTAATTGGCAAAGACTATTTTTGAAAGTTGAAAACAAGGTAAACAACTTAACTGTTGAATAACATAAACAACAAAAATATTGAAGAATAGAGAATAAAATACACACAATATATTCATATGTACTAATAGAGACGAGTGGTTAATTTTTAACATGACTGCAGTGTGTTGCCAAGCGGTACAAAGGTTGTTGTCTAAATAATATCTAGTAACCCAAGAAAGAGTGATTGTAATATCATATATCATGATAAGGTCATAACTTCTAACAGACTTAATGATGTCAAACTAGAATTTCATTTAACACATTTGTTGCCATCTAATAGAAGACATTTTTCCATCATCGTATTTCATCGTATTTCATTGTCACTATAAACAAGATCCTCTGACGTGTAAGACTTTTCTGTATCTAAATGCTAAACCCTCTTTGTCTTTCACCTGACACGTACAGCTGAGAGCTTTGATGCCTGTTTATCACTGCTGTCACTTTCCCGGCTGTTTAAGTGTCCGTTTAAAAGCCGCTCCGTCCCAGAGGTTTCGTCTTTTACCCATCAGCCCTGTCCAAATCTCCAATCAGTGCACAAAGCTGAGGCAACCCACCATTCGCTTGTTAGGCCTCATCCCAATCTTCTGTCATATCCCCCCTTTGACATCCACATGGACACTTAATTCCCCCCTATTATGTTCTAATGTTTCTATAGCCTCCTAATGAGACAAGAAAGGGGAGTATCAGGTTGTGTCCATTGATGCGGCGTGTGCTGAATGCGTGTGAATGTGTGTGTCGATGCTCTGAGCCATCTGCCCATCACAGGAACACAGCGTATAATAACAGAATCATGACCATGGAGATCAGGGCCCGGGCGGGGAGCCTTGTATTCATGGAGCTTTAAAAAGCAGCCATCCAACACTGATCAGACACGCCCGGCCTGCACCCCCTCTACTTCTTTATGTGCACCCCAAACCCTCACATAGTCTCCCTGGTTCCATCCTTGGGCCTCAGCCTCCATGTTGCCAGGGTCAGAGGTGCCTGTTGGAGGTGAGGTTCAGACAGTGGGCCCATCTGATAGGACCATCTGGACGAGTGACCTGACATAATTAGTTATTAATTCTTCTGGAGGAGGGCTGAGAGGAGAGGAGGTGGTTACAGACAGCCAGTGCTCTTTAACACACTCTACTGCTGCGAGCAACAGATGTGACTCTTCTTCTGCTGTTGGAGAAAAATGATTAAGCGTTTAAATGAAATCACTAACTGCTCTCTCTCACTGGGCTCCAGCACTTCTATGTCAGTTTAGTTGTAAGCTCTTGGTTTTGTACATTAACAACCTGTTCCAGTACCTGAACATCCGCTTTTAACAGGAAATGAACTGTTCCTCCAATTGTCGTTGGAAATGGTATTTTCTATGCTAACTGCACCTTTCAACATACTGAGGAGACTGTCAGGGCCTGTGTCCACTAAATTAGTTTTTGCACTGGAAGTGCTCACAACTCCAATTTCAAGGCACTTTCTACCCAGTGATTACCGCTGTTATAGTTTGCAAAAGATGTTTTGCTTTGTTTTGTATTCTGACTATTAGTTTTAATCAAGTGGCAGCCTCTGACTATGAGAAATGAAGCTGATGTGAAAGTGCTGAAAACTGCAATTCTGCGAATGTCCTCTTGAGACCTCTCTGCTTGTTCCGGAAGTAATGAAAACTCACACTGAAAAAAGTCTTCCTGGTTGTTGACAAAGATAAAAAATAGAAGACCCACCCCTATTTCATTTAGAGTGGCACTGACACACTTAGCTGTGTTAGAAAACTTGATCTACCTCCAACTGATTTCCCTTTAGGCACCCCCCCAAAAAAAAAATAAAATAATAAAATAAAATAAATAAATAAAAAATGTCTGACGCTTTGGGTGTTTCTGGTTTTAAGGAAAGCTTGGAAAACCTTGAACTGCATTAATAAGGATTATATACTAAAACTGCTCTTTATTTGTTCCCACTTTTGATCTGTTGACAGCATGAAAGCATGGATGCAGTCTTTGTGACCTCAAAACGTTTCATGTTGTCGTAAGAACGAGGAATTCAATATAGAACCTAAGGGGGAGCCTTGCTTTTGCAGCTAGCCTCAAGTGGATACTCGAGAAACTGCAGTTTTTTGACTTCTTTAACTCTTGTTTTTAATACACAAAAAATGTGAAATAAAATATCTAATCTTTGATAATTATCACTTTCATAGCAGCTTAATCCTTTAACTTGCAGCTCAACTGTTGTAGAGCATTTTTTGAGTCGTCATATCTCATTGAAAATGTGTTGAATTGAGTGAAACCTGACTGGATCATCTCACAGCTTAAAATACTTTTTCTGAATTTTGAGGTTTCTTATCTAAGCGCCCAAACAAAAAATATACACACACAAAAAAATATAAAAACGTTAAAAGGTTAAAAATTCAATAGACTAAACCGGTCCACTAAGGTTTGTAATATAACTGATGCATTAATGTTTAATACACTTAACTCAACAAGGAAGCTTGGAAGTTCGTACCATAGTTTAATAGCTGGCTATATTTAGCCTCTGGTGCTTTGAGATGTAGCCGTAGAAATTGTTTTCAGCAGAGGTAAAACTCAGATCTCTCTTCTCACTACTAAACTCGTCGGCCAGCATTGTGCTGTCATAGAATTCGGCTTGCCATAAATCAATCTCGTCCTGTCCAACTTTATTGGGAAGCTAAGAAACAGCATTTAGAAATAACCTATGTTGTTACTGATAATCTCATTTTAAATTGTAGATTACAATCAGGCATATAGCAGTAAGACTTTTTCAAGATCACTTAAAGTCCTCACAGTCCCTTTAACTTAACTGAGTTTTGTATGTTGTGTGTTGTATGCAATAACAATAATTAATAATATACTAATTCTAGATACAGAAAACATATTTCATTTTTTTTCTGTAGTGTTTCTGAGTGTTGGTCATCCTTAAGTGATAAAAAAGCAATTATTGCATGTAAAGAGAATAATTGCTAAAATAATTAAAGAAGAGATAATTATCATCGGCTTGTTTGGAGTAATTTGAATCTGATCATCCCACCAGAGATCCATCTGGTGTCCGTCTCTGTGTGGAGAGTGTGTAATGTGACGATGAAGTACTATAGTGCTTGTGTGTCTGCAGCGGCCCCTCCTGCTGCTGCTGCTGCAGGGGAATCTCCTCATTGGCATGCAGGCAGTGACACGCAGCCATGGAGCACTGGCACCCTCTCTCAAGGGACTTGCTCCTCGCTCCTTCCTTTTCTCCTTCTTTCTCCTTGTCTTTCCTTTTCCTCTCTCCCTCTCTCTTTCCCCCTTGCCCCCCCCCCAACACACACACACACACACAGCTGTCACAACACCAGCTCGGTTACAAGTGCTGCAGGGATGGCAGGAGCTGAAGAGGAGCCTGGCTGATGTGCCACTTTAGATGCAGAAGATTTCAAAACAGAGCGGCTGAAAGGCCTCTCTGGAGAGGTGTTGAATCAATCTGAAGATTTGTGAGCGATTTGTAGCGTGCATGTTGCACAGTTATCAATGCACGAGGGGCATTACTCCTGCAACTCTACAGGAAATCATTTAATATAGATATACCTCCTGTGGGTTTCTTGTGCTTACATGTCTCCCTAATGGAATGATTTCAAACAGCATAATAAATCACATGAAAATCTGAATCCTCTCTGTTGTGATCTTGGCAGATGTGTGTTTGTGTTTACAGAGAGAGGAACAGAATTGCACACAAACAAGCAATCACAACTCTGTGGCACAAGTTTGGAAAGCAGTGATGTTGGTGCAAACAATGGCACAGGAGAGCAGTGACAGAGAGGCAGAGCGGGACAGAGGAGGCATGGATCCTGGGTGGCTCTGTAGATTTGTTGGCAGCAGTGAAAGCAGAGAGAAGAGCGCTGACAGCAGCCAGATTCAAGCTGTGGGCAAATCAAGCGTGAAATCAGGAACAAAGGGATTGACAGGATTGGAGGGCATTAGATTCACACCGTCTAAGCCCTGGCGGTGTGTGTGTATATGTGCGTGTGACAGAAGATCAGGGTATTGTACTTGTAGTCTTTTTTTAATAGCCTCATTGCAGAGGGATTAGTGAGTTTTAAATTAAGGTGCTTTTGATACGGTTTTGTAAAAATAATCTTTTTTTTTTCCTTTTGTGATTTTGGTAAAAATGATTAATATTATTTTTGCAGGAGGAAGCATCTCTAGTTACACGTTTGTGGAATTGTACTCTATTTGGACAAACCATTTTGTAGTTTTGATACTTTTGGCCACTCAACATTTTATTTAAAACACCTGTGAGTTTTTTTTAGCTGGATATGAAACAGACTGAATTAGTACTTACACCTCTTTATGAGATGTAACAAGATCATCAGCAAAGAAATTGAATATTTCTTTGATCTGGCTTTTACTTTAAAATAAGAGCCAGATTCAAGCCCAAGGTTTCTGCCCGATAAGGGGCAGTTCTTCTGTTCTGCCCGTTGTAACTTACAAAGTGCTACAAACTGCTGTACTCATGATGGGCTAAGATGAGATAAGACGTCTTGTTTTTGGATGATGATGTTTTTGTAAAGAGTCTTGAGAAAATGTTTGATATAATTTGGCACTTTAAGAATAAAGATTGATTGATGATTGATGGATGGATTGATTGCAATCAAGTAAGGTACGCTGCCATAACAGGCTTTTTTCTTATAATCCATTGCAAAAATGGGCCTTACATTTTACAGCTAGTGGTAATGATTATTGGTACCACTTGGTAATTTGAGAACATCCGCTGATCGTATAGGTTTAATTACACTTAAGCCCGGTTCCACTAAGAGGTCCAGTATGGATCAGTACAGTTTGGTATGGGTTGGATCTGTAAAGCCTGATCCTGTTTGTGTTTCCACAGCCAACCATGTCCTTCCTGGTAAGCAGCATGTAAGCTGGATGCTGTTAGCCGTGTCAGCTAGGTAATGGCGTGACGGCATAGCAGTGCGACACAGTATACCCCGCGAATAAATCCAACGAAGAAGAAAAACCTGATACAGTGAACTGTTTGTGATGCCATTTTCCAAACAAAAAGAGAGTTATCTTCACAAAGTCGACTGGAGATTTAAACATGGCAGGGTTATGTGTTGTTATTACTGCTGTCACACAGGAAGTGAGGATTCTTTCGACCAATCAACAGGCTGCAGTTTCTCTAGCTCCACCTTTTGGGTTCATTTGGTATGTCTGACACCCCAACAGAAGTTTACCAAAATGTGGGGCGGTACGGGTCAGTAATTTAGGGACCTATCCTGGTGAGTGCCATGCCGAGACCAACTGAACTGAACAGCTTTGTGAAAACAGGGTATTGATTTCAAAATTCAGAATCATTCATTTGGCCAATATTAGTCAAGGTTTTTGTAACAAATGAGGCAAGTTGCTTGCCAGATTAGGCCTTCAAACCAAACCATTTTTACAGCGGAAATAAAAAAAACTTTTACAGTTTCAGGCATGGAGCTCATTTATTTATTTTTACACTGTTGTGTACGCACTGTGTGTGTGTGTGTGTGTGTGTGTGTGTGTGTGTGTGTGTGTGTGTGTGTGTGTGTGTGTGTGTGTGTGTGTGTGTGTGTGTGTGTGTGTGTGTGTCTGTGTCTGTGTGTGTGTGTTTGGAGGGGGATGAGCATAATTAGCTTGAATCAGCATTTCTACAATAATGACTGCCATTGTTGGGCTGATAAACCTTCCTGTCGTAATCAATAGGTGGACCTGGAGATTACTGTACATCACATTATACTTGAGCAAGTGTGTAAGTAAGGAATTACTCTATTGCTGTACTGTGTTGTCCAAAAATGATTAAAAGACCAAAAATCTACTTTCACACTTTATCAAAATGTCAAAGTTTGTTCAAATCTTTCCAATGAATGACCAACTAAATCTAATATTTTGGACTTAATAACAAACATGTAATAACAACAAGTGTCATGTACCTGCACAGCTGTACAAGGTGAAATGTTCTTTTATTATAGTCAGCTTGGTTGTTGGATTTCATTGCAGCCAAGTACAACTACCTACATTTTTCTCACACCAGTATTTTAGAAACCTTTATTTCAGTCTCTATTTGCAATGCTTTGTTTTAGCTGCTGTCTCTTTAAGACACCCTGCTCCACAAACCCCCTCTCCTCTGATTGGTCTGCCCACTGGAGGCCTACTGAGGGCTAGGCCATGGGCAGACTTTGGTGTTAAGAGACCAACCCCCTCCAACATGTGATGAATTGGTTTTATAGAAGGTTTTTGTGAATTTCATTTCCCTAGAGATGATTGGAAATGCACCTTTAAGTCACATAAAGACCGGAGAAGTACTCAGAGACAAGCTGAAACTTGGTTGAAAAAAAAAATTGCATGTAATTTCACTTGCCTTATTCATTCAAATTCATAAAATCTAAGTATAAAAAATAAATTTGGCATCAAACTATCATGTATCTTAAACATTATAAGGTTTAAAGTGCATGGCACTTGTTTTTACTGCTTGTAATTGGCTGGATCTTTTCTAAGAAGCACTCTCTAATCAGCTGCTGTGACACAAAGACAAACCTTATTTCCTCTCTAATTCACAGACTGACCTTAGTCTCCGGGCTCAGCCAATCAAATCGACCGGATGACCTCAATATCCTGGTCCACCCGATCAGAACATCTAAATGTGTTCTGGTGCAATGAGGTCTACTGCAGAGGTGTCGCTCAGTGCCCTGGTTCAATGATTTTCCCAGGTCCTGTGCTGTTTTTTGCCCCTGGCTGATTCATTTGCAGGTGAGTCACTGGCAGCAGAGCAGGGAAATGAACACTAGCATGCTCTGTTCACCCAGCAAGGCTATATTAAAAGCAAGAAATTGTGAAGCTGGAATATAAGGACATTAAGAAGTGTAACATTTCCGTTCATACTCAAAAACATGTTGAAACATTTTCCTATATGCTGATCTGAAGCAGCTACACAGGGATGTCTCCTTACAAAGCGCCTGGTGGAATTATAGAGGCACAAGTGTGTGTGTGTGTGTGTGTGTAGAGGGAGGGTACTTTAATTGATGTATGAATATGCAGTTACGCCTCAATCCTAGGTCTGAAATCAATCAAGCACACATTCAGGGGTTACTCTGAGCCTCACCACCTGCACTTTTCAACACTGAGATTTCACAGCACTTAGTCTTCATCTTTAGCTCCTTGAACTGCTCATGCCTTACGGTGCATGCTATTTGTTTGTTGTAATGAAGAAGTAACAATGTGGTTTGTCATTAGTGTCATTACAACAGAAAAATGAACACAGTTGTCCTTAAAATGGTACAGTTTTTAAAAAGATTTCTGATAAATTTTAACACAGAATGAACATCAGATATTCCCTACTTACCTTTCAAAACTTTGCTTAAATATTTAAAGATATCTATTTCATCTCCAAAAGATTTTTTTGTAGCCAGCTGTGAAGCATAGTGACTTTTCAAGCATTGCTTTAGAATACAGTTTTGAAATTATTATATGTCATTCAAGACTTTCTAATTTGTAATGGTTTATAGTTCATCTACTTGACTTGTTTTCAGATGGAAATTTTGACATTTCAATCACAAAGTTTTACAAAAAAATTTCCATAAGCAGTCGCTGTGAGTGATGTGAAAAGCAGCAAGTAAAAGTAAGGAAAATTAAAGCAAGTTTGGCGGGATGATGACATCCATGTCATACAAGTTGAGACATTTTTTGTTAATGCTGTGGCTATTTCAAGTTTAAACGCAAAAAGCTACCAATATAGATTCAAACTTGGCTTTGCCATCTTCTTATATATCTTGAACATGTGGAAAAACTGCTGTGACAGGCTGTCCTGAAATTCTCTGGAAATCTTTAGGAGTGCATGTGTAGAAAAGTGTTAATTGATAGAACTCATGCATGAGTAATATGTCAACACAATGTGAATGGAATGGTTAATCAACGCCTTATCTACTGTAAAACTTACTTACTGCACTACTTTTAAAAAAAATAGAATACAGATCTTTATTTCATGAAAACTCTTATTTTCCTTTCTGAGGCTGTAAATCCAGTTTCTTTTGAAAGGACTAAGACAGGGTAAAGAGGGTCTTGGTGAAGCGGGGGTGGGGTGGGGCTAAGTGTGCAGAGTCTGGGCAGAGGGCCCAGTGTTTGGCCACATTTGTAGCTGACTCTACACGTGAAAGCCTTCAGGGCACATCAGGCAAAAGCCCCAGTGTTTAGAAGAAAAAAACCCTCCTATTATTGAAGTATCTCAGCAATAAACACACATGTGCTCCCACACACACACACCCTTTTAAATCTCAGTGATGTCAACAGCAGTTGTAGTAGTTGTACCTCCTGGAATGACAGCAGCACTGATATCTGGCAGAGCATCACATGGTCACGTCAGCAGTGACTGATGGGAGCTCTGCACCTCAGCCCAGACTGGGTCCAGGTCCCTCCCAGCTCAGATGGCCAGGCAGGCAGGCCAGCCAGCTCTCTGGCTACATGTGAATAACTTACATATATTAAAATACATGGCAGCCAAATTGGCTCTAAGCAGAGGTCAGAGCAGCTAAATGTGCAGGTTCAACAGCTCCAAACAACAGGAACGTGCTGCTGCAAGTCCATTTATGACGTGACAGCTCTGTGGTCCTAATAGCTGTTTGCTGTTGTAATGGCTTGTATTATAATGTGAAACAATGCACAAATTCAATGGCTTGTAGCAAGGGAAAACTACAAAAAGCAGAGAACATGGCTTAATTTATTAATGTTGTTAATTATTGTCAACATAACATGAGTACTAGTTAAGTCAGTCCTATGTGTTTCCATTTACAGAAAAATGCGCCCCCTTGAAAAAGTTTGGCAATTTTGCCAAAAATTACTGTTCTCAGCTGCTAAAAGCATCAGGTAGCAAGATTCAAGGAAGAAAGAAAACCACCTTAAAGTTTTCTGACTGTTAAAATAATGAGGGTTTCCTTTTTGTTGGTGTTTCTGTGCAAAAAAAAGCTGCTATAGGGAATTTTCCGGGGTTTTTTGAAAGTTGTTTTTGGCGAGCCCTGTGGACAAATCTGTAAAAGTCATTTCTATGCTGATTTTTTTTCAGGAAATATGTAATTACTTTTTTTTTTTTTTTTTTTAAGAAAAAATATTTTTAGTCGATCTTGCTATTCACAGTGAATCTGGTGCGGTAAAATAAATAAAATGTTGCGTTTGTCAGGTGCTTTTCGCTGCTCACCAGTGGCAAGGTTTTAAAAATAACTTAAAAGAAATAATAATCATGCATGGCTGTCAACTTCTAATTATACCCATTTTCTTAATTTTTTCAAGCAATATAGTGGATATTGTGATCTTATGTGAAAGGGTAAATTGCCTTTACACAGAATTGTAGACTTTACCAACTGAGTATTTATCTATATTTCAAAGGGATAGTGAAGACTTTCCAAGTGATCTTCAAAAAGTCTCACTTCTAGATATATGCCTGATTGTAATCAATGTTATTTCTAAATGCTATTTTTTAGCTTCCTAATCAGGTTGGGCAGGACCAGATTGATTTACAGCACCTTAAAGTTTCTATGACAACAGCACTCCAGCTGACAAAGTTCAATAGTGAGAAGAGATATCCTTGTTTTTCTCTGCTGAAAACAATTCCTGTAGTTTTTGTAGTGATGCTGGACACTGGAGCTGTACTGTCAGACAGAAAAAAGACAGACGAGGAGAATAAAGCTAAAAGAGAAAGTGCTAGAGCTTGGGCTAAAGGCCAAAACACAAGCTAAAGGCTAAACCATTAACCAAAAGCTAAAACACGGGCTAAACTGTTTATGATAATGTCCATTCCAACCCACACACAGCAGTTATACTGCAGTGATCTGTTCAATCTTGAGAATTTATCAATAAAATGAAGAGTGAGGTTACATTAGCTCTGCTTGGCAGATGAGCAGGAAATGAGGATTTGCAAACCTTACATGTTAGCCTACGGCTACATCTCAGACCACTGGGCTGCGAGCAACACTAAAATAGCTGGCTACTAAACTATGGTACAAACTGACAGTTTATTTACCTCGCTGCGTTGCAGCTGGTAAAAAGTTGTCTTGAACAAAGAAAAAAAAGTGTTTAAAAGACGATCTGGTCCATTCATTTCTAAAACCAATAAATGCCGTGTTAAGACTCATTTCATCCAGACAGTGTGTATGAAGTGTTTTAGAGGCAGCATTATGTGTGTAACACTGTTAGAAGATAGATGGTCAATAGTTTTACAACAAAAAAAGGTGACAAATGTTATTTGTTTGCAACTGTATTTAGATTAAGAGACTTTTTAAAACCAATCAATAAATAATCTTGTAACTTTTTCCCCCAAAAGTTCATTGTTTGAGAATATTTACATCATAAATTAAATAAAAGACAAAAGACATTTGACATACTTTTATAGAAGCTGATATCAGTTATTTTAACCATTTAGCCTGTCAGGACAAAAACTGACTGAATTCTTTAAAAACAGTCTTATGTTCAAAAAGAGCTTAAAGCATACTCAACGTAAGATGATTGATTGGCTAACAGGTGAGGTAAAACAGGGCAACTAATATCCTTAAAATGTAAGTGTATCTTTCATCTCCAGCTGAATGTGGAAACAGACTGTGCCTACATTCAGATGTAAAAAGTGGATCACAAGTGTGTCATCTCCTAGTGCCTCAATAGGGGAATTCTACCCCACATTAAATCAGGAGATGATTTATTTAATACTTTTACAAATCAGATACTTTTTTCTGTTTTCCTTCTAGATTACTTAAAAAAATCTAATATTGGTGTCATCAAAACACCAAAACTAATTTTAATCCACCAGTTAAGATTCTACATGGACAGGAAAAAAATGACACAGAAAATAACCCACTGACAAATAAATACCAGGAAACACTGACATCTTACAATAGTAAAACGCTTGCCTTTCCCATGTTGCACTCCATTTTTTAGACATTATGCTCCTTGCGACTGAGTTTTCAGGTAAAGGGGCAATGGAACAACACATTTTCTTTCTACCTTTGGAGATTATGTCCACGACAGATTAACTGATATGGCCAATGGTGCATGGAACAAAAACACTGGCTTGATGTTTAACCAGACTGAGAACTTAGGTCGCCTTTGGCAGGGAGGTAAACTCAGTTTGACGCCAGTAAAATAACACCTTACTCTTATGAAATGAAGAACACCCCTTTTCCTGTGTGCTCAATGCTCAATGTACCCAATGTCACTTCTTAAATGCTGGTTTGCATCATCCTCTGACAATAAGTAGTAGAGAATTGTGAGATACAAAGGCTGACAACACACAACTTGTGCTGATTGAGCCACCCAGAGCAAAAAAACAGTACTGTCCTTTTTTTAGTGTCCCACCATTTGTATCATTCACTTGCTCAGCGTTTGCTTGTGCATCAAGCACTACCTTCCTGCAACATTTTTTCTAGAGAACAGGACCTATGTGCACCAGATATCGTCAACTCCCATTGGTTATGATAACTGAGGTGGCCTTGTGTCCCTGCATCTGCTCAGCTTGCATCCTGACATGTGATGCCACATCGTACTGGACTCCCCCACAAGCCAGGCCCGAGTAACTCCTCAGGTTCTCTGGATCGTACAGGTGCTCAAAGGAGTACCCAGTCAAAGCGTAGGCTGCTTGCCTGTCCAGCGGTTGTCGATCTTGGGCTGTGTAGAGCAGCGGACTTCCTTGAGGCTGTGGAGGATGAGGCGACAGATCCGTCTGCATGTAGTCTTTGGCAAGAGAAAGGCCGGATCTGGGGATCCCATCCGAGCTGGGGCTGCTGAGACGAGACATGGACGCCGGACTAGTTGTGTTTTCGTCAGTATCATGTGGACCTAGAACTTTGATGCCATCGCGATGATGAAGGCGTTCTGAGGACAGGTCGATGCTGGAGGCTCCAGGGCCACGGCACACCACACTGGGCATGGTGAGCTGAGGGTGGTGGGCTAGCGCAGAGGTGAAGCATGGGCTGTGCGCCTTGGTGAGTCCAGAGACGTCCAGTGGTGCTTTGTGTTGCTGCAAACGAGTCTCTTCCTCTTTGATCATCTGCTGCGTGGCTCGGATAAGGGTCTCCATCTTGCTGGGCTCTCTCTGGGTTGCCCGGAAGTGGTCACCATGGTAGCGTTCACCTGAATCACTGGTGGATCCTCCTCCATCAGGTGAGCTCACCACACTGTCTTCATCCCAGTGACCCCGTCCTGTAAGGAGAGTGCAATGGCAACATTTCAAAACATATCAGTCAGTGACTGGCATCATGTCAATAAGTAATTTAACACTTTGCTCTTTCATTTACAAAGTTCAAGACTACTTATGTCATAACCTGTATCCTGCACTACTTCTAGATATTTTGAGAGCCAGGCACCTCAACTATGAGTTTCGTATGTAGATGTGTATTTCTATTTTAATGCACAAAGAATCATGGTCTGTTAGACTGAATCTCTTGGCAGATGTACACTGGGGCTTGATTCCCTGTTTGAGGTGTGGAATAACTTGGCTTTCAATTGCAGGCAATTTTTGAACAGATGGTAGCAATCGCCACACTGGCAAGACGCGGCGTAAACAACTTAGCATGTCCCATAATAACATTTGGAAAAGAGCTACCAGGAGAAGCTAGACCAGAGCTATTTTCAGGGACAGATGGTTGTGGTTTTAACCCTGACACCTCACCGTGAATGGCTCCATGGTAGGATGAGATTTCGTAGCCCTCGCTGTTCTCTGTGGACGTCTTTGGCAGTGAAAGAACAGAGCGCGTGGCGTCCCACCACATCTCTCTTCCCGACTGAGGGGCCCCGAGGAAGTAGCGGCCACTCTGGCATCGCACACGATCACAGGTGGTGGTGTGGGGATGTGTTTGGGCATGGGCAAGATCATCTTCTGATAGACCCAAACCATAGCACAAGGATCCTGAGTCAGGATACAGTCGGTAGGCACAGGATGCCTCTGAGGCCTCTCCAGGATCCAACAGCTGAGGAGATGCAGAGTCAGTCAGCGGGCTCCCTCCCCATTGGCTGTCTTGGTCTGACTCTGAACGCTCGGGGTTGAAAGCTGAAAACTTCAGACAAAAATACAGAAATCAAAAAAGTCTTGAGACATTTTTTACACACACACATATCTATCTGTCTATCTATCTATCTATCTATCTATCTATCTATCTATCTATCTATCTATCTATCTATCTATCTCTCTCTCTCTCTCTCTCTCTCTCTCTCTATATATATATATATATATATATATATATATATATATATATATATATATATATATATATATATATATATATATATATATATATATATATATATATATATATATAAATAAACAGGCCTGCACAAATTAGCCTGTCTTGATATGGTCCTTAAAGCTGTAATTACCTGTGGGTAGGGTGACACTCTGGCTTTGGCCTTCGCTGTGGTCAGACGTGACTTGGTACTCTTCCTGTCTTCACTGTGACTGTCAGCATAGGGAAAGGCAGGCTTGGTTGGGCTCATTTGATCCAAGGACAGCTGCATTCCCTTGTATTCAGTATCCCTTTAGAAAAATGCAAAACATGCCATTGACAAATACTCACTTTCAACACATAGCTATCAAGGCCATAACAGTTTAGCCATGTTGGGAATTGCACAGAAATATTTTGATAAATTTGGCCCAGAATTTGGTATTTTTACAGCTGTTGAATAGATGTCATTTACTCTAAAGATATCACATGGTTTGATTTTCATGGTTATAATTTTGTAAGAAAAGTAAATGCAAGAGTTAATTTTCATCAAAGTAATTATCTTGGTCCTCCTTTCACTGGCATAATGCAAAAATATCAAAATTAGAAAACAAAATGTTATTGCTATGTACAGCAGTGAAAAGTGCTAAGTTTGGGCATTTCACCTGTTTACAGCTGAATTTTATTTGAACAATACATTTATGAGTTTCAAACATTTTTCAAGACACACAATTACAATTAACTAAATTCAAAGGAAATAACAAATTAAATTAAAATAAAATAAAAAAGAAATAAGAAGAAATTAAATTATAAGATGTTGCTACATCATTACTGTCCTTATTAAATAAAGACAACCAAAGGGAGTACATCACCATAGGTGATTTCTATTAATCACAAAAGTTCTGTTCGAAAACAATTTCAGTGTAGACAAACACAATTACAGATATTGTCAACTCCCAACCAGCCTAACACAGGATATGTGACAGATCTTTATCCCAAAGAAAATTAATAATACAGCTACATTTTAATGTCAAAATCTCACTTAAGACTCACATAAATGTTGGGGAAAAGAGAAAATTGCTCATCACAGGTTTCCAGAACCAAAAGTTTGTTTAAATTTCCTAATTTTTTAAACTAACCATCAAAGACTTCATCATTTAAAAAAGACAAAGTTGAAAATCCAGACATAAAATCTTGAGCTGTTTAACATTGTCTAACATTTGCTAGTTCCAGACAACTAGTATTATCAAAAATCCATATATTTGCCAATTTAGTGTAGAAGCTTTTGAAAGACAAGGAATTTCCTGTTAGCATTTATTAGCGTATTAGCTAACAAAAAAATACACATTTTAAACTTCTACATGGAAATACTGTCATAGTAGCTTTCTAGCATCCATTAACAGTTCATATTAGTACAGGAGACCAAGTGTTATCATTGTGTGATTTAGGCTAATGAGCAGGTATATTGACAATTAAGTGCTTACTAAGGACAGTTTTAATAGTTTGTGTTCCCTTTTCACCTTTCTCTTTCAGATCATCTTGATCAATTAAGTGCTCCTCAGAACGTTAAGCTAGCATTTCCAAAGTACAACACTGACATCTCTTTTCTGTCCTATACAATTTGCACCAAGTGACAGAATCAGTAATTAGTCCGCAGAGGACGTCTCAAACCAATATTGAATTTAGATGTAGCAGCACAGACATATATTACCGAGAAACTTGAATGCCACGAATAACGAGATAACTGAGATGTGAAAACAACACTATAGATAAGTTCAAGAGATTAAGCTCCCCTACTTCTAAGAAAAACAACAGACACTGTGAAGAAAGTTAATCATTCTTTTTTGGCTGTGCAACCATGCATGCCAAAGAGAAGCATGCACACAAAGACACATGGATGTACACATGAGCTATCTATCCACGCATCCTCCTCTGCAGGAATCGTAGGAAAATCATTTTTGTGTATATAGAGATGTTTTTGTAAGCACCCACATATCCATCTTTGACACTTTAACCCACTGTCCTGTGGCTGAACTCCATCCAAGTGTCACTGCCGAGGGAGTGAAAAGGCTCCTGTGTCAAGTGTTCAGCAAACATGAGCCTATTCTTAACTTATCACATCAACAGTATGTAATAGCAGCTGCCTGGCATTTTAAACCCGATGGCCCATCCCTGACCTGTACAGCCCGCCTCTTTAATATGACTCTAAATATGACCCATTCTTCATGTACAACACCTCCAGGGAAAGGCTGTGTTTGGAGAGCCGGCGCACAGTATGAGTGTTATTTGCTCTTGCAGGTATAGTTGCAGTGGGTGCTCCTGCATCCTATCTGTGCCCTGGCTGACTTATGTCTGAGCCAATAATGTCGGGCCGTTGTGCAAACTCAGCTGTGTTAGCTGAATTCCACCTCAGGGTCAATGTCAGAGCACCTCATGTCTGAAATACGCCACCAGCCAACCTCTGAACATGATTTATTAATGGATTCATGTTAGGTTAAAATGCTGTCAGGGCAAGGTGACTTAATTTGTGTTTGCTTTCTATACATAGTTGTTTTTTCTTTACTATTGCTAAGCGTTAGCATGAGGCTACGTCTGTGTTTCAGGTACTTTTGGGACAGAAATTCACTGTCATTTTAATGTAGTTACTTTGTTTTTTTCTAACTGCATTGAGGAAATCAATAACCAGAGTGCAGGTGACTCGTGCGTGCACATACACACAAACACACACCGAATGACACACAAACAGGGAGAAAAGTGACATGTGGATCAAGAAAACCTAACAAGGAAAATCCAACATGTGCTCCAGCGATGAGATAGCTATTGATTCCTAGTTCCCCGTTTGATTGATTTTGCTTTCCTTGGACCGTAGATCGATGAAGACAGTAGAGGTTTTTTGATGGGGTTGAACCCCGGTGTTTGTCTTGCTGTCTCAAAGGGCCTGAGTGTGTTTTGTGCTCTCATAACACACAACTGCCTGAGCCCTGCAGCCTGGAGTATTTGGCAGATTTGTTCAAAGAGGCTACAGGGGGATAAAGAGAAGGATTTCTCTGAGACAAAGACCCATCGTGTCATCGAGTGAGCCTCAAGCATGGATCACAGGAGTGTATGATATGATTTTGCTTAATCTAGTTAAATATTCAGTGCTGTTTCTTCTGCAAACACCATTAAATATGCAGCTGCTTTTAGCCTGGTTTCGCTACTGAGGCCTTTTTTTCCATTTATTTGTGTAGATGTAATTTCAGGGATTCAAGTCTAAAATTCAATAAATATCAAAACTTAATGTTTGACAAACATGATTTATGAGGAGGAATAAACAACTGAAAGCATTTTTACAAACCAGAATGATTCCTTTTACACACAAAAGTCCAAAGAAGGCCTTCAAAATGTTACTTGTCTAGTTCAATGTTAGAAATATTGAGACTCACGTGAGGACATAGTTGACGCTGACAATGCAGTGGGGTCTCGAGGACCGGCTGTTGTGCACAATTGTGGCGTAACTCTGGACCCAGACCCAGCCGCCGTGCTTGGCAAGGAAACGATAATACTTAGTGGTGACTTGGCCTTTTACCAGCACTGAGAGGGAGAGAAGAATCAGACAAGAGAGTGAGAGAGATTAATGTAATTAACGACGTGCGTGTGTGTGATTGTGTGCAGCAGGTTACTGTCAGACAAAAGAAGGTCAGCCCGCCTGTTGTAGAAACATAATAGCGAGCAGGTTGTGACTCACAGAGGTGGTGTGCACAGCGGAGGTGGAAGATGTCACAGCTGTGGACGTGATGGTACAAGGTTTTCTCTATCAGGTCCTGGGGCTCGTAACCCGTCAGCTCGGCCACCCTGGAGGAGAATTAAGCAGCTGTGTTCAAAATATGCTGAGTGATTCAGGGATTTGCATTTAATTTTTTAATTCTTCTACAGTTAGAATAAAGAACAGAGAATAAAAAATGACCCGATGCATTAATAACATTAAGTACAGATTGTTCACCTGGAGTCGAGGAAGATGAGCTTCATGTCCAGACTGGCTCTGAACATGAACATGTTGCTGTGCAGTTTGATCTCTGTCACAGCGCTCGGAGGCAGCGAGTGACCCACAGCCACTAGACCCACGTTCTGATAGCAGCCCTCGAAGGGTGACATGTCCAAACTGTACTGACGGATCTTCAGGTAGCCGCTGCAGTGGATTACCTGTGAAGGAGCAGTCAGATCAGGAGAGGGTAACAAAAACAACTCAGAAATTTTCTGTTATAAGGAGGTGATGTTCATTTAGAAACAAGCCACATTTCAGAATATAACATGGCGCACAACATTTCTGTGACTTTTCTAGCTTATCATTTTAAATAAAAAAATAATCTATACCTTTAATTATTAACTTTAAAGAACACTCTGCAGGAGCAGTATCTCTTTTTAATTCCTTTTCCTTTCCACCATTAATTCCACTTCTCATTTTTCTTTCATGTCATCCAATGAATGACGTCAGTGCGTTTGTTTAATTGGTTAATTAATAAGCTGTTAATGACATCCAGCTGGTGATGAAGTTTAATCGCTCACCTTGTATCCGCCACTGGTCAGGCCAGCGTTTCTTTTTGCTAGGACACATTTCATCCGCAAGAAGAAAGAGCGCTCAGCTTCATATTCTGAAGGAGGAGAAAAAATACACTTTACTCAAAGACGTCGATGTTTGTGCGTTTTTGGAAACGTCGTTTCCAAGCGCACTGGAGGGGTGACGGTGGCGACAACAGAATAAAAAAAATAAACTTTTTTTTTTTCTTATTTAAATTTGAAATGAGTTGTCAAATAAAATACAATTAAATTCTTCCAACTGCGCCCTGTAGTAATAAGACGATAGATTACGCACTCCCACTGTTGCAGACTGCCAGCATCTGTGCCCCATCTGTGTCATACTGTTGCATCTCTAATAGCCACATGCTGATTCAAGACACACTAAGTCGTAATATAATTGCAAATAAGCGATGAAGTTTTCACTTGGGGCTATTTTGAGAGAGGTGCATTCTACCTTGGACGAAGTGTGAGTGATATGGCTGATGTGGCGTCAGCACGGCGGTCATCTCGTCATGATCGGCAGGATGCACGTACTCATAAATACTGTTCCCAGTCAACTCTACCTGTTGAGAAGAACTCAGGTGATTAAAACGTTAATGCTGAATGGCTGTTTTTTTAAGGAAAAAAAAAAAAGAACTAAGTGACAATAATTAAAATGTTTTTTATAAAACTGACCTGAGAGAGTCCTAAATGGACGGACGCTGTCTCTGAAATGTACATTATTTTTCCGTCTGGAGCTACAACGAAGATGAATCCGTCCAACGTCTGCATGAACCCAAAGACCGCAGTTATGTATTTAATATGAGTTATTCCATTCAACACACATTTTATAAAAAATCTGCCTCAGGCTGACCATGACTGATAAATAATCTACCTGCAGTAAGTGAGATCCCAGCTCTCGTCCAACATTTTCCAAAGATCTTGTTCGGCTTGCGTGACCCCACGCTTCACCCAGACCTGCAACGTCAAATAGGCTAAAAACACTTAACTACTTTTTACATCGAAGTTTTTATATATTTATTTTAACAGTTGTTTGATAAATAAAATAATATTCAGATGCGGACAAATGTTAAAAAAACCTACGTGGATAATACATTCAGGCAAATTACAAGGTGAAAAGTGTTCTCTCTCTAACACACACTCTCACACACACTTATACACACCCTCAAGCCGGAGGCATGCCTGTTAAAAAGGCCTATTTAGTATTAAAGCATTTACACCGTCCGCTCCTGTGTCACACGCTGCACAGACATGAACCTCAGCTCTGTTGGTGTTTACAAGCTGCATTCAAGGACCACGTGTCCCTTAAAACGATTGTAATTTACACCTTAAATCTGAGCACACTAAACTTCATGAATAATAACGTAGAGGAGGAAAATGTAAAGTTAAATATCCCACATTTTAACCAATATTTTAACCTGCAAAATCGTTCTATGTTTTTTCCCCTGATTTTGCGGATTGGTGGAACTACTTTTTCTGTAGAAAAACTAGAACAAAGCAAGTCGCCAGTGCTGCTCATTGTAATTCATCAGAAATCTCAGCTGTGGTACCATCAATGAATTACAGACGTTCGCCTGCCTGCTAGAAATGAAAATGAAAAAAAGTCTCCGCTGTTAGACAGACAGCTTGATATCACTCCGCCACAGGAGAGGATGTACAAAAAGGATTTTTTTTTTGTCATGCTGAAGAATACGCTTCATTGCACCTGTTTTATACTATTTTTTAGTGTGTAGTCGGTCTACTTTATGATTCAAGTTTTGGCAGCAGCATAATCTGTCTGCAACATATGGTGGGCATGTTGGGTATCTAATTTACTATCATGCCGGATCGTTAAAATTATTCTTCTTCCGCTAAAGCTTGTAGTCGAATCTCCTGCTCACGTAGATAGGTGACCAGAGGTAATGCAGGGCTTTTTTCCCTTTTTTTTTCTCCTTTTCATCGTTTCATTTTTTTTTTCAATGAGTAATTGGTTCGTCTGGTTCTCAGTCACGAAGCCAAAGGAAACCTGCCAGAGAGGAGCTGTGAAGAAGATGGTGGCAGATCGTTTCATGTAGACTCTAAATTAAAAACCAACGCAATTTATTAAATACAAAAAAGGGGACGGCAATTAAAATTCTTCTGTTTTTGTGGCATGAAAAAATATTTGACTCATACAAATATCTATCAGAGAAGTATTTTAATTTATAAAATCTCTAACAGGCCTATTTTAAGATATAAAACTATTTCCTTATAGTTTTATACTGTTATTAGTGTCAGTATTAATTAAACGAGAAACAACTAACATATTGTGTTTATATGATGTTAAAACAGCATAATACTTATACCCGAGGATTTTTTCTGTTGTTTTGATGTTGTTTTAT
Organism: Labroides dimidiatus; assembly: GCA_030710495.1. Lineage (NCBI taxonomy): Eukaryota > Metazoa > Chordata > Actinopteri > Labriformes > Labridae > Labroides > Labroides dimidiatus. Next base: position 13,285,003 of record CM061158.1, read on the forward strand.
GCTGTGAAAATTCAAGTGTTATTCGATGCGGTGAGAAAAAAAATCTCAGCAGTTGACAGTGTTGGGTTTATTGTCTCACCCTGAGGGAAAACAATCCTCATCTTCAGGTAGCTGGTCGTCAGTCTTATGATGGACGCTTTGTCCAGCTGGGAGGTGATGGCGGATGGTAAAGGCAACATTTTAGCCAGTTCATAAAACTCACTGTTCTCCTTTTCTCGTCTAGTCCTTGCGGCAGTTTTAGATTTCTCCTTCATGTCTGTGCCGATTCAGTGAGTAAGAAATCCTTTCCGGCTCTGATTGTAGTCCTTCACCTCTGCTCTTTGACTGATTCCTCTTCGATTTGTCTCTCTCTCATGGCAAAGTACTTATTATCAGTGTCAAAATAAAAGTTGAAATTGTATTAATTATAAAAACGAATCCAACGAAAAATATGTCTTTGTTATACTCCTTAGTTCTTCTTCAATTGGTTGTAGTTAAGCATCCACGATTCTGCAACGGGATTTTGTCCATGACCTGCAGACACGGGCAGAAAGACACGCTATTATCATAAGACGCATTTTTAGAGGCCCTGATATTAATCCTGCAAGCCCGGTAGGCTATCTCTCATAGCTAACCTGTGCTATTTAAAAGCGGCCCTGCGTTACGGTAAACTTAATCAAAAAGAAAAACAATAAGCAATATTAATATTATCAAATTTTTAAAAAAGAGGAAAAAATTAACAGCCATATAATAATAATAAATAATAAATAATTACAGATAATAATAAGATAATTAGATAATTACAGCAAGCAAATCGGTCAAAATAACTACTAAAACAATTAATATAAAATAAAATTAAAAGAAAGGAAAGAACAAATTCTCTGCATGCAATTTGGTTTTATAGTTTTGTTATGATATAAATGCATGTATAAATAATAAAGTCCTTATTTCGTCTCCTTGTTTTTTTTTTTTTCGTCGAATTTCACTCTGATTAGGCGAATCGTAAACTGATATTTAAGCATGTCTTTTCAGAGACAAAAAATAAGTTCATATATATCCTGAAACAAGTCAAACTTGTTACAGTTAGAGAAAATAATAATTTGGCATTCTTTTAATCGGAAAAAAATGAGATGCTTCCGATCGCTAAAGGAATTGTCATTTGCTTTAACACAATATTCAAACTTGTTTAGCTGCTTCGACAGGAATCAGCCATGGCGCACTCTCCCCTTACACTAATTTTTCTCTTATTTTAACATTATAAATATTTTAACACATTGTCAGAGTTGACTGACTCGTTGAGACAGGTAAAGGCTACTCGTAGTTCTCCTACCCGTGCTGGCTCTGTTATTTTCCTGCATCGGAATCGATCCTGTGGCCTTCCCGGCAGCCTGCTGGGAATTTCACCTGTCCTGAACCGGGTTCACCAGTCGTCCCAGTTAAGTTCGGTCTCAGCTCCTCGTGGATTTCCACCTGGAAAGGCGACCGGGCCGTGCGCTGCATACACCTCTCCAAATTATAAGCACGCGCAACGAGTGGCATTCGTGCCCAACAAACCTCCTCTCCTTCACTATCTCAATGCCCCTCTCTGGAACTGCTCAGGGCCCGCCCATTATGTGCCAAGCTCATTCTGATTGGACGGAGGAGTTCAAAATAATTTCTTGATTGGTCGCTCAACGTGGGCGTCAGCCGTGTACGCCATGGTATTTGTGCCGTGCGCGGAAAGAGCTGTTTCTGTCATTAGCGTGAAGATCACGGATCAAGCAGAAATAAATGAATAAATCCGCATATAACGGCACAGCGAGGGAGTGTTCAGCAGGTGATGGGTTAAATAAAAGCTTCAATAGGTGAATGTTTTCGTGAAAACTTCGAGGAAAAATCAAAATGTCTATGAGCAAAAACGTCATTAATTTAACTCCACAGGTAGTTCAGACAATCATCATCAGCCTGGGTAGTTATCGTGCAAAATATGAGCTGTATTTTCACATAGCAGCGAACTGAAAGGAGAAGAGGGGTTTGACCCTCCAGTTACCTTCTCAAAATCTATGCTGAAGTTAGTGAGGTTGTATCACACTTTAATAAAAGCAAATACTTCCTTCAGATTCTGTTTACACTTTCGATCCAATCTGAAAAGGTGAAAAAAAACAAATGTAAAATAAATAAAAACTTGGGTGGAATAAGATCTACATAATGTCACCCATCTGTACGTGCTCTTCTCGTGCTGCTTTAGTTGTGTAACAAACAGGCTTCCCACGGCAGCCTGAGGACCTGCTCACGTTTCACTGCTCGCACTAGCTTTTCCGTGTATTTCTGCCCTGAAGTTGATCACCTTTGGTCTGGAAAGAAACCTTATTGGTCAAAAATTTCTCATCATTTGCTTAGAGTCATGAGGTAGCTAGACTCTTTATGCTCTGTGTTCAGTCGTTGCAGTTAAAATTTGAAATGCAAATCTTGAGGTTTAATTTGCATACCTGTTTATTATATGCGTTCTGAAAACAGTAAACTCCACCTTTTTATCGATTATACATCCTGAATATATATATATATATATATATATATATATATATATATATATATATATATATATATATATATATATATATATATATATATATATATATAATTCCTCCTTTAAAAACTCTTAATGCAAAGCAGTGTATCACAGAGCAATGTGCCACACCAGAGCTCAGGTCACAGTTCTGCGTTTCAAATGCGTTTATCTCAGGATTAATTTCCACGGTGTGAATCAGATGAGAGCGCCGCGGCGCATGTAGTTTTTTAATTAGATACCTCGCGCTCAGATGGATGAGGAAGGGGGGTGGAGTGGGGTGCTGGTTAGAGCAGCGGGCGCGGTGACGGGGGCGCGGACGCATGACGGTGAGCTCATTACGCACATAATTAGGCCTCAAATTGATGCTGCATCTCACCGTAATTGGAGATTCTCCTGCTGCTGTCTGGGAGCAGAAATTTTCTAGTTGTGTATTTGTGCGTGTATGACAAAGAGAGGACTGTATGTCTATGTAAATGGTTTCCACTGGACTCAAAACCATCCCTAGGAGGCCTCATCTGTCTATTATTTCCTCATTCCTTGACGATAAAAACAACAGATTGGCAATTAGAGGACCGGTCATGTTTCTAACTGGTTGCAGGTTCCCCCATAAAGCAAACAACATGTTGCATTGGGTTATTTTTAGATTTGTCTCTCTGACACCATTAATTAGACAAGGCCATTTGGATAGATCTTTCCAAATGCTTATGGTTTGAATTCCATATTTTTCCCTAACAAGTAACTCAGTAATTATTGAATTGAACATTTTTAAAAATATATCACAGCTTTCTGTCATCACTCCCTCCCTCTGCAGTGACTGACAGGTATCAGAGACATTATCTGTGAATAAAGGCTCTGAGCTGCTGGTATATTTGCCTCACATTCTCTTAATGCCCCACCACAGGCTGTCACAACAGGGGAGGCTCGCTTTGCGGTCCCTCTACCCCCTCCCTCAGTTTCCCTCATCTTTCCATTTTTATTGTCTTTTTATAATTCACCGTTCTCAGCAGGGAGCTTGGTCTGAGTTTCTCCCCTGGATGAAATAAGTGATGTGCGGGGGGTAGGTTAGTGAAGGTTGTGTAGGAACAAGGAAAATGTTGAAGGAAGTCAGAGGATGAAGGTCTGTTGGTGAGGAACATGGTGCATCTCTACCTCTGATGAGTTCTCATCATGACACTAGAGAGTGGAGCAGTAGAGAGGCTTGAGTCTCCAAAGGAAAGGAAAGCCACAGAGTTATATTACGACATGTCAGACAAAACAAGGATCTATTGCATAACAGTTTTGCATTTATGACACTGCTGCATGAAATTTTACAAGGATCTCATCAGGACAGTTATTTTAATTCATTTTTGTTTCACCTTTATTGTGCCTTGAAAACATTTCACACCAAAGAACAAGAACAAGTAACCATTAAAGTCATGTCAACACCCTTTGCACGGCCGGGGTGGATTCTACTAAATATTTTTTATTTCTCACATTAGTTCAGCCTTACTGCACACTGACTTTACTGAGGAGCTGTCAGGAAAAATTCCAGGTACAATCAGGGTTGAAACTTATGCAGTTTGTGTTTACACGTGCAGCTCACATTTAAAATGTCTAAATTGTGGGGAGTTCTGTGCATGTGTGAATGCAGCTATTTGTCAAATTTCTCAGGCTTGTGTGTCCAGTACAGTGAGTAGAAATGGATTTCTATTCTCCATTAATTAAGTTGCATCCCTGTAACACTTCTTAGACTCGCACTGAAAACAACCAAATTTGATTCAGTTTAAGGGAGATTTTACTTTTTATTTTTATTATATCTTAGCCATACCAGTGGATCAGGTATGTTATGCTAGTAGCAGCTAATATCGCTTCAAGCAGCTACTTATTAAAAAGACCTGGTTAACTGTTCTCTCTATCCTCTCTCGCCTTCCTTATTACTGTTAGAACTTTTCCGAACAATATCCGGATTAATGGATGAATGAGACAAGTATGATTTGTTGATATTTCTGCATCAAATTGTTGGTTGCTGCCTTATAACAGGTTGTTATGTCATCTTTAAGTACATTCCAGCATCAACAAGAACCAGCTCCACTCCAAATACATAAATAAACTTTCCCCCTTTAGGTTTACATCTTTACTGATTAAATTTCATGGATATGAACTGACAGAATTATATTCCAAAGAAGCTGAAAACAACAACACAAGGGTATCCAGTGTGTAAAAGTTCAGTTATCATCTAAATCATACTAATATGTTTTAATACAATTTGTATCACATCATTGTGTAGCTCTTATTCTGTATTCTTAGGATCACACATCACAAGCACAGATTCAAATGACCCGATTGTGTGTAAGAACATACATGACAAAAAAGATGTTTTTATATTTAGGTGGATGAGACGACATGAAAAAGAGTGAGGAAAAATCTGGAGGTGTCTTTCAAATACGAGCAAGCTAAAAAAAAAAAAGAAGGTGGAGAGAAAACAATCGATTGTAAATGTGAAAGATTTCAGAGAGTGAGTGAAAAAGCTACGAGGCTGAGGCACCATGTCGGGCTCCACTCTGTGCTGCAAGATTGAAATGGCTGGAATATGTAAACAGACTGCATGTTTGACCAAGATTGTGTTTTCTGTCAGCTATTACAGACTCTTTGTGTTCTGTTTTCTCTAAAAGACGGAAATATTATTTAGTACTCCCTGCCTTCTTTTAGCTGCTGGTTTTAACCGGCCATTTGATTTGTAGACTAACTGTCGGAAATCTCATAGTGTGTTCTTTTTCTCCCATTAACACTGACTTTTTTTTTTACCCATCATCCCTTGCTCTCTGTGTCTCTTTCCGCCAGGCCCTTTCACTGAGCCCATCTGCTGCATGTGTGCGTTAATTAACCGCACTGCCATTTCCTCTGTGTGCGCCGCGTTTCAGGGTGCTCAGAGTACACGAGTCAGCCCCGCAAGTTCATCAAAATGCTAATTCAGCCCAAATTAAAGTTGTGATTAACATTACACAGTTTCCTGTGCAGACAAGATGAGCTTTCCCTCTCTCCTTCTCTCTCTGGGTGATGGGTGGCCAGGGAGAGAACACTTCCCTCTTGGGTGTTTTTGTCATCATCACATAAGAGGAAAGAAAATAGAGACAGCGTATTTTGCATATATTTTTTTCTGAAAGCAGCCTTCTCAATGATAGCAGCAAAACCAAAACAGTGAGCCAAAAGGCACTAAGATGCCACATTGAGCTTAGGGGAAATGCAAAATCAACAACAATCTGCATGTGTATTTGTGTCTGCGCTGTACTTGCCTGTTTTTGCGTTGTCTCAGACTGTGTACACATGCAAGAAACCAATAAGCTGCAGTGCTGATGCTGTGACACATTTTCTGACTGTACTTACCGTGCTCTCCAGCTGCCCCTGCACCTCCCAGACACATGGCGTAATAATAAAAACGAAATCCCTCAAAGAAATAAACAGATTTTTTTTTTTTTTTTTTTTTTTTTACCAGAATCAGTTTTTATATTCTAATTTTGTAACAGCTTCTATTTGGTTCTTTGGGGGAAAAAAACGGTCAACTCACATCTCAGCCATCTGCAAACTGTAAAATGTCAAGAACAAAATAAATGTGTGCTGCTGAAACACAGATTAGCAGCCACTCAAACAGGTTATCTGTGCTAATTCATGAGGACAAACTAGCGTGCCATATGCTCCTAAAATGGAGGTGGTGCCATATGTGTTTTTTCTCCTTAAAACAACATCAGCTTGACATTCCCATCGGGTAAATGACAGTGGAAGGCTTATTTAGGGACATATTGTAGTCTCTCTTGAATACACACACACACACACACACACACACGCACACACAGAAGGATAAAGTTCTGGCAGTAATGAAAGCCCCCGGCGTTCATCACTCTGTCTTAAGCAGTGGTTATTGAGGCATTAAATATGTCTACACAGGGCTCAGGGAAAGGCAGCCAGATCAGTGTTCTCCTCTGAGGGGGCTCTGTTTGCATACAGACAGGTTGTCGGGGGGAGGATTTGGGGACGTGTACCGAATGGAGCCCGTAGTCGTAACTGGGTGTCCACCACTCTGGTGTTAGCACCATTATGGGATGTCACTGTGGGAGGACTGCGGCTCTTCAGCAGGATTACTGAGATTCTTGCTGAAATTGAGCGGAATTGGAAACGTGGCTGACGGATTCTCTCCAGAGTGATGCGTGCACGATACTTTCACACACTCAAGACACACACACTCACGCACACTTACCTTCCTGTTTAAACAAATGGAAATGTGCATTTATGCAAACATTTTGCCACAACTGAATCTCAGAGGTCGCTGATTGTTTTGTGTAAGAAAAGTATTCCTCCAGGAGAGTTGAGAAAACGTTATTTGATCAGCTATGAAATACCTTCTTTTTCTTTTACTCAGATTTCTTTTTACTGCATCGAAACAAATGCAAAACAGCGCTGGTGTGCGCCTCAGCCGCCTCTACTGTCTTGACTGAAGCATGTTTGCATAGTGCTAAATGTGGTTTGTTGTGTTTTTATTAAGCCCTGTTTGCCAAGCAAATTTCCTTCATGGTACAATAAAGATTTGAATTTCAGTGAAATGAATCGAAATAAATGTCCAAGGTTCAAGAAAAGTTCTCATAGTGTCACACAAAAACTAATGGACAAATAAAGGAGAAAATTTTAAGTGTATGTAATTAATATGTTAGGATTTTTAAGCAATATAGTCATCAGCTCACGAACATTTCTGTGCTGCATTTGTTGACAGTACGACAGACTAACTATGCAGCTCAGGCCTTCAAAAGGGCCTTTACAGCCCAGTAGTATCTCCTTTCTAACGGGTTTGGGGGTCAATGTGCTGAGGCCACACTCTCCTTTGAGTGTCCCCTCTCCTGTGTTGTAAGATAAACATGCTGGCTGTGACCCCAGTGATGGTGAACATTAACACCCCAGCCACTGGCCCCAGAGGTTAGTCAGGGGTCAGCAGCCCGTGGTCGAGGAAGAACGAAGATTATTCTTCCACACTGACAGCCGCAGTAACATGGCATCAGACGCTCTGCAGCGGGTGTGTAAGAAACTCACACCCGCTGTGGTATGTAAATTGTGTCTGAAGGATTAATGGCTGGACACACACTCTTTCAGCCAAAATGGTGTTTTTCTGGCCTCTTGTTTACTCGAAACAGGCGGTGACACCGAAGATTTACAGACCTCATTTATGAGAATAAGTTATGGGTATAGCTCTCAAAGCTGATTTAGGGGCTCAGAATTTATTTTCATTTTTAACTTAAAGTTTTGGTGCTTTCGTTAAAATCTGCGACCTTCCAGCAAACTTTTGGCCACTCTGGCACACACAACAAGCTGTAAACTCAGCTCTGAAGTATTATGTTACCCATCAAGATGGCTAACATGCTAGCAAACAGCTGCTGCGCATTCAACAACTTTAGCATTCATTTGGAGTCGTGTTTCTGGCCATATAATGAATGTAAGTCTCATATTAACTCAGCTCTCAGCCTTCTTTTGTTGCCTACCAAACATCTAAAGAAATTTGTGTTTTTCAGGAAGCTAACTTTCATATTGTGTTTTGGTGGTTTTATCAACTTTCTTTCATTTGGTTCTGGACACACAGCAGAGCTACAGTTTATGTTTACTTGTACTTTTATTGTAATGATGGTCGTAAAATGATAGCAAAAAGAGGCTAAAATGTCTCATAAAAGGAAATGTAGATTTTAGGTACCCCACAGAGTTAGCAGTTTGTGTTTGCATCATCGTCTCTTCATTAAAAGAGCAGTGAAAATGTGAAGACTTTTAACAGCCGCTCTTCTGCGTTTAGCTAATGTTAACCGTCTGCTGCTTGTTTTGATACAGGTTTATCTTCATTCATCTCTTTGACTGAAGTTACAGAGATTAAATAGTGAAATGATCCAGAACAGCAAAATTTAAACCCAAAATGATTAAAAAAATATTTATGTCTCAATCGAAACAACTAGCCGAAAGCTGCTGAAGTGCTTCCAAAAGACATTGAGTCGTTTATTGTTTTCTGAGCCATGCTAACATTATCAGCCTGAAGCTGAAGTTTGGAATAATTTCTTAAATTTCCTTTGAAAAAAAATTAATGCTGCACCTCAAGAGCAGTTAAGCCAAACGGTTAGCCAAACCAAAATACTTCATACAATGGAAATATAGAGTTGCGTGGGATTTTTTTGCTGAGCTGCTAATGGTGAAATGTTTCATAAAATAAAGGGAACTCTGAGGTAGCTGGTACTTGGTCTGTAGCTACAACTGGCCTCTTTCAGGTTTCACGGTGGTTATCACGGCTCCCTTGTAAAAAGAAGTGAAAGTATTGATTTTAGTCGCTTTAACAGCCAGCGCTGTGCTTGATCCATCCTAGAGAACATTTCCGGATGTTTTCATGAATTGTTTTGTTGCATATCCCAGGTCCAGAAACCAGAAGAGGCAGAGCAGAGTGGCGTGTGCCTCCCCCAGCAGTGACTCTAACCCCGGTGCATTATTCAGCTGGGCTTTCACCTTAACCGTGGGGAGCCACAGATGTCAGGCACGGCTAACCAGCCATTGGAGGGAGACGGCACGGACATCGGACCTGCCAAGAATGGTCCGACCTGATTGTGAGCTACATATTCTACACTGACATTATGGCAGAGGGAAAATATATGCTGTGAATCTTGGTTTTCTTGGAGAACAAAGCAAATTTGTTCTTTTTGTTTTGGCAGAAGAAACCATGATTAGGAAAACAAGACGGAAAGAGGATTTATAAGCTGTAGGATTTATCTGTCCTTTTAGCTGATCCACGATGTGCTTATAAAAACTCCCCCTGCAACAATTAGGGGGGCATAGATCACATTCTTGCCTTTGCAGAGGCCACATAACACCATAAGGCTTTGGGACATCTCATTCACATTGGGAACGGTCTAGAAGATGCTTTACTAGACGGATTTATACGCGGCCTGTGCTGCTTCCCAGTGATTGAATGTCTGTGTGCATGTGTTGAGCTGACTCCATGCAGGTCCGTCAGGGGACTCATAAGGCAGGTTTGAATTAGGCATGAGATAGGAGGGGGATGTGTGTGTGTTTTTGTGCGGCTTCTCTGACTCGGAGTAGTTTATGGTAAAAGAGCGTGTAGATAGTGACCGGAGACAGATGTGGTCCCGTCCTCTGAAAGGCTGGGGATAAAAAATTATTGGGGGAAGAAGAGCTCTGACATCTTTCTCGATAAACCTCTAGCATGTTGCAGTGGAAAAGGGAGGGAAACCATGCCACAAACACACACTCTTCTTTCTCTTTTTGGTGCCTGATAATATCCAGTTGCACAAAGTGAAATCAAATCTGTGAAAAGTTCTCACAATCTTTTTCATCTGTGCAGCTCATGGCTTTACCTAAGAGGTCAGATAGAGCTCTAAACACCACACAGCCTATAAAACATGAGCTGCAGAGTTGTGAGAGACATAAAAGCAGTTCCTTTTAATGTAATATTGATTTACAAACCGCATGTTAAAACACCTCACAGTCACGGATCATTACTCCCAACCCCTAACAAATTGCACTGGGTGTTGAACTGGAGCCAGTGCATGTGAGGCAGGGGGATGTTTTTAGATCCACATGGACAGGTTTTGAGTGTCCTGCTGTCTAGACAGTAGCAGCCAGAGAGAAAAAGCTCAAACTGAAGACAAACACCATGCAGGAAGGAAAAAAGGGAACTTTTCCTTCTCTAGAACTTGTCTAATAATTATGCTAATGATCAAACTTCACATTTTCTTTCTGTTGCAACAGTGTTTTCTTTATGTACAACCAAGAGCTGCAGCTTAAACTGTCTTACAGCTCCTGACACGTGCACACACTGATGCCATCCAAGCATTTATACAAGTGTCATTAAAGCAGAATTGATGTCTGTGCTTTGACCTCACAGCATTGTGTTGTGACAACAAAGAGGGAAATTATATTAATTAATTAACTGATGTTTTGCTGCTATGAGAGAAGTTGTGAGAGACAGACCTGATGAGACGAATAAAAACAGTCCAAAGACATCAGTGAGGACAGAAACATTCAAAGTCAGATATAATTAGAAAATAGGAGCCACACAGTGTTGAACAGCTGGAAAAAATAAGACGGATCAAAACATAAGCCCTCCCCTTTAACTTTTATCTTTGGTTTATGACATAATATAATTCAATGTGTTTAGAAGAGAGCATCAGTGAACATTTATCAAGTCATCGCTGTTACATTAACTGACTCTCATTTTGATAAAATAGCTCAATATGTGATTATATTCCTGCATCCACATGCTGAGATATAGTTCTTCAGAATTACACAAACAGTGCCTACAAAATGTAAAGTGTGTTATAAGTAATTTATCATTGTTAAATAAACTTTCAAACAGTGTTTCACAAGAAAATTAATTTTATTTAACCTGTAGAGACTTAATGAGATCAAAAATCTATTTTTCAGGAATGGCCAGTTGAAGACAAATTATGACAATAGGTACAGCAAAAATCTGTCCAAATTGACCACAGTCAAGTATATACAGCCACATGTGTTAACCTGTCGTTTAACAAGCATGAAAACTTTTGCAATGTGTTTAATGAAGTGAAATGAAAGTTATGAAATGTATTTCATAAAAAGGACCAACAAACTTAAACATCAGTTTTTTCTCAGGTGTGAAAGACGCAGACCCAAGATAGACTTATAAATAATAGTATACCAGTGTTTTAGGCTGCGTTCAAACAAGGAAGACCATATAACAAGTTCACACAGCAGCTTGGACAAAACAAAGGACCAGCAGCTAGCAGCTTTACTCCAGGAGAAGGACAAATACATACAGTACAAACTATTTTAAATTCACATAGAGACACATTATCAAATTTGAACAAACTATACTAGCTTTGCCTGCAAACCTGAATGAGTAGTTTCTATCAGATAAAACTGCTACATAGTCTAGTAATTGCATTAATAAGAAAATTTTAAAAACTCTTTGTTGATATTTTCGAGTTTTTGTTCACTTGTATATGTAAAAGTATATTAATTTAACACCTTGGAAGAGTTTGAAATCACTGGTTTTATAAATATCATTATATGATTGCACTAGTCTGGGTAAATTCTGTTTATTCAAATTTAATAAGAAAGGGCCAATAAAATAAACAGATAAAATTGTGATTTTTTTTTCTGCTAGCATTTAAATTTTTATCTTTTTAAATAAACTGATTTTGGGAAAATACGTTTAGTAATAACATAACTTTTATTCTGGCTGTATTTTTCTTATTTTATTTTTTATTTAAAAGCAAAATCCTGACCTTTCACTTTGTTTTCTGCCTCCGTCTATACAGACAAAACATGCAGCCTCTACTCACGCCACAGAAAGTATGGCTCCCATTTACATTTTAATTCTCTACTGGTAAACGCTTCCACGTGAGACTCTGCACCCAGAAAAAAAAAACAAAAAACCTTGTTTCTCATCGCCAGCTATCATTGGTTCAGAAGCTTGTACAGCACATATACATGTGTGGCTCTAGACTTTATTAATAATCCCTCTCGAACCAACAACAACAGACAGAACAAAAGCAACTCTTTTCCCTTCTCATGCAAATATTTAGAGTAACACCCCCTCTGCGCTTTGTTTTCCTGCGGTGACATGGCATTTACATTTCATGAGCTCACTAACCTTTTTTCCATCAGCATTGACTTGTCACATGGGTTGATTTACTGGACTTAGTTGTTTCCATGTAGGCTAGTGGCTGAATCCACCCCCCCCTCTCCCACCCCCTGCAGATGAATATTTACATGGCAGTTAACAGGTGGCGAGTAGTTTAATGGTGGTAATTGCTGCGTGGCACGTGGAGCAGGAGAGGAGGTGTGAGACTTGTGTTGCTAAGGGGTTGTCCTGTTTCTGTGATGATGCATCCCAGGGGACAGATCTGCATGTGAGTTTCTGTATGTGTGTGTTGACACCATACTTTATACATTCAAACAGATTTACAAGCTGTCCAACCAAGTAGAAAATATCATTCTGCACTTTAGATAAAGTCACAAACTGTGCTCAACTGTTTCATTTACATATATAGAAATGAGCTTTTCTTTGTAGATGATTCTGATATTGCATTTGTTGCCTGATGATTCCTTTCTTTTTTGAGTGAAGATTCTTTTTTTATTATTCATAATGATTTTAAAAAGAAAAGAACACATTTTAACCCAGTATTAGCATATTGAAAATTATCTGAACTTTCCACATATTAAGGCAAAGTTAAGTGCCCATACAAGCAAAATAAACCATGTACAACTAAATTATCCAGCCTTATTCTCTGTTTTCTACATTTATATGATAGAGATATACCTTTCCTAGAGCTGATATTTCACACCAGCTTATTTTTTCCCCCCTTCAGTGCAGAGAGATTAGGTTTTATTGTCCGTCTGACAGCCATGCAAATGTTAAAGCACTGGAATGTTCCACAAAGCGGAGCAGATGGACTCGACAGGCCCCTCCTTTTCTCTCTCAAGGAACATGACATCACCACATATGGTCGGAGTGATTGATCTGTCATTAGAGAGAGGTAGCTGGTTGAGTGGAGGAAGACGGAGAAAGAGAGAGAGAGAGCACAGGGAAAAGGATATGCACAGAGCAGAGGCAGGCATAATGTTTTCCGTGGTTAAAATTTATAGAGCTGGAGGGATGAATGTGTCAATGCAGTGACTGTTTGAAACGGTTGTCGTGTGAATGTGTATTTGGTGAGCTTCTTGGATAGTTTATTTAGTTATTCTACTTTCATGAAATGGTTTGACAAAAATGTGTGTTTCACTGTTCTACATAATGCCTTATTTTCTCCCCAAGTTGTACAGTGTATCATCACTCATTATATTTGTATAGAAACCATGTACAGCATTACAAATACACTGTGTCGCATGATGTGTTGGATCAAAGTTAGTTTAAAGTAAATTTTTACCTGCAGTACACTGTAAAAACAAAATAACATAAAAGATAATTGTTGAGTCAGTTAAGTTGGCTTGTGTGTTTGTGGCATGTTTAGCCAACACTGAGGTATGCATGTTTCTCTTATCAATATAAAGAAATAAGACAATAAAAATATATACAATTTTTTATAAACAATAGCAAATAAAAATGTACTTTTTGGTTACACAAATCTTTTTTTGAAAAGTGATGTTTTCTTACTCTATTATCAGGCAGCTGAATAATTAAAATTATTAATTTTAAACTGAGGTTTAAACTGACTTTCATGTTGAAAAATACTTTTAGATACATTTGCCCATTGCACTTAGCCCACCAACAGCCCCACTCGGTCAACCTTCTGCAATTTTAATGTAAAGACTCACACTTCTGAGCTTTAAACTGTGTTGCTAATGCACATTTGAGGGCAAAAAAAGACTTACGATTTAGGGAGTGTACATTTTCATTCACTTTTCTCCTCCTGAAACAGTGAAACACATGCACAGCCATGGCACCATTTCTGCTTTAATGACAGCTAACTGTGCTTATGCTTGTTCTTTCTGTGTGTGTGTGTGTGTGTGTGTGTGTGTGTGTGTGTGTGTGTGTGTGTGTGTGTGTGTGTGTGGGTGTGTGTGTGTGTGTGTGTGTTTACTTATTAATAAAGTTTGCAGAAGTGTTCATGAGTAAATTAAAGTGACTGCGATGAACTGATTCGATAGAATAAAAGTGTATTAATGGAATAACAAATAAAAGAAATGTTACCATTTAAGGCTCATATTATATTAGACCAAGTTAAAACATTATAGTACAATAGACACAAATACAGGTTGACACAGACCAGATTTACACAAACCAGCAACAAAAAGTAAACTGTCGTAATAATTAAACTCAGCATATCAAAGTCATAAAGAAATAAATCACTTCAAGGAATTTTGATTTGTGTCTTAAAAACAGCTGATTCCACACCAAGCGTGAGCTGGTTCAGCAGAAAGCACAAAGTTGATTTATGTCTTTCAAAGTTAAACATTGCAGTGTTGAAACCAGAAGCTCCAAAATGCAAATAGTGAGGGAGCAAGTGAGTGAGTGACTGAGTGAGAGAAGGAAGAAGAGCAGGAGAGATAGATGATGCTAGAGAGAAAAGCAGTGGGATGGATATGCAGTTGTAGACCTAGAACAGAAGCTGGGAGCTTGTCTTCACCTGCTGTGTGTCTGGCAGATTGCTATGGAGCCTGTCATTGCTGCCAGCGGGGAGTCCAGCCACTACATGGCATTCAGCAGGGGAGGTGAATAAATCACTGGAACACACACACACACACACAAACACACACACACACACACACACACACACACACACACACACACACACACACACACACACGCACACACGCACACACACAGTTCAGAGAACAATCTGCCCAACAAAGTCAAGACTGCCCTCTAGTCAAAGCTACTAAACTCTGTACAGCAACACAACCAATATTAGTCTTGTAGCTGCAGTAGTAGAGCTTATTTACAGATTCTAGTCTACACACACAATAAACAGAACAATACTGCACTCCTAATTTAGCAACACACACTTATGCGCGTGTACATCTGTACATGTAGGTCACAGGTTCTTCATCAATTTTACTCAGCTAGATTGTGCATGAGCCGTATTTTAAAGCTCAAAATATATCCAGTTTTGGCCCTGGGAATCCACCCCTGACTTATTCCAATCCACTTGGATTGGATGGATTTCTGCATGACAAGATTTTCTTTAATTATTTGAGATTTTAAACAAAAAGAAGTATTTGTTTAATTTGTAAATCTGACTTATGATTCAAAACCATAACTCAGTGAGTTTATAATGTGTGTAAATAACAAGTGAAATATCAAATTAACCCAATTTCAGTCTACGGGTCATTTCATATGACCTTAAATAATGAAAGTAAAAATTTAAAAAATACATTTTACATCATTTTGAGTTGAAGCCGTGAGGAGAAAACATCTTTAAATACTCTACCTGTGCAACCAAAGTGAATAGTAGTTGTGTGTTTTTGGCAGGCATTTTTATGACTACATCAAATGATTAAGCTGTGAAACTGCTTTGTTCCAGCTCGTAAACAAAAATCAGTCTCACAGATCCAGTTTCACAAAATGCTTTTGGGGAGGTACATAGCTAAGATTAGTGTAGCTTTCAGATTTATATAAGGAAAATGTTGCAGGGATAGAAAATGTTTTCTGGAGTTTCATTCCTAATTTTTGTGTAATGGTTTGGCATCCACTATTATTCTGCTCAGATATCATGGGGGTGAGGAATAAGTCAAAAACCCTGAAATCTAAGTACTTTGTCATCAGGCAAAATATTTATGTTGTTGTTATCTTCTTCACATTTAAACCAGCTTTTATCTTTACTCTATGTTTGTTACAATATATGACACTGCAGCTATTGGAGCCATAACATCTAATGGCTCCAGAAGCAACTCTTCGCTGTTGCGTGTCACTGAACGCCCCCTACAGGTCTGTAGAACTTCCTTTGAGAATTCACAGAAACATCTTTGTGCAAGTCTTAATTTTGACTTTGCACGCCAGTTTCTTTTAATGAAAGCTATTTGGCTTGTTGGGAAATGTTTGCACTCATCAGCCAATGAAGCGTCTTCCGTAGTCTATGCTTCACCCTTTTACAAAGTTTCACAAGAGTAGAGCCCATAGTTTGTCTACAGCCCTGCTGACAAAAAGACAAACAGACAACATTGAATCATCCTCCAAGAAGTAATAAATGCTACATTTACAGAAATAGTTAACTGTCAGGAGGATTCTGGAGTCGTGTGGTCCCTGCGTCTCATGCCCCATTTCATAGACAGTCTTAGAGGGCACAGAGATGTCAGCAACACCTCATTTTATCCTGGAATGCAACAAGAAAAAGCACGAACACCCTGCAATTGGGCCAGAAAATAATAGAGTGTGACTCTGGAAAGAGCAGCCCATTGGCTTGGATTGAGGAATGGCTGAGATGAGGAAGAAGACAACATGTATTTACATGAGACACCCACACAGGCCTCCATAATCAATCTTCCAATCTCTCTGGGCACAGACTCAGCCAAGAATCAGTGTGTGGGAGGGAAGTCATGGTAAACAGCACAAGTCTCTGCCAGCTGTCTATTTAAAACCTTTATTTATCTGCTGAAACTGCACGTCTTTTCCAGCTATGTCATGCTAAACATAAAGCTGTGTAGACTGGTTTGTGTTTTTCCATCTTCAACCCTCGACCTTAAAATAAAGGCAGCAAAACAGAAAAGAAGCTTGAAGCTTTAAAATATGTTATGCCTTATTTTGTCTTTGTAATACAGCAACTTTACTCTGAGAGATGACTCATCCAGCTGCTGCTACTGTTTGTCAGGAATTTTCTATAGTATGGAAAAATTTGCCTCTTACACCACAACCATTTATTTTTATCAGATAAACTAGATGCAGGAGGTGCAGAAACGAACAAATGAGGTAATAATGAATCACACAACAGGAGTACTGCAGGTATGCCCTGACCACAAGTCTGTGAAGACAGGCAGGATGTGAAAAAAAGTATAGACTCATTTCTGAAAAAAAAGACGCGAGAGTTAAATGTTGAAAATCAAGTGGTAGAATCCAGAGTCGCGTTTTCACCAAACATGAATACTCACTTAATTTGCATGTTTACGAATGCCAAAATGTTTTGTGTTTACTTGCTCAGTTTACTCGCTCCCTAGTAGTTGGAGATATGAGAAACGAGTGTGTGTTTGAGTTGAGGGCCCTATGAAAAATACTGATATGTTTCTCAGGGGGCTTTCACACCAGCATTGTTTGGTCCGGACTTTCGGACTTTTCTGTTTGATCCGAACCAAAATGATAGGTGTGAAACCGCCCCTGGACCTTGGTGCGAACCAAACAGTCGGACCTTGGTCCGACCAAAAGCAGTGGTCTCGTTCTGGACCAAACAGGACCACGGTCTGGTACGCGCCCAGTGTGAAAGCATTATTTTGAAAGGCTTGGACCTTCGTACCAATCACAGGATTACACACTTTCTCCTTTCCTGTCAACGACGATAAAGTTTTCGTCTAATTATATACCTCATAAGACGACTTCGGATCAGCATTATGTACAATTCTTCGAGTTGTCACTGTTGGTTTTATAAAAACATCAATAATATGATGGTGATTTCATTCATTGTTGACAAAATCAAATTCCCGCTCAACATGTTGACGTCAGACTTCCCCCGGCCAAATGACCAATCAGTGTAAACTACAGAGACACGCAAAGTACGTTGTTGATGACGGTATCACGTAGGTTCGTTGTGTAAGTTCTATTAGTCTGTTTGCAACAGTGTGAAACCATGACAAACTGAACCAAATGTATACAATGTAACAAAAACACAGACTTTGGTCCAGACTAAGGTCCGGACTTTCAGCAACCTCAGACACCTGTGACAGTAAGACATGTTCTACCTCTTATATTAGTGTGGTATCTTTAGTGATAAGAAGTCTAACTTGTAAATATCTAAAAAAAAAAAAAAAAAAATCTAAAAATAATCTCCTTTCTCTAAATCTGTTGCAGTTGCTGGAAGGAAAATAAACTTGGACCACAGAAAAAATCTCCAAAATTGAAAATGCCCTGTTCAAGCCAGACCGAAAACACTTATCTAGGAAGCCTGCCATAAAATCTGGGTGATTCAAAAGCAGAGTGAGAGGAGAGGTTAACTGGGCACAACCTTTAGAGCTGCAGATGAGTCTCCAGGCTTTGAGTGTTCAAGGTTCTTGGGCTAGAGCACAAATTTATGACTGTTTCCATTTAAAAAAAAAAAAAAACATCAGGTTCCATAGGGGACATTTAGATAAACAGGATTCAATGTCAAAGCAAATGGATGAGGGATCTGATTTATACCAGGCTCCCATCACACAAAGGTGAATTGCCATCTGATAGAGCCTCAAATAAGGCAAGTCCAATCCCCCCTCAGGACCAGATAGTTTAAGTTTAGCTATTTTCAACATTGGTTTCCTTTTGCTCAGGATAAATGAACTAAGCCAGCCCTCAAGCTCCTTTACAACCTTTTTGACAACAAAATAAGAATCATTTGTAACGGGTAAAGAAGCCTGGGCAAAATGCATATCTTATTGAGGGTGATTATACCAAGCCAAGAAAGGGAGAGAGGGGACCAGAACTCCAAATCCGCTCTTCAAGTCTCAAAAAGAGGAGGAAATTTCTCCAAATATCTCCAAATGATGGTGTGACATACATCCCTACATAAACCCAAAGGGTGACCAATGAAAAGGAAAGGACCCTGATAAGAATGAGGGAGGTTCTAAAGACCCCAGAGGCAAAGCTTCAGATATGGACATATTAATTTTATACCCCGAAAAAGAGCCAAATGTGGAGAGTAATTGAATGAGGTTAGGAATGGAGGTTTGTGGCCTGGATAGGAAAATGAGAATATCATCTGCGCATAAAGAAATTACATGCTCTCTTTATTTGACTACATTACATGAAAGGTTAATATTCTGCCTAAGATTTGAGCAAGGGGCTCGATGGCTATAGCAAAGAGTTGAGGGCTAAGAGGGTCCCCTTGTATGTTTTCACGATGGAGAGGGAAGTTGTCGGATCTTAAACCATTAGTTATGACAGCTGCAGTTGGATAATTGTAAAGAATCTTAATCCATTGAGTAAAACTATCACCCAAACTAAACTATCCTAAAGTGTAAAATAAGTAAGGCCACTTCACATGGTTGAACTCCTTCTCAGTGTCAAGGGAAAGCACAAGCAATGGATCTTTACAACTCTGGGAATACTGAATAATGTTAATTAACCGTCTCATAAGTGCTAAATTTTTGGTATGACTAATAGCTGAAATGTAGTGACAGACAAAGGTTTTTGTAATTTACCAGATAATCCAACCTCCTCACTCATTTTCCTCTAAATGAGCTCCATTTTATTCCCCTTCCTACTGAAAACAGGTAGTGTTACAGAGTTTGCGGAAACCACACACAAATAAATACAATCAGTTTGTCCAATGTTTCTCAGAGGAATTGGTCTTTCATCACTGAATCTAAAGTCTGACTGGCTATTGGGGTACGAATGATTTGCTAAAGATTTTTCAATTCTCAGGAATGAGGTGAGTAGAGCATAACACATATGACATATAATTCCCTTTGTGTGAGCTGCTCATCATTCGTCATTGGTCTCTCTCACTCATGTCTGCTCACGTCATTTCATAGACCTTACAGGAAATTCACTCGCACTAATGATTTTGTTCATGTTTAATGTGAATGCACTATAAGTCAATGCACAGATCTTATTGCCCTATGTCAGTCTCTCTATAGATAAAAATCACAGCTACCATTTGACTCAAGTCATATTGGATCATCCATTCAGTTTCCTTGGTCCCCTTCATAGTGTGTACAGACACAACTTATACTAGTAATTAATTTATTTTCAATGTTAAATATTCCTTAAGATAGAGTTTCATACGCTATGAGGCGTACCTAACACCCAAACACTCATCACCAGAGGGAGTGTGGTGTTGAGCATCCAGGATGGAAACAACTCAATAACAAACAGGGTATCAAAAGGATTAAAGGATGGAGAAAACTAGGAGAAGTGGAGAAGCTGGTGGTCATTTAAAATGTCCAGTCATGAACACTTTGGGGTGAATGAGTTCTAAAGTGTAATTACCCAGCAGATCTCAGTGTGACTCACCAGAGCTTAACTCTGCCGCTGTGATAATTAGCATCATGATGGAAACATGAGTGTTCATGTGTAAAAAGCAAGTGTTTTTCCATTTGATAGAAAGGTGAGGAGATAGAATAGGTTAACGCTTATTGTTTTTTTTGCTTGCTTTTTTCCATGTTTTTTTTACTGTCTTTTAGCTGCTTCTTTGTTGTAAACTTTTTCTCAGCAGACCATAGGGAGTGCATGTTTTTACATAATCTCCAAGCATTTGATCAGATTTTGATACACAGAGTTGCATGCCAAACACTTTCACTCAGATTTATGACTTGGCACAATCTGCAGATCTGGCATCATAACACTCAGCATCCATCCTTTTCCAGTCTTGGCTTTTTCTTTCTCAGTCAGCCAAACAGCATTGGCAAATACATTACTGGTTTGTTTTGGTCTGTTTATAACACCCGGTGATGATAGTGTCCGTACCAGAGAATTTAAATGACCTATGGAGACAGGCTCCCGTATGACAGGAAAACATTATACGCTGAAATTTTAAATCAGTGTTACACATGAAAGATCTATTTACCACAGCAAATGCAAAATTTCAATTTAATTCTCCAGATTTCTTAATCTGGTCCTAGAAATCTCATTGCTACAGAGGAGCATTAAGGCCACTGGAAACCCATTTTTTTCTGGAGGATAAGCCTGTAAATGATAATAAACAAACAAAAAAGAAACACATTCAGACACTTTTTAAAGAATTAGAATTCTGACTTTTTTCTCAGAATACAATCCTATAAAGTTTGACTGTAATATCAATAACAGTGAGATCACTTCCAGCTGTACACAGAACTCAGCCATTCAGATCTTCTGACTGAAACTAGAGAACTTTTTAGCGTTTACATTTATAACATTTACAAAAAATCAATTAAATCTACTTCCTTCTTATTTTTGTGCCTGTTTTGTTCTGCAGGTTTTTTTTTGTGCTGTTTGAAAGTCATTTCATGCTTGTACAGAGGTTTGGCAGTTAAATGACCTTTGCGACTTCGCCTCATTTAACATGGTTTACACAAGGAAGTGATTATTGCCCAGTGACTGACACAGAAAAGGCGAGCTAATGAATACAAACAAACTCAACTTTCCAACCATAACAAATGTTGGCTGAAATAAGTTTGATTTTACAGACACTTATGCTCATTTTAAACAAAGTTCTCCTCTCCCGTATGCTGCTAAATCTTACTGCCTTTTTTAACTGAATTATTAAATCTTTTAGGCTTCTGTATTTAAATTTGTGGGGTTCATCTTCCTGAAATATTTAAGATTTATACAGATGAAATTCACTTGTTAGAGACTTATTCACGTGTCCTTCATTTTTTTTTTTTTTTTTTATCACCACAAACGTCAACCTGGTGCCAGATGGAGCACTGCCAGCCCAGAAAGGTGTTCGCTACAAAGCCAGCTGTGTAAATTGTTAATTTTGAATCAGTAAACAAAAACCCGAGTCGTCCACTGAGGCAAATATGATAATTGTTTGCGGATTATGGAGATCTGGCTGGCAACTCGGCAGAGGCTGTGAGTAAACGGGAAGAAAGCTCAGCTCAAACAAATGCAGTTACTCAGCCGATGGTTCAGTGTGAAGCTGCTGGTGTAATCCCAAGAGGAAAGATCCAGCATGAGTCTCTGCTGGGGACATTAGTAAAATACTCAAGACACACGGGCATCTCCTCAAACAACAACAAAAATGTGAGCAGACCCGTAATGCGAAAATAAATTTTAGAGTGTGAGATATAAAAATTTAATCCAATTTGAGCAACTTTCCTTCTGTAAATACAAGCATCATAACAGGCTGGGCAGAAAATCTGCGGTGCTGATAAAGAAAGAAACTATTTTGGACTACAAAAATCTGTGTAACATTGTTTTATTTGGAGATTTCGTTAGTAAACATCGTATCTAAGAGTTTAGTTTGGGTAGTAAAATTAGTTGACCCCTTTTTTTTAGCCCACTGGAAAAAAAAAACTTATTTTTAATTCATTTAAATAAATGAATGAATGAATAAACCAAAAATGGGTTGTCACTTCACAAGTCAAATTCTGCAGTGTGTTAGAAATATTTGAGGCTCCGGTTTGGCCTGTTGGTTAGGCACCCTATTTTAGGAGGCCACAGTCCCTGGATGGGTTGCATTCATTTTATTCCAACATGCAAACCCTTTCCCGCATCACCCCCACTCTCTCTCCTATTTCTTGCTCTAGCCACTGTCCTATCTTCTCAGAATAAAGGCATAAAAGCCAAAACATATAAGCTAAAATGAATCTGATAATTTGTCAAGTTGTTTGAATGGTTGGTAAATGTTGGCAATTAATAATTCTGCTAAGAAATTAAACATTGTAGTCCCCTTCGTTGAGTCAGAATCTAACGATTCTGCACCAGTTCAAAGACAAACCTAGTTCATCATTTTTAGTTGTTGGGCTAGGCTAACAGGCTGACAGGCTGACAGGCTAATGTCAATCTATAACTCTTTGCTAGAAAGCTAATAGAGAAGGTTCAAATAAGGCCTTTGCTCATCAACATCATTCTTTGTACTCGCAAAGCAAAAGACCTGAACTCCCGAGAGCTTCTAATCATTAGCGTACTGTTGCTACGTTAGTGAAGTTGTCTCAGCACTTCTGCTTCTCCTGGTAGTAACAACTTCTGCCTGAAATTTCCTTATGTGCATAATGTTGTTCAAGGACAAAGAAATGGTGAAAACTATGAAAACAAACTATGTTGTAGCATTAGCAGCAGGGCTCTAAACTAACACCTGCCATATGCAAGACTCATTAGCCAGTTTGGCTAGAAATTTGGTAATAAATGTAGCACTTTTCCTTCTATTTTGCAGGATGCGTGAGTGCTGTTTCTAGGGGAACTCATCATCACACACCTTGGTGTACACAGACTCTCTCTTGGATTGGAGGAGAGTGGCACTCTCTTTACATAAACTGCCTAAAGCTTGCACAGGAAAAAGCTCAGTGCTGCCCCATGAACACACAGAAAACTTCACCATTGGGAGCAGATGCGCTCGCTTGTGCTCTCCCAGCTGGATGGGGAGATTCTGCGATTCTCCGTGTTGGGCCAGCGTCTGTGGTCTTGGCCTCTGAACAGAAACGTCTTGAGAGACTAGGCTTGATCCCCCTGCTGTGGTACGAACCATACGGGGCACGAAGGCTCCGTCCACTAAAGCCTGCTATGCAGCAAACAGTGGCGTGTCTAGAGTTTTTTCCAAAGTCCCGCCCCTTCCTGATTTTCCTTAGTCAGCACAGAAAATTTGACGATGTTTAAATTTGTCTGATGTTTAGCACTTAAACAGATCATAGCTGGCCGGTTAGCAAAGCCTGGAGTGGTCAGTGGAACTTCCCCATGACATCATCCTGCACAAAAACTTGTGCTGAAAACCACTAGAAAACTGAATCAAGCAGCAGTCTGTGATTGGCTGTGTGATTCAGACCTCTGTCTGCCTCTAACGTTCTAAGGCGTGATTGACACCCTCCAATCTGACTTCTTCTGACCTTTTAAGTGCTACCGTAAGTAGCTGCTCTTTAACAAGAAATCGTCTATCTGAGCCTTTTTCTTTTTATTTACAAGTCTGTTTTGTTCTGATACAGTCTAATCTTTTCACCACCACATATCCCAGCAAACCTTTGGCTCAAAGCCTAACAGAGACT
Organism: Labroides dimidiatus; assembly: GCA_030710495.1. Lineage (NCBI taxonomy): Eukaryota > Metazoa > Chordata > Actinopteri > Labriformes > Labridae > Labroides > Labroides dimidiatus. Next base: position 13,308,818 of record CM061158.1, read on the forward strand.
TCTCAGCATGGTGTCACTCGATCGCCTTTTCTACCACAAAAACAAAAATGCCCCTGAGGAGTGTGTGAACAGTGTACTCTGGGAAAAAAGTAGAAAGAGACTTTAATGTCGAGAGTTGTTCAACACTCTTGCCATTGATACACAACTGCTGTTTGTGTCTCCCCCTCCCCTGTGTGAGGTGATGGTCTTCAAGGATGGGTGGTCTGTCTGGGGCTGGAATCAGACGTGTGTGTAGGGGTGTGTGAGCTCCCTTTGTGCAGGGGGAAAGGGGTCTTTGTTCTCTTAACCAGGGAGGAGGGACCAACAGATTAAGCCTTTAGAAGTGCAACCGACCACCATGAGGGCACGCCACATGGGAGAATGTGTTTGCATGTCGGTGTGGATGTGTGTGAGTGTTAATGTGTGTCTGTGTTGTATGTCTCTATGTCCATATGGAGTATATGCCGTGGAATAGAAGTTTGATCTGTACAAAAAGAGGCAAAGACTGAATCAAGTTGAAGAAAGTAAGATTTGGGAACTTGTCCCTCATTAGCATGCGAATTAGCATGCGTTAGCAAGAATCTGATGCAGGTCAGCAGGTCAATAGTTCTTATCCATCTGTCCTTCTGATGGCATGCCTCCCAGGTCAGTTTGATTCCTCTGTGAGGGAGCTAATCTCACCCCGGTGCTCAGTGAGCCTCTACAACGTCCCCTGATCTGCTCCTTCAAACCTCTCTCTCACACACACACACACACACACACACACACACACAGACACACACACACACACACACACACACACACACACACACACACACACACACACACACACAAGAAGAAAAACAGGCCTGAGACGAAAAAGAAGGGAGACACACAAACAAATGGAGAGTTGCCAGAGATGTTTTTTTTTTTTTCAACTGAATTCAATGAAAAACGTCAGAATGAGACTTTTTAAAACTTTGAGATGATGTCACTGTTCAAAAGAGTCAGATAAAAGTTGCATTGTGGACTTAGTATGAGGTACTCGTTCCATACTATTATGGAAGATAGAGGCCACAGCCACAAATAGGAAGTAAACAGATTTTGAGAATAAAGTCACATTGTAACAAGATTAAAGTCTTGACATTACAAATTTAAATTATAAAATGTGAGGTTAGCCAGCGCCTGTAATAAAGAATTCTTTGTCAGAAAACTACATATTAATTTACCTACTATTTTTCTTCAAGCATTGCGACTTTATTCTTGTGACATTAAATCTGTAGTTTTGTTGTTACAATTTAAATCTTATAATATTACAATATTTATCTTGTAACAGTACAATTTTATTCTTGTAAAATTTCTGATTTAATCTCACAACATAATGCCTGTATTCTCGTAACTGCTTTGCTTTGTAACATTATGACTTTATTCCCATAACATTACGACTTTATTGTCCTCTTTAGGTGGAGTCTTTCACAAAACTTTCAGCATCTTTCTAGAACAATTCATGAAATTTGACCCTCAGAGAGAATCTTGGTACCAGTTTTGCGCCAGAGTTCTTTGAAACAGGCATTTTAAATGTTATAAATTGTTTTCCGATGGTTCAAATACTTTTTTCCTTAATCCTATTTTAAAGCATCATTAGCGTTGTATACCCAAAACAAAGATTCTTGTTTTGGATAAACTTACATCAATGAATACCCTTAAAATCTTCCAAACTATCTTCATGTCTGTCCGGTGGGGGTGTTTTCTGGCCTTTAAACACCCAACATATGCTTAGAATTATTTTTAAGCACTCTGCTACCCAGGTCTGCAGAGACCAAAGCATTTGGGAATTTGACAAACACACCATCTGTGCTGTATCCCTCCATCAGTCCTCTGTCTCATGACAATCTCCGAGCTCCTCCTCCTCATACTCTCTGTTCCTTCTCCTCATCTCTCTCCCGTTCTTCATGTCTTCTTTCCTGTGTTCGTCCGTCTGTCATGGCTGCTGTCTAAACAAACAAACGCACGAGGGTCCTGGGCCGAGCCAGACGGCGCGATGTGGGATTGTTTGCCTTGGTTGCTCCTGTGCGGGAGAAAGTTTTCTTAAGAGGCACACAGAGGTCCGGAGCTCAACAGAGGGACCACAAAACAAATATTTACCCTCCTGCCTTCGACCCCTCAGCTCTTTTTCCTCTCTTCAGTGTTCGAAGAATAAGAGAATGGACCCAGGTCTGGTGCTGAGGAGGAGAGGAGATGTAGGCCAGAGATATAGAAAGGCTACTAAAGCAGTAGTATACACTGCTAAACTTGAACTTACTGCACATTTCATTTTTGTCCGTATTTTATTTATTTATTTATTTATTTACATATTTTGGGGTCTAAATCAAAAATAGATAAAAAGTGAGAATATTTCTGTAGAGTACTTCTTTTAGCAACCTTGAAATTGTTTTTAATGGCTACAGCATATTCCTTTGGGGAATGCCCTTAAGAGCATCCACCTAAAGTGTTTTGTTTGTTTGTTTATTTTTTTTACACATGATGGCTCTGGTTGTGGGTTGAAGTGTCCGTCTACATTATTAAAATTAATTTAGGAGGAACCAAATGTTGTTGTTTTTTTGGCAAATGCACTCTATCAACGAATCTCTATTTGAAGTGCTTTGTATATGCCTCTAGTTGGTATTCAAAGTGTCTAACAAAATTACACAAAGGAAAATGTACTTTAAAAAAAAAAAAATGACTTTTATGTGACTATGTCTAGTGTATCCAGAAGAAGCACTGACTGGTGCATAAATGTCATGAAGTATATGCAGATTTTTTTAACTTTAGAAAAAATACATTTAATTATGGGAACATTCAAATCCTTTAAGCTTAATTCTTTAAAGAGACAGTGTTGTGGGTGTTATGATTTTATCATACCTGGATGTCAATACTAAACATGGACCATGTTTCAGATTATGAGGTAAATGTGAGTTGAAGTAATCCCAGGAGAAGACTTGTGGCTGCTATAAATAGCTTGTTTAGAAATTCACGTGAGAATTAACTAAGGTCAACGGAAGACTGAGAAGAAGGGCAAATTTGTCATTTTAAAAAGAGAAATACAACTTTGCTGCATGACAACAGAGAAAGAGGCTTCTAGAAAGCTGGGTTTTAATTTTTTTATAAGACACCAGCCTAAGATGAGAAAAGAAATTGTGAGCCGTAAATTATGCCATATTTTTTGGGGTGGCCAAGCTGACTTCAAGAGGCGCAATGCCATCCCTGGAGAGCACAGCTTGTCACTCTGGCAAATTCAAAATACAGACCAACATGTCTGTTTTAAGTTTTTTTTAAAACACACTGTCTAACCCCTCTCAGCCAGTGCTTCCTCTGACAACCTTGCCAGTCCAGCCATGCTCTGACTCTCCCGCTTATAATCTCCCTTCTCTCTCTTTGCCTTCCTGCTACCATCAAACACAAATCAACAGATATCACCGTCCCTCCAATGCAGCCATTAGGCCTCAGCCTCCATCTGAATTTAAAGCGCCTCTCCCGCGGCTCCTCTGCCTGTAAATATGCACATGATTGACTGCAGGGTCAGCAAGGAAGACAGGAACTGGGAAGAAATGCCTACTTCCTGAAGGAGACAGGCACAGCAGGGGGGCCTCAACCAATCATGCGTCAGCGGAGGGACATTCTGGGCTGCACGCCGTCACACATCAGAGATGAACAATAAAAGCGGAGAGGTGAGGGAGAGGGCGCTCACAGGAAGTGGATGATTTCACTTGTTGAGGTGTGAGGCCTGTGATGGACAGATATGCAGGTGTTAACATCCTACAGGAAGGAAATGGTTGTATGCGTTGCTGACCTCCACTGGGCGTGTGAGTGTCCCCGGGTTGGGAACTGAATTCTTAATGCCTGCTTCTCCTCCAGACTGCGGAGTAAGACTAGACAAAAGCTTGGCAGTGTTAAGCAATTATTAATGACCAGTTGTTTTATGTTGTGAGCATTCACAGTTTCCCTTCCAATAAAAAGACACCCACACACGCCTTTGTTTTTGTCCAGCACCTGGAAGAGCATGAAGCTCAGCAGAACAGCAAGAACACCTGCAGATCTGTGGCGCCCTCTGGTGTTGTGCATTCTTCCAGCAAGGAAGAGAGGGGGAAAAATGAAAGTATTTTTCACAGTTACACTATAATTTGAAGTTGAATATATATATATATATATATAATTTTTAATTTGTTTCCCCATTTAAGTAACAACATAGTGGTGCACATTTTTGGTGTTTTTAATGCTTCAACAATTTTCTTTGGAACAAAAAAATGGTTACGTTTTCACCCATAACGGACAAGGTGCACAAATTAAAAGTAGTTTTATCTCCAGTGAAATTCATATCGTTGTTTTAAAGCTTATCTCATCATATATATCTACATTTAAGTATATATGTCTTTTAAGACTTGCTATGTTAGTAAGTATAATAGTATAGGCTAAGTTAGTAACTCTACAGATTACATTCTACAAAGCCACATGTCTCAAATTAGGGTGAATGTATCTGACAAGGTGGAGTTTATAGCTCGATCTTCACTAACAGTCTGAAGTGCCAATAGGAAAATGTGATAATTCTGAGATTAAAGTCAGATTCTGACTTTAAAGAGGGGGTATCATGCTTTTCCATATTCTAATCAATGATATAAAGTAACAATGCTTGATGGCCATTTAAGATGTGTGCAGACCTTCAAACTGCTGCAAAGTCATATATTGTAGAAATCCCTGGATCAGTCGGTAAACTGCTTCACAACAGCATGAGAGGTTCTTACAGTACAAGTTCTTTTTTTAGATGGCTGAAATTATAAGTCATCTCATCAGGATTTCCTAACTGGCTCATGACTTGTTGGAGGGTCTGCCCAGAGCTTTGCCCCCGAACAGGCATTCAGAGGGCTGGCCAATCAGAGGGAAAGGGCTTTGTGTTTGTGGAGCCAAGTCAAGTATTTCACATAGAAGGGACGATAAGGAAGATAAGGGTTGCCCTAAACTACAGTGTGAGAAAAATAAGAATTTTAGCTGTAAATCATGTAAAGCTGCTTTGGGGGTACCTGGGGTACAGTATATAGCCTTTAAAAGAAGACGAAGAAGAAAAAACAGCTCAATTTCTCTCTAAATGTATTATTCACTGACACTGACACTAGTGTTTGAGTGAACTCTTAAAGTTAGCTAAATTATACAACACAAATGTCCTCTTTTGTGGCAGTGCCAAGCTTCTTGTAAATGTTGTGAGGTTAAAATGTCCATTTGTTGTACAATTAGTTGAAAGGATTGCTGATCATCTTCTCCAGTTTCTCTCCATGTTTATTACTAAGAACATTTAACTCTGAGGATTTTTCGACATATGATGAAACAATGTCTGAATGAGTGACATGTCATCTGTGTTCCTTGCAATTCCGTGCAAGCATTTCACCCTTAGACACACTTACATTATGCCATCGGTGTTTGATAAACTGTGGGTTTTACATAACTGCAGAAATACTCTGAGAAGTCACCGTGACAGAACATTTCATTTATATGCAATTACCAGAAATCTTCTAAGCTGGATTCCTGGGGCACCAGGGGGGCTTTTTTTTCTCTTCTTGTAGGATTTGTCCTTCAACCACTGATCCAGAGTTCAAGTCTTTGCTGCATCAGGCCCTGCTGATTTGTCCTTCGACTGGACGCTCAATCTCACATCTCCCTCCAGGGGTACTGGTCTGTAATTAATCCTGACCTGTGATCACCCCTGAGGATCGCAAACAAGAAGAGAACTTCCCCACCGGGATCAATAAAATACCGTAGGGTAAGGGAGAGTGACAGTGTATGGAGGCTGGTGACTGTTTCCACCACTAGGTGTCAGCTCAGATTAACTGTAAAGCTGAAGAGAATCGGCTCGAGGCAAGAAATCAAGCTTTGGAGAAGACAAAGAGCTAATGCAATGACACTCCAGCACTCATTGTGTGGTTCTAACACTTTATACCACTTGGGACATGTTTTCACTTTACTAACTCCACTTTTTAAATTAGCCAGGTAGAAGAGAAAATAAACAAACTGTAATAATAAATGAATATGTTTGAATTATAACCTTGCATTGCTGGTAGACATCTCTATCGAGGAATAAATTAGTGATCATTTCTATCTAGACGTGTAATTAGCTCAGAAAATGCTCATTTACAGCTGATTTACAACACTATTTTCCAACTGGCAGTGTTTGCAGTGTTTACTCCGTGTAATCAACATTAATTATGAAGAAAATTATGTAAAATATTTTCAGGGTGGGTTTCATGAGGCATATTTTGAGCAAGACTGAACGACAGGATAAACATTTTAAGTGATTTTACAAGACAGGAAGTGCTGATGTATAGAAAAACACGTCTGAGATTCGGTCATTGTTACAAGGCCACATGCTAATTCATTATATTTAATTTATCAGTAACTCATCATGACCTTGAATTGTGTAATTCTAAATACTACATGTACAGTATCAGTACAAATCAATGGTAAATAATTAGATGTTACTATTCTTTTTTTCAAAACAAATAATGTCTTCTTTAATGTAAATGAATCACATTCAGATCTCCTGAGCTGAAATGATGCATGTGGTCTTCATAGAGTGCCTCTTCTCCAATTTGATTACTTTGTCAGGACTGGTACATGATTAAGTCAAATCACACTCAAGGTCGTGCAGTTTTACCAAAAATCAGCACAGCTGTCTGTATTTCTTTCACTGACGTAATCAGATAATAATCACAGACAGTGATAGTAGTTTTAAAAATTCATTCAAGATGAATTTTATTACCCAGTTGTGTCAAATACCTGATTCTGATTATTTATAACTAGGGATGCAAGAGAAATGTCTATTTGAAAATATTGGCTGATAATTATGTTTTAATTAATAATTCAAAAATGTCACTCTATAAAAACAGCTATTAATAAGAACTGTGTTTTTGTACTGAGACAAGCCTAAGCATTCTGGCACTGTAGGTGGCAGTATGCAGTCAGCTGAGGGAGGCTGGCTGTTTTTGAAACCACCTACTTTACTAGAAGTACATACTGACAAAAGTTAGTGTTTTAAAAAAGCCAGTCTTTAATATGTCAAACATACCTGGATGTCCTACTGTTTCAGGAAAAATCTTACAATGCAGCAGACCAGTCTACATCACATCCCACAATGCTCAGTCAGTACTGACGTTGTTCTCCTTTTTTTCTATTTGTGGCAGGCCGGCACCCTGTTTTGATTACCGTCACCTTCTGTGGTAAAGCTTGGTTTATACTTGATGCGTCCACAAGGTACACGTGGCTTTGTTAGCATACATCGATATTACCTCGGTTTTAAATCAGATTTTCAACTTTCAGCACGGAACACACAAACAAATGTACATTACTCGCTCACAAGTGTTTCCTATTCAATATTCAACATGTTGTATATCACATTCACCACACAGCAATGAGCCAGGAAGAGCTGTCATCCCATCTTTGAAAGGACAATTGTACATTTACATGTCATCACGTTAAGTATTCGGCTACAAATAAAAACATTAACATAAACATTAACTCAAACAACAAAACAACGGTGAAAATGAACTGTTGTGGAATTTTTGACAAGTATTTAATGGTAAAATACACCAACGAAGCACTCTTATGGTAACCGGAAGTTTACATGCATCCTGAGATTTAACCGGAAATATGTAATGGTCGCTTTTGCATATAGCCTACATACAACTCCTTCTGCTCTAGTTTAGCACTGTGGTAGACGCATGTTTGCAATACACCGCCCCCTGCAGATTAGCAAGGGATGCTGTGTGGAGTGTTCGGAAGTGCAAAAGCCACACGCATTCTATGCTGATCAGCGCATCTCATTTTCGCGCGTCACTTTCTTGCAGAAAACATAATCCAGCCTTTACCAGCATTACTGCAATATTACAATACTAAATAACCGACTGTTAGAATAACAGTGAAGTAATTCAAAAGAAACATAAGCTACTCATTAACTTTTTCAAACCACAAGTTGATGCTATGGACGCAGTTTTGAGATCAAAACAGATCAAACAGAACAGTTATACAACATACTATACTCAAAGCAGTAAGTACTATGCAGTACACACTGCATACTACATTCATAAATAGTATGTGGTTTTGAAAAATAGCAGCTATGTGGGGAAAAAAATTGAATTAATCTCATCAGTATTGGTCATCAGGAGCTGATAATTAAAGCAGTGCCAAGGACAACCTGATTACATCCAACACATAAAATTCACCTGCATGAAAGAGTCTAGCCTGAGACTCTGCTTTGCACCAGGTGCCTACTCGTCCTGTTATTGTTCTTACTTGCACAACCACCTGTTCACTATACAATATCCTGTACGTGAATCGTAATTAACACAATTAGTTCAACTTATTCTAGACCGAAACTAGACTGCTGGAAGGCAACACAAATATTTTCCTGTACTCTTGATACTTTGTTTAGGAGCTTGTGTGTAACACTTCCATTTGTCATGGACCCAGCGAAACAATAGTCTCTTTCTTAGGTGTGCTGTGTATTTAAATGGGAGCTTCATCAGTCCTGATGAAGATTTCTTTTGCTATAATGTTAAATGGTTTTATCAAGTATACTTGAGATTGAGTGGTATTTTAAAACCTATGTGCTAACAAAATCGTAGTGGTGCAAGCTTTATTGCAGCAGCAGAATCATTTATCAGGTGAGTAAGAGGAGATGACACCTGTCCCATATGTGATCAGTGCAGCTTGAGCTGCCTGCCTGCACTAGCTTACAGGTGTTGTTCCATATATCTAACTGTGGTTGTGTTAATGCCATTCTCCTCCCATCAACCCGCAACCATTCTGCTCTCTTTTCTTTTTAATTCAACTTAGCATGTGTTAACTGCCACAGCCACACTCTCATTCATAATTCAAAGAAAACATTTGCTACGCGTTTCTCGTTATTGGGTACAAGCAGACGTCTGGTTGCTCTGTCGAAGACCGTTTCCCTGGGAGTCTGCCGCACCCGTCAGAGTGTTTTTAGGCAAAGAGCCCGCTAAGGAAGGGCTGTCAACGGATATGGATGTTTCCCGAGCTCATTAAAGGCCTGTCTGCTGCATGCCAGGCTTTGGGAGACAGAGCCGGAGATAGAAAGTAACATCATAAAAGAATTCCATCCATCATGTTTCCTCTATGACATTAATATCTGTCATACACCTCTGACAGTGCAATACTGCATCCCCGGAAAGAGACATCTTTCTATCATTGAGCTGCAACGTGTGCCAAGAGGGACAGTCATGCATGCCTGTGTGTGTGTGCATACGAGTTTGTCTCTGTGTACTTACGTTTGTTTGAAGGAGAGGGAGAGTGTTCACGGATGTATTACTTCTGCTCTCTTGTTCCTATTATAAAACACTTGCTTTGATATTGCTGCAAGTGTGTGTTGTTTCCCATCAGAGCTGCTTCAGTAGTATTCTGCACAAACAACCACTTCCGGCTGTTGAACCAAAATCTGGAATTTAGAGGACTACTGCTAGATATTTATGGTGCAATGATTCATAATGTGCACCAATGTGCAGTATCAGGGTGGAGCTGGGTTGAAAGCACAGCACTCAGCACATCGTGTCTTTAAATGCGACTCCTTGCTGGAGGACAACCTGCTGTCCTGTCTCTCCTCTGAGCTGTATGTGGAGCTGAAATGCAACCAAATTTGTTTTAATGCCTTTTTACTAAGACTCTGGGATTTCCAGAGGCGAGAGTAATTTCTGCATGATTTTACAGCTCTGCCTCTGCCTGTGCCTGTGCTTGTGGGGATTCTGTCTTGCTCAAGGGCACATCAGCAACAGAAACTTGAACTTGATGAAGGATTGTGCTGTTGTTTGCTTTGCCAAACATAAAATTGCTCAAATAAAAGTCCTACATTCAAGTACATATTCATTCCAGTAGATATTCTCATAGATTAACGGCTGATAAGGACAGTATTTTATTCATAGACTGTATGACATTTGGATGTAGTGTCCATCTTGACCAGCTGCAGGAAATAGTGAAGTGCTGAGAGGATCACTAAGACTCCACTGCCCTCTTTGCAGAGTCGACAGGAGAGCTGGCTCCATCTTCAAAATCCTGTCCACCCCACAACATGGACTGTTCACACTTCTACCCTCAGACCCTTCTTTCCCACTGCCACCCGACTTCTAACAACTGACAGGAGTGTCACAGCCAGAGACTACCTCATGCTAGTTTTTGCACTTATTATATTCATTTTTGCTAAGTTTAAAAAATTCTATTTGCACTTTCAACTGCATTAGATTGATGGATTTTTTTGTATTATTTGTATATATTATTATTATGATTTCCATTTTTTTTATGTTTCTTGTTAGCATTCATTGTAAATATCACATTTTTGACAGACAGGTGGAAGAGTATTTAAGTGGATGCTGAACATAGCTGGGCTTAACAAAGAGCCCTGTGGGACACCAGTGGATAAAGGTGCAAGATGTGGCATTCATGGTTCTTGTGTTTAACAAGTTTATTGTTTTTATATATGGCTGAGTTTTTCTCTTGTTCTTATTGTGAAGGTGTTTTGTTTACTTGGAAAGTTATATCATCTGAAATTCAAATCCAACAATAGATCAATCTATACATTGGGTATAAATTGGTTTAGGTGAACGGTGATGTGAAGTTTCTTGGCAGTGTACATCTACTGTATCTGCCCTGGCCTGTTACCCTTTTACTCCTTTTCTACACTCCCAGATTTAAATTAACCTCACATCACATTATTGGGTTGTTAAAAGCTTGATTCCCCTTGTGTCGAAACATCAAGCCTCTATTTGAACCTTTTGCTCTCTGTCTCTCGCGCTGCATCATAACCACACTCAGCAGTTTGGACCTGAATAATAAGCCAATAAAACTGTAAATCAAGCTGCTGTGGATGGTTTTTCAATGGCGCACTGGTTAACCCCCAAGCAGATCAATTTACTGTGGCTTCTTCTGAGACCAGATAGACAGCGTGAGTTAAAACTGTCGCTTTGCATCTCATATATTCTGATTTTGATTAAGTGCTTTACGTTACATACTGCAGGTTTACTTTTCAGTTCACATATTGGTAAATCATACTGAGAAATGAGGAGTCAGCATTATGACATGTATATTTATGGAATGTCTGTTAAAGCAAATATGGAAAAAAAGGGCATTTTTGATAGTTCAAATATTTATTTTTAATTTATTCCTTCTTCTGTTCCTGCTTTCTCAACCCAAAAATACATCCTTTAACAGAAAGAAGGATGAAGGTACCCCCCACCCCCCACCCCCAACACTGTCAAATGCAATGTTTCCTTTACCAAAACACTCCGACTTTTTTTTTCCTAACATAGATTCATTATTTATTTAATTATCAATAAATACTGGTAGCAATTTTGCTTTATGTTATAGTTTAGTGATTTCAGGATACTGTACTGTATCTTGAAAAAAATAAATTGATTTTTTTCACAGTTAAAATAAAAAAACCCCCACAGAAATCATCTATTTAAATAATAAAACAGCTTTGAAGATCCTCAAATTATTTTTTTTATTTTTGCTGATTGTGTTCCTGTATCAGCTTTAAATTCAACATGCCATGTTAAAAGACAATTATCTAAGGAGAAAAATAAACTCCCTCTGCTTGCTTACTTACTTCTTACTGTCAAACTTTATCAGCAAAGTTCTAAACACTGATGCTTCCACTAAGCGGATAAAAACTATTACAATAATAAGGAATTTCAAGCGAGATACAATGATATTTTCCCTTGTGACTGTCAGTATTGTTGCTATGGCATAAATAGCTTATGATCTGAACAAATAAAAGCATAAATTAAGTTTAACTGACATGAGTAAAAGTGTAACCAGTCCACTCCAAAGACAGTTGGTGTTTAAACAGTGACTGGTACAAAGTCAGCAGTACAGTACACAGTAGTATCATCTGCATATAAATAGAAATTATATTGAGTCACCAAGAGGCATCAGCATTGATATAATTCATCATTTATATTTTTGGCTGACATGACAGAAAAGAGATGTATAACAAGAAAATAACAGACAAATCCCAGGCAATCAGACACTGACGTGAAAACAATACAGTTACAGAAATATATGGCCAATGTGGGACAAGTTGAGGAACAAAGTTGCTTGTAAGTAGCAAAAACAAAAATGAATTCCTTTTAAAGAACCTTTTTAATGACACATTTTGTGATCTTTTCACTCTTACTATATCTTCCTCTTTCTTTCATTCTGTCTGTTTCTCTCCTCTCCCCCTAAATCTCCTCAGATTGCTGCAGCAGCACGGCACTGACGTTCCCTGACAGGACTCTCCTTGGACCTCTCCTCCGGGCCATTTGTCAGCAAGGCGAGCCCCGCACCACAGAGTCCACAGATTGGCAGTTGACTGTAACGGCGTTCAACGTGAACGAGCACAGGCACCCGTAGGGGCTGTGAATGAGAAATAATACAGAGCCGAGGTGGGTAAACAGGATCCTCCAGCGTAATGAATCAGTCCATAGCACTTCCTTGACAACAGAAGCCTGTCGGGTATAAATGAAAACACATGCATAAATATTCTCCCTGGTTAATATTTTATCAGTTGCACCCCCGCCCAGCATACACATGAAACAGCACAAAGTGATGAACCAGCATCCATCTGAACACTGGCCATATGTTGTTCCACATTTCTTTTTCACTGTCTGTGAGTTCAGAGAGAGGAGCAGCTTGTTTTCTACAAGTCCTGTCTTCCAGGGTTATTAATCATAATTTCAGACGTTTCTCTGAAGTGGAAGAAAAAATCTTCGGAGTGATGTTTGTTTGCTGTTCAGCACCCTCAAAAGTCCTAGAGCAAAAAGGTTTCATTAAGCAGCCGTTCTTAAATCACAGCTTGTGTAAAAAGCACAGGTGACTAGTACTTTTAAGATGAGAAAAAGGAGATGGTTCTAATTAGACCACTGGCTATCTCAGTGGACCTGCTGTCACTGCCAGTGCCCAAACGCTCTCTTTAATTACTCACAGAGAAAAGAGGATGTCAAGTGAAAATAGCAAGTAGGCTCCATGTAAGACATGCTAGATGATTTCTGCTCTGGGGCAGTAGAGATTCAGGCTACAGCACTGGGAAGACATGCAATCCATCACAGAGAGAGAGAGAGAGAAAGAATACGAAAGAATAATTATGACAGTAGCAGAAGAAAGGTTTTAAAAGAAGGAAAAAGTGCACCTAATTTAATCCTGTTATTATTATAGTATAAGTAAAGTATTATTTTTATTATTATTATTATTATTATTATTATTATTATTATTATTCCTATATATGCACCTAGATTCCTCTTACATCCCTGTTCTCATAAGCTTCTTATTTCTTGACAGCACATCGTTGCAATGGATGGTTTTATCACAGACACCGGTGTACGGGCTGCAATCGAATCAATCAAAAGAAGTTTGGTATAGTTGATGTCAGGTTGTGCACAGTGGGGAAAAAAATTGAAAAGAGACAGGTTAGAGATAAAAAACTGTAGGCTAGAACTGAGAAATCTATCAAATTCAAGATGGCTCATCAAGTAAAGAGTTACCAGAGCACAATATGAGATGTAGTAAGTGTAATGACTGATAAAGGGAAATAAAGTGTCCCAGGCTCTGACAGTGAAGAGGAAAAACTCAATCAGGTGCGATGATTTATGTGGACCTGTTTATTATTATATTATATTATATTATATTATATTATATTATATTATATTATATTATATTATATTATATTATATTATATTATATTATATTATATTATATTAAAATTAATTTTAATGTGGAAAATAACAGCTTGAAGTGTACAGATTTAATTACTTACCAGCGCAAAATGGTGGGGACTTTTTTCATCAACATTTGGTGTAAATTTGTTAATTGTAAATATGAAGTTAGTGGTATGTATGTATGATACACTTGTAGTTTTGATTTCTGAATAAAACTGTTGGTTGTCATTAAAAAATAGTGTGTTAGCTTGATTCTATCTTAGCCTTACTGCCAAGTAAATAAATGCTAGCTATTAAAACCTATAACTTGTGTTAATCCACATAAAGTTAGCGAGCAGGTAATTTGCCCTGTCATGTTCCTTGTAAGCTAAATAGCTTGCTAGCTAGTCAGATATGGCTCTGGATTAGCAATTAACCAGTTTTTTGTTTTGTCAGTTCAAGAACTGTCAGACTGCAGGTCTCCTGAATTTCAAAGTGACCAAAAGAAATTCCAAAAGATGTGGCCAAAAGGATGAAACTGCAGACCTAAATGACTGAGGTGTGTTGAGATATGGTAACATCTTGAGGGAGCAGGGGCCTGATAAGGAAAAAAAAAACATCTGTGTAAACTTTGCTTTGTATTAGTGCTTGTTAGCATGCTTAATCAACATGATAAGTAATAATTTCTCCTGCTCAAAACTGACACGCTAACACTGACACTGTAAGCATGTTAGCATGCAGCAACTTTAGCGCAAATCGCTAATGTACATAACTCATAGAGCAGCTAGCATAATACAGTGTTTCTTTGCCTATCAGACTCTAATTCTCAGACATTTCTGTAAAAGACACCTGAGTTTTATCTTCTGCTTCTGTTTAAGTTATACTTAGACAGCAGTGAGCAGTTTGTTTTTTTTAACAACACTTTTGAAAGGAGTTAGCTGTTTAAGTTGCTCTGCCCCATGCGGGTACACTGCAACTCAGGTGTTTTGTGGGAAACTAGTGGGGAGATTTTCCAGGCTGACAACTGATGAGAGAAACCTTGTACTCTGACACACCTGTGGCACATCAAGATTACCCAGAATGCCCCTGAAGTGTAAGTGAGTGAGATGTGAGAGGCACATGCACTTTACACGGGGGGAGAAAATTTGGAAGAAATAGAAATGGAGAGACAGCAAAACGAACACAAAGTTGATGATTTTCTCGGTGGAGGAAAAACAAGACAACGCCGCATTCTTTGGCATGTTGGTGGGTCACAAACCTCTTCAGTTACCATGGTAACAGCCATCCCCGTAGAGCAAGGGTTCCAGCTCAATCCCGGAGGCCACTGTTTGATTGAATGGTTGTCAAGATGCAAGACAAATGATGACGTGTAGGAGCCTTGCTGACAGACACACTTCACACAGAGGCACGGTTAAAAGCAATAAAAGGTCTTCCTGTGAGGGTGGACGCAGAAGTGCAGGCATATGTGTTTACAGCATGTATTAAAGAGTGGTTCAACGGGGGGTCAAGAAGGCTAGCCTTAGAAAAGTAGCAATAAGTCCTCGCTCTGTCTGACTCCTTATATTTAACAGCATGTTATCTTTATTAATATACAAATGTATATGCTCCCATAAAATAAAATAAACTACAAGCACATTGATTAGTAAAAAACTGCAGTAATAATATGCATATTAAGAACATACACGCAGACATTCTCTCTCTCTCTCTCTCTCTCTCTCTCTCTCTCTACATATATATATATATATATATATATATATATATATATATATATATATATATATATATATATATATATATATATATATACATACACACACATATATACATATAGGCTATATGTATTTATACACACACAAGTTTTACAAAAAAAAGAAAATTGAAAAAGGTTGCTGTCATCTCTGATAACATCCTGAATTATAGCACTGTTTCTTGCCAATTTCACGACTGAACACACTAATGAACAATACCAATAAACGAGCAACAGCATATCAGTAGACTGACATTTTGTGCACATTAGGATGTGCCTGCCAGGACACTGCATTTAAAAACCACACTTTTTAAAAAAACTGTCCCTTTCTTGCCTTTATGTAATTTAAAGTCAATTTGAAGTGATAATTGCTAAACCACATTTTCACCTTTTTACCCCTGCCAACATAATCATCTATTCAGTGTGATTCAAAAGGTTGCATTCTGACGAAGAAATTAAGTATTTAGAGAAAACAGGTGATGGACTTTTTATCTTATGGCTACCATCAGTGAGATAGCTTACCTAACTAATTACACATTTACTAAGCTTTTTTGACCTTTAGCTCTACACATTCAATCATTTTATCAAAACGGCAATGAAGTCTGAGACCAATACAGTTACTTTTTGGTCCAGTCCAAAAAAATCACTGAAAAGTGTAGTGTCTTCTTGAGGCATATGAGTTTAACCAATCCAGAGGCGCAGCTTACCTGACTGACAGGTGGACATCGCCTTTAGTTAGTAAGGAGGTTCAAAGCTAGCTCTTGAATCATCATTTCCAATATGGCCTCCGATGGGAACAGGCTCGAAAACTCTTTATGAAAAACAGATGGGTGATGTAACGCAAACTAAGTTCAAAAACTTCCACCCAAAATGTTCTCTACTATGAGACATCCATCCCATTCATACATCCACATCAGAATCAGGCTGTACGTTCCCACATATTTTTTTCCAAAATCTGGTTTATGGCTTATTTTGGCTTATTTTACAAAAAGAGTGAACAAAAAGGTTGTTAAATTTCAATACAAAGAGAGAAGACACCATGTTCCATGTATAGATGCCACCACTAGCACTGTCTTCCAGGAATGCTGCTACCAACTATAAAAAGCACATTAACAGTTACTATTATAAAAGAAAACAGTCCATTTTACCCTCCCCACTTCAAACATACCATTTGTACTTTCTCTCTGGGAGACTGAAAGCAGCATTGCAAGCCAATTGCATAAGTGCTTCTAAAACGCTGTGGTTACATTTATGACGCCCTAAACAGCCTGTTTCATTAGAGGTGAGTGTAGAGCAGCGGAAGGTCACAGATATGTTTCATAGACTTATAGCAGTCACTGCATGGTGTCTCATAATACTCCTAATGCATTGTGAGTGCATCTACATTTAAATGTGAGCCTTGTGTCTTCCTGCTGCCTGAAGCATTAAGGGAGGTGAGATATTCAGTAATAAATACACATTTATACAGGTATGATGTGCATGCTTCTGTGTGCTTTTAGTTTTTAGCTACACACTCAGGATTAAGGTATTCACAGTGAAGGGATTGTGAAAAAGTGCTCAGGTTTGTACTTTTCTAATAATTAATTTAGGTTTAACATAATAAAGACTTATATTATTTTTAGGGGTTGATAATGTTGGAGGTTGAGTAGCTAATTTCTTTCTTTCTTTGATGTACCAGAATCAAGTCATTCATATCTCATCCATCTTGATGATATTAAGTCATACTGGGGACCCATATATGATGTGGTTTTTAGAACTTTTTACACAAAAGACAGCTGCTTTTGTAGCTTATGACAGTCATGATAAAAGGTGAGAGGGCACAATAACATTCAGTCCAAAAGGTCCATCAAGGAACTTCAGAGGTGTGTGATTTTTCTCCATCACTTTGTCACTACAGACGACATTCCCTGTCACTCTCGCACAGTCTCATGATTACATGATTCCTTTAAGTCTTGAAAGCACATCTGGGATCTTCCTAAGTTGTGCGTCACCCCTAATGAAAAAGGCTATTTAGAGGTCGTAAACCCAAACCACAGCATTTCAGAGCCACTTATGCAATTGATTTCTACTGTCTTCTTCAAACAGATGTAAAAACACAAGAGGATACATCAAACCACAGATCTATATAATGCACAAAACCTATCCTGTTTCATATCCTGATCATGTCTCTCAGGCACACCAGTCATGAAGGGTTAGAATTTAACAATGCAGTGTCTTCTATCCATGATCAAGATTTCCCCCTTAAGAAGTAATTGCAACCATATACATGCAGTTCAATAATCCAGTAATGATATTGATTCGCTCTAAAGGGATTTTTATGCTCACTTCTTGTGTAAAGGGAGAAATATTTAAGAGCTGCATTACAAAACCCGGACAACAAGAACCAAAGCTTTCTGCATTTTATGGAAAGAAATAAACAGGGGAAGTGAAAATATCCTATCAATTTATCCTATCAAGTTTACAGTGAAAGCATTACAGCACGGAACTGAAATGACAACCCACATCAAGTCTGCTTTATCTTTCTCCACATTTTTACAATATCACTGAATTGGGTATTTAATTCCCAAGCATAAAATAAGTCTAAAACATACAGAGGCTTACACTTCACACCTGCGTAAATAAATATTTATTACCAAATACCACAGCTCCCTTAGTGCTTCAGGCAGCAGGGAGAAGGAAGGCCATGAATGCCTCACAGCAAATTGTGGCTGCACTCACAATGCACTGTAAAAAGAATATTTGTATGTAACCAGACAGTAAACATTTTCAGCTTTCACTCCCACAAAGCTGTTAAAGTAATGAGCCATGCCAAACATAACTGCTTTCTAAACCACGCTGTCAAGTGTGTATAGTAGCTTTAAAGATTGGCTTTTTTGGTTTAGTGTGTATATGGTTTCTGGTGTTTGTACAGCCAACCTCGAGTGGACACTTAAAGAACTGCAGCTTTCCGCACTTCTGCATTGGCTTCATTTTTCAACAATAGAGGCTGGTCAATCCAGGAGAAATTGCACTGTAGCTCCTATTAGCGTAAACCCATGTCAAGGCAGTCTTTATTACATGACACTTTAATCACTTACCACAAATAGAAATGTCATTCATTAAAAATGGATCACTATTGTGATACCTGTTGTGGTCCTGATGTTGTCTTCTGATGTAATGTAGCATGTATATTCAGTGTTTCATTATGGGTTTTTTTTAGAAGTTCATGGGAACCAAACATAGCTATAAAAGAAATTTCCATTCAACCTTTATTTAATCTGGAGATGCCATTGAGGACAAACTTTCATATACAGTGACGACATGAGAGTACATTAAAACAGTAATTGCAAGAAAATATATAAGCAAGGAGAAAGAAAATGCATATAGATACTTGAGAGTAAGTGGAGCACAGTTTAAAACAGTGACACATGTAAATAGTGGTTCCTTATCATGGTCTGAAACTGTCCTGTTAATAATTTAACTTAGTTTTTGTGTTTTCTGTGCAGTATTCCAGCTGTGGGCTGCACAAAAGTTGAAAGATCTTTCTCCAATTTTAGTGTTCAGTCTTGGGACTTCAAGCATCATTCAGTCACTTGAACGAGTTTGATAGTGGATAGTGGACACATTCACTAAAGAGGTGAGATACAATGGCAGATGTCCACAGAGCTTTTATGGATGAAAAGTCACCGGTGCCTGTCTCGTCTAATTGATATTTAGGGCCAGCCCACTTTGTCATACAGGATGCAGCGATAAGTTGAGAAACTGTCACCAGGGCGGAATGGTATACTGAGTCAAACGGTTTAAACGGTCTAGCTGTGACATGCCTATAAATCACATCCCCATAATGTAAAACTGACAAGAAAGTGGCTACAGTCAACTGGAAATAGGGAAATTAGTTCTGTGTTTAAATAAAAACCCTAATTTCAGTCTGAATTTCATAGCAAAAAATGGGAAACTATGCTAAACTCATGCAAATCAGTCTACTACATGACACTGCTTACTCTAGTGACCATTACACTTCTTTCTGCTACAGTCACTGCTGAGTGCTACACACAAACATTAACTGTTAAATGCAACGTCAAGAGATAAATGCAGCCAGTGTCAAAAGATGGATAAACAAGAAAGTGTGTGCTGGAGATGCAACCTACAAACTGTATTTTTTCAGAGCTCCATGTGTGAAAATGGGCCGGATGGTCAACAAAAAGTCTGCAGTCAGCTCCTTCGCTGCAGGAGGAGGGAGACACCATGATTTCCATGGAGACGAAGAGCGAGAGCGCGGAGGAGAGTGTTTAGGGGGGAAGAGATATAGAGGGGAGGTGTGTGTGTGTGTGTATACGTTGGGGGGGGGGGTGATAAATGAGTCTACACCATGCTGTCATTTGTACTTTGGCATCCAGTCCAAAGCACAATTTAGTGTAAAATATTGCACTGGCTCGTTCAGATGACAAAGTTTAATGTTGATGTATGAATAGACATAGACGATCCCCAGCTGCTATTGAGCAGAGGGAGGTTTCTATTCTTCTCAAAGGGCAATTAATTAGTGTACACACAGCCACCGCAGGGCATGGACAATGAAAAAGGGCGGCCATGCTCTTTTCTTCTGTGTGACAACAAAATGTGTAAGACAGAGTAGTTATTAGTGATGTTAGAGGATTAGAAACACTTGAGAGGGACTAAAGGAGTGCAGAATGCTCTTTATGAAAGTAACTAAAATAAATATACACAAACATATTAACAAAATGCACCGTTTACGTGTCATATTTTCCTGAATTTGACTTTGATGTAATTTGTTTTTTATCTCAGACATTTATGATAATTCAGGATAGTTTAAGCCAGGGGCTCCCAAACTTTCCCAGACTATGAGGTCACTCCACAACAAAAGTCATGAAATGAAGCACATATCACAGAAGTGGGAAACAGATCAAACATCTTTTTTTCTGGCTACATGTTTTTATATGAAATGAATTTATTTGTTTATATTTCTACAATAATAGATAAAAAAGTGAAAAATTGAAAGGTGTTTTTGGGATCCAGGGGTCTGAATTATTTCCATTAGTCTTTTTAGATCACAGGAGAGATTATGTTTTTGTTGTTTTTACTATTTGTAAAGCCACGAAACTGCCAAAAACACTAACCAAGAGCTGAAAAAACAACCAGTTTGGTGTCGAGTCCAGGATAGTCACTCACTGATTGGAGTTCAACCTTTTAAACAGAATGGGGTGAGGGAATGTTCTCCTACCATGTGACAAATTATCCACCTTATATAACCATAACACAGAGCACTTTCTAAAATATACTGCTGGTTCCAACTCATAAGTACAGGTGCATGACTTAATTCCTATCAGCCTCTTGCACCTGAATCCCCCTTTTATAATTGCAGCGATAGCATGACAGCTGCCTTTAACTGCAAGAGGAGGCCAAATTTTTGCTGGATTAAGGCATTCGCTGCAGCTGTGCAATTCGGCTCTCACACGCTGCTCTGAAAAGGAGAGGATGGTGGCTGCTCCAGCTGTATATGTTCATCATCATCCTTACGGTCTGGGGATGTTTTTAACATACAGATAAAAGAGCTGGTGCATTGTATACAGTGGATACAACAGCTACTTTTAACCAAGTGATCTGATTGGATAAGAGGAAGTCCATAGAGTAGAAGAGTAGTCCATGAAGAGTAGATAAGCACACAAACATCACTCTGCTTGAGGTGCTCTAAATACCCTTTATCAACAGACAACTGCATTTGAAAAAAAAAAAACTAAAATGTACAAAATACCAATGACAAACAAAAAGTGCTGAGAAATTTTGTTTAAGTTGGCCAAAGTTTCTAAGGGTGTGGTCACACTGGCTAACCGTACCATGCTCAAGCATGTTTCAACCCTAAAGTCCAGTTCGTTTGGCCAATGTGACAGCAAGTGTGTCGTGCTTTAGCACGGTTTACTTTTCCTCTTAGGCACGCTTCAGAGAGGTGGGCACTTCATGCACAAGCAAGCAGACATGATTGCTTTGACTGCTCCTTTTAACCATAGCATGTTTTTATTTTTTATTTTTTAAATTTGGGAATTGATTCACGGCATGTGACTTTACACCAGACTCTGATTTGTGGGTTACAAGGAAACTTTTAAACAATATACTTATATCAGTGCTTTAGTCATTTTGTAAATTGATGCATCCACATTACTTTTTGCTGTTATCTTGTGTTTCTTTTTCGGAAGTGAAAAAGAAAAAAAAATATTTATCATGATTATTATTCAGCTGCCAGCCACCTTTCTGTAGAGTAAAAAGTACTTTTTTTAAAAACAAATTTTACATATTTGGTCATTAGCTCAGTTTAGAAAGTGTTTTTCGAGCGCCTCTTCCAGTGCTTGAATGCATAAGCATTAATTTAGGCTGATCCAGTCGTTCCGTATCTCCTTTCCTTGTGCTGGACCAGGTGGTTCAACTATAATCCCAGTGGGACTGAAGACTGGGAGCTTCTAATCAACCTGAGCAAATGAAAGGAAACCAAGCCCAGGACAAATTGGTGATGACCTGCAGGACATCAAGGCTGCTGCCACCAACACAAACACCACAGCCCTCCACACAAGGAGACTCTTCATGTAAGCTGCCACAAAGGGAAAGCATTTTAAAGTCTAATTATTTTAATACTTACCTCATCAGTCAGAAGAAAATACTGCACATTAACACCTCTTCCACAAAGTTTCCAAATCATTAACATACAGTGGCTGCCCTGGAGTTACTGCTTAAGCAGTAAATGAAAACTTTGTAGATG
The DNA here is from genome assembly GCA_030710495.1 of Labroides dimidiatus. NCBI lineage: Eukaryota > Metazoa > Chordata > Actinopteri > Labriformes > Labridae > Labroides > Labroides dimidiatus. The sequence continues at coordinate 13,330,971 of CM061158.1, forward strand.
CACATTTACATTAGATGAAATTTTAATGAGCCCCATGAGGGAATGGGATAATAGGCACATAATGTCTGAAAGTAGCTGAGCTTCACTTTGTTCTACTGCTAACAGCTTTGGCTTGAAAAACATCCTCTTTGTGTTATGAGGGTTAAGAGAAAAGAAAAACACAGTTCGCTGGTAGTCCTTATTTTTTTCAGTTTTTTTTTTTTTTTTTTTCCTGAAGTTTAATAGCACTGAAAAATTTCATAACAATGTGCTGATGTACCAGTTGCCATATATGTTGCTAAAGTTTTGGTCTAAATGTTATCAATCTGAGCTCATTAATTTGGGCATATCTTGGAAAATATAAAGTTAACACACCAGTAGTTCAAATAAATAATGAAGCATTGAAATAAATGTAATTTTATCCACATTCACAAGACATTTTGGACCTCAATGTTATGTAAGCAAAACATTTAAAATTAAATTCTCCCCTCTATTCTATTTCTTGACATAATTCTTAACAAAACAAAGAATTTAGCTTGATGTGTATAAGCATGTCTCTATCTCGGTTACAAATGGTCGATTTGAGTGGTTGACACCTCTTTGGAATCTATAGAGACAGCAGAATGATGCTAAACTCAACATAATTATGTTGACAGAAACGTCAGTCAACCAAAATCAGCAGAATGCCGGTGTTAGGGCAGACCCAGCCTGCTGCAGCCTGCTGCTTACTGACACTGTAAGGGTTCCCCCTGGGTCCTAAAGTGCGATACGAAAAGCCGGAGAGTTTTGAGTGTAAAACAAGACATAGGGCTAACAGAAAGTAAAGTAAGTGGATTTCTTGGAAAATAAACATTTCTTGGCAAAACAGCAAAGGTAAGAGAAATTTTAAAACTTTCAGTCAGTGAAGCTCTTTTTGTATTTGTGATTCTTCGAATCGATTCGAATCATTCGAATCTGTGGAGACTCCACTTTCATCTTAGGTGTGATCTTTTCTTCAACATGACGCAGTGCAACGGTAGAGGCAGAAATCTGGCGAATGGGTTGACACATTGGAGCTGAGTTTGATGTTGTGATTCATTGAGTTGTTAGTTGAGTGCAATATCACTATAATCTTTCCTGATAAGTGCATTATTTCAGGCTGTGTTTGTAGAGTGACGTCAAAGTCCTCCAATTGGGCGACCTTTGGGCTCAAAGGGTTAAGCTTTATCACCCATGAGTTTGTATAACAATAAATATACCAATATATAGATATAGATATAGATATAGATATAGATATAGATATATGTGTGTGTGTGTGTATCGTTACACTTTTGCATGGTTTAATTTCAACTACAATAATAGGAATTCATTTGCCACCAAATTGACCACATAAACAATAAAAACCAACAATGCATTTAATGTGCTAACAAAAGGAAAAAATAACAACATGAACTGCCGAATCCTTAAAGAGTCCTATGCATAGCTTAAAAAAAGACACTTTGTAATAAATAGACGTCGAAAAATTAATTTAAACCAAAAGTCATGGAAGTGTTTACTTAATATTTACTTAATATGTCCACTGAAAACTAGATGCGTTTTCTTTTTGACTCACAAAGTTAGACTTCTCTTTGCAACCATATAAACCTCTCTGATGCTAGCCATACAAAACTGTTAAGATCCTAGTTGTGGACAAAAACCATGAGGAAAAAAAACACAAAAACTTACTTTTAACTAAGATGGAAAGTCCAACAGAAAATCAAACAAAATTCACAAGAAAAACGTGTAAACAGAGAACACTGGAAACAACATGGAAACACAATGAATACAACAACACAAAAAACATTCAGCAGAAGGCAAAAAACTAAAAAATAATAATAAAAAATAACAATAAACAATAAAGGTACCAAATTAATGCAGAAATGTTGTCTTCAGATGGTAGAAATTGATATATAACAGACAGAAGTGCACTGGTTAAAGTATGACACTTTTTGTTTTTCTCATGAGTTCTTAGCTGAACCCTTTTTCTTCAAGGGCACAATAAGTAAGTAGTGTTTAATGTGCTTACCACCTCACACTCTTCTGACCCAAATCACAACACTGCAACATTTTCCTCAAAGTCAAATGCTCCTGATGTTAGCCCGCACACATGCAAACTCCTTTCACCCCTGAATGTGATCACATAATGTGCACAGGCATATATACGCAGCACACGCAGTGAAGTGATGCAAACAGATACAAGGTGATTCCTGCTACACCAGCACTGTCAACTTCTCCTCAGGAGATGAGCACTTGTGATAGGTGCTGCGAAGAAACTCTGCAGTGTATCGTATAGAATGAATAATGAGGGTGGAAAACTTTCTCATACACTCTCTGCACTTCACTAAAATCATACAGTTTTAATTTTTATGATTTTATGCCTAGGGTGGGTTGGTCAAATAACCCAATAATGATAATTCTATAGTTTATAACTGCAGTTCTGTATCACTCAGTTTTGTTTTCACACAAAATCCTTGCTAGCATAATAAGTTTACATTGACTTCACAGAGAAAAAATTGGTGCCGTCATATGTCTCTTATCATATCCATGACATCATAAATTTGAGTTCCTTTGAAAACTTCAAGTTCATGAGTTGTGACATGTCTGATGGTGCTCTCAGAATGTAGAATCCATTTTCACATAACTACATTACAGTAGTGTGGGTCTTTAGTTAGAGGGGCTATATTTGCTATCATTAGGGAGAGCACAGCTTGTACAATGTAGTTCAATGAAAGTTAGCATCATAAAGTTGTCTTTTCTTTTGTTAATGTGCACCACATTTTATTGCAAATAAAAAATAATGATCTCTTCGATATAAAAAGTAAGGCGGACAATGTTTGAACGTTTGGCATCCATGATGCTATTTGCTTGCAATGGTGTTCCTATTCAGTTTCAACTTTAGCGCCAAGCCTTTCATTTGCATGACTGAACTACTTCACAACTTTACAAGCTCTATTTGAAGGCAGCAAACTTTATTATTTATTGATTAGTTTATTCAAAGGGACAATGCAAATTGCACAAAATCCTTGCCACTATCATATTAGCATTCTGCCTTTTACATGTCATGATGTTAGCAAGTTAATACAGTCCATTAGCGAGAAATGGACTCCTTGTTAGCATAACATTAGCAAGGAAACAACATTTCTAGGTATAAATTACCATGTGTTGTCCTTGATCTGTTATTTCTCACCTGGTTTAGTCCTTGGTTGTAATTGTGTGTAATAATAATAATAATAATAATAATAATAAACATTTTATTTATAGAGCGTGTTTCCTGATGCACAAAAACGCTTAATACTATTAATAAAAACATATCAAATACATTTAAAGCACTATAATAAAAAAGAGAACACAAGGCAGTAGAACACTGGTAAAAACTATTTGGCAGAAAAAAATCTGATAACAGATTAATCAGACGATTATTTTAAAAAATATATATGAATAAAGTAACTTCTTTTTCAGTTCCATAATGCTGACCAAAAACAAAGATATGAATTACAGGCAGAACATTTTACTGTTTTTACAATACTTTGTCCTTTAGTATTTGTTTAACTTGACAACAGCAGAAAAGCATTAAAAAGGGCTATAATCAGCCAGCCTATATATTGGTAGGAGCCTAGTAAAAATACACTGTAGCTAAAAGCTAAAAGCAGTCATGCATTGAGGATGTATGTCTGTGTTATTTTGTAGTTCTTTGCCTTCTGTCTTATGTCTTTAGTTCTAGTATATGTAGCTAATATTATGTGAGGTATGAATTTACACTTTCCCTCAAAGTCATTAAAAAAGGATAATGTTGAAAAGACAAAGAAGAGTCTAAAAAGCAAGACTTGTTTCACCAACTATTTGATGACGATTTAGCACTTATGTTTACACAATATGTCACTGGTAAATCAAGCTTTTTTTAACCAGGCTATAAACATGTTTATTATTGTTGTAGAGATGACCTTTTGTGAAAAGATGTCTGTCTGTTTTTAGTCTTAAACAGGTAATTGAGCAACTGCAGTTTTTATCACTCCTGCACTGTCTTTATCCCTGAAGACCACTTGCTTTGACTATGTACTTTGTATCTGACCCCCAGTATGACTGTGTTGAGGAAAGCCAAAAAGTAAAACAATAGAGGGAGGGAGGAAGCTGCATCCAATCTGCTAAATGTCACTTCTTGAAGATAAAACTCAAGAGAAGAAATTCTGCCATTGGTAATGAAATGAAATGTTCACTCCTAAAGTGTTGAAGCTTCACTACATTATGGTGTCCCATTCTCTTCCATTAATCTCCCAATATTCCATAGCTGTGAAGGCCTATTTATAGACCAGGGGATGATTAAGTGGTGAGGCTCTGTGCCACAAAGGGACCTAGCTCATTTTCTTTTTCTGTCCTCTCTCTTCCTTATTCAGTCTCTTCTTACTTTCCTTACCCACCCCTCTGTGTCTTTATCATATTTCACTCTTCAATCTTCTATCTCTTCCTCTAAATCCTAAATACATACTGTATATTATACATCATCCTCATCTTCACATAGTTTAGTTGTCAGTTAAATTACGTCAGACTCAAGGGGGTGAGGATAAGTGGTTCAATTCCATTTTTTTTTCATTAAGCGTTTGACAATAGGGTTTATGGAAGTGTTAATTGTTATGAGACTACCAGAGGAAGAGTGACAGCCGTAAAAAGAGAGGATAAAGCTCCATCCTGCATGTTGTCATGGCTTAGCCCAACAGTGAAAGGTACCTATTACGGGTACACAGGGAAGCATATATCCTTCTTACACCTGCGATTGTATGGTGTCCTTGGGATGAAGTAGAGCAAAGCACACATGCACCAAAAAAGGGCTAAGCTCATTTTCATATGTACAGACGTGATTAATGGGAGAGAAGGAAGGAGAGAAGAGGGAAGAAGAAGACTGACCTCGCAAGAGCTCAAGACCGGCCTCGTTTCATCACCTCCAGTGCTGCGAGGGCATAAATGAGATCAAAACCTTCTTTATGTTTCCACACTGACGCTCGATCTGTTGGTCCAGATCCAGATTTTTCTCCCTGGGTTTTACAGGGGCTTAGGTGGCAACAGTTTTTCTGCAGGGTGGATTTTGCACAGGGGCTTACTGCAGATGCTGAGGACCTTTTGTAACAAGTATTTGTCTATTAAAACCACTCTGGGGATTTGTGCAAGGGAGAGAAACCACTGGAAGTGATTCAAAAAGACTTGAAACATGAATACATTAAAATTAGCATTTTTTCAGACAGAAAGGTGTCTGCATGAAAAAAGGAAGTGGGATATTTTGAAATCCACATTGAGGGTTTATGCAACCATGTAGCTCTTATACAATAGATCTGATTGTTTTTCCAGCGACTAAGAATAAGCGTCTCAGATTGAAAGCAGCATATGTGCTTAAATCTCCCCCAAACAATCAGTTTGACAAATTAGTCACACTGTTTTGCATTTCCGATTATCTGTCCAATATATTTTTGTACCACTGCAGTCTTGGCAGCCCATGAAAACACTCGAGCTGCAGCAGGCACAGTCCGTGTACCTTGAGTTATTTTTAATAAATCCCCCAACCAGGCAATTTCATAATTCCCAAATCCATGCATCAAATGCTATGTAGTCTAAAGACAAATTTATCACATTTATGATGGTTTGAATTTAATTCATGCTGAATTATGTGTCAATGAATAGCTCACCCTTCATCATTTCACTCCGTGGGAAGTGGAACAGCAACTTTAAATCCCTCTCACCAAAGCAATATGAGCCTGAAAAGCTATTAGAGCATGACTCCTGTGAGATGAACAAGACAAAAGCGTTACGCCTGTACCTTTCCGGAAGGTGAGAACAATACCAGGCTATTTTCACTCTGACAAGCCATATTAGTCGTGCCAGCTTTTTGCCTGCCGGCAGCTCCTGTGTGATGGCTGTCTGGGACATTTTGTTTCCAGTCACAGTAGCTGATCCCTTGATTGAAAACATTGAATGCTGAGAGGGTGTTATCCCTGTTTGGAGTTTCTGATCCTGATTTCTGAGGCAACTGCTGGGCCCTCTCATCCCCCCGTTGCAACAGTTGATCCCTGGATCTTTGTGGGAACAGAATGGATTCCATTACTGAGATGGAAGCTGAAAAAAAGCCTGGTGGATGTGTGTGCCTGAAACTACTCCTGACTTCAGAGGATGTCTTGAGTTTTTTAGGTGTGCATTGCATGTAACTTTGCCTTTTTTCGGTTGTTGAACAAGCCCGCCTTAGAATTCCTTATTACCCCTACGTATTCACAAACAAATATTACATAGAGCCTGTACAAAGTACATGTGCAACACCCAGTGATGTCAGTGATTATAGACTACCATAATGCCTGGAGTAAGGCATTTTTAGCATCACACAGGTGGTAAAAACATTGTGCAAACATGAGAAATCTGACATTTTTTAATACATACTGATTGACCAGCAGCTAAGAAAAAAACTATGAAAAGTGAAGTCTAGACAGAAATGACATTTTCTAACTTAAACCACTGCATTTGATAGCCTTTGGGAAACAACAACTTGCTCACACTGTTCAACTACTTTGTAAGATAGCAGATGTAGAAAATGCCAATAAATACTTTCACATATATTTGATAAACCAATTGCTACCATGACTCAACAGCAGTGTGTCCCTGCCATCATTGATGTTAGCTAGCATTTTATATCTTCCCTCTTAGAGGCCTTGTGAGGACTTTCTATGTGATGTTGAAAAAGTCAATAACAATAAACACAAATTGATTTATGAGGTGTTGACTGAAAGTTCCTGAGACAACACATATGCAGCACTGGCAAAGATTAGCAGATTAGCAGTCAGGAATAAGATTGTTCCTTTTTTATTTCTTGAAGAAAATTATTTCTTCAAATTATTTTGTAGAAATATCAGACACTGTAGGTGGACTGGAAAAAGAAAGAAAAAGGACAGAAGAGCAGAGGAAAGTTTAACGCGAGAGCAATAGAGCACAGGCTGAAGGCTAAAACACGGGCTGAGGTGATTGTGATAATGTCCATTCCAACCCACATGCAGCAGTTATACTGCACTGATCTGTTCAAACTTGAGAGTCAGTAAATAAAATGAAGAGCAAGGTTACGTTTGCTCTGCTTGGTGAGGTTGTAGTTGGTAGATGAGCACTGGCAGGACAGGATTTGCTAACATCACACATAATGGGCATGTCTCAGAGCACCAGGATATGAGTAGCATTAAATATAGCCAGTTACTAAACTATCTGAATTGACAAAGTTTTCTTGCTGTCATGTTTGAAACAATAGCGTTATGTAACTACAAATGAATTACCTTGTTGCTTGTATCCAGTAAAAAGAAAGAAAGAAAGAAAGAAAGAAAGAAAGAAAGAAAGAAAGAAAGAAAGAAAGAAAGAAAGAAAGAAAGAAAGATTTATTTCAGTTCACTTACAACAATACAAACAATTTACAAACTCAAAATATTGTTTTCAAATTTTCAATGTAACCGAAAGGGTGTAGGTTGAAGCAAAGCTAATCTAAAACCTACACTTCTAATCACAAAATAAGTGCATGGCAAAACAATATTAATGCATTGTTGTTAACAATAATTTTAAATGAGTGCCCAATACATAATAATATGAATTAACATTTTCCATTGAGTATTTCAGAAACTAGTGATTCTTGTACATTCTTTTGAGCATTGCCACTGAGCTATAGTTTTTAACTCCTTCAGAAGAAGAGTTGGATCAATTCACCCTTCTCACCGATTGACAATAAGAGATGAAAAGTTGTCTATTTGTTTAAAAAAAGTTCTCATGGAAAACAGAGTCTGTATCCCAGGAAAAACACTTGTGACTCTTGATAGTCCTCACACCACCTTTAAGTTGTACAAAGCTATCATAATTTTAGCAAAACAATCCTACATATGAAACAATTAAGGAGTTAGAGAATGCATAGGTTAGTTGTTGTCTCTTTTGTTTTGTTTTTTTACTTCAAATTTAGCCAGCTATCTCCTCAAATGTTAACCCATAAGGAGACTGCTGGTGCTAGCTCCACTAGAGTTAGCCATACTCAAACCAATTTCACATTTTTTGCCAACAGACTGTGTTTAGCAGTGCTGATTATGCCAAATTTAGAATTTAAATTTCATTAGGAAATGATTTAAAGTTTTCGCCTTTAAGAATCTGTGTTTAGAGCACTTGATAGGCTCTGAACTTTTGAAACCAAGACGTTACATCCTTTATGTTGTGCTGTAAGCACAGAAGTCTTTGTAGTGGTCCCACATGCCAGAAGACTAGCTCTATGATTTTCTTCACCTCTGATATGTTGGCAAAGGTCTGTGTTGTATTATCTGTTAATGTGTGATCACAGTGGTGCCATTCTTTTGTCAATGGTCTGTAAAATGGTGTGAATTAGATCAAGCCATAATGAGCACCCTGAGAGCCATTTATGAAAGCCCCAGAGGAACACAGATCAACCGTGTGCATGCATCTCTTCTTTATTTACACTTCTATGTCTGACCCTCCTTACTCTTCCCCAGCAACACAGAGGATGGAGATGTCTCAGCATGGATTGTGTTCTGTATCACAACATAACGCCCTGTGAGTTCCTCTCTCATCTTCCAGTTTTTTTTCTCTGCAAGGAAACCCTTGGCACTGACATGTCCAGCGGGGAAAGTCACTTTTTGCAAGCATAGCCAAGATTTCGGTTTGATAACCAGAATATGTAGGCAGACAGATGCATCAGTCCATGTTCTGTCTTTTCTTCTCTCTCTTGAACACACTTGCATGCACACACACACACATACACAGAGGTCTATTTCCTCATCACTAACAGAGAAATGCCCTGTAAGGACGTCCTTATCCTGCAGACCAGACTCTGCTGGATGCTCAGTAATAACAACTCCAGCCGTCTACAATCCTTTCAGCCAGGCTCTCTGCTGTGTATGAAAATATGGTTGTGTGTATGTGTCTCTGTCTCTATGAATATGTATATTTTCTTTTGAGATCTGAAACCACAAAGCCCAGAAAGCCTTTATTTTCCAGACAAGACATAAACAACTCATGAAAAAGACAGTAATATGATTTATTGGTTGAGACGTCCTCTTTTTTTGTGATGTGATTGTGTTGTGTGGCTATTATTTGAAAATGACACAAGGCATACAATCTCTCTTATAAATGATATTGTTGCCAGTGGGAGGATACAACAAGTATATAAGTACATTGAATTTATATAACTGAGTATATGGGACATTAAGCATGTTAACAGACAGGAGTGGATTACAGGAAGTTTAAGTAGTTTAAATAGGATTTTTCAGACTTTTTTATGGTTAGAAACTTCTTCATCTTTCATTCCAAAAGAGTGACTTAGTGACTCACTCTTTTGCTTTTGTTATATCCTCCATGTTGTATTTGATGGCACATATGTTACACAAAGGGCATAAACGTAATGTAATTGTAATAATAATAAGATTAATAATTGTAAATGTAGTATGCACAGCCTTAATGCCTTTATGTTTACAAAGCATAATCTTGTATGGGTAGTCTTATTTATTCTTGTTGGAAATTATGATGCTGTCTTGAAGTAAAATTTAGAACTAAATTCATATCTTTAAAAATGCAAGCAAAAAAATCCAAACAGGATCTCAGCCAAAGAGCATTCTTACAGGGGGTATTTTTTTCATCCTCTTCTTCTTTTTCTTTGCCTGATTTGACGTCATCTTTAAAGAAGTTATGGAGGGCTCAAGTACTTCCAGTGTAGCTCTACCCATCTTCAGCATGCACCCAGGCATAACCAGACACAGCATGTGGAAATTACTTGAGGTACAGGCACTTTTCAATAGAAATATACCCCACAGTGAATGTTCTGACTTGTGATAGCAAGACAAGCACAGGAGGAACTAATAACATTAACAATGGTTCAGTTCCATCGGGTGTCCCAGTAAGCCATGAAAGTTTAGCGGCATGTATAATACCAAAGCTTGAACTGCTGATCTCAGAGGAATTAAGTTTTCATACTGTAGATTTGACTTCCCTTCTCCAGCTGTGACTTTTACAAATGTCTGAAATTCTCAGTATTTCATCTTTTCATTGGTTCAAATAGCATTTCACTTATCTAATATTTAATAACAGCTATATCTAACCTGATTGGACAACTGTCTTCCTGTTCATTTGAAATAAATACAAGGCACTTTTTTAACACGTGAATGAGCGCGTCTGTTCCTGGAGATAACTTCACTATCTATCACTACTGTCAATGCACTGAACTTGGTAAGCTAGCTTTCAGTGACAGGTTCATTTATTTGACAAGAACATCAGTCCTATAATGCTTGGCAGGACTGTTTCAGGATGTCCTGTAAATGTACGTTAGTATGACATATTAATATAAAATATTGGGACCAGGCGACTACAGGTTAGCTTTTGCTTGCTCTAAAAAAATAGAAATGGGAGGAGCAGAACTTATCTCAATCAGCGTACAACCCTAATTCCAATGAAGTTGGGATATTGTGTGAAACGTAAATAAAACAGAACACAATGATTTGCAAATCTTTTTTAACCTATAGTCAATTGAGTACATTACAAAGACAAAATATTTATTGTTAAAACTGATAAAATTCATTTATTTATTTATTTTGAAATATTTACTCATTTTGAATTTGATGCCTGCAACACATTCCTAAATTCCCTGTCCCACATTCCTGGGACAGGGGCATGTTTCCCACTGTGTTACATCACCTTTCCTTTTAACAACACTCAATAGGCGTTTGGGAACTGGGGACACATAATTGTGGAAGCTTTGGAGGTGGGATTTTTTCCTATTCTTGCTTGATGTACAGCTACAGTCCGGGGTCTCCGTTGCCATACTTTGTGCTTCATATTGCGCCACACATTTTCAATGAGAGACAGGTCTGGGCTGCAGACAGGCCAGTCGAGTTCCTGCACTCTTTTACTACGAAGCCACGCTGATGTAACATGTGCAGAATTTGTCATGGCATTGTCTTGCTGAAATAAGCTTGCTTGTGAGCGACTGAGCCTTTTGGGGATGCTCTTTTTATACCCAATGATGACATTCACTTGATCCCAATTAACCTGTTCACCTGTGGAATGTTCCAAACAGATGTTTTTTGAGCATTCCTCCACTTTCCCAGTCTTTTGTTGCCCCTGTCCCTGCTTTTTTTTTTGGAACGTAATACAGGCAAAACAATGAATTTTACCAGTTCGTACAATAAATATCTTGTCTTTGTAGTGTATTCAATTGAATACAGGTTAAATACGATTTGCAAATCAGTGTATTCTGTTTTTACTTATGTTTTACACAATTTCCAAACTTCATTGGAACTGGTTGCAGGGGTTTTTTTAGGCCTCTGTACAGTTTGTTCATGTTTACCTTTATGTTTTGATCCCTTCTTGACTGCAGAAAGCATTATTGGTGTTTTAATGAATTTCAATATTTATGTAAGCTTTGTTTTTTCCATAAAATGCTGTAGCTGTAGTAATGTAGAATTAGGGTAATTCAGTTATGACTCCAAAAATAAAACATGGTACCAACAAGAGATTTTGTTTCATATATATAACAACTATAGAGTAATTTTACTATTATATTATTGTCCAATTGCTCATGCAACTTTTAAGTAATGTTACAGATAGCTGTCACAACAAAGTCATAGTACAGCTCCATAAGTCCATCTGCCTGCCTGCTAATGCTGTAGGGGGATTTTGCAGGCATCCATCAGCACTAACATGAAGTGACAGTGTGCAGAGAGGTCCTAATTACTGTCTCACTTGACTAATTGTCGTCTCTGAAGAATGTATTCCCTATGAGGGTCCCAGGAATCTCATAGACAGCATTGCTGGAGACATATAGGCCAGTGCTGACTTAGGCATGCTGCTATGTTCAAAGGCAGCCCTGAAGCTAAGCCACAAGTGGAAAATATTGAGCTCACGACTGCCATGATTGCAGGCTCAAGTGAGGCATTTGTAACACTGTGGTCGCAGAGAAGAAGCAGGTTTGCACATTTTGCATATGTAAGAACCGAAGGAGACGGAGTGTGCGTTTTAGCAGCACTCTTCCTCAACTTGCCAAAACATCAAGACCTCCTTTGCCACAGTTATCCTGACACAATGGACTGATGAAGTGAGAGTATTGTTGGCTTCCCGTGGCCAACCGTGTTAAAATAAACTTGTAACATTCAGAATAATGCTGTAGAGATGAGGGCGAGTGAAGCTGAATGAATGTCTTCTCTTTCAGGGTCTTACCATTCAAAGTGCATCAGCTTCTCGTTTCCATGGTTTCCTTGCCTGTGCCAATGCTATCTTTCCAGCATTCTGCCTGTGAGAGGGAGTGAGGGGGAGAGAAAGACAGGGAGAGTAACACAGAGAGAGAAAGAGAGAGAGAGAATGACAGAAGGCTTTTAGCAGTGGTTATCGCTCCTTTGCATAAAGTCCCCTTTGCATTACTCAGTGCATGAATGGGCCTCTGAATAAACACACCAACCAGCTCATGTAGAAGCCTCCCTGGGTTGCAAGGGAGTGGGTGTGTATAAAGTAATCTAATTTGTGGTCTGCTTCAAAAACGACACGGTTTGATCATGGGTGGGGAGAAAAAAGAAAAAGACTTTCCCAAATGGTATTTTCGTATTAGTCACAACGAGCGGAAGGAGCAGGAGTCATTTTAACGTCATAATGAGACAATTCAACATCCCCATCGCCTCGTCTTTTCTAATTGGTTTACTCACACACATACACACACACACATTAAACTTACCACGACTTGCTTAAGGGGAAAGTTTGTAAAGTGTGACTCCTAATTGGCAATCAAGATAACTGCAAAACAAGTATTAACCAGAGATAGTAAGAGGAGTCCTCTGTCCTAAAATGCCCTTTGTGTTCAGGAACAGGCATACAATTTAGACCATTAAGATTCATATTGGGAATCAAGTCAAGCCTTATTCTGCAAATTAAATTGTGCAGAGTTAAGGGGCACCTGAGGACTTTTCCAAGTGCAGTACACTAGTACGAGGCACAGAGGGCGCTGTGACTTTGAGAGGAACCCCTACATGTCTGTCAGAAGTCTTCTCCCTGAGCTCAATAAGCATTCCTTTCATGCTGTGTGTGGAGCTCTGCTGACTTATGCGAAGCCCTGAATTTCTCCATAATTATGCTAATGGTCCAGATGGTAGCATGATGAGTGCCATTCTCTTTGATATTCACACACTGCTGCAGAGCTCTTGTGTTGCATGCCCACGCAAACTGACACACGTTCAAAGTCAACGTTTGCACCACGTTGCACTTGAGTCCATGTAATTACTTTGTGTCTCTCTTTAGCTGATACGGGCGCCCTCTTAACTATTAAATGCATTTTTGAAAAGGAGAATTTGACAGATCCAGTTTTGTACAATAGAGTAGCACTCCAAGCAGAGAGAATGTAGGTGTCATGATCCTTTGTTTATGCAGTCATTTAATTTCACTGTTCAATTGTATGATAAAACTTTTTTTTCCATCATATTTGACCACATTTTCTTCACTCAGATCACAAAGAGACATGGGCCACAGCTTCAACATATAGTGTCTACAATAAACAAGCAAACTTCTTGGTATGAAGAAAAGCATTAGATGGAGTATCATCACGCATAACATTTACTGAATTAGAGTAGATTCATACACAGTTGTAAAAGTCTTAAAAAAATATTTACAACAGCCATAGAGAAACATTTAAGAGCATTTATTTTGTGTAGTTTTACATCACACACACTCTCTCTCACACAGGCCAGCCATTCACACTTGACTCACACAATGACTGTGTTCATTCAGGCTTTTGGACTCTGCTGGTGCTGATCAAAGAGCTCTTTTCACATCCCTGCTGGGATTAAATAGCCCCTCCACCCTCCTGGGGCAGCTCCACTGTACCTGCAGCTCCAGCTGATGCACCAACCCATGAAGAGCTGCCGCTCATTGGGGGTAGACACTGATAAGGTGCATGTAGTGTAAAATCAATGGCGTGTGGGCCCCTGCAATGGCTGCAGATTTTCATCTTCTCCGTTGCAACACGTCCATACAATTCAGCCTCGTTTGAACTGGCTAATCTGATAGAAACATGATAGACCTACTTACAACCTCCAGAGATAGGGTTTTAAATGTCTTTTATCATGAAGTGTGAATCACCTTGTCTGTGTGTGTGTGTGTGTGTGCCACTCACACCTTCACACTCAAGAATAATCTGTTGCTGGAGGGCGTTTAACTTTAAAAAGGATTTATTTGCATAGGTCAAATGTAATTCCCGCCTTTCTGCAGCTTCACTGGATTTGCAGTTCTGCCAATTATGAGTCTCCTCTCATCCAACTCCTCCCACATTTCTGGTGAGATGGTGTAAAATTTGGGGGATTTTGTTGCTTGAAACTTCATAAAAATGTTGAGAAGGAAGTTGTGAACGTTAAAGCTAAAAAAAAAAACAGTGGTCACATCCTGCTCAGGGAAGAAAAAAAATAACAGAGCAATGACATCCTGCAGGCATGAGATTATATCACTAGCGTGCAGAGATTGGCCGGTTGTTGTGTTGCCTTGCAGTGTGTGCAGTTATTTCTGTATTTTTCCAAATAAAGAAAGATGTTTTGTAGACTTCAAGCAAGCATGGACACAGGGTGGTTTTTAAAATTCTTTGAAAGATTACTGCAGACTGATTCTTATCGCTTCATACAGGTTTACTGTGTCTCTGTCCATGGTGCTGAAATCAGATCCTTCACTAACAAACATGTCTTAACTCAGAGACCATAGCATTTAACAGGGATGGGAGTTGTTCTCCATGGCAGCTCACTTTATTCTCACATGATCAGACTTTTCATAATGTAATTCTCACTTTTTTCACTTTAAAGTGAAGGTTAACTGACATTGCTGTTCACAGGTTGAATGAAAGCTTTTTAGTAAGTTATGTAGTGGAGAATGTGCAGCGCCAAAAAGTGGGAGTATGAAATAAAGTTTCGCCAATCCTCCTTTCCATTATTCTATCTGTCCTTTCTCTATTTCTATCTCACACTCCATCTTCATTACCCCCACCCCCTTATCTCCAACTATCTGTACATTTAGTAACCCCCCCCCCCCTCTCTCTATCTCTCTCTCTCTCTCTCTCTCTCTCTCTCTCTCTCTCTGCTGCGCGTTCACAGCACTAACCTTGGCTCGACGTCAGAGCCTGTGCAGCAGTGCAGTATAATGGGAGCGCAAGCAACCCAGAGCGCCTCATAGGGGGCTGTATATCGCTGCTGTATCCTCTGCTTGGCGCTCTCTCGCCCCTCTCCAGTCCTCTCCAGTAGCTCACCTCCAGTCCATGCTCGGGCTCCCCCCCTCCTCTTTGGATCCGTACCCTTCGACATGGACGTCCCGCCGTCCCTCGACTCGGAGGATTGTTATATCTTGGCGCAGTGAAGGAGGAGAAGGGGAAAAAGGAATCATGCGGGGACTGCTAATGGATTTAGGGAAAGCGCAAGTGACCATGCCGTGATCTTGCGCATCCAGGGCCGCCGTCACCCTGCCTTGCCCAACGTCCGTAGAAGAATCACGGGGGAATCGAACCCGCGCACCGGGTGGATTAAAACCACTGTGCATTTTTTCCAAAACAACATGAAGATTACCTCCCATCATCTGATGATAACCAGTCTCGTTTTCAGGTCCAACCTCAGGCTGATCCCGCTTCTGCTGCTGTTTCTTGGTTACTCTCGCGGGATGCCGCACGTTTTAAGATTTGGTAAGAACCTTTTTGTTTATGATGCGATTTCATTCACCGATGTCAAGCCTCGCGAGCTGCCTGCGTGATATTTCTGAAGGAAAGGGCATTCACGTGACGCAAAAGCAAATATATCGAGACATTTTGTCCCACTCTTTAATTTATTTGTACAACAAAAACAAGCGCATTTGTTGATATACGTATCTGTAATACCGTCATAATGTGCCGTTACACAATGATGAAGGCTCATTGTACAGACTGTATCACACTACGGAGTGTGAGCGGTGTTTTGAAACCGGTAACTTTGAAAGAAAACGAAGCGAAGCTAACCCGTAAAAAGAAGAACTCCCGAGCAACAGTTCACGCTTATGCAGCTGATGAAACTCTCTCTCTCTCTCGTGTATCTCTCGCCTTTTAAACTGCTGACACTCCAGCGAATCCTCCGCAGTAAATGTTTACATGTAAACATTACCCCTGGAGTGCGGATCAATCACTCCGATCTGTCACTGTGGCCTAATCAATACGCCGGGGACTACTTTTTCATTCTTAATCCCCCTGAACTGCTATCCAACCGGAATTCCCCCGTGCTTGTTTCTGCTTTTTAATAACCTCAGATAAAACAGATATTTCCGGTTTGGCAGGCTGAGTCACAGCCAAAACAAATGTAATCCAAAAGCATCTCTCTTACTGACAGCACTTAAGTGCAGCTCATTAGTTTAAAAATTGCCACTTCTCTTCAAGAACTGTTTTCCATCACCTGACAGAGCAATGATTCAATTAAAGATGATTATTAAAGTACTTCCTCAACACTTGCCATTACAGTGTGTTGCTGCTGATTCTTAATCGTAATATTATGCCATTATCACCTGTGTTCCTGCTCTAAAATCACTAAATCACAGCCTCTTGTGGTTTCATCTCCTGCCTAATTAGATCCATCTCAGGATGGTTGTCTTGCCTCTCTCTCCTAATATACAGAAGACATGGTGGAGTGACAGGGGACCCCCGCCCACACATACACTCCACCCCCTCAACCCCCATTCCCAATAGCGGATGTCATCAAGTGTTGACAACACATTCTTACAACCCCCCCTCAATTCCCCCAAGGGTCCTGTTTGAGAGTCAGGCCGCATCCACAGGAGCCGCCACTATGGCAACGGGATGTGCTTGTCTTCCCGCTGCATCCTCAGTCTCCAATGTGCGATTTCCCGTCTCACACGTTGTCTGACAGACACAGGGCGTCTATTCACTTATCCGCTGGGGATGAAAAAGTCCCTGCATGATAGTATTTGACACTAAAGTTTCCAAGCTGTTAAGTGATGAGTAAATTCCAGAGGGAATCAGCGGGAGAATTATTAAAAAATAAAGTGCGAGTTCGGCTACACTTTGTAGAGATTTCTGGCAACTGATACTTTGGTGATCTGTGTGGAATTCTGTGGGTGTTTCAAAGTGTCAGACAGATTCTTCTGGAGATACTGGTTGCCTGTTGCCATGTCTAATGACTTCCCTGGATGACAGGCTGGGTCTGCAAAGCGTCAGGTATTAGAAGCATGATAGGGATAAACTGTGTTAGATAGTGGGGGATTCGTGTCACTGTGATCCTTTGCATTAAAGTAAGGCTCACGCTTCATTTTGCCCAAAGCTGAGTCTCTGTCTGTGGTCCTGAAAAAGCCACCGTTCAGGACCACGGAGAGCAACATAGCTATCTTGCAGCTTGGCCTTTGCCTGTTGCTGAACAAAAAGCACATTGTCATTACGTTGTTATTTTTAACATTTTTTGTGCTGCTTTATCTGTGTCACAGAAGTAGAATCCACTTCACATCTTTCCACTTTAAGATAGCTCCATTTCATGTATCATAATTTAGTCTTTTTGCTTGTACAGGAGAGAAGTTCCGAAAAAAGGAAGATAGATGCCGATAGGGATGTGTGTGGGTGATTTTATCAACTCAAGAAAATGTATGTCAGTGTGTGTGAGCGCCTGTGCTGTGAAAGAGGAGAATTATTGAAGGAAAAAAAAAGCCTTGAGAGACAATGGAGTATATATTTTTTTTCCTTTTGCATTCCCCGTCCTGCCGGATATGCTTGCTCAGCAGATAATCCCCAGCTGCTCCTGCAGGAGGCTTGCTAAACGAAGAGGTCGTCTCCCCTGAGTCTGTCTGTTCCCTTTTCCTGCCCCAGGTTCCCAGTTCTGCCCAGACATGCGGCTCAAGTTGTACAACCACTGTTCTCCTGTCATCCTTAGACCTTTACACACACATAGACACAGGGACACTAAAGCACAGTCAGCCCTTTGTGTTTACAGCATTGGCCTCAACATGTAGAGCGACAAGTGTCGGGTTGAAAAGGAAAAACAAAGCAAGAAGCTGCACACAAATATGCTGAACTAATTTCCACACAGAGTTGAATTATTGTGTGTAGTGTCGCCCATTTATAAATCTTACAGGTAATTCATTTAGTTTGGGGCTGGAGTTGACCCCAGTGCTGCCGTTATCAGGTGTAATAATACACACCAGACAGAACGTTTTAGTAACTGGTTCACACTTGCCTCTGGGAGCACTGAATGAGACTTTGGAGCTAAAGTGACACTGGGAATGATGTTGGTATCAGAGTAAATGTGTTTCACTTGCCACTATTGTTTTTATGCCAACTCTGCTCAAAGAATTTGGAACAAGAAAAAAAGCTGTAGGGCTTCAAACTTTGAACATGAAAAGACATCTGTTTTAGCAGCCAAAAAAGTGAATTTGGTATTTAATTTAAAGCTGAACTAACTTTTTTTTTTATCCTTACGTTAAATTTCTTCTCTAATCAGGTTGCCAGGGCGGATTTCAAAACAAAAGTTGTACTTAAGAAGGTTGCTTTATTCAAAGTTCTACTTTCTTATTTGTCATAGATGAGGAGTTAAAACCATTGTTGTATTCAAGTCTAAAGCATTATATGTCAGCTAAGTGCGAGGCTGATTTTACATCTGTCAGAGATAATAACACGATATATACACATAATCTTTTTTAGCTTTCACCATTACAAATATTCATTCTAACAAGCCATGAGTCATCGCAACTGCCTTTCTATCAAAGCTAATGGAGTTTAGCTTCAGGCCGTGTTAAATTTACAGAAAAAAAATCTGACTGAGGAAAAAACCAACAATAAAAGCATGGCAGTGTTTGAATCCTGATGACCATAGTTGGTCTGCGGCTGTGAGGTTGAGTGATAACATTATCACCGCCATCTTCACTGGCAGACGCTGTATGTCCCTGGGCTGTCAACTGCTGCTGAACGCATTGTTGACTCAGACAAGCTCATTTCTGCTTGTTTATTTCCTGCTTATGTTTAGATTTTTTTCTCCCCAGCACAGACATGTCTGGGAATATTTATGACTAAAACACAACACTTTTTTCATTTGGAAAGGAAAGCAAGTCTTTGTTATTTTTTTTATTTTATTTTTTGTGGTCCTCCAGCAAAAAACAAATCCCCTTTGGTAGAAACTATGTTTATCTAGCTGCCTCCACAATGCTGTGCCAGGATAAAGGTCCTTTATTGCATCGCTAATATTTAACACTCTCTTATCCCTTCAACTGTGTTTTTAGCTGGCGACATTACAAGGTTGTTGAGAAGGGTAGAGGGAACAAATTCAAGGGGAGTTTGTAGTTAATTTACTTTATTTGCTTTATGCATCCCGCCAACCAGAATTATCAACATGCCAGAGTTCAGTTTGGGATTGCAGGAATTACGGATAACACCCCGTGCCCTGGCCCAGTGCCAGCGCGTTCACAGCAAACAGAGTTAAATAGGCACAAAGCTGCTTAAAATATTCATGTGTCACTTGGCCCCGCTTTAGCTTATAGAAATGTGAAACTATCTCCTCTCTGCTGGCAAATGATTTCCATGGTTTAAAAATACTCACGGTGGGTTTCAAGAACAAAAAGGAGATCTGTCTTACATTAGCATGCAGCACCACATACAGGCTGGTAGCGGGGAAGTATCTGGATGAATTTCTTAAAACGTGTTTACAGTCCTGAGTCTTTGAAGGTCTCGCTGTCATGCCTTGGTTACTAGGGCCTGAATGGTGATTAATTCAGAGGACAGATTTCTTGCAATTTTTCAAACGGGAAATATCCATGAGGTATGAAATTACTTTTCTTGTGCCTAGCATTTAGTCAATTTTTGAAGAGATTATTTATAGGAAAGAGGCTCTACATGATTGACCTTGTTTTTGTTTTCAGGGTAACCATTTTTAACATACCCCCTTCTTCTGACATTTTTCTATTTCTGAGAATTTATATCTGGGTCCTGTGTTCTTCTACCGCCTTCATGGCAGCTTGACTCTTACATGGGCTTTCATAACTCACAGCCTATCACTCTTTGTCATTGTCATTCAAGGTTTTCCCTGAGTAACAGAAGGGGTTAGAGGGTTATGTGTGCAATTGTTCTGTGAAACTGTCCCTAGAGACGAGTTCTGCAGCTTGTCTTACTGCCTGCCTGTCTGGCTCTTAGCTGACTGAAGGTCAGAGCTGTAAACACTCTCAAGAAATCTTTATTATTACATTATTATTTTTGCATCTTTTATCATATGTAGAGCCGTCCTCCTCACAATCCCACCCTGAGAGTTGAACAACAATTTGAAGTCACTAAGAGGTGTGAGAAAAGCAAAAAAAAAGTGTTTGTTAGAAAGGAAGAAAAAAGGCAAGACTTGAGAGCGAGAGGAAAAAAATGAGCGTTGTTGAGGCCAGCAGATAGAGAGTAAAGATAGATTAGTTTGCCTGTAAGCAGTCGACTCTCAGCCCACTCTCACTTGTGGTCTTTTATTGCTGTTTTCTGATGGCTTCAGACAGAAAAGGACTGTAGAATGTGCTGTGAAAATATGGTGGGAGGCCTGGAGACATGCTCTGCAGTTCTGAATAAATGCCAGCAGTGTAGTTTAGCAAGTTAAAAACTTGCCTGTGACTACAGATACGCATGAAATAGCTTTTACAGGAAAGGAAGAAAAAAAACTTAAAGAAGAAGGATCCATTTAGGTTCCATGGGGAACTCCTCCAAAAAATGGATTTCTCAGGTCCTCATGAATTCATCTATATCGTCTTATTTCATATTTGGCTGTCTTTACTCCCAGTAGACTGGTGGGAACCAATAAAAATCAATATATTTGTGCTGTGAGGAGGAACAATGAAAAAGAAAACTGGCAGGAAAGCATATAGACAATGCCAAGTCCCACTTGGCCCCCTTCAACCCTCCTTGTGTGTGTATTTATCACACAATGCCATCTGTCAGAACGCAAACAAAAATATGTAAGTGGATATCGTTTCGCTGGTGAGTCCTTCAAGGTGCAGATTCTGCGGAAAGTAAGTGGAGATGCATGCATCGGAATGTATAATGTCGGAAGTTGTCATTTTAATGTGAATTGCCACAGATCAGCAGACTGTTGCTTTAGCTTGGACTTAAATTGTAATGTTCAATTTCAGGCTAATTCACCCAGTAAGGGGGCTAATAAGAATCTAATGCCATCAAAGTCCAGCCAACCACTGAAAAGAAGAGACTACTTTTTGAAACTCTAGGAAAAAACAGTTTCTAAATCGAAAAACGATAATATCTTTCAAACAGCCTGCTCATGTCTTTACTTGGCAGATGAGTATTAAGCAGGATAATGTATAGAGAGCAGGTGATTATACTAAACACAACCTTCTCAGGTTGCAAAATTTTGGAAATGTTCAAAGTTAGAAACTTTTCATGGGAAAGTAACTGCGTTTACCTGGTCATAAACATGTATAAGTATTAAACTTTTTGGTTTGTTATAAGCAGACATACATGCAAACATGTTGAATGCAATATTTTTAGTGATACTATAGATGAATTTTCAGGAAATTTCTTGGGATTTTTTCCTAACTGAGTCTAACTGTCATGCATTATTATTTGTCGTAGCTAGCCTCTACGATGAACATCTGTTAGTCTAATTTAAATGTGTCCATTTCTTAAAGTTAAACCATACCATCTAATGTATTTTCCTCAGTACTATCATCAAAACTTACCTTAACAGGACTTCTAGACTCCAAATCCAGAAATTTGGTCTCAGTTGAATTTGCATAGAATCATGTTGTTTCAGCCAACCAAGATCATTTTTGAAAACCTCATTCAAGTTGATAACAAGAAAAAAAAACACAACGGATGAAATTTCCAATATTCCTGAACTAAACGTCCAATGGAAATTTTTAGAAAACTTTCCCTAAATTTACAGGATATTTTCCACCCCTTGCAACCCTACTCACGACCCAATATCCCTTACATGTCTGTGCAAATTAACTAGAAATTCATTGCACCACAAGCTGCACTGACTTCTGTACGGTTTGGATGAAGACGGATTTCTCTGACTCACTCTCTTACTCTCAGTGTGATATATGTTCTGAGCAGGCTGAGCTGTGATTGT
Organism: Labroides dimidiatus; assembly: GCA_030710495.1. Taxonomy (NCBI): domain Eukaryota; kingdom Metazoa; phylum Chordata; class Actinopteri; order Labriformes; family Labridae; genus Labroides; species Labroides dimidiatus. The sequence continues at coordinate 13,353,050 of CM061158.1, forward strand.
GAACCTTGCTGCAATATTGCGCCACACTTTTCATCACACGTGGGTGTAACCTTTAGCTTCATAGAGGCTCAGCTGCAGTAATTAACCGTTAAGTGATTGCTCAATGGAGGGGAAAGAAACCTCACTAGTTGAAGGTTTATTTAGGAAGCTGGCGATAGTGCTAATTAAGAGTCGGAGTAAATGTTTACAGAGTATTAGCAGTATGTTGGAGAGTAATTGATTCCCTATTGTTGGAAGTGTTAGTTGCTATAGGGGCTAAGCGGTATATATGCAAAATTAGTTTCACCTTTCTAGTAATATGTTTCAAAATGGTTGTAATTACTGAGCCATTAAGTGTGTATTTCAATCACACAATACAGGCAAAAGATATTTTGATTCACATACTGCGCAAATGAAAGCATTGAGGTCCAAACAACACGGGAATCCAGAAGTCAATCGATTTGCAGAAAGCCCTCCTGTGTTCAGGTTAGGCTGTGATGTGATTCACCTTCATCTCCAGCCAGCTGAATAAAGGAGTAAGAAGAGGAGGAGGAGGAGGAGGAGGAGGAGGAGGAGGAGGAGGAGGGCGAGCCACTGACTGAAAGGAAGAGAAAGCAAGAGTTCGAGCTCCCATTGACAGCACAGCCGGTCAGATGTACGAGCGTTTCTCTGTGTGAACCAAGGACACGGGGGGAAATGGGCTCTGTGGGAGGACGTTTTGAGGCAGGCTTACTTAAAAATCGTGTTCTTTGAATCAGCATGACGCTGTATTGTCCACGAACCACCAGGGTTATGCAAAATGTCTCCTCCTGCTATGTTGATTTTCGTTTTTCGGTTCTTTTCTTCTGTTTTAGCTCAAAGGGTTTTTGAGTGTTTATGCAGCTGTCTGTAAATCAGCCTTCCAATCTTCTTTGTTTTTTAAGATATTTGTGAAAAGGAAAGGTAGCAGAGGGGAACCATGAATAGGAGGAAAAGCATTTTGTGTGTTAGATTTAATTTAAATGTACCAGAGAAGAGAACCAAAGTGCGTCTTGAGGACACAAAATCTAATTTGCAAACCAAGCTTGAATGCTAACTAACTTCACTCCTGGCTTAAATAGCCTCAGTCTGAGTTGGGTTGTTTGTCCCTCTGCTTGAAACAACACCCCTCCCCATTCTTTTGATATTACCCAGCAGTCCCGGCCTTATCCACACTATCCACAAAACAAGACCGCCGACTCGGATTGATTCCCCACCCCCGCTTCTGTTTCAGGATTTTGAGGAGACATAACAAAGCTAATTGCCTCTGTTTTGTGAGACATACACTCACCCTGCCATTGCTTGTTAAACACCTCAGAAGTCTCTGGATTTGTGCAGTGGAGTAAATTTAATTGAAATTAACAGAAAACTGCAGATCAGAAGAAAGATTAGATCACCTCATTTATTTATCCAGCTATTTCACCTCCAGATCTTTTCTTATTTATTGAGGAAATAATGAGCATGCATATTTGAGGAACTTTATTATTCAGTCATTTTTCGTACTGATAAGCCTTTGGCTATTTTCCTCTCTGTGCAAGTTGCTTTCATTTCTCTCTCCCTCTGCTCCAGTGCTTCTGCCTGTGTATGTTTGTAGATCAAGCATAGAGAAAAGGACACACCTTTGCAGCAGTAGCAGCAAAGTGAAGCGTATTGACTTGCACCTGTAGCTCTGATTATCTGCTAGCTTGTATACAGCATTGGCTGATGGGAGGCTGATGAACCCAAACCAGGAGCTGACATTTCCCTGCCCTGTGGCTGAGGGAGAGGCAGGGGGATGCAGGTGTCCGTTCAGGTCTAATGGGCCATCCATTCAGTCGTTTAATTGAGTGTCTTTTATCTGCCTCCGGTGACCTCCTTTATTCTTCATTCCTCCCTCTTGGTTTTCTCTGCTTATCCTTTTTTTTCCCCAACCCCCTCCCTTCCACTCTTTTCCTCCAAACTCTCCCCTTTTTGGTGGTCTGACAGCACACCCATCTGCCATCTGCATACAGCTTACTCCAGCTTTAGGCATCATGGACATCACCTGTTGTTTTGTGAGCACATCTGACAGGCTGTGAGGAAACATTGTGACAGCAATGTAGACTTCCGACATAAAATCAATGGCTAGAATCCAGACAAAAACAGAGTTTGTAGTTCATTCTCTCTTTTTTCTTCTACATTTTTTTTTCCTTTTGTCCTTCACTGTCCTTCTCTCTGTGTTGTCTTTGTCTGCCTTTGGCTCTCAGCTTGTCTCCTGGTCCTGCCCATCCACTTTGTTCTCTCTCACTAGCATCATGCCTCACTTTCCCTCTTTCTCTGGTCTCACTGTCCTTGCACACAAAGGCATAAATCCTCGGATGGTAGACACTGTCCAAATCTTAATCACCCATTGTACCACTGAAATTCAAAGCAAAGAATTAACGTTTTCTGTCTCACATTTCCATTAAAAATCTTGTTGTAGCCTTTTTATGTCATGACATACTTTATGATGTTCCTAACAATTATAAGACATTCATAGTTACATCATTTCTACTGGCCTTTTGCGGCACAACACTCATTTATCTCAAGGCTTTCAACTTTAATTACAGATATGGCTCTAATGAGGTCATTTTAAAACCATTTGGTTTACTTTAAATGTTCAGATAACTCTGATGCTTTTAAAGAAGAAAACACATGGAACTCTTTCTTTAGACGCTTTGGAGTGCTGCTAATCTTATATTTATGTGAAATGATTGTTTTTGTTGTTGTTGCATGACCAACTAAGCTTAGCGGAATCTCTTGCCACCCTGAGTCTGCTAGAAAGCATCGGAGAGACACTAAATTTGAACATAAAACTGATTTAATTTTCTGTATGTCTTTATTTGAATAACAAAAAGAAAGAAAAATCAAATCCTTAATATTTAAACAAAACATCTATTAGTGCTCTACCACCTGGATGTAATTAAGCACAGATGACAGATAGTACCTCGTAGCCCAGCATGGGTTGGTAGTATTTTGACGTATGAAGAAAACTGACAGGAGCAATACATATCTAGTACAGGCATGTTGACGTTAACCTGTTGAGAGGACTGAAGGATGGTGGTGCTAGCTCTGCTAATGTTACCTACACTAGCCAGAGGATCCATGATCCCATATTTTGCTGTGTATCATACGTTGTGCTCCATTTTATCTGTTTTCTTACTTTTAAACTCGTCAGATATTCAGAAAATGTTATTCCCGTTGACACACTTCGGGAACAGTTTGCTTCAAAACTGGCTAGCACCACAGAGCTGTTGTTCTTAGTTCTGATTAGCATTTAGACATTAGTTACTAATGTCAACATATTATTTAGGCTACTGTTAAAGGGGAAAAGGAAACAAGGGGACTTTAAGGGAGCTTAATAGCAAAGTATGGTATCTGAACAATGAACTGATTAGCTTTATAAACACCTAATCTTGCATTTTAGAACACATCTTTGGAATTTAATCTTCGGTTCCTGTTTTTGAAAGACTTAATGATTTACTCAGCTAGTGATGGTGATTTAAAATTGTAAAGACATTATAACTTAATCAGAATTGATTTTTGTTTAGCTCATTAACGTCTGTGTTTAACAGCTTCTTTGTCATCTTGAAAACGAAAAACTAACAAATTGTACTAATCAAATTGCTTAAATCCAGTAAGATGTCTTTTTCCTCTCTCTCTCCTGCATTTCTAAAACCCAGCTGTGAGCGTTAAAGAGCCCCCTCCTGAATTAATTCTTGACCTTTGGCTCTGACTGGGAGATAACATCTGCCCTGCTACAAGAAAGAGAGTCTAATTTTACAGCCATTTTGTTGGAAATTACAATGGGAAGAGTGTAATACAGGGCCATTTTGATGAGCAGGAGAGCAGCGAGAATTAGAATGAGAGCGGCGAAGGGCGATAGCGTCTTGTGTAATTTGCTCTGACCTAATTGCAACATTATAAATTGAGCTCCTTTTTAGTTCTGTACCAAGGTCGACTGCGTACGGTATACGTCAGGTTCATGCCGGAGATGTTGTAGTTTGAGTTTATTCTGCTATCTCACTCCTTTCAGATGTGGGTGGAAGTTTGAAGTGTTCAGAAATGGATAAAAGAAAAAAAAAAAAGAGTATTTTTGCAGGATTGTAGAGACGTTTGAAAATCCCACTGCTTAACTTTCAGTTAGTCTGAAAACTGCGAAGATTTCATCTCCCTTCATTTGGGCAAATCCTTGTGTGTCCACCTCCTCGCCTCGTTCTTCACAGCTGCAACACAATAAACTGATGGTGTCCTGACTCTTAAAACAATGTGAGAAAGTGATTAAAACCAGAAACACACATGAACATGCATTGTCCCAGTGTTCTCAAAGATGAACTCCTGCTTCTTTTAGCCTGTGGTAGATAATTAGCATCTCTCACACGTGCTTGAGCTTGATTAAAAATCAGTTTATGGCGAGCTGTGCTGTGAGGTCGCCATCTGTCACCTGCTGAGGCCGCTGTGAGATGTACTCCAGTCACAGGGAGCGAGAAAGGCAGTGTTTTTATGTGGCTGCACAAGTGTGTGTGTGAGTGTGTGTGCTGTGGATTAATAAATGAGAAGAAAAAGATGCTCCAAAAGAGGAATAGCAGAGACGGATGATGCGTGAAGCCTCCGGAAGCATTCTGTTCGATAATTGCCCCTTCTTGCTCCCTATAGCTCATATCTATGGAGCCAGATCACATATTTTTAGTGCTGGCAGAAAAATCTACTGACTGCAGTTTTGGGATTTGTGTTGTTTTGTTAAACTTCTCACCTCGTCGCCATGGTTTTGGGAATACTCGTGTTTATACCTGGATCTCAGATTGGAAGTGTGAGAGCTTTGAGACTCAAAAAGCCAACAGCGTGTGAAAGCGACTGATTTTTCTTAAAATGTGCATCAATCAAATCGTGTTTTTCTGCAAACACTGTAACATATAGCAGTAAATTATAGCTTTCAGGTGTATGTTTATTATTTGTGTAAATCTTTTTTTAATGTTATTTCCAGATATATTTGATGCAGGCAGGGAAGGACATCTTAACATTTCTCTTGTCTCTTATACCATTATTTACAGTAGAGGGAAAAGATTTCTGAAGTGTGCCACAGAGAAACAACTTTAAGACAACTGGGAGTGACAGTGTGAAAATATCTATTGAAGCTTGACTGCTTGATCTCAAGCAGCGTTGAACAATGCAAGAAGAGGAGAACACAATGCATTGTCACCCTCTTAAATATTATGATACAGCTGCTGTGTCCTGCTGGTGCTGGTTGGTGATCCTTAGAAGCTTTTCGTCATCTATCTGCTGGCAGCAACATTAAACCTCCTGTGAGGAGTTTTTATCTTTTTTGCCAGTTATGAATCACACTTAAATTAACGGTGTTGTTGCTTCATGAGCCCCAAAAGCAAATGAGAGCATCAGTGAGAAGACTGCTGATTTCTATAGGGTTATTTTTTTAAATCGATGCAAGGTAGCAGACGAGTAATTGCTCTGAGCACAGCAAAACTTCTCTGATGTTTGAGCTTTAAAATAAAGGAGGATGAGATTTTTTTTTTATCAGGGAAAATTACCCTAAACTTTATAGATCAAAATCAGCAAAAATAAATGATTAAAAGAAGGGTTGCTTTGTCCACAGGGGGTGCCAAATTCAACCCAAACAAAAAGTAACACAGCATGTGCTCTGTCATACCTTTTTACAAATTCAACCACTGACTGAAAACATTGCACTTTATTCTGACTATTATTTAGCTATTGGGATAAATTATAAGGCGAGTATTTAAAAGAAAACATTTCACATTAAACATTTTTAAGTTTTTATTTTGTCTGAAATTGAACTGAATTACTTCAGCTTTTGAGAATCCAAGATGACATGATGATGGAAATGTGATGGAAGTTTCTAATGTTTACACTAACATTTTACACAACAAACAATTTATTGATCAATAAATAATTTGCGGCAGGTGAAGCAGCAAAGGCAACAGGATTTTTACTGAGTGTTTATTCTCTATTTTGTTTTTCCATTTTTATGTCAATCTGGTTGAAAAGGGAAATGTGTTAGTATTGAAAGTTCAAAACTAGCTTTTTGTCTGAGCAGGCGGTTAAAGCATCATGCTTCTGCTGGTACTACAGGATTAATAAATAGAGGTTTAAATTTTTGCACCAATATTTTGAGTATAGCATACCTTCATAGAAAACTATTTTTAAACCTCCTGTTCTTTTAAGGAGCTTTTTTAATCTCAGCACCAGGCAGTTATTTCTGTAAAGTGTGTTTGATGATACTGTAGCATTTGCCTCTCCTATGTAACACTAAGGAGCTCGTCTAATCTCGAGAGCAGGCACATATTTTTGTGAAACGCATATGTGTGTGTGTGTGTGTGTGTGTGTGTGTGTGTGTGTGTGTGTGTGTGTGTGTGTGTGTGTGTGCAAGCAAGTGCATGCACTTAGAGTTTATACATCTTATTTCCTCAGAATTCTCTTTTCACTTTGAGAGCAGTGGAGAGGCTGGAAACTGTGAGGAGTGACAGAAATCATTCAGGACTTCAACGATTCAAGGCCCGTAGAAGTGTACTCACAGTTTGGCACAATTAGTACACTCTAAAAAGTACTACAGCCGTGAAGCTGATTCAAAGTACTTCTTTCCATTGGTATAGCTGAAAATAATATAATTGGTCACCTAATGTATTTTTTTCTGCTTTGGTCAAAGAGAAATAATGAATCAGAACCTAAAGAATAAATTCTTCATCAGTCGAAATTAATAAAATCACATTCATGCCTCCTTTGCGTCCTCTACGCACCTCTCTGACGTCATGAAAATGAAACTTAAGGAAATTCAAGCTCACAGCCGTTGTGCGAGGTTGTATTGGAGGGACTTTTTTTCTGTTCAGAGCATGGTCTATGGTTCTGAGTCATCTTTTCATTCAAGTTTTCAAGGTAAGAATTCATCACAGCTCAATGAGTAGTCTCCCAAGAAGTGTTTTAGAAGTTCTAGTAACATTATGTATGATGGATGCAAAATCTAAACGCTATTGCTAATATCCTGTAGCTGGTTAGCTATCTGCTTGAAGCCTAGCAAGCATTGATGCTTAATAAGCTGTGTTTGAGTTTTTCGCTGTCAGGTAGCCAACAGAACTGTATGCTCGGTGATTAATAGACACATTACGCTGTGTTGTGCAACGTTACTTGCATATGTAAGTCACATTTTATGTCGAGTTATTTTGGCATAGTTAATAAAGGGTTATGTTTAAGTCCCGCTATATGGGACAATACGCCATCTGCTGTCTAAATATGTACCTGCATCCAAGGGAGCTAGGAATTATGGATACTCTTCGCAGTCGCAAAGGATTTACTAAGAAGGTAACGTGTTTTTAAAAGCGGTATAAAAGTTAAGTTGGGTATGGCTGCTTGCTTGTGTGTTTTGTATTGATTTCGCTGTGGTTTTTGCTAGTTGCTTCTTTGCTTTCTGTGTGTTATGTCGTCGGTAAAACCATATGCTTGGCTAACGGCTAACAACCATGCGGTCTTCCCTACCAGATAATGCGCTGGTAGATGACGGAGGAGAATCTTCTTTGACTGCGTTTCCCGTTACGGATGCAGGTACGTGATAAAACAACATGCAGATGAGCTTTGTTCTGTCTTTATAAGTTTTTATGTAAAATGTTAGTGATAAATGAAAATAGGTGCAGGAAAGTAGAAGGGCTAATCCTCGCAGTAGCGAAGAAGTAAGGGGTGCCGAATGTAAAAATTCAGTCACTGTTAAATAGGCAACATTTAGTTCGTTTTCCTTTCGTTTGAGACAGAAATTCATGGGGACAGCATATTTCATTCTGTGGTAACTGTGGAATCAAAAATGTAGTTTTAGATGCACTGGTGGATAAAGTCTGAATTTAATGGAGATTACTAATTATACATTTTGCACAGAACCATATTTAATTTGTTTGTTTTCTTCCCCAGTTGTCAGTTGTGGTCAAAGCTGCTCGCTCAGGTAAGATCCATCTTTCATAACATATGATGGAGAGGCACTGACTGTAAGAAAGCTAACATTGTTTGTTTTAGGTATGTCCCGTTATCAGCCAGATATCCAGTGTGAAAAGTGATGTACATTACATACATATTTCCTGTGTCTCTAGTGAATGTGGAACTGCAGAGACTGTGGCCAGTCATTTACGAGAAGATCTCGTCTTCTGCAACATTTCAGGCATTTTGGACGTGGCCATTCTTACCCATGTACCTACTCTAACTGCCCGTGCACATTCAAAACCTGGAATGCTCTGCTGAGTCACTTGTCCAGATGCCATCCTTCTTTGTCATCAAATACTCAACAAGATCTTTTGTTCAAATGCCAGATCTGTGAGAATAACCAGCAGTCTTCAGAATCAGACTTTTTTCATCATATTGCACAACATTTAAAGAAAGTGGATGAAGTCTGGATGAGGTGGCCTGCGCTGTTTGAAATACCTGATGTATGCTGAGAGAAAGTTAACCCATTAAATGTTTTGCCCATGATCCTCCAGATGAAATGTGCATTTGTTTTAATTTTTTTTTTTCTTCAAAACATTTGTGGTGCCTCATATGGGACCCCCCCCCCCTTCTAAATCAGAAATGCCTCCAATATAGTGTCCTTAACACATTTTACTGATGTCATTCCAGGTCAATGCAGAGTTCCTGTGAATCACTACAGTTTCTCTTGAAACAAAATTCATGGCTCAGTTGGACATGCATGCTGTAAGCTGGTGGAGATCATTGGGAGCAAGACAGGAGCTGTCCAGCAGAAGACCCGCAAGTTCTTGAAGGCTTTCAACCAGGTAAAATATTTAAGGATACGGTTGTCACCATATGCTCACAAGACAGTTTGCAACATGCACATGCAGCAGCTTGCATAGGTGCAGGATGGAGAGACAAGTTTAATGTCCTGTTTCTCTGTTATTTTTCTGTTATTTCTGTGAAAAATGGACTACACTGCATGTCATAATGGTTAATATTAGTAAATATTAGTGCATTTATACCCACATTATGATTGGATTATCTGATGTTTGAAGTTTATTTGATTATTTAATGTGTTGATACTAACAGTTAAGTTTGATTTTCTGATCAGCACAAATTTAATCAGATTGAAGATATATTGTACATGTAACTGCAGCTATTTTTTTTGGCAGATTGTTGACATCAACACTCAAAGAGAGAACCTCCTGAAATCCCTTACCATCTACCCTGGAGAAGATTTTGAATGCCTCTTCAAAGAATACCTGGTAATTGTTAATTATGTTTATATAGACTGAGTTTATCTTACTACTGGCCACATTTTGAAGATGCTGCATATTCCTAGCCTGGTAAAACCATTCTGATCACAGACCTCATATTTCAAACCATTCTTTAGCTCAGTCTGGCTTCCTCCCCAGCTTGCCCCAAATCTTGAAATTACAATATCGCATAGCCAGACTGAGTTATGATCGATAGGTAACTTATCCAGTGAGCTACAGAGACTGTGTGGTATCAAAATACAGAATACTGCAGCCACAGTTTTCAATACGGCAACAAACTGTAAAGCTGCCACTTGTTTAAGAGTTATTGACTAGCAACATTAAAACTAAAGACTAGAAATATGGTAATGCTAATTCATGCTTTTGCATTTTTACAGGATGTGAATGGAGTTGAAACTGAAGAAGAACTGGAGCAGCAGTCCATGGTGATTTTTGTCATCCGTTCAGAAGGTGACCCTGATGCTTCACCTGCAGACATGGGTATTGTCATAGATTGTGTCACAGTGCTGAATAACTTGCCCTCTGTTGCATCTGCCTGTGCCTTACTGTTTGGGTTTATATATGCCCTCAACTTGCAATACCCAAAGGGACTTGAACGCACCTTTGAGTTTTTCCAAAAAGTTGTAATGCAGCTCGACCCTGGTAGGATAAGTGCCAAAGTGCGAGGACTGAACACAAAGCTCTATCCACAATAAAGAGTGTCATTGTGGGGAGACAAAATGGTGTCATGAGAGGAAATGTTTGGAATCCTGTATTCAGAGAAGGATTAGAAATATGTATACTAGAGTTCAGTAACTTCAGTCTGGATTAAGATGCCATGTTGAGAGAAAACTGGTGTCAAAGAACCGAGTTCTTGCAGCTTCATTTTTGTGTGTGTTCTGTAAAAGCTGTGATTGTGTACAGTACAGTCTAGAGTTCCAAAAGTTGTGCAGCAAGCTGGTTGCATCATACTTCTATCAGAGATGATTTTTAGATTACTGTAAGCACTGGTTACTAGTCAGCTTTGTTATATGGCAGATTTTGCTTTGGAAAACTGTTTATGGCAGAAAGTCTTCTGTGCATTGTTCTTTAAAACTGTGCAAGAATAAATTTTACATGTGCATTTTCTTAACAATATTGTGCACTTTATTTTTTTTTTACAGTATGAACAAGTTGAAGCAAGTTTACGTTTTCTGTTAATTTATTTCTTCATTTAATAGGGATCATATGTAAAAAATACATTTGAAAGAGTCAAGTTTGTTAGAAATATAGGATTTGCTATAATTTGGATCCATGTTATAAAACATTACATTTTATTTAAGAATAAAATAGGTCATGTTGAATGTCAAGAAAATTGATAGAATTCAAAGTGACATGTTATATTAAGTTAATATTAATTTAATCATTATTCTCGTATAACAAAAATAAGTTGATCTGAATAGAAATTTTAAAGTTTCACTGATAAACTAGAAATAAATTAGATGGAATTAAAAATAATAAGTTTATTTAATCCAGTTTTCTGTAGTTTATTAAGTTGTTCTGAATAAAAACTTTCCATTTTCACTGATTCAGTAAAAATAAGTTCAATGGAATTAAAAATAATGAATGAATTGAATTAAATTTTATTTAGTTCACTCAGCTTAATTTTATTAGATGTGACCAATTGAAGAACTTTTTTACGTTGATTCAATGTTTTGCTTTTTACAGTGTACCAAAAAGGGGTCCCTGCTTGACAAATTAGCACACAAAATGTCAGCCGGTAGTTTAGCACATTCACAATAAGTCCTTGCAAATTAGCACATATTTAGAGGAAGGAGCTGGCATGTTATTATGAACAGAGAGAGCAGGCAAATTAGCACATCTGTTGCCAGCACTCAGAATTAATACATGTTATGTGGTCACTGGTTTTCCAATTTTTGTGGAGGATGGAAAGAAGATAGTTGCACACATTTCCAATTGATGACTATATTTGTGTTCATTATAAGAGACTGAAGAGATTGACCTTTTTGTAATGCTATGGCTAATTATTAGCTCCATGTTATTGATCTTTAGTGAATCCTCAGAGGTGTGTTTTATATTCACACATCAGTTACTTCCCCCAGACTCGGTTGTTTCTTACCTGACAGTCCTATTTAGGCTCAATCTCAGAGGTGCGTGATTGTGCGTGTTCCCGCGTGTTTGTTTGTGTGAGTCAGCCGGAGGCTTAGCGGCCGGCTGTGGCAGGTGACAGTCCACTGTCAAGAGGCTTTAAGGTGACACAAGGAGATTCTATTCTGCAGAAATAAACACACAACAAGGAAAACAAGTTGGATAACAAGAGCTGAGCAGATGTTCACATAAGCTTTTCATGTAATGGTTTCATGTTCACTTACCTGAAGTCTTGGAGACTCATTGATTGGTTACTGAATCAAAGGATGGGTTTAGCTTGTTTTCTCGTTATGACAGCGTTGAATTATTTTGAATTATATCTCAGAGATTTCTTTTCTATTTTAACATTGTGATCGCATGATTCATATTTTAGCATATTAGCTAATAACAGATGTGTGCATCACTTTTAAGTGTCCTCTGGAAACTCTTCCGTTGTGTTGCAGTCTATTTACAGCGTGTTTTTCTAATGTGTTGTGTTTTGATCTTTGCTGCGTGTTTTGTCAAATTGATGAAGATGTTTTCTTAATTTGCTTGTGGTTTGTCTTTTTGCATGTGCTCTCTTAAGTTGCAGTGCTGTGAGCTTTCAGGGCCACCGTAAGATCCCTATTATATGTTTCCTGAGTAAATGTAACGATTAACCAGGTTTACTGCTGTCCTTATCTTCCTCCTACACAACCAGTATTCTTTAGATAATATCTATGAGCCACTGCCAGAGAAAAAAGAGCTGGTCAGATACAGCAAGATATAGCACCTATGTTGGAATTAAAACATTGTGTGTTTCTGCAAATATGCATTTAAAATGGATTGGAGTAGGGTGTTAAAAAAATAAATCATGTTTGTTTGAAAGACCTTGTGAGACTCATGCACTTTACGCTGCTGATTGTTTGTATGATATCAAAGCACTAAACAAAACCCTGCACAGATGATATTTCCCACGCACAACAGTGAGATTTTCAAAGTAAGACAGAATCGACCCTCACACAGCGCGGGAAGGTCAGTCCACCACAAGGGGAGCCTCAGATTAATGACCAGGGGCGGTGACTCTCTGTGGGCCTTCATGCATCATGTCCCATTCAACACCTAACATGTCAGGGAGCGCCCCCACTAGGAGTTTCTGGGATATTTACGGAGCATTTCCATCACTTTTACCCTCTTGAGCACTGATCCTCACTGAAAGACACAGGGAGACAGATACAGGGTGTTGTACAGGTGTGGTGGGGGGAGGCCCCTAAGCTTATAACCAAGTGTCCTCAAGTGCATACCTGGGCCACTCGCCCTAGCGACACGGTTGCTCACTGGTTGCCATGGCACCCATCCTACAGCCCACCGCCATCCTGCAGCTGTGCTGCTGGTCATTAGTCACACAGACAGGCTGTATGCACTATCACAACGCCCTTCCTCTCCCAATCAGCCTCTCCTGAGTCCAAACTGCAGGGGACTCTCAGCTGTGGCACAGATGCATTCATAGCCATGGTATCATATATGACTCCTATCTCCCAGTGCACACAAGCATCTTTTTGTTGAGAGAGCTAATTGAGATGTCACTCATAGTTTAGTGTATACCCTTCCTCTGTTTCTTGTTATAGATTTATATAATTCCAGTTTTTGATCAATGTCAGTTGATCTTTGTTTGGAGCAGCATGGGATTACGCTTTTATCACTTGGTGATCGTTTTCTTTATCCTTCACATTTATTTAAAGGTTATTGATAATTGTTTGTTATGCGGTTTGTCCTTGAGTGGTTAAGGGTTTATATCCCAGAAATAATTTCAAATTAGATGATTTCTAAGCTTCTAACAATGACAATTCATAATTTCCCATCCACATTGAATTTAAATAACTGTAAGGAAATATTAGGAGTGGAAAAGAATTAACAAGAGTGAATTTCCTCCTACACTGCCTCTTCGGTCCCACTTTCTACTCAGGCTCTTTGTCTCTCTGTCTCTGTCTCTGTCTCTCTCTCTCTCTCCCTCACACACACACTAAGACACTTAGATCAGTGGGCCTGTTTCCTCGTAGGGGTGATTATCCAGCTCATAACTCACTCAGAGCTCTCACTTGCACTATAATTCACACCAATCCCAATGATGGCGGCTCCATAATTCACGCACACACTGATTATCCAAGCTGTAACTCACACACCTGCGATCAGACAGACCACAACACCCGGCAGTGAGCGGAGGATGGACGGATAGACGATATGACTGAGTGTTAATAGACATAATGTAAGCAATATTAAGAATTACATTTTTTAACTCAATGTTTATGGTCATTGTTAGAAAAATACTGTGAAGGCAGCTGTATGTGTGCGACATTCAAGACTCAAATACAGATTCCCTTTGGATTCACAGTGGAAATTTCCCAATGGGGACACATTTTTATCATATCATTTTATGTCATTTTATGTCATTTTATGTCATTTTATGTCACATCAAATGGTTCATGCTGCTCAGTATTTCATCCAAACTTGCACAATTCATCATACTTTGTTGTTTTAAATTAAGTCATCCAGTCTGTTTTATTTCATGACATTGTGTTCTCATCTCATCTCATCTCATCTCATCTCATCTAATATCATATCATATCATATCAATCATCTCATCTCATCTCATATCTCATATCATATCTCATATCATATCTCATATCATCTCATCTCATCTCATAAGATATAACGTACTGTATAGTTTCATATAACACCACACCATATCCTATTATTATACCTCATCATATAGTATTGTACTGTATCTATTTTTCTCGTGTCATATCGGATTGGATTGGAGAACCCCAATGTTTTATTTTTTTGTTTGTTTGTTTTGAATTGGACCTTACTGTACTGTATAAGATCCTTTTTTGTATCAAATTATATCAAGCTGTGTGGTAAAGTTTTTGTTACATCTTTTATCCTTCTGTACCATATTATATAGGCTGCCTTAACCTTTTTACCCCACTTTCTCACTCATCACCTAACTGAATTTAATACTAGATTCTGATTGGTCAAAACCCCATAATCCCAATAATTAATTCTGAACAATGGGACCACACAGTATCAAATGATTTTACAGAAAATAATCTGGCACGTTTTTTAATTTTTATGGCTTCACCTCTTCTTGTTGGCAACTTGGCAAAAACACATCAGTTTCCAATAGCATTAGAAAATAATGAGGATGATATTTTCAGTATCGCTTTAATTTCATTGCAGAGCACAAATTTAGATTAGCTGACCAGTCACCATCAAATAAAAGAAGACAAGAGAAGGAAACAGGATGTAAAAACACAGCAGGAGCTGAGTGAAAGAGGTGTCAACCAAATTGAAGGAAACAGACATAAGGCAACAGTGAAAGGCAGCGTGGAGTGGGCTTTGGTAGTGTTATGGGACTGGCTGAGTGAGAGGAAAATGCCAAAGAGGACCTCAGGTTATGTTTTGCATCTGTTATGAATGCCAGTGGAAAAATACTTGTGTTTAGACTTCAAGATGAATGAAAAATTCATGACAGTAAAGCCAGCTAATGTGAAAACTGAAACGTGTGTGCTGTTAATTCAACCTGCAAGTAGGCTGATAGGAATACCGCCATAGATGTGCTACCAACCACTAAATCTGAGGGAGTTTTTTTTATTTATATATAAATAATCTTTGAATCAATAAAATTATCTTTATATCAATACTTTGTATATGCTCGCTTGTAAGAAGCAGAATAATAAGTAGTGAGTGGGAGGTTAGGTGAATGTGACATGACCTTGTACCATAGCATGCCATGTTATACTGTACAGCTTCCTATCATCCGCTGTCATGTCATATCATATTCTGTTAATCATAATGTTCCACATTTAATCATCATTTATTACCCTCAGAAAACCACTCTCAAAGTCAGACAGCAATATCTTTTTTTTAATGATGCACCACATTTCTTTGGAAATATAGATAGTCCTTCTTTGACTTCATTTAATGTCCCTTATTTTGGCGTTCTCTAGGGTGTATGATTTTCTTTTAAACCGGGAGTGTGCCAATGAAAATCTGACGAGCGTAACTTGATACCCGTCTGCTCATTTTTGTACTCTGAACAGGCCGGTGGAGCTTGGTCTGCTCCCTCAGGGCAATACTGTAATAATTATCTATTAGGTCAGGCTGACATGGTTCCAATCATCTCTAATGGTGAATCTCAGCTATCCGTTTCTTTTGGAGATTAATGTGCCGTTTTGGTGAAATGAAATGCCATGAATAGCAGCACGCTCACATCACGTAGCTGTATTGCAGGAGGAATGACACATAAAAACCTAATTATTATAGCTCGCTGAGTGACAGTGAAGCGCTGAGATGTACTGGAGGGCCTTTACAAGTCTGAGCACTGATCTCACTTCTCCTCTCTCCATCCCCATTTTACATTGGACTACACTATAGAAATATAATAGCAATAGCTGTATAATATGGCCGTGTCATGGTGACAGTGATAAAGCTCACTTCCCTAGGTTAATGACATCTTCTTTGCCCTCATGTACTCCTTCTCTATCACTGCCTTCAATGGCCAGCTGCTATTTATAGCTTGGCTGTCCATTGTTGTACATCTCTCTCTTTTTCTTCACTCTTTTAAAAGTGCGTCACTCTCTCTGTCTTTTTCTCTTCAAGCCTCAGTTTTTTTTCCTTTCGCTCTCTGTAATTGAATCGATAAACAGGCTTTAAACTTTTTTTTTTTCCAGGGTTTCGTCAAACCGGTTCTCTGTCCTTAGAGAGGACGGGAGCCGTGGACGGACTGCTGAACTCTGCTCTCCACTCACAGTGTTTTTTTTTTTTTTTTCAGCACAGCCTTCACAACCCCCTTTCATCTTTTTTTTTCCTTCCCCTCATCCATTCCCTTTTAAGTTTGATTTCTGTAAAAACTTTCTCAGGGTTTTAGTCCGTCCTCAAAGGTGTGCTTTTTTTTAATGTTTATTTTGGAAGTTAAAAGCAGCTGCTTGACTCTGCATCCGTTTCAATTTTTTTCTTTTAAGAAACAATTTTTCTTCCATCATGAGTTCTAGTAATGACTGATGTGTGGAAATACTGTTTTCATTCTCATTCAACTCTGACTTATGTCCTATCCGTCTGGATCATAGTTTTCCCAAAACACACCAATTTGAGAGGATGTGAATAGGATTATAGCCGTTACACAGAATCAGATTTGTCATAATTTCTTTAGTGACTGTCAAATGAATTCAGGCAATTTACATGTTAACACAATCTTTAAATGAGACCCATTTGTTGTGGCTTCGTTTGGGAATCTTCACAAGAACGATGGGCCATCTGGAGCTTTAATCATTATTGTTCAGCTCAACATAATTGACAAGTCTGATGGGAGCTGTTTTAAGTTGACAACACCTTACTTTGTCTGGGTAATTATATCGTCTCGCTTAGGCTCATGCAGAGTGCCAAACATGGAGTGTTTCTTTTGTTTTTGTGTTGGAGCCTTTTTCTTTGTCAATTAATGAGCAATTACAAGGTATGATTTTTGAACGTCTAAGAGATAACAAGATTTCTCAGGGAAGTCACGGCATGAATATCCCATCAGTATTCTCTGCTAATTCAACAAAAGAGGAATACCAAAACAGAATAATGGGATAACTTCTGAGTCATATTCTACATTAGTGTAATTTTTAAAATTTGAATGTTTTATCTCAATTTCTCACTTGACTTCTTCACAACCTCTGCCTTTGTATATTTCTTTTCTTCACCACTCATTTCCTCTCAGATTCTCTCTTTTCTTCACATTTCTCTGTGCCCTCACATCTGTGCTCCTCCGTTTTTTCCGTGTTCTCCTCTTCTTTGCAAATCACCCGAATCAATGGGACAAAATGGGAGTGCAACCCTTCCATCAAAGCAATGCAGGGGGGAGTTAAAGAAGGGCAGCCACCCCTGAACTCACCTCCCCACGAAACTAATTGCCCATAATTACGCAGATGACTGCCACAGAATGTAAATCAAAGGAGGTCCGATGTGCTAAACCTTACTGTAAATCTGCTTTGTGTCATTGTGGGACTTTGCTGTGGAAAGCACACTGCATCAGTATTATAAGTGAAAATACAGAATACTGTGGAAAATAACAGCTCTGCTTGAACTGTAATTGAAGGCATCATATTGATCATTTACCTGAATGTCGCTTGTGTTAAAGAATCTATTGCAATTACTAAAGAAAGATGTGTTATTCAGAGGTCTTTTCTTTCATTTTTCACCCCTCAGGAGGAATATTCGAATCCATTGAGAGCGGCCCCTCCGGAGCAGAGGAACTAGCCTTTAAATTTGCCTTGAACACAATCAACAGGAACCGCACCTTGCTCCCAAACACCACACTGACCTATGACATCCAGAGAATAAACATCTTCGACAGCTTTGAGGCCTCCAGGAAAGGTAAAGTCTGGTTATATAGAAAGGACGTTTTGTAGCAGGTGCTGTTACTGTTTTAACCTGTAAGTTTAAAACACACTCGTTTAAAAACAAAAAATAAGATTCTGTCTTTACTTTACAAAGCAAGTGATTAAATTATTCAAATCTTAATCGCTTGGTGCAAGGCACAAATAAAACTCTGTACATCATTTTTCCTGCAAACCAATTTGAGAGTCTGCTATTGACTGTTTGGTTTAACAGCTCACAGATTATGTAAATTGAACATTAACCACCAAAGATTGGAGACAAACACAGAAAGTCAATAAAAACAATCTTATTCTGTCTGAAATCACTTCTATTTTCTATATTGTACTTTGTTCATGTTTGCCATTCTGCTACTCAAACATCCCAACAATTTTATTTAACTCTTTATTTGCTTAGCCCATCACAAGAAGAGAGTCAGAGTCATGAAGTTAGAGGATTTCACAAACAGACATCACCTTATGAAACCCTGAATTATTTCCATCCAGACACAATAAAACAACAACGGAACACAAAAAATATTATACTTCCACAGGGGATGAGGATCCAACTGACATTTCAAGAATAAAGTTTTATTACAAGAACAGATTCACAATATTACTAAAAATTAGTTTTACAACAATAATGTGGTAGTACTCCAATAATAACTTGTAGTTTTATAAGAATAAAGTCATAATTTTACAAGAATAATATCATAATTTAAAGTCCAAAGAGAAAAAAGTTCTCGAATCCTAAAATTAACAAGATGAAAAGCATTAGTTTAGAGAAAAAATTTTAACTCTCCAAGAATACATGTTTAGAAAATGCTTAGCGTTCCTTAGTTTCATGCAGGCAGCTGGCTGTTTTTCTTAACTGTCCCTTCCAAATAAGACATTTACAACTCTATTGTAATAATGTTTATTTCAGTACATCAACAACTTCATTCCCATAAATGTACAACTTTACTCTTGAAATGTTTTGTTTTTTTGTTTTTTTTTAATAAACACTATAATAAACCCTTGATGCCTGATAACAAAAGTGAAACGTTTGTGACATGTACACTTTCTGCTATGAAGCTCAAAATTTAGATTCCAAAGATGCAAAAATTGCAGCAGCAGTACAGTTGTCAGTGATGGTGCCTCATGATGAAGATTGATATGTGTCTGAAATCTCAATTCACTGCTCATTACGGAGTCAACTACTCAGTCTGCATATAGAGAAACAGTCCAGGGATTTTGGAAGAAGCCCAAAAGCCGTTTAAATGAACCCCATCTTAATCACCTCTATCCATATTTACCGAAGGTCTGGACATCATGAACCAATCAACACAGAGTTTCCTAAGAGTCAAAGTGAAATATGAAATTCAGAAAGCTTGATAGTTTCTTGGCAACTCATTACATAGTTTTAGATGAAAATAAATTTAAATGTTTCCTTCCTTATTAAACATTTACAAACCTGCTTTCTTTTATTTGTCATTATGAAGCCTTAATTTTTAATGCCACATTTTCCTTGATGGCAGTCTGATATTGACCCGCTCCTGCTTGCAAAGTGCTGCATTTTTGGAAACTTATAGCCCCTTTAGTCCATGAGAGTAGTGTGAAACTATTGGCAGGAATATGTATCATGCCCACCCTGTGGTCAGGGGCATAACCACACAAACAAATCAAAGAGCTACCTAATTCTTAGTTTGGTTTTGGCTTCTTTAATCATCTGGGTACTTTTAGTTTTCTAGGATATGAGGGCTGACAAAAATAAGGATAATTATCCTGGGACTCACTAAATTAACACTTCGAATTTTAAATTCCATCAGACACATTACACTGATCGACATCTTCATTTTCTTGCCGTCCTACCAGCATGTGACCAGCTCTCCCTTGGGGTGGCTGCCATTTTCGGCCCCTCACACAGCTCATCGGCCAATGCGGTCCAGTCCATCTGCAATGCTTTGGGAGTGCCCCACATCCAGACCAAGTGGAAGCACCAAGTGTCTGACAACAGAGACTCGTACTATGTCAGCCTGTTCCCTGATTTCTCGTCCCTCAGTAGAGCCATCCTCGACCTGGTGCACTTCTTCAAGTGGAGAACGGTCACTGTTGTCTATGATGACAGCACAGGTACAGGTACAGTTGGTGTCTGTCTTTCTCTTTCTGCTTGCTTTTGTTTTGCATGACATGTGTCATAATGTTCCAACCCTGCAGCCTTTTTGCGCCCTAAGAATGGCATCAGGTGAACTAGAAAAAAGGAGCACTGCTGCTGCACCCAGTTCAGCAAGTGCTTTGTAACCTGTCAAGTTAATTCAGAAATCAATAGCTTACTGTTCTGCCTCAGTCCTGCAGGTGCTGCCCATGTCAGTCTTCCAGGAGAGTGAGCAGCAGCAGGGAAAAAGAGAGAACTATGCTACCCGGAATGACCCAGTGTCTCTTCAGATTAATGCAATGCAGAATTGTAGTATGTAGGGGCCTGACAAGCAACATTAATAACACAGAGAGACACTTGATCTCTGAGGGTGGCTATCAAATGTGTCTGTGAGCCATTTCGGCTGTCCTGTGACTTTGTGGAGTGGTGCATAATATACATTTTTAAAGCTGAGGCGTTTTTTTTTCTGCTGCTGTGAAGTGTTTTTTTATGAGGTAAAGCATAATCATTTCAGAAACAAAACAATATTCAAATTCTCTTTTGCAATTTATGAACCATTTGGAATGATGTGGCTGACAACTTAATGTAAGTAAATGAGAAAGAGCCGAGCGAGGTTTAGACAGGTTGTATAATGAATTCACTCCACAAGCTGCACAAATGACTATTGTCTTGTTGTTGACGTCAAAAATTGTGCTGCAGAACAACATTTGAAACCATTTTCTGTGTTTCTTACTTGGAGTATTTCATTTTCATACCCTCTTTTTTTCCACATCTGTTGCAGTGTTTTTTAGTAAACCCTGTATCACACGTGCAATAACCTCAGTTTGTAGTCACTGTTATTTGTCCCACTTGCCACATTATTCTGACTCATCTCCTTGACCTCTCCTCACTTCCTGCCTCGGAGCTCAGTTACGTTAACACTCTCATCCTCTGACAAACTGCTCCAGTGAGATACCCAAAGGTGACCTCTCACCTCTCTCCCTGTCAGAAAGGAACGGCTCGGGCCTCCTCATCGGACCGATTCTGCTGTAACACACCTGACGCCCTGAAAAGTGTGACAGCTGCATCGCCGCACTGCTACCCCCTCCATCCCATCTTTCTCATGTCCACCTGGTCCCAGGCTGTAATCACACAGCTTCATGCTCCAGGGCCCCGCACTGCTGATTGGAGCCTATCTGACGGCTGGCAGGAAAAACTATCGAAGGGGATAAAATATTCACACACAGCCGTTAGAGGATCCACGGGGAAAGTCTGAAGGCATTAGCCAGAGCCCACAAACACCCACACTGACAGTGTTTCCCAAACGCTGAGCTCCCTTGACAGATCTTTTTTTTTTTCTTACTTAACACCTCCCAAAGTGTCAGTATGAACAAAAACAGGGAGTCACAGACATGCCCCAGAGTAGGGATCTATCGGGATTACCTGAGGAAAGCTCCAGGAGGTTCAGTATTCCTCTCTACAATGGTGCATTTCACAACAAGACCTGCATGTTCCTATTTCACACCAATCTTTCTGTAGGCCTCAGGGAGACCCGGCCCCACTCACAGTAAGACCATTAAACTGCTCACCCTGCACTTCATTTCAAAATAAAAAATAGGCTGAGCTATCTTAAAGTGGTTCCACCAGAAAAAAAAAAACTCCTATCTCCCTCCAGTTCCCTCTCCAACTGTCCTTGCTGCTCCATCCATTTTTATACCCATGACAAGTAATCATCTCTCCCATCAATCCAGCCTCTTTCATCCCTGCACTCTGAAGTTCTTTACTGAGGGAGAAACTCATTGTAATCTCATCACAGTTTCTCTCAGAGAGCTTTCTACCTGAGCGTGTGGTCGAGAAATGAAAGGTGAAGATTGTAGCTCAATATGTGACGGCTGCATTGGGCTCCCCAGGGGGAAAGTACAAGCTGGGCAAACAGACCGACTCTCATTAGAACATATCTGAAGTGTGTGTGAGAGAGGGAGAGGGAGTAGAAAGGCAGGATTGTCCAGAGCTTTCCATCAGGATAAAATTTAACCCATTCCATGTTGCTGTATGGCATCATGGAAGAAGAGAGCAACTTTCAGAGGGGGCTTCTGTGGGTTTGTAAGTGTCTGTAGGCGGTTGCAGATCGAGGTTCCATTTTGTTCTTTTTGGTATAAAAGAGAGCAATGTGCTGGGTTGGTGTTAAATTGTCTTGATAGGTCTGAAGCAGTGTGTTTGCTTGCCAAGCATGAGTAGGAGGATCAATAGACTGAGGATTAGGAATGAATGCATAAGAGCCTTTTTCTGCTGAGAAGACCTGAATCCGGTTGGTTTTGTGGCCTCCGCACCATCACAGATACTTCAAAATGGCAGCAGATCAAACACACTATGTAGCTGCGTCTTTAAACTCCCTTTTTTCACGCTATACGTATCCTCCTTTGTCCGCAGGTCTCATTCGACTGCAGGAGCTGATCAAGGCACCGTCACGATACAATATTCGTTTGAAGATCCGACAGCTGCCCACAGAAACCAAGGACGCCAAGCCACTTCTGAAAGAGATGAAGAAGGCGAAGGAGTTCCATGTCATCTTTGATTGTGGACATGAGATGGCGGCCTGGATCCTAAAACAGGTAAGAACCCAGCTAAAAGAGCCATGGTTAAATATTTTGTGCGATTCGATGTGATAAAACATTATTGGGGAATTTAAAGTCTTAGTGTTCTTAAATATCTTAATTTTAAAAATTGAAATATTTTGGGGAAGATGTTAAACAGAAATTTAATTTTTGTAGCTCTCTTATTTTTCTATGCAGTTTAAGCTAGTTAGCAACTGGTAATCTAGTTAGCAACTGTTTAAATGGCAACAAATTCTTCAGAGTTATTTGAATTTGTTATCTATCCACTGTATTCTATCTGCTGGTCACAGACTTAGAAACTAGTAACAACCTAAAACAACAAGGCTGCTGCTACCCACTGTGCACCCAGAGTGCAAAGCAAGGAGACACTAACAGTGACAGAAGTTAGCATTAGCCGTTTGTTTCTGACTGTGTTTTGCTTCTAAAGACACCTGACTCCAGTAAATATTAAAAATAAAAGTCTTTACCTTTGCTGAAGTCAACAAAAGGAAGCTCAAAAAGCAAATACATAATCTTCATTTTGATGCTAACATTTAACCAAAGCTCAGGAGTGTGCTGGCCAGCATGTGCTGCTTTGCTAAACTCAATCTTGTCAGTTTAGGATATTTAAATATTGTGTTAGTGGCAGGGACTGGCAAGGGAAGAAAAACTCAGCTTATGTGCTGGAAGCAAAATACAACAAAGTATTGACAAAAATCTCAGCAGCACAGGCAAAATACTGAAAAACAGAAACACAAAACCACAGCTAGAGCTGCTAACAGAAATAAGAAAACACACTAAGCTAGGGCTTGGATTTCAAGGCAAGGTCTGCACACAAACGAACAGACTTGACAAGACAGTACAAGCACAGGACAAGAGGAAGATGCAGACTTTTGGAAACAATGAGGAGCAAGAATGACAGTCACAACGGCGAGAAAACATGAAGGCAGGAAGTGGAGTGACCTGAAAGGAGAGGAGAGACTTAGCTACAATATGAAACTGGACATGACAGACATGAAAGACAAGACTGAAGTAAAAAGGTGTAACTTAACATTACTGATGAGACATGATGCTTGGAGTGGAGGGGGTCTCCACCTGGAGGTCCCATCTTTAGGTTTCATGTGATTTGACTTTGACTTTCACAGTCATGGTATTTACACAAGCAGCTGCAGCTCGCTGGGAGTGGGGCTTCAAACACTGACGATATTACTGTTGGGGGGTTGGGAAGGTTGGGAATGACAGTATGTATGAAAAACAGCATTCTTTTGTCAGCTGACTCAGAAAAAGCATTGATGCTACCTGGCTAAATATGGAAGCAACTGATGATCTAACTAGCTTAGAAATTAGATGAATTAAAGTACAAGCTCTAGGATAAACACTAATAGCATAGAAAAACAAACATGATACAAGTTTTAACAGCTACATTTATCGAAAATTAATCGTCCATGCTGAGAATTAATGTCTTTCAAATAAGAATGTGTTAAATTTTAATTTCTTTATTCCACAATTTACTGTTTCATTTATGTAATTGACAAAATTTATGCTCACACCTATTTGTTTCCTTATGTCTTTTTAAGTATAATGTGTGAACAATGGGAGCAGTTCAGTTGGAAGACTGGTTGGCTAAATTTATGAGCAAGATGAGTCATTTCATCTCTACGCCTCCTGTACTGAATTAAAACTGAATTAACTGCACTCCCAAAATTTACATATTTTACCCTCACAGAAACACAGACTTAGTTTTAAGTACATGGACTCATAGTTCATTTATAATGTAAACGCACTAAAACAACATTAAATTCTCCTCTGCTTCACTCTTTAAGACCTTATTCAAATGATTCAGATACCTGCTTTCTGCTCGGTGCATCTTTAATTTCTCTGTAGAGTATTAGATCTCTACCACTGACCTGTATTAATGGATACTCTCCATTGGACAATAAAGGTTTTTAATTAGAAAGTCTTATTCTGCTCACAGGCATGTTAAATTCATTTAGCAGGGGCACATAATTCATGAGAACAGTGGGAGTTCTTATTGAATTGAGTTCTTCTCAAAGGTAAAGTGCACCGCTTGATTTCTCCACATAGTTGTGTGTCTGCGGGAAGCAACAAGAAGGATTATTGATGTGACTACTTGGTAGGCAATAACAAAATATATTCTACATATCAGTGGTTCATTTCAGTGCTTCTGCCTGCAGTGCTTCCTTGTGCTCATTTTATTGCAGGGTTCTGTTGTCAGGATTATCTTCTTGACTGTAGCGTGCTGTTATAGCAATGTAACGGCAATGTTACAGTGAAAGTATCAAAGACTCGGAAGCACTGATTAAACACACATACACACGTGTATATATGCACACACATACATATCTATTTGCCCGTTTACATAGAACACATGAAAATCAAACTAAAAATACTTTGTAGAAAACATGGAAAAGTGCAATTGATGTTTAATTTAGAGCTTCTGTAAGATGTTTTAGTCCTTTTCACGAATAAGAGTGTCCTGAGGTACAGTGTGGCGATGAGCCCTTGGTCTGGACCCCCTCTTGGTTTCGTATGATCCCGGCCAGGGTCAGAGTGAGTGCATAGGTTAAATAACAGTTAAATAAAGAACTTAACGAACCAGATGGGGTAATAAGCTCATTAATCTTTGATATTTATTTTTTGTCAGTGCTCACTCACTGTTCTTTCCTGTCTGTAGGCCCTGGCCATGGGTATGATGACGGAGTACTACCATTATATTTTCACTACCCTGGTGAGTACAACAGCATTTTTCCTTTAATCTAGACTAAATACATTTATTTACTCTATTTTTTATTATTTTATTTTTTGCAAAGCACTTCATACTTGATCATGTATTTGGTTTGGTTCATTCATCTATTTCTGTTCATTTTGTTTTTACTGTTTCAAGGCAAAAAAAAAGAAAAAAAAAATACACCTATCCATCTGGTGATTACTTTTTCTATTCCAACAATCAAATTAAACACGACAAAACAAGTCATAAAATTACTTTCATATTGTCTTTTTTAACCTGAACTGCAACCTATGCTATAGGTATGAATAAATATGTTTGAAAAAGCTGACACCATGTCTTTCTTTTGATGCTTTGTTTTCAAGTATCTGTCTTGAAACTTTATTTTCTGAATTCCACACCAACCTTTTCACCCGACCTGGCTGTCTGAAACCCTGACTGCAGGAAACAAAAGCAGTTGGATATTTTTCATTCTGACTCTGGCAGTGCTTGAAGTTCTCCAAAGTTCTTTGATCTAGCCACTACAAAGATTATTTGCTTTCTTCGCTGATCCCGGAGCACAGAAGACTGAGCTCAGATAACAGCCCTGAGTAAATGAGACTGTGGCCCATTTGGTCCATTATAGCTCGAGCAAACAAATTGCATGCTGTGTTCGTTTGGAGCACGATTGGAAAGGCTAAGAAAAAGGTTGGAGAAAAGTGACCTGAAAAGACATTCACCAGTGCACAGGACATTCAACTTTATCTTGTGCACCCACATAAGGACCTGGCTAGATGAAAGGGAAGTGGGTGACAGCAGGTATGTCATTGGGAAAGGAAAGGGAGCAGTGATTATAGGTCTGTATCCGCCACATGCTGCTGCTTGTAACGATGGAAACATGCCTACTTTAACATCAGCTAGTGTTTGGCAGTCCACAGAGCTGGCCAAAGCTTCTGTACACTGGTACCAAGCCATCCATGCTGTTTTTTCCGAATAGGATGGCAAACATTGACCGTGGCAACCTCATTCTGCGTCCATCACCTGCTGTTGCTCTGTCAACTGTGTTGTCGCATCCCAGAGACATCTGCCTGGTGAGATGCCAGACATGCTGTATGCAGCGGACAATTGGGTTGTCCTTTCACTTCCACATGATAGATGGCAGTCCACCAAAAGCCTGCCTTTAACCTTGAAAAGCTTTCCTTAATCATGGCTCCTGCCTCAGCATGAAATAAAATAACTCATAAAGCACCTTGAACTGCCCTCCTCTGCCCTCATTTATTCCGATAAAGCTGCCACTCAAACGACTACTCTAATTACTAAAGACGGATTGCAGACGGAGCAGAGGTAGCCTCGGGATGTGGAAAAGAAAGCCATTGCAGAATCTTTAAGTCTACATGGTTTCTAATGGCCAGCAGGGGGAAGATCAACTGGAGGCAAAAGAAGTGTAATGGTTAGCTACTTACTTCATTTAAATGCTTGGTAAATATTTTTTCACACAAGTTTGTGGCCTTGTTTACTAGTTTCAAGTCTTCCTCAATACAGCATCATGGTCATTTGTAACAGTTTATGAAAATTGGTCGTTTTACAGAGCACTGCTGGATGTATAATCAAGAAATCACTAACAAGACAACCTCAAAAGTGCCTTGTTATTCCTTCGAGTATATGACAGAGAAACTAAGAGATGGACTCTTGTGTTTTGTTGTTGATGATTTTTGCTTGAAGCCTGTTTGGTCAAAAATAGCTCCCAGTTCATATCACAATCACTGTGAATAAGGGATACACCTTACTAACTATGCCAGCAAGTGTAAGCCCCGCCCCAGAAAAACAATTGGTTAGTCCCATTTCCACTCTCTTGTTTTATTTTTTGTTAACTGTGGTAGTGAAACAAAAAACGGTAGTCATGGTTCATTATTTGCATAACTAAATGCTTCAAAAGTAGTATCAAACCAATGGGTTGACCTTTAAGGGCTATCTTAAACAGCCTATGGGAAGGACAGCAGTTGTTGTCCATTTGGTGCAAAACAGAACATCTAATTAATTATTTCAGCAGCACAATCAAACTCTTATCCTCATGTCCTCAGGATCTTTATGCCCTCGACATGGAACCATACCGCTTCAGTGGAGTCAACATGACGGGGTTTCGCATCCTCAACACAGAAAACTCTCAGGTGTCGTCAATCATTGAGAAGTGGTCAATGGAGCGACTACAAGCCCCGCCCAAACCGGACTCAGGCCTGCTGGATGGATTCATGACGGTAGGCAGCCAATGACCCTTTATATGCTGCTTACGTAACAAACATGATGTGCTGTGTGTGCACATGCTCAAAGCTATAATTCATTTTTATTTGTTCAAACGGCTGAATCAATTCGGAGCCATAATGTAACGGGATTTTTCAGGGTTTTATGCCGCAGAGGCTTCAGTTTATATAGAATGATCTTTACAAAGCAAGATTACTGTAGATTGAGGAAAAAAATCAATGCAATTGTATCAGAGGATGGATGAATGAGCACCAGTTGTCAATCAAATGCACCATGGTGCAGGGCTCCTGGGGAGGGGACGGGAGCAGCATGAACACCCCTCTAGGTGAAGCGTTCACGTTGGAGCTCCTGGGTCTAAATGTTCAGTAATGAGCCGGTGTGAATGGTAATAGCCGTTTATCTGCCCTCCTGCCTCTTTCAGCTCTCCTCTGGGAGTGTGGCCAAAATATGACAATCTGTCAGTGTTCACGCAGAGAGAGGGAACAAATAGGATGGAAATTATGGCCTTGGTTTTTTTAGGATAGGTTCCAAAAACGCATGGGACGAGGTGATTTGAAAGTGAAAAAGGGAATGCGGCTCGTCATGGACATTCAAGGTCCCTCTCCATGGGTCTGTTGTTGTTAACAGTCAATTTACTCCACCATTCTCGCAACACCTTCCTTGCAGACAAACACCTTCCTTTTTTTTTTCCTCCCTTCTTGCAGACAGCCCGTCTTTTCTTTTTGCCAGACTGAAGATGCGATATCAGAAATCAGTGTAATGAAAGTAGTGTCTTGACATCATAGACTCAAGGACAAGCCTTTGAATTAGGTGCCTATTCATACATCCATCACAGCCTTAATTTGTGCCTCCATGTGAGGTAAAAGAAAAAAAAAAAAACGGAAACAGTCAGTTGTAAAAATCAAACAATATTATCTCTACACTCCTAAATGAAGTAATGTAAGAAATACGACAACATTTAATGACGTCTTGCTACATAATACACTGCTGTTTTTTGTAGAACATAATATTTTATCCTCCTCGAAAAATCTGCATCTTCTGCATCCCATGTGGCTCTTCAATGCACCAAAACAAAAACAGCGGTTATGTGTACTAAAAGATGAATGCATTATACAAAGAGGTTAAATCACTTGATTTGTTTTCCCTTTGCAGGAAATTAATGGAAATTAGTGCAGAATGCTGGATTGATTAATTACATAGCATGAATCACTTTGTCAGATCTCGTACTACATATTGACATATCTCACTGGACCAAAACCAGCGCTAAAGAATAAATAATGTATCCAAAAGACTCCGGCGAGCTTGATAAAGCACTTCATTAGAGAGCTCTGTTTATGAATCCCAGCTCTGATGTGTTTTATTCTTCAGAGGTTTCCACCCTAAGCAGATTCCTTTTAATGAGTGAAAAGAGAAATAGCTGCATGAGCGTAAAAACATTTTTATGGTTATAATAAAGGCATAATCTAGAATCTGGTTATTTTAAAACAATAGCCTGCTCCTGTATTATGAATGGATGGGTTAGTATAATATTGGGTTTCTCTGCAGCTTAAATACGTTTAAATTAATTTGCAGATTTGCCTGACATTTACGCCACACTGCTCTGCTCTGGGCTGAGCTACCTTGAAGGGTATCATTAAATTACCCTCTGTGTGTGTGTGCGTGTGTGTGTGTATAGGGGGATATGGTGGGGAGTGTGTGCAGCAGCCAGTGTGCAACCTTCCACCTCCTGACCCCTCCCTCCAATACTTCTCCTTCTCCTGTCTGTCGCCTACACCATGCTTTAATCCTTGCTGGGCTTTGGGCTTGTTTGTACACGGTGACCAGGCAACATTTGTGTAATGATGGTTACCAGGGCAACACTGGTGGTGTCACCTTGTGATTTCATGATGGATTGATTGACCGCGGTGGAGAAGGGGAGATAGGGGGAGTGGGGAAGGGTGTGTTAATGGCAGCAGAAATAAAAGGTTTTAATGAGTAAAAGGACAGAAGGCACACGTGATGTTTTCTCACACTGCTAGTCCGGCATTAACGTGCTGCTGTGTGTAATCACAGTGGCACAGGGTGCTTTGGGTGAGGCCAAAGAGGAGTGTTGGCTTGAGGAAGGATGCAAAATAAAAAGTCCCTCCTTGCAGTCACAAAAACACTCTGGCCCTTTCCTCTCAAGTCTGTTTGTCAAAGGTATCTCTGAAGTGGAGGGGTGAACATTTAGAGCAGGGATGCTAATTAGCCTAATTTATATCTACGGGGATGTGTGAGTGTCTGTTTGTGTCGACTCTTCAGCTGTATCCCCAGAGTCATCTTAGGCTCAAACTGTTTTTACTCTCAGTCTTCTTGGAAATTCAATCAGTTTGAGACACACAACCTGTTTGATCATTTATTTGTAGAAGGATGAAGGGAGAAGAGGGGAGAGAGGATAAGGTGTTGCTGGTTATAAGCGACTTAGCGAGATAGCAAGCTATACAAGGAGATGTACAAAGATGGAGAGATCCAGATGGACAGCTTGATAAATAGACATATGTTGAAATTTGGAGTAAAAATTATTTTGCATTAGTAGTTATAGAAAACTGGCATGAATTTGAATGTAGCATCTCCTCAAGACTCCAATCAATCAATCAATCAATCAATCAATCAAACAATCAAACAATCTTTATTTGTATTGCGCCAATTTATAACAAGTGTTTTCTTAAGACACTTTACAATAGAGAATAAAGCTCTTTATTTTGTGGATACACATATATGCATAGATACATATATACATATAAAAATACACATATACATATATATACACACACACATATATATATACACATTTATACATCCAACACCCACCCTGAATCCATATAGCCAATCATGAATCCCTCCATCATGGCGGCAAGAAAAAAACGTCTGTTAAGCAGCAGGAAATCTTGACTGTGGACCCCAGTCTCATGATGAACAGTAAATCCACCCACCCCCTCCATACTTGAAGCTCCTCCAAAACGATGCCCCCACTCACATCCACTGATTCGTGATCATAAGATTGACTGATTCAAAACCACAGACTCAAAACTGGTCCTCAGCCCATAGTTTTTGTTTGCACTATGTACCAGTGATTGGGGTAAAGGTAGTTTTTCCTGACATTCTCCAGTGTACTTGGATCCCTCTTGGTTATGTGCATTGAGTCGGGGCTAAAGGATGTCAGCAAAATGTCTTCACAGGAGGCGGGTAGAACAGCAGGACGGGATTTGATTTGTTTCATAAATTGAATGCCAAAGGCAAATAAAGTTACCTAACCTAACCTAATTTGAAACTTACGGATGTTGTGAAATTCCGTATGTATAAAGGAATATTAATTAAGTTTGCATCTGAGCTGTTTCTCAAGGAGCCATAGTGAGCACCTTTTTTCAGTAATTACTAGACAAATTGACAAATAAATAGATTTAACAAAGGTTAGTTTTAGGGTTTAAGTATTTATTTATGTAGCTGTTTCAAGGTTAAAAGCTAGCTAGCTTGTCTTTAGCTTACAATAATTTTACCGAGCTTGAAATGTATGAACAGACAGAGGAGCTGGTGGATAGAAAAACAAAAAGATAGATTTAAGGTAGCTTTGAATAATAATCAAAGTATTGATTGAGAGAAATTAATCAGAGTTATATGCTACTCCTCATATCAACAGCTAGCTTGTTTACTCATTAGGTGACTTAGCAGATAATTTTGCTATACAGAAAGTAAGGGAAAGACTGTTTGGGTGGAAAGATTGAGATATTTGTTTATTATTACAACCAGCATTTAATAATTTATTTGTTTTTAATACTTGATTTTAATTGAAATTCTTTTAACTCCCTCTTCACTGAGCTTATTGCACCCTTGGATTTAATTGAGGGTGGGAAAAAAATCATTTGCCAGTGGAACACCCTGCTGGGACTGAATATTTTCCACATCGACATCACTTCATTTATGTCCACATATCAGTGAGCCATAATTAACACAACAGTTTGCTAGATAATCTCCTTTGTTAAAAACATAACTGAAAATTCTCATGTAATGGCTCATAAAAATAATATTAGATAGCGGTTGTTTGGATAATAAGTCTGACATCAGACCTAATTGTTTAAATTCACATAGGACACTCTTTATAGCACATAAAAGTGGCACAGGCTGTTTGATAAACACAACAAACACATGAATATACTTAGGATTCTTCCAAACCTGAGAGAAAATAATTTTCTGGGAGCAATCTTAAACACTGCTGCTGACATATCCTTAAACACAACTCTTCACTTGAAACCAGCATGAGAACATGCTCACACTGCAAAATTTCCCAGGATTCAGAAAACAAATACTAATGACAAAACAATAATGCAGAACTTGTCTCAAAACAAAACTGAATTGCCTTTTTTCTTTCTCCTGGAAAAGCTGTACAGTTTGAAAGCTACTTTTGAAAAGATATAGCCAATTAAAGTTTGGAAGAGGTTGACAGGAGAACCACACTTAAAAAATGTAGATTTCCACACACACAAAAAAATGCTACTCTTGTTCAAATTTTCAGCAAAGCTTTATGTTCCTTCCTTCAAATCCATGTTGTCTTAACGACGTTCTGCTTTTTCTTTCACGAGATACAGTTTCATAACAACTGCTAAGCATGTCACTGAATTTGCAACATGAAATCCTGAGCATGCATGCACCCATATTCCATAATGCATAAGATTTGATCATGATTTCTTAATTAGACTTCTAAATGTAAACAATGTCACGCTGAATCCTCACAGCTATGGTCTGTTTGTGTGCACACTGCACACAAACACTGGTTGCTTGTCTGCTCTCATTTTCTTGACAGAGTAGCCTCTCAGGCTGTGTTTGTTGTCCCCACTGGTCGATATATTTCATTTTGAAGTGATCTTTGGGACCTCTATTAAAACACACTTGCTGTTAGCACCACTAACCACAGGACTGGCTTGAACTGAGAGTATCAACAGGTTTAAATGTAATATATTGTTTAATACACATGGTTGATTTGTCATGATTAAAAATTATGCCCCTATTTTTTGGCTTTTAAAATCTTAAAATTAGACTTGTCATTGAATGTGGCTCATATTGAGTATATTAAGACAATTTTACCTAAAATAAGACATAAAAAACTTGCTTTGATTTTCAGTTTTTGCTATGATCAGGTGTATCAAACTCAACAATTTCCACTACCCATCATTAGGCTGTACCAGAGGCCTATAATGATTCTGTTACACTAACACTTATATAATT
This sequence comes from Labroides dimidiatus, assembly GCA_030710495.1. Classification (NCBI taxonomy): domain Eukaryota; kingdom Metazoa; phylum Chordata; class Actinopteri; order Labriformes; family Labridae; genus Labroides; species Labroides dimidiatus. Next base: position 13,385,707 of record CM061158.1, read on the forward strand.
ATCTGTATCTGTACATGTATCAATGTCCATACCAGTTTCAAACCACTTTTAGGAAAGAAAAAAAAAAACATGAAGTGCTGCAGGATATATACTTTCAGTTGTGTTTATCACCTCTGGAATTAGGGATACTGTGTACAGAGGAAGAGAAACAGTGAAGCAGCAGGGTTACAGAGGAATGCACAGGGGGGAGAAAGAGACAGGGGAGAGAGGGGGAGAACAGATACCTTGCTGCATTAACAAGCACTGCTGGGAATCGAGAAGGAGCCTCCCACACAATAAAAACAGAACCAGGGAAAACTGCAAGGTGGCTTCTACAGTCTGGTCTTTGTACCTTGCATGTTCAAACAGGTCTGTTTATACTGTACTGTGTGTATGTTTGGTGGATCCTCCAAAGGGGTGGACTTGGTGCAGGTTTGGCTTCTAGTGCTGGGTTGTTGTTTGGTCGCACACGGCTGCCTGTAATATAACAAAGGGAAGAGAATACCGACACATGATTCCCCAGTGAGCTGCATTCATGCAATGTTTCCTCCAAATGAGGATCCTCAGTGTGGCTGTTGAGCCAAATTTGTTCCCCAGTCGATATGATATTGAGCAGAGGACAAACACAAGCACACACACTGTAATTCAGTCTGATATGAATCCCAGCACAAATACACTTTACCGAAAATTGAATTCAGTATTTAAGGATTCATTTTATTTTCTCAAACCTGACTGCAGTTTCATCCTTTAACAAGCTCCTCTCTACATTTAATATCCTCACAGTAGAGTTCTGCTGCAGACTCAAAGTGCTTCATCGCCATGTTTTGCTTTATCTTCTTCACTGTTTGAGCACTGTATGCAAAAAAAAAACACAGTTTATTAGAAACAATGGATACAACTGCTTAAATCTGTACGTGATGGAAATTTTAACTCACCATGCAGGCTACATGTTGAACAGTGTGTCTCTTATGAAGCGGTAGGTCCACAGTTTTTTGTTGAGCTGCTTCAGAAAACAGGGAATGTTAAGTGAACATTCAAAACCTTTTGAGGTTAGTTTAGACAATTTTCTGATCAGTGTTTTTTCATTTTTTGATTGTTGCAACACTATTAATTATGCATCTGTATAAAGCAAACATATGTTGCTAAAAGACTTATTAAAGTCTCTTATTGAAGACTTGTAAACACTGCTTTAAATTTCATTGACAGCAGATGAAATCATGAGCAATTAATTCGGGGTTAAAGGCAGGGTTGCTATTCACAGAAAACTAGCATGAATTTGAATGTAGCATCTCTTCAGGACTCTGTTTAGCCCCCACCCCTGCACTCGGAGCTTCTCCAAAACGACGCCCCTGCTCACATGCACGAGCGCTGCTGATTCGCGACAATATGATTGAGACTGATTCAAAATCACAGATTCAAACCGGTCCTCACCACATCGTTTTTGTTTGCACTACGTTACCAGTAATCGGGTTATAGATAATTTTTCTGCAGGAGGCGGGCAGAGCGGCAGGACAGGATTTGGTTGGTTGAACAAATTGGATCCTAAACACTAGGATTGGTTGGTGTTTTCCCAGGTTTACTCCTGCTGTAGACAGCAGATATCCTCCACTCTATTTTAAAAACACATCATGCATTGACTGCCATCAGGACATAAAGATCATTATAACTAGAAAAACTAGAATAAAGTGTATCTAAATCTGATTACCAACACTGCCTTTAAATGCAACTTAACTATAGATACCTATATGATTTATGGCTTCAACTGATTAAACCATTTGATAGTTTTTATGTTGAGATTCTGAAGAACTTAAAACAACTTCAGTATGACCCAGATTAAATGACTCCCGTTTTCTTGAAGTTGTAGGATGTAAGAGAAAACTCCAAAACGAATGTCTGGCCCATTTAATCCCACTTGATTTCAGCCCTCAGGATAGCTGTCATGAATGTTCGGGAGGATGTCAAACTAAACAGACAGTTCGCTTCTATTTCTTCCTGAAGTACTTCTTTATTTGACATCTTCAGCTGAAGTTACTGGCTGCAATTTTGAAGATGCCATGAAAGCATTCTAGCATGCTGTTCCTGATCTCTGATACATCGTGAGGAATAAGAGATAACCCCTTTTTGTTATCTTGTCATATTGGGTTAATTGTCTTGAAATCTACCGAACAAATCTCCTCTCATGAGATGAAATAACTAGCATGTGATGTTGGGTTGAGAAATCAGCTTCCTCCCCAGTGCTTTCATAACAAACTTATTTCTTTACTGCATCTTAGTTAAGCATGAGACATGTTGGATAGAGGATTTAACAGACGGAGCTCCACACAGGTTCACAGGTTGGTTGCGTCTATTAAACCCATGTGATCTGCCTCCCTCTGATCCCAGTTGGCAGAGGAGCGAGCCTTTTAAAGACAGCGACTGTGGAGAGCAGACACTCGATGCCCTGTGCCGGCCACCACCAGCTGGGCTTGGCACAGCATCAACATTATTAGCACCAATGCTCCCTCGCTCCATAGAAGCCTTTTGTGAGCAAAAACAGGCAGCAGGAGAGAGATGAGGAGGGGGCATCTAAAAAAGAGATTTTTTTTGTTTGTTTTGTCATTTCATGGTAACAACAGGATGAGGACAAAAAGAAAAATATGTATAACACGGATAGGTTGAAATGTTAAAACTCTACATAAAAGATTACCTGACATTTATTCTCATTCCACAGTGCTCCTACATTCACATACATCAGCACACATGCCTCGACAGTAATGCAAGCAGGCGCCTGCTGATGTTATATAGGATAATAAAAGCCAGTGCAATCAGGGACTACAACCATCATCAGATCACTATCATATAGTCCACCCCAGGAGGTGTGTGTGTGTGTGTGTGTGTGTGTGTGTGTGTGCGTGCGTGCGTGCGTGCGTGCGTGCGTGCGTGTGTGTGTGTCATGGTCACACTTATGCTCTGGGATATTGGCTGGCCTTGGGAGGTCTTGGCAAGTTATCATCTTTCTTCGAGAGCTGGGCCGGCCCACCTACACACGCAAACACAAGACACGGATAGATTCTGTAGAGTGTACATAGTGTGAGAATATAGAGGGTTTATTTAAGTAAAAACATATATCTACAATAAGAATAGGATTGTATATATACAGCTAAATAAAGCCTTGAGCTCATGCGGGCATACTAATGAAGGAGCAAGAATACAATCACACATTAGCAGTGTAAATGAAGTGAGACACCAATCAGAATCAGAATCAGAATCAGAAATACTTTATGAATCCCAGGGGGAAATTTGGTATTACAGTTGCTCATTACATAGTACAGCAGATGGGAAGAAGGAGTAGGATAATAGATAACTGACAAGATAAACAACAAGATAAGCAATAAAATAAAGTAAGGATAAAATAAAATAAAATAAAATAAAATAAAATAAGCAGTAAGTACCAAAACAAGATAAGCAAGATAGATGTTATATTATTATAGACACATTTTGCACTTCAAACAGATATTGCACAAAACAGGTATTGCACATTGAATAGATTATATCAAAACAGGTGTTGCAAGTGTATTAACAGATATTGTGAAGTGTAACTGATATTTCAAAGTGTATTAATGGATAAGCAAAGTGTAATCCAGTGTCCGATTTAAAGGGACGCGTTATGAAGCCTGATGGCCACAGGCAGGAATGATCTCCTGTGTCTTTCAGTGGTGCTTCGTGGGGGGATCAGTCTTGCACTGAAAGCACTCCTGTGACCAACCAGTACACTATGGAGTGGATGTCGGACGTTATCTAGGATGCACTGCAGCTTTGACAGCATCCTCCTCTCTGACACCACCGTCAGAGAGTCAAGCTCCACCCCGATAGTGTCATTGGCCTTGCGGATGAGTTTGTTGAGTCTGTTGGGGTCAGACATTCAGCCTGCTGCCCCACTACGCCACAGCAAACAGGATAGCGCTGACCACCACAGACTCATACAACATTCTCAGCATCGTCCTGCAGATGTTGAAGGACCTCAGCCTCCTCGGGAAGCAGAGGCAGCTCAGACCCTTCTTATAGGCGGCATCATGGAGTTTTTATACCAGTCTAGTTTATTGTCCAAGTACACCCCCAAGTACTTGTAACCCCCCCCCAAAAAAAAAAAAAAAAAAAACGGTATCTAAGAACAGTTACAAGAAACAGAAGAATCACTCAATAGCGTTCTAATAAAACAAATTTAAAATCCACAAAATCCCAAAAGGATATGCAGCATTTATATGCTGATCATAATCTAATAACTTTCAGAATGACATTTTAATTTATAACACAATTTGTTTCGGTTTTGCTACTGACATAAACTATGTGTACAGAACTAGATGCACTTACCACTACACGCTTGCACTCACATGCATATATAAACATGCATCATACTTTTCAATCTTATGGCTTTATTGAAAATACGCCCTCATTTTTAGTGACCAACAGAGCAAATGCTTACCTTAAGTAAATGGAAAAACAACAAGCAGCATAAAAAGGGCACATTTAAAAACAACATTCTATTTAAGAGTGGAGTAGCCTGTTAACATGAATTAAAATTGACATATGGGAGAAATTGGGTTGGGGTGTAATGTGTTTTTTTTTAACAATAATAACAGATTATGTACAAATGTCTCAGTTTTTGTGTTGTCTTGTGGATATTAGCCATTTCTCAGTTGTATAATGACCCTTAGACTGGTTTAAAGTATGCAGAAGTTACAAAGAGGAATTGAAGGTATGTGTTTTGCAAGCTCAAATGGAAAAAAATAGGAATCCCACTGGAGCAATTATTAAAATTATAGCAAAATATAACAAATAACTTCATTCTCTCAGGCAAATTTGTGCAAAAAATGGTAAATGCAGCTTCTCTTATCTAACCGAAATTGATAGCATCATCCTCCACAGCAGTGACCCCTGTGAAATGCCCACTGTTTAGCACTAACCCAGATGTAATTAACACAGCCTGTGTTGTTTAGGCAATGAATCAAGTGTGTACTCACCATACTGCCTGCATCCTGTCTCTCTTTCTCTCTGGCCACAGTAGCAACCAGATGGTGGTGAGAATCTGCAGGACAGTTTAGCCCTTCAATAAACCCTTACCTTCTTTTCCAGTCCTAAGATTGTACCCTTCAGTTTGACTTAATCCCTCAAAGGTAGAATAATTTAATCACAACCCATGTTTTTTGCCCCTTTTTACTTTGGACATTTTGGAGCATAGCCACTGAACCAAGGGTAGACAGAAACCTGTCAAGTGGGCACCTACTGGCCCCTTTAGCTAAACCTGGCTGGAGGTTGATTAAAAGTGAGGAAAGGCCATCGTGTTAAAAAGCCTCTTAATCAGATGTAGGTTGCAGCGTGGTGCTAATTAGGGATGATGGTGAAGGGACAATGGTGCCAACAGCATGCTGCTGCCTGAAGGATCTGCTGGGATACTACCTCTGACACATTTAATAGTAAAGTTAGGTACATAAGATATCAAATTAAATTTCGACATGTGCTGATGATTATAATCTGTGAAATTTGCAGCTGGTCCACCATTTGTTTCTTAACTCACTTAATGCATTTATCAACTACTGGATGGGTTGCACATAATTCCCACTGACTGCTGCTGTGAGGTTGACTTTGTGATTTTGAGTGGAATCCAAAAGGTTGTTAGTTAATTTTACCCAGACATCCATTTCCCCAAAATGTGTAAAATGTATATTTATCATTTTAATAATCCCTGACTATTTAGCAGAACTTTGAATATTTCTACTTCTTAGGTTAGTAACCAAAATACTTACAAAATTTAAATTGTTCTATGATAAAATTTTGACAGCATAACACTTTACATATCTGAATGCAGGAATGCAGGACTTAGTTTGACCAGTCCAGGGTTTGGTACACGGGTAGGCAGACAGACAGACAGAGGTGTCCAATGAACGTTAAGCTAAGATGGGGTCAAATAAACACTAGCTAGGATCAAAAAACACACAAAGCCTACATGAGGAAAAAGGCTGGAATGCTGACTGAAAGTAAAAGAGGAACTGGCACAGAAGGGAGGAAAGACTGGGCTTAAATACACATGAGGAGAGGGGATAAAGAGAAGCAGGTGGGTCACATTAGGGTAATCAGGGAAGTGGACAAACAGAAGGGCAGGAAGTCAACAGACCTGAAACAAGAGTCAAGTGTGAGTATCATAATAAAACAGAAAATACGTGACAAGATACTTAAGGTAGAAATAATAGGCAACTTAACCCACAGATGTGACAATTTGCTCATTTTTCTTTCATCATAAAAATTAGGCCAGAGTATTTTCTGTCACTTTTCTAATAAATTAGAAAGTCCAAATTGATAGCATTTTGACCAGCCCTCCCTGTAATTCCTTTAATCCTGTTATGTAGCAAGCACATACTTATGTAGGTATTCATTTGCTTTGTTTTCATACAAAAAAAAAGTTTCTCTGTATGAAGCTTGTGTACAAGACAGTAAGCTCTTAAAAACTCTTAAACACCTGTAATGTGTAACCTACAAAAGCGTACTGGTTGGGCAAAGTCTTCCTACCATTGATCTGCCATGAGTGGAAGTAACAGAGATGTGTTGGGGAGTAGAAAGTGTCAGTGTGTTACTTTGAAGCCAGAAGTGCAGATCACCTAGTACTTATGTTAAACTCAGGCTGTATATTAACGTATCGTGCCTTTCACATTCCCACATCACCATAATGGGGCACTTATATTACACCATACCAGAGTTTTGTGTTTTGAAGTATAAAAGTGTGATGATGGTAGGGTTTGGTTTTAGTGATCAGAAGCTGGACTGGAGAATTAGCATTAGCATTTTGCTTGTGTCTGAACTGCATCTTTTATTTAGCAATAAAACAGTTTGTTTTCAACACTGGAAAAGGTCACTGAGTCATTTTCCAATTTGGCCTTTCTCCCCAAAGTTCAAATATGTAATTTATATTATTGCTGATAAGAGCAAATCAATGAGGTCCTTATGTTTATGCTGATATAGTTCATGTTTGTTGTGTATTCTTGAAACATGAGATCATTTTGAAATTAATAAAGCATGCTTATAGTGTTGCATTTGCGCACCTTTTTAAGTGTACTGTAACGGCTCTACAGTAAGATTAAATAAATGTGTGCAGACATCTTTCAGATTTTAGCTCACCCTCTCACTTCTCCCCCAGGACCTTTTTTCTTTTAAACTCAAAAACTCTGCGGTGTAGTCCTTTATCCTCCTTGCTTAAATCTACAATAAAGCCATGAAAGCGCTTTCACATAAATCCGGTGCTATCATCGGATCTGTTACCCAGGGGTCCTCACTAGAAGAAGCCGGTCTCACTTCCCTGTGACAAAACACCCTGTTTAAAGGAGTGTGCAAGCAGGCTGCTGTGTTGCTTCTGCATGTGGAAACGCAATGTGAGAAAGGGATTAAACCTCCAACACACAAAAGAAAAAGCAGAAAAATGGCAATGACGGTGCTGGCAAAGCCGTCCTGTGTACCCACACTGACTGACATTCACACACAGCTCAGTGAAATACTGTAGAGAGCGAGTAGAGCAGGCAGAAGGAAGACACTGAAACAGAGACAAAAGGGATAAAAAAAGAGGGGGAGATAGAACTGGACTTGGGTAGAATAAGGCATTTGAAGAAAGAGGGATACAGAGAGACAGAGTGAAAAAGTTTGGGACAATGAGAAAGATTGCACTAGGCTGAGCTGCAGTCACCCGAGGGTTTTTCTTCCCACCAGAATGATCTGACATGGCCTGCTCTCCCTTCTCTGCCGGCAGGCCTGAAACAGACATAATATGCCCCATAAATCAAACGTCACATTTCTCTGTTTTCCACTGCTTTTCATTTTGGTACCAGAAGTGAAAGTTGCACAATTCATTCATCGCTCATAGTCTCATGTAACTCACCAGGGCGGGAAATACATTCATGCATTGCAATGCAGCTACAGTGGTACTTTGAAAATCACTGAACTTCATGTCACACTGGTTACTTTTGAGCTAGCTTAATGACTTTGCAATTAGCTGACAAACTAGCTGCAGCAGCCTTTCTGAAGTGCGTCAGATATAGATAAAAAAAATTTCCAATGATATGCAGGTTAAAACTGAAAGAAGAAGTCCAGTTTACACAAAAGACATAGATGTTTAATGATAAAAGGAACTAAACAAATATAGATTTGAAAAATAAGTATAAATAAGTAATAAATTGACGTAAATTGCAAAAGAAATCAATATTAAGTTAATGGGAGCTTCTCATTTTGAGGTTACTTGAAAGTCAGATTTTTCCTTCTAGATGAAATTCATCACCAATAATGAACTGGTTTCTCCAGGTTTCCTCGCTCTTTATGAGAATTTCATCATGCTCGATAAAACGTATATCAGCTCACACAGTAGGGGTTTCTTGAGTGTAGTGATTGAAGTAGAAATTATAAATCCTGGTGCGTCTTTAAAATAAAATTACTTGTCTAGTAAAGATCTAATTGACAACTAAAAAAAAAGGTTTTAAAAGGCGGTGTTTTTTTCTCACTGAAATTCTTGCGCCCTAAAGAAGCGCTGAGGAATAAAATGAATAATTACCTCCTTGTTCTATCAAATCATCAAACCCCATGGGTCTGTCTGCGATCTGAGGGCAGAGTGGCTGCAGCTTCAAGAAAACAATGAGCTTCTCTCTCCCGCTGACACTCTGACTCTAATGCTGATGGCAATGCTGCCTGTGTGTGTGTGCGTGAGTATGTGTGTGTGTGTGTTAGTTGTTGCTCAGTGGCTGGCAGCTGCAGCCCAGTGATGCATGCTGAATAACAGGTCAGTGCTAATCTCATTAAGGCTAATCAGATGTATATGATATGTATAAACAGTGCAGCTCCACACTGTACACAAACAGCCACAGTGCACATCTATTGCCAGACAGGCGGTGCAGTGTGTATGTGTGCGTGTCTTGAGGAACTCTGGGGAGAGGATGACTGATTGCAAAGAGGTGAGACGAGAAAGAGAGGCGCCATTTTTCAGGGTGCAACATTAGCAGAAGAGTTATGGAATTATGCACAGGTGGAGTACTAGTGTGAATACTGATGCAGTAAAGAAGAATATATATTTGTGTAAACACACACATAGGTGCGCACATACACACACACACACACACACACACAGCAGGTAGATCAGTGGATCCTGCAGTTCACCTGTTCTAAATGAGGAAACTGCATGCAACTACCACAAATGAGGCATACCTCTGGGAAGCCCGCACACTGAGCTTTGTCTCTCTGTCTGATTGTGCTCCTCTTTTTTGCATGCGTGTGTGCGCTGCGCACTCACATCTTCCTAATTGGTTCCAACATGTGTCTTTACATCAGAATGTTAGTCACGTATTGTGTTTATAACAGAAGAGGACATGCAGAGATGAACTTCAAGTGGCCTAAAAGGAACGAGTGAGATGCAGATGTGAGTGTACAGGAGTCAGAAGTGCATTTCGTAAAGATTTAACCCATACATACATTCTTTTAAAACTCTGCTCTGTGATTCATCTGAAAGCCTTCTCTCCAGTTAAATCTGTAGAGTTGATGATTAAGTGTTGACATTGGGAAGTCAGGCTCTGTGACCTATACTGCAGCTAGCCATTAAGGAAACTAAAAATGTTTTGGCTTCACTTTTAGTGGTATTGTTGTGCTGTTCGCATTGTTTATGACAGTCAATGTTTATGACAACTAATGTTTCAAGAACGTCATATCAGTCACAGCAATGGAGGTAGACAAAGCAAAGACAGAACTTGAAATTGTAACATAAGTAGTTGAGGAAAAGGCGGCTTACTAGCTAGCTTGCACCAAAAAAGTTAGAATGAGCTTTGAGATAGAAAAGGAAGCAAAATTAAAGCCAAGAGAGAGCCAAGTGTTAAACAAAGTGAACAAAGCCCGTTAGCTAATAAGGAAATTGAGTTTTGCAGAGAAAAAAACTTGTGATTATTTTGTTGCCACAATTTGTCCGTCCATGAAATACTGCCAAAGGTGTGTTTTTCAACTGACAACGAGAATGATCCAGTTTGACAGTTGGAGACCAGAAAAATGAAAGTACCCAAACATTTTCATGCATATACTTAACAAAGGAGAAGAGGACTGACAGGTTTCAGTGGTGGGTGTTTGAGGGAGAAAAAGTGAAGAGAAAGACATGGCAACAAAGCTTTTGGGCCTCCTGTTTGAAACCCTTTCCAGTCTGTGTCTGAGTGTCCCCAGGGGTTTCAGATTGGTTTCACTTAAAGCACTTAAAACAGCCCACAGGACCCGTGCTCGGCTCAGATATAAACATCAAGATCACTCTTGGATTGTTTTTAAATTGAATGCAATCTGCCAGAGCCATGAGCCATCATTTCACTTTTTTTTTTTCCACCCTCCCCTCGTCTTTCTTGATCTCTCTGTCTTCTGCTTGATGCCAGCCTCTTTTTGTTCCCATCACAAAGGGATTCTGAGGAATTGTTCAGCTCCAAAGGCAAGTAGGAAGAAGATCTTTACCATGCAGATCATCTGAGCTGTGACAATATTTGATATATTACAACAATCAAAAGTCCTGGATATCTCCAGGATTGTTGTTAAGTCAAAAGGAAGCAGTTAGACATAAATCACTCAGACAAAGATGCTGATGGGAGTAGTTTAGCCTCAGAGTGCAATCGTAACAGCTCACACATCAGTGTAAATAATGCAAACTGTATATTAAATGAATATTGTGTGGATATTGTTTTCTTTTTGTTTCTTTAATTATAGATCAGAAAAAAGTTACACATCTGCTCATGGGGCCCTGGCTGCTTGCAAGGCGTATTTTTTTATTATTATTTTTTTTTTATTCACTACGGCACTAAACACAATCAAAACAGAGTTGTCAAATCCCAAATTTCAGCTTTCACTCACACATCAAGCTAGTGCTAAAATATCCCATCTGGCTTTCTGTACTCGCTCGTAATCAAGCATGAAAGAATTTTTTTTTTTAAAAATGAAAGTGAAATAAAAATAAACTTCCAATCTGTCGTTTTTGAGTCGACATAAATTACCAGATTTCTCTCAGAAGCTATTTTTCCACAGAATGTATTCATAACGCTTTATTGCTTTATTGGGAGAGGCCATGTGCACTGCAGCTCGACCTGTTTGCAAATAGAAGAAGAGAAATGTAATACTGATTGATTTTTGGGGGGGGGGTTGAGTCGAGTTTGTCGGTGGAAGGAGTAAGGGTCAGATTCAAATTCAGACTGGAAAAAAAATCTGAGTGGACGGCAGCACTGCAGATTTAACTTGAATAGCATGAATTTCACAGAGTCAAATCTCCTTCAAAGTGAATTTGTTGGACAAATGAATTCAAAATGTATCATGAACTTACTCATGATCATTAGATGGTGCTGGCTGTAAAACAGGTCTGTTTAAAAAAAACATTTAAAAAAAACTCCATTTCATCACGTCTGTTTGAAAAGTTGATAACAGAATAATTGGATGATTGGATGCGATGAACTCTTTAGTGGAGAAAATAGTATTTGGATACTGGCAGTGTTTAGAACTCCTCCCTGCTATTCAAGAAATAGATTAGTCTCTTTCCCTAATCAGCTTTGGCCATGAACACCACAACACTTGGACGCACACACACACTCATACACCCTGCCTGCACTGGCAGAGCAGATATAGCTCTGCCTGTCCTCTTCCTGAGGGACGCAGTGTGGATGAAAGAGAGCAGCGATGGCTCTTCCATCCTCTGATCTGCTGCTGCCTTTGACATAAGCAGTCACCAACTCCAAAAAGAACTCGGGGATGAGCAAAAAACTGACAGTCTGCCCACAACATAAACTCCCTCCTTCTTTTCTGACTCGATTTCTCTCATTTCTTGCAGTTTAAAGCAAGATTTATTCCCCTAAATGACCTGCCACCATAAATTTCCGTTGGAGATATTGTACACGTAGCATACATTTTGCTATCTCTGCATTCTTTTTCTTCCACATGGATGGCGAGGATGCTGCGCTGCATCTATAGAAACAACATTCACAGCCAATATGAGCTGAACAACAGCTCATTGGCCTCCTGCTGTGTGCCCAAGCCTTAGTTCATTCTTCCTGACAGCCGGCACATCCACAAAGGCCTTATATCTGCAGATACTTTCTGCTTCCCAGTCTCATTTTTCATACTCCCTGGCATGCAGGTTGGTCATCCGGGTCTTGTCAAATAAGATCACCACAGTGTGTTTCGGCCTGTGCGGGACCATGGAAAGAGGATGAGAGAGGAGCTTTAATGTGTTGACCAGGGTAAATGTGGAGAGTCCTGAACTGTGAGAACAGAAAGGAAGTCGTGTGTGAAGATAAATCTCAGCGTGTCACTGTGGGAAAAATCCGCTGAGCTTTTCCTCCCTTTGATGACTTATTTCTGGGGTTATATTCATGGCTATCACTCAGGCTTACACTATGTGTCCCAGTTATCTATTGTGCTGTGGTTAGCACGTTACGCTAAGTCTTCCAGTCCGAGATCTCCCATCTGGACCAGCTCCTGTTTTGCATCCCTCTTTCTGGAGAGCAGGCACACCCATCAGGAGCCATTAGTCTTCGAGGTGACAGGCCCTGCCTTCCACTGAGAGACTCTCCCCTGGCGGAGCTTTCTCATTCCCTCAGACAGTGCTGGGGTATGTCTACTAACAGGCTGAGACACTGTGCCATTTGTGTGGGGCATTTACCGCCTGGCGTTCCTCCTAATTTATGTCCCTGACTAAAGCAAGTCACCTGAGACTCCGCACACTTTCTTAACGCTCCCCTGCAGGTGAGCAAATGGAGCGATGAAAGGTCATCCTTGTGGACAGATGTATTGGCAGGTGTTGTAAAAACGTCTAATGGTGTTACACTTTTTCTTGTTTGCAGACGGACGCGGCTCTGATGTACGACGCCGTGCACGTTGTGGCGGTGGCGGTGCAGCAGTCGCAGCAGATCACCGTCAGCTCCCTGCAGTGCAATCGACACAAACCATGGCGCTTCGGGGGGCGTTTCATCAGCCTTATCAAAGAGGTACAAGGCCATCAGTGCTATTGATGTGCATCCTGTCATGACCTTTGACCCTTAGAATCTGATGTCAAGAGTAGATTAAGCATGTCTGATTGATAAGTGTTCACAAAGAAATCACCCAGGGTCTTGTTGTTCAAAAAATTTGATCTGGAATTAGAAATTCAATGAATGAGTTCACAAAAGCTTCTACGGTAACATGAGGAAATGTAATTAGATACTTATCTTTGTACTGTATGTCACAGTATCTGTTCAGCATTTCATGATTGAAAAACAGAAAAGTGTCTGAATGAATTACTAGAATTAACAACATCATTGTTTCATTACATCAGGTTCTTAAAATCCAGGTTCAATTCACCCGTCTGCTTAGATCAGACTAACACGGATTCTTCTTCAAACTACAACGATCCTCCTCTTATGTTTTTTAAACAGCACATACAGTGGATAAAAAAATGAGACTGGATTCCTGTTTTTAGCTGATTAAGTCACTTTTTTTATTTGAAGTAACACAGCTTCAAAAATTTAATCCATACAATGCTTTTCATTTTTTAAAACTGAGCACTCGTGTATGCTGTGAAGGTTTTTTCCCGTTTTCACCGGTGTCAGTTTTGATTTTCACTTAAACCCTAAATTAAATTCCATATAATTTACACTTTTTAAACCTCCTACTTATGATAACATAATCACATAATTTCCAGAGTTACTCCATGTTTTTTGTGATGTTTCATTCCCTTTCCTGCATGCATATCTCCACCCATGTTTATATCAAAGCCGCAGTGTGGCTTCTTAGCTCTCGTCGGGGTCAGCTGTTTGCTTTGTTCTACAAAGGTCTTTCTTTCTGCGGATGGTATCATTGCAGGTAATTTTCAAAACGAGCCCATTGTAGTAGCTGGCACTTTCCCTCCTTCTGCGTCTGCTATCACTCTCCATGCCCGTCTGTTCCTCCATCGGCTTTGAAGTGAAACTTCAAGCACAATGAAGCACATGCATAATGAACTCTTACCTGTCAAACCCGCTTCTTTCCCCGCTGCTTTATTGTTTCTTGTTATGTTGTTGAGATAGACAGCGAGGGGAGAGTCAGACGGAATTTGTAATTGGGATGGAAAAAGTTTTATGGTTAGCAGAGAGACTGATACTGTTGAGAAAGACGATAGCTTAAGGTTGATGGAATAACTGTATCAGGAGGATTGGAGTTTATTATGCTGTGTGCTTCTTTCTGCAGGCGCACTGGGATGGTTTGACAGGGCGTGTTCTCTTCAACAAGACCAATGGACTGAGGACAGATTTTGACCTTGACGTCATCAGTCTGAAGGAGGAGGGGCTGGAAAAGGTGGGTCTAAGAGAAAGGGTCTGGATGCTTTTAATTGTTTCAATAAAGAGAGGACACAGTGATTTTGACTGACACTATTTCAACAGATTGGAACATGGGATCCTCCCAGCGGTCTGAATATGACTGATACTCACAAAAGCAAGACATCCAACATCACCGACTCTCTGGCTAACAAATCCCTGCGTGTATCCACCATACTGGTAGCCAAATAAAATCCAAAATCACTTTACACCACATGCATATAAATATAAATAAAACACACTTCTACTTTTTCATTTCCCCTGCACAGGAGGAGCCGTATGTGATGTTCAAGAAGTCAGACAAGCCTCTGTATGGGAACGACCGTTTTGAAGGTTATTGTATCGACCTGCTGAGGGAGCTCTCTGGCATTCTGGGCTTTCGCTACGAGGTGCGATTGGTTGAGGATGGGAGGTACGGTGCGCTGGATGAGGGCACGGGCCAATGGAACGGCATGGTGCGAGAGCTCATGGACCACGTAAGTGAAGTGACGCTGCGTATGCCACTACTATATGAAAAGGATTAAGAATTAACATGAGCATCGAAAAACTTTCAGAGTTGTCAGAAATCAGAGGCAGAACAAAAATGACTCTGTCTGATGAATAACAGATTTCTTGGAGTATTATCAAAAAACGTACCCAGAGCAAGCTGAGGATCAGAAAAAGCTAATCTTACTTTGGGGTAGGACACGCTGTTTTTACAGATTTATCTAATCCCTAAACTGTTGTCATCTGTGACATCAAATAAGACGGATTGTACGTCTAATGTGTAATTTCCAGCAGAAAAAAACCTCAGCCTCCTACCTCTAAATCTAGATGAACAAATGCTCCCTGCTGTATTCTCTCTTAAGTCGCAGCTTTTCCTCTCAGCACATATATCCAGCAGACTGCCTGTCGACAGAAATCAGATGTTAATTTAATTGCTTGTCTTTTATTGCTGCACTCAAACACCTGCCCCTCTCCACATCTATTATCTAATTGCAGAAAGCAGACCTGGCGGTGGCTCCTCTGGCCATCACCTACGTCAGGGAGAAGGTCATTGATTTCTCAAAGCCCTTCATGACGCTGGGGATAAGTATCCTGTACCGCAAGCCCAACGGCACCAACCCTGGGGTCTTCTCCTTCCTCAATCCCCTCTCGCCTGATATCTGGATGTATATTCTGCTGGCTTGCTTGGGTGTCAGTTGTGTGCTGTTTGTCATAGCCAGGTAACATGTCAGCCCTCTCATTTCCTCCCCTCTTTTCCTTTCCTTTCCTTCCTTTCTCCACGTCCTTCTTCCCTTCCTGTTTGCCTGCTCTAACTAACACACAGCAGTTGCTCCCTCCGGGCCTTAAGAGAGGAAGTCATGCAGAGAAAAATTTTCAAGCTACAACTTAGGGAGAAAGCTGATGTGGGGGGAAAAAAGAGTTCTTTAATCTGAGATAATTTAACTGAAGTTCTTTAAAGATGATCATTTTTATATCTAGTGCAAACTAGTTACTATCTTTACAATGTTTTTTTTAAATGATCATCTTTGCAGTATTGAGGATATAGCTTAAAAAATCAGCCTAGTTAATTCAAGACATTATTTTATGTCCATTAAAGTATTTAATACATTATTGTATCTATATTATAGCATTATATACTTTATTTTAGCATAAAACTGGGTTTTTGCTTGTTTTCTAATCTTTTTCTAAAACAAACTGGAGCTTTTAAATATTATTATTATTATTATTATTATTATTATTATTATTATTATTATTATTATTATTATTATTATTATTATTATTATTATTATTATTATTATTATTATTTTGATTCATCTTAAAGCTCCTGTGAGAAACTGTTGGTGTGTGTTAAATTCCGCACCCCTTTAAACATTAAATGTTAAAAAGGCAATCACTTTGTCAAACATCTACCCTCTGGCAGCAATTCCAACCTTTGAAAACAAGATTACAGACATAATCAATGTAGTTTCTGATGGTTTTGTTTGCTTCTGTTGGACACAAAGAGACATCAGTGGGGTTTTTAGTCTGTTTCATTATCAGCTAAAAAAAAAAAAATCCTCACAGGAACTTTAAGATGCTGTTTTTGAAAAGATTCTATCAGAAGAAGATATCTCAGATTTCAGAGCTGCCTACCTAGAAAAAAAATTCAAATCAATCCGTTGTCCAAACCCTAAAATTATGCACTTAAACACAGAAGGAAGGATAGAATGAAAACCGAGAAAGAATCATTCCTCTCAATTTTATTCCCCCTTGTACTTTAGAGAAAGTGAAGAAAACGAGAAAAAACACTGGTATGTAGGGGGAAAAAAATAAAATAGCTGATTCACCACCTTATTTCAGGCATATTTGCACAAGCATCAGCAACTGTAAAACCAACAACCCGGTATATATCTCTTAATCAGCTGTAAGAAATGTACGAGTACAATGCTGACATTGTGCAAGAACAATTCTTACAAGTATCCTCCACACCTCTAAAAGCCTTCCTATGCATGACTGATGCAGAAAGATGTGTGTTAACCCCAGGGCTCCTCTCCTTATTCCTCTGAGATCCTGAGAGGTGTTCGGGTTTAATGCACAGCTCATCAGATGTTACCGGCAAAATGATCACATCCAAGCAAAGCAGCAACTGTCACCTAAGTTAGTTCAGAATATGCAGATTTTACCCTTTTTTGTTTTCACGGTTGGTCCGGGTAAGTGACTAGCATGCATATCTTTATATTCCTCTTTATGTAATGGAATGGCCTCAGTACCTTTATTAAATTACTACACTCTTGTCTGAGTGCATGCATTGTGCCCCTTTTTTCTGCACACCATGGTAATAAATAGTGCTTGTGACCAAAAACATTCAAAGTTTAAATTTGACGTGGATTGTTTGCCACACTTAGCTGAGCAAGCACTCTCATAATTGTGGTATTGATTGCACCGGCTTCAGATTGACTGGACAATCCTCTAAATGCAGAGTATATTATTTTCTTTTAATCCCCTGCAAATAGAGTGAGAGGAGTGTGCTTATGAACTCCTGGTTTTGCACGGTAAAACTAAACGCCTCATTCTGGATGGGGAATCACGTCTTTGAACATCATCCCACACATACACAAACAGGCGCGCACCCTTTTGTTCCAGCTCCTAAGTGAGCTATCTCATTTCAAGTTCCAGAAAAATACATTTTCTCCTCGCTCTCTATGTGGTTGAATGCATTCTTTTCTTTATTAAATAAAAAAGAGTATTCTTTCAGATCTCACAACCAAGAAGAGAGCATGATGAGAATTGCATTATAATATGTTCGCATGTGATTACAGGCGAGTCCTAAAAGTCTATGGTTTTAGCATCTTATCTGCCAACAGAAGCTCCTCAGAAGAAAGGCAGCAGATCTATAATGCCAGCCAGAGTAATTGGATCCAACAGACAGTTAATGGAGGCAGCGTGTTGTGTTATTGTGGCCAAAGGAGAGGATCTTTTTTAGAATTCAGTGCAGTTGTACATGTCCCTCGTGCACGGCGTGAAGAGGTCACCTTATGTCCGTGTATTGCATGCTTTTGTTTTTTTGTTTGTTTTTTTTTTCTTTCCTGTGATTGGTGTGCAAAACACGACCCACAGGAAAACCGGGCTGGCTGCAGGCAAAGGTCGCTCAGAGGATCCGCATCTGCAGAAGACACGTGTAGGCGCTCAGAGGGACAAACACAATCCAATCAAGAACGTGTTGTATAGATTTACACAGATTTACACGACCTCACCTACGGCGCATATCCAATGACGCCCACAATGCACCTCAGGCAACAGTGGCTGCACATAATCTAAACAACATAAATAAACCATCAGAGGAAAAATCTGATTGAGCTAATGCAAATACACAGTTGCTACTGTGGACAAATGCACACCCACTTAGATACAGAGGCACATGCGCAAACATCCCTTCACCAGAGGCGTCTGACAAACAGGCATTAAAGCAGCACACACACACACACACATGCATGTGAGCACACAGTAGAATTCATTCGGCATACAGCTCCTACACAAGGCCATTGTGCTGTTTCACTTGCCTGTTGCGGTTTCAAGGAGACTGAGCTCATTGACATTCCAGCAAATCAGGCATCCTGATGGGGTTGACAGGAAGAATTATAGTGTGTCATCATAGCCATGACCACGCAGGCAGGATGATCCTCAGGGGAATGAAAATAGCTGTGAAGGAAGCGCAATAACACCAACATGTTGCACCATACTAGTAAAATAAGGTTGTTAATTACGCTGTAAAGACGGATCAAATTACACACATCTGTGTGCCGATCTACTGCACTCAAACTTCCTTTTTATGACGCTTGGTTTTGTAAAGTAAAACGCCGTCGGTGAACACCGTCTGTATATGTCCCAATGTGTCTCTAAACTGCATCACATTGAGATGCAGTCTGAACCCTTTAGATAAATATAGCCCAGAGACTGATTAGCATGCAGCGTGTTGGGGGGAAAGAGCTCCCTAAACAACTCACCTGATGGGGCCCTGCAACTCTGCATAAACAGCATTTCCCTCTATCACCCACTTTAGCACAAACTCAATCACCTCCCGATGCTTACCGCTAACCCAATCACCTTGCGTTAATGCTGTGCCACTTTTGCTTAGGATAATAAATGAGAAATGTCCACAGCTGACCTGAAGACAGTGACAACCAGCCGAGAAGGGAAGGGAGGGAGGAGCAGGGTGAAGAGGGGAAGGAAGGCAATTTGGGGGAGAAATGAAGTGCAGGATGGGGGAAAGCAAGAAGGTAGTGTTGGAAAAGAGTAAAAGGAGCTCAGGATTGAAAAGAGTCAACTGTTGGGTAACTTGAGAGGAAAAAAGAGGAGAGAAAGTCTCATGTCAGGGGTCGAAGGAGGATATGGTACCCGCAGCGTAGCGGTGATTGCAGCTGCTCAGGGAATCACATAGCAGCACCTGAGTCAGTGAATCCAAATGAGCTCCAAAGATCATCAGGCTCTGGGACATTATCGCCTGTGACAGTGTTATTCCAGCCTATTGATCTGTCCTCACAATAAACTGATGGCATTTGAATATGCCAATAAGTTGATCTCTGTGAAAGCCAGGATGATTTGCTTTGCAGAAACTCCAACCCTGAGGCCACAGCACAGGAGTCCTACACATTTTTGTCCTGCTAATGTTTTAAAATATCTGTTTTGTATGTGCGCTTTAATCTCTTTGCTTTGTGCTGACATGTCAATCTTTGTGCTTTCTCCTTTCATAGGTTTAGCCCTTACGAGTGGTACAACCCGCATCCATGCAACCCTGACTCGGATGTAGTGGAAAACAATTTTACGCTGCTCAATAGTTTCTGGTTTGGAGTTGGGGCTCTCATGCAGCAAGGTAGTTGCCTCAGCCTGGTGGCTGCTGTTGCTCTGTGGAGCTGGAGCTCTCTATATCCCACTGTCTCTCAGGGTTGTGTTGTTTAATTCAGGCCAGCGGCAACAGAGAGAGAGATCTCTAGGGGTCTGCTGCCAGGAAGTGAAACTTAGAGTAAATGTGCATGTAATGGGTTTTTAATTTGATCTACTTAGCTCCCAGCAACACAGAGTAAAGCTGTATACGTATGTGAAAGCTTTAGTTTTAAACAGCACTTATAGCGCTTTAGTAAAAATCACATTACTGCAGTTTTTAAAGCATTAAATTAGAAAAGTCAGCATGAAGAAATGTATATATTTAAATATATATTTTTTTATCAAGAGCAGCTCAGTAGCATGACTGCTCCTTTAATAAATTGTCTATAAATAGACTCTGGTATAGCACTACAATACCCAGTGTCCTCTCCTTTTGCTTTTGGCCAATCAGCACCTAGAGATCAGTGGGGTGTGGAGTCAGGATGTGAGGTTACCTTGGGTACATGACTCTCTGGCCCAAACAGCCTGTCACTTCTCCACTCTGTTCTGAATGCTCGATCCTGAATGTGTTTAATTTGACATTATTGATCTGTTAAAAGGATTCATTTTAAGTAGTGTTTCTCTCCTGAGTTATTTAGAGCTTGCTCTGAGACGAGATAATTTCACTTATTTGAAATTCAACGTTCACCTCATTTTGAGCACTCTTTGGAGTGATTTCTGCTCGGCACATCTGCCAGAGCTGAAAACTTCAAGAGAGTTCTTGAAACAAATTCAAATTTATTAAAGGAATTAATCTCCTCTTGTTTGTTCAAATGAACTTGTATACAAGCAAGGACTTGCTGGGATGAATATGTTTATCAGTGTAACGCCTCCTTCACACCAGGCTCAGAGCTCATGCCCAAGGCCCTGTCGACTCGAATAGTGGGAGGCATTTGGTGGTTCTTCACCCTCATCATCATCTCCTCATACACGGCCAACCTGGCAGCCTTCCTCACAGTGGAGAGGATGGAGTCGCCCATAGACTCAGCGGATGACCTGGCAAAGCAAACCAAGATCCTGTATGGGGTGGTGGAGGATGGGGCAACTATGACGTTCTTTAAGGTAGCTGGGGTCTTCGTGAGAACATTCATTTTAGTACTTAAGATTTCAGTCCTGGTCCTGAGTTGGGGACACCTGTGGCTACCTGTAGCCTGTATGCAATAGTAAAATAGAAATAAATCATATTTTAGAAGTTGTTTATTTCTCATTTTGATGAAAAACTAACAAGGCTTTAATTTTCAAGTAAATTACAAAAAAAGGTTTCTTTTGAGGTTTATACCTCTGAACAAAGCTAGAATAAAGCATTTGTAATGAAAAAGGAAACAACAGCTTACAGAGGGGTATTGTATTTTTCCATATTTTAAACATGGATATAAAGTAACAATGCTGGATGTTCATACTAAAGGTGTGCAGATTTTCAAACTTTTACATCTTCAAATATTGTAGAAACACCTGAATCTGTTGGTTAACGGCTCAAAACAGTCCAATAAGAGTGGCCAATCAGAGGGAAGGGGGTTTGTGGAGCAGAGAGCCTTAAAGAGACAGTAGCTAAAATGAAGCATGTCAGACAGATGTTGAAATAAGCTTCTTTTTTTAAAAAAAAATTACAATGATGATTTTTTTGAGCAGTAAATCATGTAAAGCTGTTAGCGGAGTACCAAAGGGACAGTATAGAGCCTAAAAAAAGACAAAACCCCTTTTGAATTTGCAGACATATCCAGGAGAGGCACATTTTGCTTTGGCTGTCATCTGAACTTGATCACCCAGTTGGACTGTAAACACTGCAACGAATGGAAAAGAAAGTCTCAGCCTGAGATCATTAATCACTAACCACTCGCTAATCAGCAGTTTCACGGGAATGCCAAAAGTTGTCTGTCATTCTTGGGGACATATATCATTGATCGATACTAGCCAGAGGGTTCAAATGTTCAAACACTCTGAGCTGCATCATTGTGATTAATACAAAGTTTGACATTAGTGAGCCAATAATGATTTTACTTTGATTTTCATACCGGGTGTGGTTGAAACTCAGGGGATAGTAAAACAAAGGTTGAATGAGTTGTATGAGTAGTAAGTGAGATTTTAGGAATTCATCTGCTGTCAAAAAAGTCAGAATTGAACTCAGTGCAATGAATTTTCAGTGAAATGTAAGTATCGTTCCTTTTCTTTGCACTTTTAAATTCTACAGCACTGTTTCCTGTTTGGATAGGCC
Organism: Labroides dimidiatus; assembly: GCA_030710495.1. Lineage (NCBI taxonomy): Eukaryota > Metazoa > Chordata > Actinopteri > Labriformes > Labridae > Labroides > Labroides dimidiatus. The sequence continues at coordinate 13,407,625 of CM061158.1, forward strand.
GGTGAAATTCTTTGCGGAAATGTCCGTCCTCAACTAAAAATAAAAACCAGTACATAAAAATATTAAATGTATCTACATATATGAAAGTAATTAAAGAAACGTTAGAAACGCACACCATTTCTATTCCTTCAACCAACCTCACTCCGCTTCTTTTCTCTGGCGTCTTGTAGAAAACAAAAATCTCCACTTATGACAAGATGTGGGAGTTCATGAACAGCAGGAGGCAGTCTGTGATGGTGAAGAATGTTGACGAGGGCATCCAGCGTGTCCTGACCTCTGACTACGCCTTCCTCATGGAGTCCACCACCATTGAGTTTGTCACCCAGAGAAACTGCAACCTCACACAGATTGGCGGGCTCATAGACTCCAAAGCATATGGAGTGGGAACACCTATGGGTAAACCACCTCAAACCTCTTTTTTCAAATCTCCTTTTGTGCTGCTTGCTGTGTTGTTAAAAAAAAAAAAAACATTTGAAAAGCTTTTAGCTGGGAGAGAGATACTGCAGATACTATGTGACAGATAAAGGTGTATAGTTTGGATGATGGATAAGCTCTGGGAATGGAAAGGTTGACCTTTATTGATGGGTTCATGGGTATAATGGTTCAACAGCGTGAGGTGTAAAAGGTTTAGCTTAATGAAAAGTGAATGGCTTGAGGTTGAATTTATGGAGAAGGTTAAAATGTGCCTGCAGCTTCAGAAACAGGCACCATTTGAGCTGTAGCCCTCATGTGTGTGTGGGTTTTTTTTCACTGTAATGATTTTCTCACAGATTTATTTACAGAAAGAAGAGGCACACCTGGATAAGCCAACATTCAGAGATACTTTTAATGGTGTGTGTTTCATCCTGCTTTGGAGTCTCAGAAAGTATCAGATTGTGAGTGCAAAGCAATCACAGAGAGCAGCCTGAAAGTCAATTCAGTGCTATCCTCTGTGAGTTACTTGACAGAGCATGGATTGAATCTGACCATTAAACTGCAACAACAAAGCACTTAAGAGAGTGTAAGACAAGCAATGAGAACTTTTTTCAACTGTTTATTTGACCCAGTGAATGCCCCCAAGTTTTATTTTTTTAACATTTCAAAGCTACAACAGAAGAGCAAAAACTGTCACCGACACATTTTTTATGTAGTTAGCAGACCATGTCATATTCCACTTTTGAAAAATGAAAATGCTACAAGGTAACTATTCACAACAAAAGTGTATGAACACTTTAGCTAACTAGGATCTATAGCTCTTCAGATCAAGTTGAATAAACATGCAGCTAACACTTCCTGCACTAAACAAAACTTGGTGATTGTCTCAGTCTGAATGTCATCAGGGTCAAAGCCTTTATGATAAGGCCACCGTTCAGCTCTTCGACCATCTGTAATCAGTTCATCCATCATCAAGAATATGAGGGCCATCAAAATATGGAGGATTCATTCATTCCACATCTGGACCCGGCTCCTGCTGATGAGTATGGGGCAGTTATAGATCTGCAGGGATGGCCTGATTGCTGCAGCTATAACAAAGCTGAGGTGATGCGGTGAAATATAGTCCCTCTGTGGCTTCATAAGTGCAGGAGTACTCACGCTGATGCTCTTGAGATGGACACACAGACCCAGAATGCATTTCAGCTCTATCCCCATTCATGTGGTAATTTAGTGTATCACACACACGACCACAAAATATATCCTTAAATCACTTTAATTCTAGGATAAGTGGCCTAGTATTCAAATGCATAAAAAATAACGATCAGAGATATCCACTTTGAAAGTTATGACGGCCCACTAACTCATTTGAGGCTCTAATTTTGGTGTTCATTGCTCAGTATTTCAGAAGTAAAGCTGGTAATAGCCTCTAATGTGGTAGAAAAGGTCTTGAAACAGTTGATTGCTTCATTAATTCAGAGCAAGCTCTGTTTTCACTGCAGATATCCTCTCTGGAGAGGAGTTGATTTTTTTTTTCAGAAGGTGGTTTTCTCCTTGGTTTTGTGTCCTAAACACCTCGAAGAGAAACAGAGTAATGAGAATTTAAAAAATTAATGCGGAGGTGTCCTCCAGTACAGATTTTCAACAACCAAATATTTCAGTGCCTTTACTGTCAGCTAAATTAACTTTACACAATGAGATCTTTGCAAGAGAGAAGAAGGGAATGGAGTTATTTTTATTGATCCAATTTATACAACATAAATTGTGGAACATTTGATTCTTCTGGCAGTCAGAAAATTCTATGCTTTTCCCTTTTATTGTACTGATTTGTGTTAAAGTAGCTTTTTTGGTAACTGGAAGGTCAGAACAAGCATTCTCAGAGTCTCACTTTGGGCTTTTTACTCTGTGGTAATTTGAAAGCATTTTTCTTCTCTCATAATCAAGGAGAATAACAGCAGAAAAAACCTAAAGGAAGACAAAATAATTCAGTACAGTCTTGTAAAACTATAAAACTGTCTTCACCATCACCAACTCCAGAAGTAAAATGCTGCGTACACTGAATAAAAAGTAACTCTGTGGTAAAATATTATCTGATAAACAAAAAATAGTATTAAGTACTTATACTTCTAATTATTAAGTTGCATGTGTGTGATTATTTTATCAAATAATAATTTAAATTAATGTTATTTATATAGCACATTACCCAACACGGTTGATCCAAAGGGCTTCACAGTAAACAAACAGAGAAAAGCAAAAAGCAAATGATAGAAGCAAATGGTCAAATGGAAATAGCACTACTCCTACTATGAATGACAACAACAGCAACAACTATCAATAAAGGAATAATCCCAACTATTATCATCATCCCTATTATGATCAACATCCATATACCATTATTGATATCATCACCATCACTACTATCGTCGTTATTCCTTTCACTGCCATTATCACCATCATAGTAATGAAAGAGCTCAGGAGAAATATCTGGGCTGGTCTGGTCAACCTTGTGAATAAAAGTGAGTTTTAAGATGACTTTTAAAAGTCGCCATGACAATTTGTCCCTGATATTTGGACGGACCAAGAGTTTTGGTGAAATTACATCATTTCTATGCTGACAGGCAGCCAGTGTTCGGAGGCAAAATTTGAAGTAATGTGGTCTCTCTTTCTGACCTTGAAAGAATTCCAGCTGCGATCTTTTGGATGGTTTGAAGTCGAGGTAACCAAGAAAAGGGGATGCCAAAGTATAGAGAGTTACGGTAATTGATGCAGGATGATAAAAATGCATTATAAAAGCTTATAAGCAGGACTGCTTCTTGGGTTTTTAGAGTGTACAAATAACCCTCTTAAATATGTAAAGGCCCTGTGAAGTTGTTCCCCAGCTGATAAAGACTTTACTCTCCAACTTTTTCCCTTTTCAACACTGTTTAGCATCTCACTCCCAGTAGAGCTGTTACAGCAATAAACCAGATCAAGCTGCATAATAAGTCTTAACCTTTTAGGCCTTGTTGGTTTTTTTACACACCCCGTTCACAAAAACGGAAACACGTCATCCTAGGCTATCGACTTGAACTGAGATCACATTAATACTTGGGCCCAGACAAGCTGGGAGTGATGGATGTCCTCTGGTGCTGAACATCTGTCAGGTAGTTGTGTATGCGCAGTGTGTCAAGCACAGCGTTTTACCATCCGCCCAGGCCCCGCTCTCCATATCCTCCTCTCTGAGGACCCATCCTATTAGCATTTATCCAAGGACTGCTTTGTTAGGCCATCATTAATCATTTGAAATATGAGGGGAGCCGGAATCAGGGGACTCGCATACTTGATAGATCCCTCATCTTCAAATGGAGCAAGCATATGCTTCTCACATGCACCCGACACACGCACACATCTGCATATTCAAGGCACTGCATTGTAACTGCACATGTACAAAATAAAGGGGTGTAAGTATGTCTCTCTCCAAGAAATGTACTCATGAGTGCATTCACAAAAGTACAAGATTGTTTATGATCAAAGAGGCAAACACTGAAGTGCCGTTCCCAAAAATATGATGCACTTTGTGTAATTTTCAGGTTTTATATTAATGTCCCCTTTGTCAGTCTAAATACAGAGAGGCATAGAGATGAAAGGATGATGGATGGCAGTAGATAAATGATAGATGAGACAGAGAGGGAATCAAATAAAAGGGCTGACAGGCAAAACTGCATGAGCAACAGACAAAGTGATGCTACCTGGGGCCATATTTTGTTTACCCCTCCTCAGAGTTCGAGCAGAAAATGTTCCCACATGCTCATAAAATGATTTCTGCTATGCTGGAATCAGGGGGGAAAAATGCATTTTACTCCTGTTTCATCCCTTTTAAGTCGCTCTGAATAAGCAAATGAGACAAATGCCAGAAATGGAAACCAGGCTTCAGCATGGATTCACTTCCTAATCACATAAATATACTAACAAGCTTTAAAAGCAGTTTATAAATGAAACATGAACGCTCCCTGTGAGTATTAATCTTCCTTGGCCTGGTTGGGACACAGTGTCACGCTGTGCCTCGTTCGACCGTGTGCTGTGTCACACACACTGAGGATGGCAGAAGAACACGACCCCAGTCGGGCACCCTGAAACGATTACTTTTCCTTTGATCATGCCAGCACCCCCTGCGCCTTAATGCCTCTTTGCTAATTCTGGCACCGTCCCACTGCCTGGATTTAGGTCCATTTCCTCATCATGACATTAAAATGTGTAAAAACACAGCAGATAGTGCAGCTCTATCTCATAAGCACACATATAATCCAAATTACTCATGTAATATGCACCCCACTGGGCTCCCTTATTTTCCCTATGACAGCGTGTCTGGATTTGGATCCCTTTACTCATTATATTAAAATGTGTACTAACACATTAGTTAAAGCAATCGTATCACAAACACACACAAACACACACACACACACACACACCCCATCTAAATTCAATGTCACTGTCCATACACACCATGCATGGCCTCAGAGCTAAATGGATTCTGGTCTTTTTGCTCATCATGCCATCAAAATGCACAAAAACTAATTGAGCCACATTATCTTATATACCATTTAATCCCAAACACACACCTAACAGGCCTTTCTGTTTTCCCTGTTTATTAACATTATTTATGGCACACAAAAGTAAGTCTTGATTTGTGTCCTTTAACTAATCAAGCCATTAAAATGTGTAAAGATACACTACATACAGCAACCCAGCTCAAACATTAAATTTCCATGAGTCCAAGTCAGGCTGCCACTGAGGCAAAGTGTCAACAACCTACATTTTTTTACATTTTATGACCACAGCAGTGAAATTAAACAGAGCAAAGTGGAAGAAGTGGCCAAGATGGCCGACTGATAACATTGATCACCCGAAGTGTTTGTTGATCTACTGAAGTCACATTTGATCATGTGGGCTTCTATGAGATTTTATGCCTATGGATTAGTTGCTCAAAGCTTGAGGTGTGTGCAGTACTGGTTCCCCCAATACCCACACTATGCACGTTGCATAGGGCTACGCAAAAGCAAAAGAGGCCAGGACGTGACCGTCCATGATTCCCAGCGCATCAGCCTAGTAAGCACTGGGTGTCAGGTGCAACTGTTGAAAACTTTTGGAGTTCAGTTAGGTGGGCCCCTTAAGTAGAATTTTGCCTATGGCCCCATGGAGGTCTGAACCAGCTCTGGGTGTATGGTTAAGTGGTCTTAAGGAATTGTTGGGTTAGTGTGTGTGTGAACCAAGGACTGTCATGTTAAAAACAGTCTGAACTATCATTATGTGTGTGGTCTCCAAAAAGTTTAAAATGGGTTATGATCTAAAAGTCATCTTGTGTGTGCCTGGCCAAAAGGTACTTTTGACTTACACCACCATAAATATTTACTTGACGGATCACCTCTATCTCATAAGTCTACATATAATCCGAAACATACATGTTATATACCCTATAGGCTCCCCTGTGTTTTTTCAGTCTATAGCCACCATTAATGGAACATAAAAGGGTGTGCAAACATCTTCTAATTCATCAGATACAACAACATCTCCTCAAAGCCAAGCCTTTCATTGCCAGCTCCCTGTGCATTACAATTAACACTGCGGAGAGGAGTGAGCATTTTAGAATCACTCTGTGATTATAGGGATTAGTGGGATTTGAAGGATTAACAAAACTCCCTCTAAGCAGCCAACAATAACATGACAGGTTATATGATCACATGCAAGCCAGAGACGGTTTTATACACCCACCGTATCTGGTCACATACACTCCCCTCAACAATGGCTTTGCAAAGCATCAGATTTTTTTCATTTCTGGTTATTATCCCAGCTCACTTGCCTTCCGTTGTGTCTTCTCCCTGCAGGTTCTCCATATAGAGACAAGATCACAATAGCCATTCTGCAGCTACAGGAGGAAGGGAAGCTGCACATGATGAAGGAGAAGTGGTGGAGAGGAAACGGCTGTCCTGAGGAGGAGAGCAAAGAGGCCAGCGCGCTGGGGGTGCAAAACATCGGTGGCATCTTCATCGTGCTGGCTGCAGGACTGGTGCTGTCGGTGTTTGTGGCTGTAGGCGAGGTCCTTTATAAGTCCAAACAGAACGCCCAGTTAGAAAAGGTACTAGTCTTTTCTTATGCATGATAACAAGTGAAACTTCTCCTAATAACATCCCTTATTTTCTCTTTTTCTTCCACCTTGTTTCCTATTCATAGTCTTTCATTTTATTTTGAAAGTACAGTATAAAATAAGAACTTCTGATAATAGAATACAAGACCAAAAAGAGAGAAAAGATACAAAACCTGCAGTTCCTTTAATGGCTTCTTGAGGCTAGCTCCAAAAATGAGTTAGTCCTAATTAAGACCCTCTATTACCCCTGCAGCATTAATCATATCCCAAAAGTCTGCTTTTGGTATCCATAGTGATTAATTTTTTCATGATAGCTGTTAAGGGTTGATTTTATATCAATGCACCTGATGTACACTGAGTGACAGATAGAAGCTACCAGCTGTCTGCTGGTGTCACCCAAGACGCAACCTCCAGTCTGAAAATATGAAACAATGCGAAAGGGGTAAAATCTGCAGTTCTTCAAGTCTCTGTTTGAGGCTGGCTCCGGAAGTACCAGAAGTCACGAACACACCCAGCAAAAAAAAAGCCGTTTTGACAGCCGAAATAAATATAAACAGCCAGGTACAAAAAAAAAATGTCTCCTGTCTGAATTGCTCATTTCACTAACGGCACACACTGTACAGAGGTGTGAATTTTTTTCTAACTCAGCAGTTTAGAAGATATTAAGATCACGAGTTCACCCAATCAGAGGCACAGTTCAGCTCTCGTGACTGACAGACGCCCTATAGCTGTTAGTGTGGAGACTCAAAGCCTGCCCTGTTTCCAATATGGCGACTCCAATCAGTTTGCTTTAAAACTCAGTTTCAGAAACAGACATTGCGGAGACTACGTCCATTTACTCTACAGTCTATGGTGTAACCACAGCTGTTGATCATTTTTTAAAATTATTTCATGCAAGTTTTAGACAAATATTACAGCTTGCAATTAATTATTTTTAACTAACAAACAGTAAGTGAATGCAAGTATTATATCATATTGGCAATATTAGCAGGTATGTAGCTGGTATCTGTGTCTTGCTTGTTAGCTTCTGCAGGCTTTTCCCTGCAGCAGAAAAAAATTGAATCAACATGATTAACTTACAAATTTGCCTACACATAAATTAACCAGGTGCACAGAATTCTCTCCAGCACCATGCTCTTTTAAAATCTCAGCTTTTGGCTCCAGAAAACCAACACAGTGCGGCAAACATGCTGAATGCAAGGCTCCACAGGCAGTCAGCAACCCAATTCATAAAATCATAACTGCTACATCCTTTTTCAGTGTCCATATTTATACGGCTTTTGATCAGGATGGGGTTTCTGCAATAACCAGTACTGACAACACGTCTTAAATTTTATAAAAGTGTTGAAGTAATGTAGTGCTAAAAATTACTGTATGGTAATAATTACTAATTGTGTAACTTATTGGGCACAGTAAAGATTCTTTATGCTGGTTGCCTGCTGTAAAAGGGAGTACAGACAAGGCAGAGGAATCAGGAGCAAACCAAAAAGAAACTGTTCAGGGTCTCAACTCACCTCTTTACAATTGTGCTCTGCAAAGAAAAATAGTTATTCTACTAACAATATTGTTTCTTATCAATAAATATAGTATATATGATCGTATTATAATATGTGATGATTTAACATCCACTAGTGTACATACAGGCACATCAGTACTGTTATAATAAACAAAAAAATATATATATTTTATTGTTTCGTCTAAAGATATGTCTAATTTAGTGAGACGTTCAGCATGGATGTAATGCAGCATCTTTTTTCTCCCCCCTCTGGTTATGTTTCTAGCAGGGGACTGAATATATTCCAGACTCCTCTATCTGTGCTCTATTTTAGGACTGAGTGCTCATGATTCATCACATAGCAGCGTGTGTGTTTTAGTGCAATTTAACTTGTACAGTGATGTTTCCAGATACTTGTGAAAGTCTGTTTCAATTATTTACATCTACAAAATTAACCCAGCAGCGCCTTGTTGCTTTATTACAATGGTAATTTGTTTTTTGGCAGTTTTTTTTTCACAGTCTGCATATGTTTCAGAGCACATCTTTGCTATCATTAATCAAGAGATGAAAGACTGGGTCACAATATACAGATAATTTGCAAATGCCAGTCTCTAGGCTGCCAAGGTGCTAGTAATTTACATGCTGACAACAAGCCTCTCCTTCTCTATTTTCTTCTCCTGCCAACCTTCACCGCCGTCACATCACCGTCTTTTTTTCACCCTTCATTTCTCGTCCTCTCCCCATCACTCTTATCACTATTCCTCCTTGTTTTCCGCCATTCCTTTCGCTCTCAGCCCTCCTGCCCCTTTTCTTTGTCTGAAATCACTCATCTCACCAAGTATACAAAATATATCATTCATACAGCAGAAAAATAAATGCAAACATGAAAAAAAAAAACCACCTGGTGCCAGCCACAGATATTCATCTTTACACCTACGCTCACGCACAAGCAGAAAATAATAGCTGCCCACCCTCTTCTCTTATATCTTCTCCTCCTACACCCTCAAAGAATGAAAATTACATTTTGAATAATCACAAAGTGAATATATGAGAATTTGTCTTGGTAACATTGGTGCACCAGCAGAGTGACATTTTATAGGATTTCACAGCACATACATAATGCAGGCGCAACAGAGGCTCTGTTTTTGGAACTGATCTAACACATTGTGTAAGAACGATTGATGTTCAAAAAAAGATCCTCACATTTTGGGACTTAATCTACCAAGGAATGGATACCCTGTCCTTTATAGAATATCTTTGCATTCTCTGTTTGCACACCAATCATTACGAGCACTGAAAGATTCTCTTTGATCTCAGCAGACAGGCTTTGAAACAGCATTCAGACCTCTGTGTGATGGTAAAGCTGAAAAAGAGAAAATCTGGGACATGCTAAACCTTTAAATGGACATTCCAAAAATGTTGTTTCTGAATTTTAAAAAAAACGTAGGCCTCATTTGCTCTAAGACATGCTGAAACACTAACACTTCTTAGTCTGTATGAAGACTTTCAGCTTGATGTTGTGTTTTTACAATATCTTCAAATGGACACATTAAGTTCTACGGAGGGCTTTTTTTTTACATGAAGATCAGTGAACTCATCATGAGGAGTGCCTCACAGCTTGTAAAGAGTTTTTAATTGTGTAATGTGACTCTGGAAAAGATACCAAATAAAAAGATCATCTATTAAAACCTTAAATGATGTTTCAATGAAAAAGCAGAATCCATGAATTTGGAGTTGAGAGGCAGGGATGGACTCAGAGGGTAGCTAAGGATGTCCTGAGCCTCCCTTCAAATCTAATTTGCCAGCCCAGGTGCCATCCTAAAATCCAGGGCCATGATTGGCTGCTTGTCAATTAACTATGTGCTATCATTGGCAAAATAAAAAAATAGAAAAAGGTCATTCCTTAACAAAACAATAACAATGTGTAAATATGTGTAAATAAATAAAGAAATGAGGGAGCGGTTCAATTGATCTAACACTGTATATTATATCTAAACAGTACTTGTAAACAGACCGGTGTGTTTTCTTTATTACCTTGACATGTTTTGACTAAAAACTTATTGTATTTCTCAGAAGAGTCATGTGATGTTGTTGTGAAATTGTCTGTCAGTTGGTTTACAGGGGCTTGGTTAGCCCACCTGAAGCAGCAGCAGGACTATCATTCTGTAAATCTCATCATAGACTGGAAAAAGGCAAAGGTCATTCTCTCAGAGAGCAGCAGATACAAGTGTTGGATAAGGGACGCTTTAGAGATCAGGTTAGAGGGCCGAGAGGATGGTAAGCTGGAATGAGGTAACATTGTCACAGCAACATCTCATGACTCTTCTGAGGAAGTCTACAGGAAGTTTGTGGTCGAAACACTCAAGGTAAAAAAAAAGAAAACACACTGGTCTAGTTACAATAATTGTTTACCTTTTTTACAAGTCTGATGAGTCTGAGTCTGACTGTGTCTCTGGAGATGAAAAATGAAGTCAGTGCAGGATATGACTGCCTTGAACTTCCACTTAAGGCATGTTCGAAAAGTAGCCCCACTTACACAAACTTAATGTTTAAACTCTTGTGGTGTGGGTGATTTGACTGAAAGGCAGGAGCAATGTCACTCTTTGTTAGAGGCAAAAAGTCAGTCTCGGTTCTGCCTCTTCGTTTCCAGGTTGACCAAAAGTTAACTCTGGCCACCATTCCCAATATGGAGTCATTTAGCTTTAGAAAGCCTCTTCAGACACCAACAGGTGACATCACTGAGGCTACATCTTTCTGGACCATCCTCGTCAAAAGATCTTTTTATTTGCAAAGCAGTAACTTATATTTGGTTGGTATGACTCAGTTCTGAGCGCTCCCTGCCCTTCCATGTGCTTATGTGGAATGTCAAAGCCTGCAGTTGGGAGAGCACACCTCTCCTTTCATGTGCATATATGAAAATCCAAGGCAGGGAGAGCAGCAGCAAAGACCCTTAGGTACAAAATAGAGCAGGCATCATTAACAGTATATATGACATGGGTAAAATCAGACACAGCATTAAAAGTAGAGCTGGACTGAGATGGACTGCAAAGCAGTTTGCCGGGAAAGCAACAATAGCAGGCAGGCTAAAGTAGTTGAAATGGAATGTCCATTTTGCTATTTGCCAGCTGAGTTTGGAGTTTGTGTAATCTGTAACTCCTCCCTCCCTCCTGTTTCCTTCTGCAGCGTTCATTCTGCAGTGCCATGATGGACGAGCTGCGTGTTTCTCTGAAGTGCCAACGCCGCCTCAAACAGAAGCCTCAGCCGCCTGTCATCGTCAAGACAGAGGAAGTCATTAACATGCACACATTCAACGACAGGAGACTCCCAGGAAAGGAAACCATGGCATGAACGCCAACCCCTTAAAAAAAGGAAAAAAGAAAAAAAAAAAAAACACCCCTTCGATTTCAAACCTAGGAGGGGCGGCTGGGGTCCAATCAATGCTGACTTAACCGCAGACGGAGGTTAGCAGTCTAAACAGGATTCTGTTGAACCCACTTGCTTATGTAGACAGATGTTTCCTGTGGAAATATAGATACCTGAGCAGTGTCACCTCACTGTAACGTTCACTTTCAGAAGGGAGCTGGAAAGGAAGGACTCAAAAGTGTGTAAATTGAAAAGCGGATTGCAGCAGGTTTGGTGACTAAATATCAGTCTGGTCCACACTAGAAGTGGACTTGATACATAACACACACACACATATATGCACATACAAACACACACTCATGTGACACACCTGTGAAGATGGGGAAACTCTTATTGTGACAGTAACACCAGATGTAGTTTTTCTGTTGATGTCAATGCCCTTTTGTCTTACCTCCATGTGTGTGTGTGACCCCATTAGCCCTTCCCACCAGTGGCTTTAGTTTCTTTCAAATGATTTAAAAATGATAATCTCTCACCAACAAAAGGGAACAGTAGTCAGTGCCAAATGGTTTGTTATGAACCGATGTATAAAAATGATGTTTAGTTTGGAATCATCTATGCTGACCTTGTCAATTACTCGTTTTCTTCTGTAACGCCTTTCTTGTGCCAAAGTTCTGCCATTGTAAAGAACTTTTTACATGCATATTATGTTCATTCAAAGCCTCCACAAGCAATGTAAACTGTCAAAGTCCTTATTCATGTCCTCACACGCAGTCTGCAGTTTTCACTCTTTATCAGTTGTTGTTTAAAATGCAGGATTTCTACAAAAATGTTTGTTTTTGTACAAGAACAAGAAGTTTTGTAGTACTTTGTATCATGGTAGCCCCCTCCTGTGGACAAAATATGTAGCAGAAACAAACTCAGCCCTCAAACTCTGTCACCTGTTGGCTATCGGGCTTCAGACTCTGCTGTGTAAGGATCATTTCTTTCATCATTCACAGATTTGGTCTTTTGTTTGTCGGTATCGTGGGGCCAGCTGTGGTAGGGTATGTTTGATGGCTTAGAACAATAAAACTGTAAACATTGCAGTGGTGCTCATTGAAGAGAAAGGTGGTGACTCATTCTTGAAACCGGAACAGTCCTCTCAGCAAAGTCCCTCTGATATAAGTAGCCACGATGAGTCACCATGATAGACGTAGTAAAGCAAGAAAGTGTTTTTTCAGCTGATTCTGAACAAAGATGAAGTTTCCAGAAGGCAGTGTTGGCTTTCTTTGACTAGTATCAAACCATGAAGTCTTACCTGAGATTTGCAGTAAGGCTACACAAAACAGAAAAATTGACTCATTTATAGAAAACGATTGAAACCATTGGTTATACATTAACATGGACGACTTGGACACTTATGGCTACAGAAAGTTTAATTACTCTTGTGTTAATGTTTGTTTCATTGTCTATCACTGTTTCTCCTCTAATCTACTAATCCAGTAATCAAGAACTCTGCAGGTTTCTCATTCGTCAACAGAGCTGTCAATCATGAAGTCTCACACACTCCCTTTTTAACATTGAAAAACAAAACTTCTCCAAGAATTAAACACTTGCAAATGAATCAGCATTTTAAAAATGTATTATAATGACAGAAACCGTGTTTTAGAAAACATTCTTCTAAAAGTACAAGAAAGCTCTAAAAGTTTGGCCTCAATTCAGGAGAGCTGTCGTGATGTCCATGTTTTATACAGTCTGTGATTGAAACCAGTCGCCCAAAGTAATAAACAAGGATGCTAACTCACTTTTTAATGTATTGGCAAATGCAGCTGCTCTCTTGGTGTTCAGACCGTTTTTCATTTGACCAGATTTATGAGCATTATGATAGTTTTTCAACAATCAGTCAGCATAAGCAGACCAGATAACAGCTCAGACTCAGACATGTGAAGTCTTGTATACCAAATCATGTCAAGCCAGAGGTCTTTGAAAGATGTTAAACAAAAAAACATTGTCGTTGAGATGTGAAAGTAGCTGCATCCTGGAATTTCAGCCTCCTCCTTTAGGTCAAGAGTTTAAGACTCTATGAACAAACAGAGAGGTGTCAAACAACTTAAGGGGGCGTGTCCTTTACAGCTTTTTTTCCCTCTGGTGCTAGCAGAGCCTACGACCTAAATTTTAGAGTGTTTCTCACCACCACTTTGCTAGTTTACGAAATTTTTCCAGCAGCACTTCCACTTCCTGTAGTTTCAAATGCTCTCCAAGCTTCACATTCACATTGTGTTTACATTCAGCGGCATTTTTACAAAAACTTAAAAAAAAAATAGATGATGGCTAGATGGCTTTAGTCGCAGTTCTAGACAGGAAAAATGCACCTCCAAGAAGCGAGTGTGATGACTTTCTTGTTCATATGCTGTTGACAAAGTTGATGTCCTAAGTCCCGCCTCTTCTAGTTTCTGATTGGTCACTGATCAGGAAACGACATTAATAAGCTCAGTGATGTTCCAAAATTTGAACTGTTTCAACTATGACTGCTGAACGTGAAGCGATGCCGAGATCTCTAAATTTTGAAAATGCTGAATACCATTTGGTTTACTTAGAAAAAACAGGCGATGCCTGCACTAAACAAAAAAAACAAAAAACAAAACAAAAAAAGCTAATTAGACACAGTTCCTCACAGAAACTAATTCAATTGACCAGGAAAAAGTATTTTTTTAAAAATTCTTAAGGTAATGATGGATTTGTTTGAGAAAATTTTGGCTGTTATTAGCGTTCAATCATAGCACAATATCCCTTGGATATTGAATTTTTTGGGGGGTGTGCCAACCTACCTAGGAAATTTTATCTGGACCATATGAAGTAACTTAAAGTTGCTGAACAGCTACGAAATTTAGATATTGTATTTTGAGCTCTTGTTTTCAGGGTCAGGGATTCATTTTGAACCTCACTGGTGGACGGCTTGTGAATGTATGTTGAGAGTTCAGCTGCAGTAAACCTGAGGAGGGATTTTTATGAGCTTTGAGACTCTCAATGTAAGTGTCTCGATTTTGTTGTCACACCAGGTGTTCCTCTTGTGTTTCCTCAAGTGGACTTACTCATTTCTCTGCTAATTGTCTCCAGATGTGTCCTCTCTTCATAAAACAACTCAATCACATTTGGCCCCACGACACTTTTTCTGTTATCTCTGTTGTGTTGGGAAATGGCAAGCATACTTGGTAGGTCTCCACTTCATGTTTCCCACACAAACCCAGTCATCATTCCCCTTGATGATCTATGGGATTCAGAGAAAACAAACATCCACATGACAGTCAAACCTTTGCGATGACATCTCTGCTGTGCACAAATGGAAACTTAATGACTCCTTTAAGATGACCACTTCATGATAACTGACAGGGAGGAGGACATAAACCTGGAACTCACTGGCGTTCTACCAATGCTGCTTGTCATTTTCATGCATCTGTATCTCATGGTGCCAACTGACGTGATTGAATACCTGGAAACATTTCTTTTCAACCACTCCAAAGGCTTTGCTGTCCTGTGGAAAAAACAAATACAAGCTCATGGAAATCAACATTGATGCAAGGTTTTACAAATAATGTCATTAAAAATGTCATAATTGTACTTTGACCGAGTATTATTCACATAAGTTTTTTATGGTCTTTTGGTGCCAAATGGACGGAAAACAGGATGCATTTTGGGAGCTCATTTCAGAGTGATGCCGTCAAGCATAATGATGAGCATTATGCCTTGCAATTTTCTGAAATGTCAGCCTCTTCTTCATCTAATTGATTAAACGCCTTAAGACTTGATTTGTATTATCCAAAGAATGCATTAGGTAATTGCTAAATTGTTAATCAAATCAACATTGTAAGCATGTTGAGCAGTTATTTTTCCAACTGGGTTGCCGTTCAGTATCCACCTGGCTGTGTGCCGGGCTGTGTCTCGCTGCCTTTGACCACAGATTTTCTGAACTGCCCCACTGAGAACACAAAATCCAGATGACCGTGAGTATATAGAATTTAAAATGATACCCAGAGGGATGCAGGGCCTGACAAAAAGCACCCCAGACTGTTCCACACCTTCTGCCTCTGTGATTTTTCATTGTTTATTGTTATTTCCCCCCCACAGGCAGCAAGCAGGCAGTCAGACAGCTCACGGCTTCTGACAAGGTTTTCTGGGAGTAATGATGAAAACTGTTTCTGCCGCCACAACACTAACAGCTACCCTGTCTGCCCTCCAGATTGACAGGCAAGGTCAGAGTCTGCGTCAGTGCGTTCAGCAGGGACCGTTTAGTCTGTCACACTTATTTCCATCATATTAAAACCTCTACCTTCTTTTTCCTAAGTGGTCATTGGAAAGGTATCCTTGGATAACATCTTGTTCATTTGGCAATTAATGGCCACGACTGCGTTGTGGACAGAAAATTGCTTTCTGAATGTGACTTTGGTTTGTCATACGGATATTGTAGGCTAATAGCCCCTGCCAAGGAAGGTCCTGCAAAGGAGGAAATATATTCCTCTGCTCATTTCCCAAAGCTTTTTAATAATTCAGGATCTCCATTAGGATTCATGTAAGTCCACTTTGATTTTTTTCTTTCAGACTAGTACCTCAACATGTACTTGTAAAGCCATTACATCCTGTAGGGCTGGTTGATATCCATCCAGTGTGCCAGGAGATGTTATGTATGTGTGTACTGTCTGGGAGTTTGTTATATAGATTGTACTGTGTTGTTCCTATTCCTCTGAGTGATCACTGAGTGCAAACTTGCAAGCAGAGCAGCATAGTGTCATGGCTGGATTTATGATTTTATTTTGTCTGGTTGATCATGAAAAGGGGAACCTTGTTCTGTTAGATTTCCACAGTTTTTACTGGCAGCAGAGCTAAATTGATGGTCACGTCTGTCACTCTAGTGGCCGTCCAACAGTTTGGTTTGGTTACAAATATTCAACAATTGGTTGATAGATAGCCATGACATTGCCAACCATAATTCAAAATCATGTGTCCTAAAGACTTTGGCAATGTCCAAACTTATTTTTTTTCACTACCATAAAGTAAACGCATAAAATTTATCAGAAACATTCTTGTTTCTATCACTTCCCAATCAGTAGTAGCTCTATGCTGAAGTAGCGACTTAAAACTAAAATATACACACTTCGCCTTTCATCCTAAGATGCACTTTGCCTTTAAACTTTAGTAGCAAATGTTAGCATGCTAAAATGCAGTGGCATGCCATGGGGTTTCAGTCAGGGCCCTCAGTAATGACATTCGCACACACACACACTTGTCATAGACGTGCGATACAGCCAACACAGCCACAGATGATCTTTAACAAGCACAACACTACCCACAGCATACACACACACACAAACCACTATTACTGTAGCAAGTGCAGTAAGGTCCTCCATTATGTCATTCAGAGATCAGATTGCACACAGAGACTACGTGACCCAAAGCTAGCTTACGAAATTTTTACATCAAGGTAAAGGGGACGCTCATGTAACTTCAACAGATTCCATGCATCAAAGTGAGAAATTAACAGCGCAATGACAAATCGAAGCATGAACAGCTGTTCAAGACAGAAAATTTAATTTAAGTTAGTTGATAGTGAGTTTCCTCAAACGCTCTGTCAATCTCTTTCAACGTGCAGCTAAAACACAGGGAAACAGCATCTCCTGCCCAAACTCCAGCAAAACCAGTCAGGTGAGGATGGCAGAAAAACTATCTATATCCCAAATACTGGTACGTAGTGCAAACAAAAACTACGTGCTGAGGACCGGTTTTGAGTCTGTGGTTTTGAATCAGCCACAATCATACAATCGTGAATCAGTGGAGACCTAAAATGCTAGTCATAAGTTGTCTTATCTGTAGCACACCCAACCAGCACTGTTCCTCTGTTTATTGGCTACTGCCATAATGTTATAATGACATTTCATTGTGAAGCACAGTTTGACTGAGAATAATAATAATAATAATAATAATAATAATAATAATAATAATAATAATAATAATAATAATAATAAATGATAGATTAAGTTTAATGTAGGCTGTGCTTAGTTAAAAAGACTGAGGACTTTCTAAGTGATCTTGAAAAAGTTTCACTTCTAGAAAAATGCCTGATCCTAATCTACAACTAAAAAAATGGTTATTTCCAAGTGCTATTTCTTAGTTCCCCAATTGGGTCAGAAAGGATCGGATTGATTTACGTCACAGTCTCTTTGACAACACCATGCAGGCTGATGAAGTTTAGTCATGAGAGGAGAGATCTGTGTTTTTCTGTGCTGAAAACTTTTCTGGGATTAATTTTTCAGTGATGGTGGACACTGGAGCTGAACTGGCATTAAGAAAAGGTCAGAAGAAGAGCAGAAGGAAACTAAACGGGAGAGCAAGACAGAGCATGGGTTAAAGGCTATATATGCTGCAGTTATTCTGCAGTGATCTGATCAAACTTGAGAGTCTGTCAATAAATTGAAGAGTGAGGTTATGTTTGCTCTGCTTGGTGGATAAGCAGCACTGGCAGGACATAAGGATTTGCTAATGTTACATGTTAGCCTACGGATACGTCTCAGAGCACCAGCCTGCGAGAAGCACTAAAATAACCAGCTACTAAATTACGGTACAAACTGACAAAGTTTGCTTGTCGTCATGTTTCAAACAACAGCCCTGCATAACTGTTGGTAAATACCCTACCTCGTTGTGTTGTATCAGGTAAAACATTGTCTTGAACAAAGAAAAGTAGTGTTAAAAAGACGATCCAATCTCCATTCATTTCCCAAACAAATACCGGTACACACCTTGTTAAGATTCAAGGTGTCTCAAGGTGTCTCTCAAAAGGTGTCACTACAATCCACTTCAACCAGATAGTCCTCACAGCCCCTTTAAACTGACGTACAACAATCAGACCAGAGCGATATACATCCAGCAGGACTGTTGGTTGATGGTGCTAGCTCTGCTAATGTTAGCCACCCTGGTTAACCAATTTGACATAGTTTACCCGCAAACTCAGATCCTGTGCTCAGCCATGTTAAAGGAACTGTGCTCATAAGTTGAGAGATTTCTGTTTTAGAGAGAATGAGACTCAGAACATCCCTAAGTCATACCTGATAAAAATAAAAAAAAACGAGGTTAATAGTTTGCTAGCATTAGCATTCAAAGCACAGATGTGCCACAGTGCAGCCCTACAGACCTAGTAGGTTAGTATAACATTGACTCTGCTAGCATTTATTTACCAGAAAAATATACTATCCCAATGTATGTTAAAAAAAATGTGTATGTGCAGTATAAAAAGATTCTATCTATGTAGACATTTGCAGTTTGCAGTTATTTACAAACTTGTGTAGCCATAGGGAAAATGTTCAGCAAAAAAGGAAAATAAAATTTATTGAAAATGTTAAGTAGATGTAATATAACATCCCAAAATATAGTAAATAAATAAATTTAAAAATACAGATTAAAATGTAATTTGTAGCATAGTTGACTTTATGATAAAACTAGAATTTAAATTTTGACTGATGCTTTTAAACAAAGACCCAAAAAGTCTGTAATTAATCATCATTTTATTCTCTCTCCCTAAGCAAATCCCTGATCCTGGCACAGCCTGTGTAAATAATTTAATGATTTGTTACCATGTGGCTCATAAATCAACAAAGCTAGCAGCAGTTTTTTGGTGCAATATCCAGCCTGCAGTACATGACTCTCCTTCTGTTGCCGTTTCTGGTCGAGAAATGAGCTTCGAATCCATTCTGTGGAGTTCAGCGTGTATAATATGAAATCCTGGGGAAATGCAATAAAAGCAGGGATGCAGTGACAGGACTGCACCAGGCCAGCGTTGTTGGTTGAAAAGTGATGATTTGGTACGCATTAGGGCCTCGCCCAGCAGTGGCATATGTCTGCCCAGAGATAGCGCTGGGGGGTATTGGAAGAAGCATCACCCCCATATAGAGAAATCTAACATTCTTACTGGAACTATTTCTAGGTTTTGCATATGAGTGGACATTTTATCTGTACAGTCTGCACCTGTGCGTGTATTTCTACATTCTCACATGCACCCAGGAGGGCAAACCCTGTTTCCCCTGCAAATGCATTTCATTTTGAAGGCATGATCTTTTGTGTCATGGTGTGATCTGCTGGGATGTTTTTTCTGTCTTTTGTCTTTTTTTTTCTTTTTTCTCTTCCCAGTGGCAGATGTGTTGTGGTGGGTGGCAGCTGCAGAATGGAGGAGCACAGCTTGCTAAGTGATTCACCCTGCTCCTGGCATCTCCGTTACCCCATGAGTCTTTTCACTGACAATGTTTTCATTTCTATTTGCTTTACGTGTAAGTAGGACGGTGGGCTTTGACAGCTCTGTCAGAAAAATGATAGAGTTGGTTGCATATGGAGGAGAGAATCTAATAGGATGTTTGGAGGCTATTTCGGTTTTCCTGACCTTTTTTCAAACTTCTCCTAAGGAAAGGAAAAAGTTTGTATCTGACACTAAAAACGTTTTGGCATCTTGCTGGTCTGATAAAATCCCAAAACTGATCCTGCAGATGAGCTCAATGTAAGCTCATATCTGCTATCTCTTCAGCAATAACATGACTGAATCACATATCAAAGACTTTGGTCCAAAAAAAGCACGAAAAGAGACAGGTACATAACTCTGATTGCTAAAAGCATTCAAGTTTAGCATCCTTACATCACATTCTGGAGGAATTACTTTACTTATTCTGATTGGGGCAAATTGTGAGAGGCCTTACTAAAACTGCCTGGAGTTAAAGGGTTATTTTTCCCATGTTTTAAGGGAACGACAACATAGAAATACCATAAAACAGCTGTGGAAAAATAAAAGAAAGTAAGATTACAAAATTACTTGTTGCCTTTAAACACAGGAACAAGAAGAAAAAAACAAAAACAAATGCAGTCTTTGTGTAAATTATTCAGTGTTTA
Organism: Labroides dimidiatus; assembly: GCA_030710495.1. Classification (NCBI taxonomy): domain Eukaryota; kingdom Metazoa; phylum Chordata; class Actinopteri; order Labriformes; family Labridae; genus Labroides; species Labroides dimidiatus. Next base: position 13,427,916 of record CM061158.1, read on the forward strand.
CTTCCAATTTAAATATTATACAACCCAAGCTAACAGCAGTTTTTGATCTACTTACATTAATATTTTGTGCTGGTATAGATTATTTCCTCTTTGTTGACATTTAAGTTCCAGAAATTAGCCTATACTAAAACCCCTGTAAGAAACTTTAGGTTTGATTTGATTCTGACACCCCCTGTGGATAAAATAGTTCCTCTAATGTCAGATCTGATTTGGTCTTGTACATGTATAACTTGTTGCTTATCACTCAGTGTGAGTCGTGTAAAGACATTTTTGATTTATGTTTCATTACTGCCCGAGAAGTCCCACATAATACAAATACATATTACATAAATAACTGATGCAATAGTTAGCATACTGAAGGAGTGCAATTTATGATTAAAAATTTGTTTTAAAAAAATTTACATATAGATCCAACAGGAAAATATTTGGAAATAAAGGAGATCACAGAGACTACACATTTCCAGGAGTAAAGTGCTAAAATTACAAAACCTCCTGAAAATATAAGATATAACTTGAGATAATAGTGTATCCCAAATAGATATAATAAAAACTTTTTAGGCTTAATTTCAGAAGAAATGCAGAACCATGTATTCTTGAAGCCTCCTTCACTGTTGCCAAGTATGTTTCTCTTTTTGAAATGACAAATTTGCCCATGTAAAGAGATCCACGTATTATTGATGTCTCCAAGCACATCTCATGTTGATCTTACAAAATTCTCATGTGACTTTTCGAACAAACTGTCCAGAGCAGCCTGCAGTCTCAGGATTAGGGGAGAACGGGGTTAGTTGTCACTTTTTACTCTAGCGTAGGCTAGATCATCATCAAAACGTCTTTCATCAGTCTTTCCTACATTAAATTGAAGCTTAAGGTGTTGACTTGAAATGATTATCCCTCTCATTTCCCAACTCATTGTAACAAAGAGGTAATTAACTATCAAAGACTCTGACAAATTTTGGTAACCATTTCCATCAAAGGATGGTTGTCACAAACAATGGGTTTTTTGTCACAATGTAATATTAAGGAGAAAAATCTTTTATAAGACAAGAAGGCAGAACTAAATATGAATAATTAATTGGCTTGGCAAGTGGACGAATACATAATTTAATGCATCTTTACACAAAATGAGCAAGAAACATAAAACACATCTTCAGGTCAGCCCACTGTATATAACAGGTGACACCCAACTCCAAAGAAAATGTGAAGATCTACTTCCAACTGGAATTTTTTGCTAGCATCAAGGCTAACAACTGTATAACAACTAGTTAGCTTGCTCTTAACAATCTAAACTACAGCTTTCCCTTCATATTTTAAGGGTAACAAATGTCTTGTTATAAACCCATCATGTAAAAGCCTAGAAAAAAGAATAAATTTCCTTAACAGAATTTGAGAGGCAGTACCCTCTGGTGGCAAGATATGAGAAAGAATGAGGGTGATTCAACCCCATTCTCCCGTATTCTCTTCACGTGGAGCATCAGTCAACATGAGAAAGTGATTCACTGTATATGAGGCTGTTGATCATATCTTTTGTCATGAGCAGTGGCATGCACAGAATTTTTGAAAGGCAGGGATGAAAAGACAAAATAAAGTTTTTGCCTCCCAAGAGGGCAGTTTATCATGTTTTAACCATCCAAGAGGGCACTTTAGCATGTGTTTTGGCCCCGAAGCACTTTAGAGGGTGTTTTTCAATAACTGCTCCTCTTAAGTATCTTAAAGTAAAAAGTGCAAAGTACATTTTCTAATATCAGCACATTGCTGTTTTCTCATTGCTTTTACAGAACCTTGTAACTCTGAGACCACCTCATGATGTACTGACTTAGATGTAAAACCACTCTGCTATAAAAATTATAAAACCTGTAAAAACGTCAGCATAAAAATGCAATCAAAAACAATAAGGACGGCTATTGTCCGTTTTTTTTGTTTTTTTTTTTTCTTTTTTTTAAATATCCCCACCAAAAATAAACAGAAGGGCCTTTTTTCTCCCCACACATTCACTATTTGGGAGTTGCAAGTTTACTGTTCAGTCTATCGCAACAAACAGACTACAACTCTACTTTGAAGGACTCAAGTAAAGAACGGATACTCAAAGAATGTACTTATGAACAGTCCTCAAGTAAATGTATTCCATTACTGTCCACCGCTGAAAATCACACACGTACATATATAATGTTGTTTTTCAGTGATCAGTTTATGGTTCACACACACACACACACACACACACACACACACACACACACACACACACACACACACACACACACACACACACACACACACACACACACACACAAACACATATACACATGCACCTGCCTGGCACAAATCTATACGGGTCAGTTTGGACCCGCAAAACCACAGATGCCACTACTGTTAAGTATAAAGAAAAAATACAATAATTTTTTTTTGTCTTTTGGACTTTGATAATGCACTTACCCATTATCTTCACTATAGGAAATATAATAAATGATTTTAAACCGTTTTTAAATTGAAAACGAGTGGTGTATTATGAGATAAAAGGTATAGTGAGCCAAAAAAGTAACAATTAAAACAGTTTTTATGTGTATATGAATACATACTAAATCAGCGATGATGTGTTTTTTTTGTTTTTTTGTCTGTTTTTTTATATAAAAGTTTTCAGATTGAAGTTTAATCACGGGTCAAATTTGATCAGCTAACACTAAAGGCGTAGGCAGCTTTTGAACACGAAACAAAGGTTAATTGCAGTTACATAACTGTACGATTTGTAGACTAGTAAAAACTAGTAGTTTTAGTTTTAGCAATAAAAATAGTATTGTTTTATGTAAGTTTCTGGTGTTTTTTTTAAACCACTTTATATGGAGTCGCACCCTCTACAGTGGGGTTAATTTTGTGGTAGCATTCCCATGTTTTTGCAGTGCACACACTGGAAATGACATTGAAGAAGCGATCACATCTGACAGAGGAATCCTTGTTTTTCTCACTCCCATCAAATAGCACTCTTACCTCTTCCGGAAAAATCCTCCATTAGGTTCTCTCAAACAAATGCTCTCTCTCTCTCTCTCTCTCTCTCTCTCTCTTTGAGTCATTCATACTGTTGATTCCACCTCCAGTAGAATACAGGCATAATGCCCTTTTTCTTTCATCAAGGCTGCAGCTTTAAAGTAATTTTCCTCCTCTCACAGGGAGCCAAATGGAGACGAGAAGATGTCGATTCTCTCATCTCTTTGTCTGTCCCCTTTGATCTCTCTCAACATGAATTCCCAATGCTCAGAAAGCAAATGGTTCTCTCTCTCTCTTTCTCTCTCTCTCTCTCTCTCTCTCTCACACATGCACACACACACATACTTTCTCTCTGTCTTTCTCTGGAGCATAATTAATCATACAAATTGACCAGAGATGACTCATAATGATCCCTGTGTTTTACTCACACAAGAAGAAGGAATACCTAAAAACACACTCCTGGTTTTCACCCCTTTTCATCCATTTTAACAAAAGATTAATAATTCAATGAACTTGTATAAATAATAACCCAGTGCACCGATGCTGGGAATAACTTTAAAGAGGCATGTGCATGAGTGTGTTTTTTTGGTTTTGTGAGAGGTCCAAAGGTTTCAACAGTGCGCACATGCCGGTGTGTGTTGTAGTTCGTCGCATTTACAGACAGCAGTTGTGATTTATCTTGTATTCCCAGTACAGGGGCCCCCCTCCATCTCACTGGAAAGGTTAAAGCATACAGCCTGGAGGCGGTACTACAAAGGTCAACACGCAGTTTAGGGATGAGGGATCGGACAATGGAGAAAAAGAGGGTGAAGATATGTAATCCAGTACCGCCAGCCTCTGAAAACACACACTGTTCTGTTATTCCTGCAGTGGTTCCTCTTCCTCATCACCATAATATGTCTTAGATCACATAGAAATAGATGACCTTGAAGAGTCACCTGCAGGGATCTCATGCAAGAAAAAAAAATGAAACCATAGGTATGATGGCAAGTAACAAAGGGAAACCGTAAACAGAAATGTGTTCATTTAATGGACCCCTCCAGCCACGATGTGTTCAACTTAAAGACAGTCTCAGAGACAGCTGGTGATAAAAGCCATGTGCTGGGCCATCAAAGACGAGCAAGACAACAGAGAGAGAGAATGAGAGAGAGAGAGAGAGAGAGAGAGAGAGAGAGAGAGAGAGAGAGAGAGAGAGAGAGAGAGAGAAGAAACACCAGTGTCTTTGGTGAGTCAGATGTGTTGAGGTGATTAATCTGCCTTGGCTGTGTCCTTCAGAGGCCTGAAGCCGAGCAGCGATATAATGGCACACGTTCGCCCCCCAGTGGAGGAAAATGGAAGAGAAGGAAAGGTGAAATCATTTTTTTTCTTTTTTTCACTTTGGACTCTCCTGTTGCTTGCTTCGAGTTTCAGTGACTAAAAGGTGCTGTGGTAAAACCAGGAGAATAAGTGCAGAGGCCATAAACTGCATGAGTTCAACTCATCTCTTGATCCCTATGTTACGGAGGCTTAAAGCAGTTGGCACGGGTTTAATTCCAAAGTTTTTGGATATTCTACAGAATGAAGGCAAGCAGGCCCAAAATAAGCTTCTTTAGAAATTACTCTGATAAAAATCAAAATATAAATGTAATTATTGTATTCTAATCAAATTGTTTCATTTAAAAGTATAGAAAGCAGATGTCTAATTTTTTTTTTCAGAGTACAAATGTGTTTTTGAATTTCTTGATTTGTTGGTCTCATTCTGGCAATAAGGTATTGGATGCATGACACCTCATTGAAAAATTCTTGGTTTGTATATGACACCAAAAACCTAAATTTAAAAAAAAAAAAAAGTTTAAATATATACGCTAAATTCTAAATCCATTTTGGATGCTAATAATGTGCCTAAAGATGGCCAAAACCTTAATGTCCCATAATGCAACTGCAACTCTGTACCATCTTTTATGAGACCATCAAAACCCATGTATACACTCAAAAGCATATTTTTACACAGAGACTATAACTTTCATAGTATAACATTATTTATTCGAAAATGATCTGTGTTCATGTTTTTTCATACTTTTGACCTGAAAATAAGCAGAAGAAAATGTTAGAGATCATTTTGCAAAAAAAGACAGTGAGGTAAGCAAGAAATAAACAACAATCAGTGTCTAATAAGAAATTATACATACTTTAATGCCAATATAATATGTTCAATTTCCAATCAAGTAAAACATTTCAGACATATTTAAAAATCCAATCCAAGATTCACAGAAATAAAAAAGGCAGTACACTTATACTGGGGCTAAAATAATGAGTGATATGCACATAAAAGAACATTTTTCCCCACTCAACAGCAATCAGTGCTTGGCTCTGGACATACTCCAGAGAAAGAGAGACCAGGAGACTCCCTCTGGCCACAATGTAGAGAGTAAAAAACAAGAATAGACAGGAGAAACGTGAGGTTATTTGTCAATGCAAGGAGGTATCTACTTTTAACTGCACTGGTTGGATTAAGAGCCCCCCTTGAGGTCAAATGTTCCAGTATGGTTTAATATACATAAACACAATAGTTCAGTTAAAAAAAATAAACATCATACATGATCATCCCTATAATACATTGTTTCTCCAGTCAAGGCAAAGACCAGCTGATAAAGACAGCAGTTGAGGTATTTGTACTTCATTCAGTCTGCAATAATTTCCTGATCAACCACACGGGGGAGCAGTTGCATAGACTGCTCTGGATTCCCCTGCAGTTAACATGGCATAACACAGCCTATCTCTAAGACATTTCATACAATGTTGAGGATAATTGAGTTTTTTGTTCGTTTGTTTGTTTGTTTGTTTGTTTGTTTTTAATTGTTGTTGTCTTGGTTCTGTGACCTAATTGTGATTAGTGGCAGTCTTGAATCAAACGTTCATGGCTCAATTTTAACTCCTTTGTCTTGAATTGAGCTTTTCAAAAATAGATGGTGCTAACGGATATTTGTCACTTTTGGGCTATTAGTTGCTGTTTTCCCACTAAAATACAACAAAACTCTTAGGGGTTTACAATAACTCTAAATCTTTCGGTATGGGCTGAATTTTTCTGAATAACTTGATTTAATAATGCTTCTTTCAAGTTTGAGTGAAAGCTTGCAACGCCATTTAAATTTCAACTTTTTTTTCCTTTCGCAGGAAGTAAGTGTAAAAGTTTTTCAGCAACACGAGCATTTATTAAGAAATGCCATAGAAGACAGACGGGGAAATACAACTCCATCCAAATATGCTTTGAATGAGCAAAGCTGGCGTTTGTCAACTAATTCTAATCTTCGTGATGGACTAAAATATGCTAAATGTACTTCGTGTCTTCCCAATACAGAAGACGGCAACTGTGTTCAAAGTCCCATTTACGTTACCAAACAAATAGAAACTGAGCCTCCATCAAAAGTTGCTTCTCGGCTTGCGTCAAATACTGGAAAAGGGACGGTGCTTGTGTATGAATAATTTTTTGTTGTTTATTGAATGTTTATTTTCAAGCGGGCAACAACCCGTAGAAAAATTTTCGCAGCCTAAACATTTCGAATAAACCGAGTTGGGCGAGACCCAAATGTAACCGACAGTTTCATGATGACGTAAGTACTCGCTTTCGCGCGCTTGGGTTTCCAGTTAAAACTGTTGTAGATTGAACACAGCTTTGGGTTTAAATGGAAAGTAACGTCTATGTTTTGACGAGGAAACGCTGAGTAACTTTTGTCTTTAGGATGACGTTAAACTACTTGAACACTCGGGCTCACCCGGAAGTCCTGCAATTATATTGAAAATCAGACCATGAAATCTGAATTTTCCTTTTAGCTTCAACAACTCTGTATAAATCAATATACAGAGATAAAAGATCAAATAGGGAAATTCAGACGCTGATTCATCCCGTTCTGTCAATAAATATTACAGTTGTTAACATGGTGCCAGGATTGGTATTATGCAAATGTTTCATTGCTTTTAAACAGTGAATAAAGCACAGGGAATGTTTTCTCATTCATTTTACATCTGATTTCTTCATTTATGTCACTACAGGGCAGAAATGCACAAATGCAGCCTTGAATTTATGTCAGTACATAACTTTGTAGAATTTCAGTGTGAGCATTCAAAATAATTTTGTCCTCACAGGAAAATGGGTTAATTTCTTTGTTTCTGCATTGGTAAAAAGATCTGTGGATTCTTTGTCCACTTTGCAGGGGCAAGGATTGCAACTGTGTGCATTCAAGTCACAAATGTGACATCTTGTGAAATCCTAAATGCAACATTTCTGATGGTTGCATGTAGGAGACTCTTTTAAGCATTTTTTTTTCATTTAGAATGATCATAAACCTAAGACAAGTGGGAAAACATTAATAACATGATTCTATATAATTGTTACACTACATGCAGCCATGACAACCTATACAATAACAGATTGATTATAACTACCTTTAACAGGTCATTTTTTGTATTAGAGGGCTCCTTGGCTTTGGGGAGTACTGAACAGGACAATAAACAAGAGCTCAATCAGTAGTTACATTGATTGGGGGAAAAAATAAAGCTTCTAACAACAGTAATATCACTATTTTACGGTGGTAGTTTATTTTGTTCATAACTGGCATAAAAGCATTAATTTCCACGCATCTGCAACAAAGTGATTCTCAGCTCAGTTTGAGGTGTAATACTGTTGTAACATGTAAAATCAATCTTTGATCTTGTGAGTTAGTTTTAAAAAAAAAAAAGTATTGATAACAAAATTCATCGTAACATTTTTTTTAGAATGACGTCTATGTAATGTCACCATTAGTACAATATCTACTGATTTAAGGTTAACTGTTGCCACATTAAACTAAAAGTGTAGTCTGCGACAAGAAGGGCCATCATCTCCCAACCACACAACTTCTGATTATCTGCGGCTGTTAAAATCACTGACAAGGGCCATTACCATGGAGCCTAAAAAGAGAAAGATATCTATTTGGTAAAAGGGTCAGACAAACAAAACGGAGATAGGCACTCCTTGTGCGACAATCCAATTGTTCTCCACCTTCAGCCCATCATATCAAGTGGTTACAAAACAGTTATGATAAAATACTTACAAACTAAAAACAACAGTCCAAGTCTCTTCAAAATGTGTTCATATGGAGCATTTCATATTTAACATGTCAATAGCTAGCCCATCACACTGAGGTAAACTAGCTTAATGTCTGCAGCTAAGTGACGATTTATACACTGATAGTAATACACAGAGCAGGCAGAAAAACACCCGTTCTGAAAACTTTTGTAAAAACCTTCAAAAAGAGCTTTGATTGTAAGATATATTTGGAGTCACAAGTGATGAGCCGTTTCAGGGCTGATTCGTTGAAAATGCCGTGTGACTCTAGTGCGACAAATGGCAATTTATAGAAAGAACAACTGCATGGAGGAGGTAGAGGGGGCTGGGAGGAGGTAAGGAGTTTGCAGAGGAACAGCGCATATGAGGTAGGCTTTTGCTGTAAACAAAAAAAAAAAAAAAAAAAAAAAAGAAGGAAAAAAGGGGGAAAAAAAGTTTTGCAGTAAAAGGGAAAGTAACTTATCCAAAATGGGAAGGAAGACCAGGGACTCTGTGGCAACACAAGGGAACTTCTCACACAACACCTCAGTACAATACAGACCTAAAAGTTAATCATACAAGCCCATTAAAAAAATATACAAAACAAAAAGAAATGCACAACTATGTATAACTCAAGAGGTAGTTGCTAATATCAGTACATGATCAGTTACATATGTCTCTTCAGCGTTTCTTTACAGAGTTTGTTGAGTCAGTCAGTGGATGATTCCCAAAAGAATAAAATACACTTTTTTGGTTAATTCCCTGAGAACAGTTCATCATCCTGAGAGGAATTGAGTGTAAAAATGTAAAAATACATTATACAAAAGGATGTTGCTTCCATAAAGGTTTGAGCCTGGGCTGTGCTCCTTATGTAGTTTGGTCATTCACTTCTTTTTTTTTTTCCTCCTGTCATGCTGCATTGTTGAGATTTGATTTCAAACGCACGCACACATTCAAAAAGCTGTACATTAAAAACAAACAAATAAACAAACAAAAAAAACAACCAATAACTGCAGTGTTGCGCTTTCAGCAATAAGACTCTTATTGTGAAAAGGCGAGAATAACAAGCACTTCAGCCAGTCTCAACTTTTAAATGCCTTCAAAAATAAAGCCAAACTCTTTGGTATAGAAATATACCAAAAAAGTTGGTTGTCTACGTAGAGCTTAAAAAAACACACAAGCTAGTTTTTTTATCATCATACAAAGTTATTTTGATTTGTCAGAACATTTAAGATACAACTCTGAAGTGAACTTGTGTGGCGTCAACTTCAGATAAGCTCTTTTCACATTCAATATGGTCAGAGAAGAGTTGTAAGGTCACAAATAAGTGCCACTAAAGCCATGCTTGGGAGTCAAGTTATACCAAAAGCAGCACTTTCTCTCTCTCTATGTCTCTCTCTGTTTTCAGTGAGTCTAGAGCAGCAGCAGCAGAGACCATTCACCCTTAACTTGTTCTCATCCTAAATAGGAGTGAGCATTACCTGGCTGGTGCTGACTAACAACTGGTAGGCACAGATGGAAGAGGGACAAGTGGTTTGATCTCACTGCTGGGAGAGCAAAAAAACAGCTTGATGTTGTGCGACATTCATCTTCCAGAGGAAGAAAAGGTGAGGTATTCGGTAAGTAGAGCAGCTGTGATGATGCCAAAAAGGCCTGAAACATAAGACTGTATAAAAAGATGGACAACGCAACAGGTTCAACAAAAGTGGGACCAAACGACTTTCCGTTGACTGCTGCCGAGTAGATCAGAACTACTGCCCCCTCCCCTATGTTGACAGATGGGACATGAGTGAAAACTTAAATTGAAAAAACAAACAACAACAACAAAAACATTGAATTGTTCTTAGGCATTGTTTCTGTTATCAGTTTGTTAATCAGGTCTACACAGAAGTATAAACTAGGCTGAACGTGGGTCGAGGATCTTTAACATTTAACAAATACCTTTATGATATTTCATCGATTTTGGCTTCACTGCGCAACAAGAGGTGGAGACCGTTGTCCATCTTTATATATAGTCAGTGGTCTGAAACCACACCTTAAGTGAACAAGGTGAGTGTTAAGTTGGTGCTGGGTCATAGGTGATTGAAGGCATGGAGTAAAAGAAAATTTGATTCGTGGTTAAATAGAGAGAGAGCTACAAGATTTCACACGACAACAAAGTATCCCATGCAATATACAGGGCTATTCACCTATGTCAGCTAATTCCTTATATACGCATTACTTAAAGTTAATAGAATTTCAATTATATCTTGTGACTTTAAATATATATTAATGACTTATACTATGACTTTATAAACTGCAATGTTATTTTCAACTAATTATGCAACAACTGAAGTGGAGGTCTAGTATCAGTCCAGTCCTTTGTATCTAAACTATCTGGATTATATAAAGTCTTATCTAAGGCGTGACTGTGTCTAATAAGAGGAAACTGAGCGTTAATAGTGTTGACCCCAGTCTTGCTTTCTCTTGGAGCATTCACACATACACACACACACATTCACACATACACACACACACACACACACACACACACAATCACTCTCAAACACACATGCTCACTCTTTGACAATCAGTTGGTCCAGTCTATTTCATGGAAGAGAGAGGTATGTAGTGAGTGTTTCAAGATTATACAGAGAATGTGTTTAGCAGCCCGTTGTCTTCAGAAAAAAAAAATCCCTCTGGAATCCATGAAGTTTCCCTATAAAGCATTGTATGCCAAGCTAAGAATCCTTGGAGTTTGGATTATCGCTTAGAGGGTCTTGAGCTTTTAAAAGTCTTCTTCTAATCCTTCTTAAAACGAGCTACCGTGTGTGCTAAAAGATTTTCATCATGATTTTTGGAATGATTAGGCCTAAAAGGATAGACATTTGTGGTAACTGTAATAAAAAGCATTCATAACGGTCGACACTTAGGTCCATGAAGGAAAAAAAAAAAGGAACAGGGGAAAAAAAAATCATCAAACTAAGATTCATACCATGTTGTTTCACTCTGAAGCTGCACTGATTGAAACAAGAGAAACAGTCATTCCCTGCAGTCACCTTTCCAGCGGTGGTTGCCATAGCTGCACCAGATGACTGCAAGTCAGTCACACGCATTCACACATTTCCGTACCCCGGTGATCGTTGCCATAGCTGCGCTGGTTCAAAATAAAACAAATAAAATAAAAGTGAAGAAACCAAGACCTCCCATTTTTCACAGGTGTGAGGTAGATGAGGGGGGTTGTAGGATGGGGGCAGGACTTCGGCTATCCTTGATTGAGAGGAGACATGAGGATCTGGGGATAGCGGTGACAGGTTCACCTCTATGAGCTGTTTTTCAGGATTTTCTCCACCTCTGGGTCCGGGGGCCACGTGTGTGGGGCTCCTCAGGGGAGGATGAGGAGCCCTCCAGGGGAGAAGAGCCGGAGCGCTCCTCCTCCTCAGGGGGGCAGAGGTAGGGCCCGGTCCCTGGGCTGAAGGCCGAGGCCGAGGTAGACGCATGTTGGTCCTGAGAGCCTGTGGTGGGTGCCAGTGCCTTGTGGGGACACTGAGCCACCATGTGCGTGATGCTCTGGCAGTAGTGGCATTTCTTTGGCTGGGGGGGCAGGCCACACTCCTTGGCATGGTGGTCCAGACCTCCACAGTTATAACAGCTGCAGAGGACAGAGGAGGGAGAGGAAACATGAGGCGATTACAGGAATACTAATGGAAACAAAAGCTTTGACAAGACTAACACAGCTCTGCTGTCATAATGTCTTTGCTCTAATAAACATCACTATCACTATTACCTTCTGCTGTTCAAGTACAGTGTCATTATTTGGAGTGGTACAAACAAAAGAAGTGGCTTTGAAAAAAACTGTGATGGAAGATGAACTGTGAGTACTTTGTTTCACCATACAGATTCTTCAGACTTTAGCTGAGTTTCATTTTAATCAAAATAACACAGATAATGGCAGATGAAAGTCGGGGTGTCCCGATCCGATATTAATATCGGATATCCGTTGGATATCAGCAAAAAACTAATATCGGATTATATTGGCCTGCATCTAAAATCTCTGATATGAGCACTCAGATACAGGTAGTCCATTTCAGACTTTGCTCCAGCACTTCTACCCAGCAGCACCCAGCTCCAATCCAGCTCACAGAGCCCACCTGATCATAACAACAGTGTGTGCTAAGGTGCGAACAAAGGATCAAAGAGTAGGAGTGATGTTGGCTGTTTGGCGGTAAAACTTGACCCATGGTGGCACAGAGCTGGGGAAGTTTACTATTTTCAAACTTTAAACATTCCCCCAAGACTTATTCGCGCCTCGAAGACCTACAAAATAGAGCTGAACGTCAAATCATTTGTGCCAATACTGTATCGTATTGGATCAATATTGGTATCGGCCAGTATCCAAGGCTGCAATACCAGTATCATATTGGAAGTGAAAAGGTTGTATCGAGACACCTCTAGACAAAAGCAAACAACATGTATACTTCTACTTGTGTCCTTAGTTGCAAAAATGCTATATCAGCAGGAATTTAGTCTGTTCTGTGCTTCCAGCTCCACTATTTTTCACTGACCCTGTTGAGACAGTTACTACCTCTGATGCAGACAAATTATTACACCTCTGTGATACATACAAGGCAAGATATGACAGGGGTGAACAAGTCCCACCTTGAACTGGCAATGCAAAGAAAATGTGCCTTTAAAATAGTTTAATGAAGCTACAGAAAATATAATGGTTAGCCCACTTTGACACAGCTTTTAGTGGAGTAAAAGGGAATGCAAGTACCTTCGAGAATTTTTTTTTACAGAAAGGAAAGACGTGAGGACGGGAACTGGAATAAGAAAGCTTGACTTTTAATATGTTGTAGGGCTGAGACATATGGCTCCAAACAAGATTTATGAATCTTTCAGACAAAACTGGGTTTATAATTATAAGAAATTTATCTTTTCATTCTTTAAAAAAAACAATGACTCTTGAAATGACTCTTCTTTTTAAGCTTTTTTTTTACCCTGAATTGCAAAGAGTTTATTTATGAGTTATTTCTGTTAAGTGGATTTTCTTGGTTAATTATCATTATTAACAATCACAGTAACATTTCAGTCAGTTTATAATATTCCCTTGTCCCTTCGTGAATGCTTGTTTCACCCATCACTGTTTCAGAAGTGGCAGGTACAGGCATAGAAGCCAAAGTGACTCATGCTGCTTTAGCACAGCATAGTCGTAAACCCAGAGTGAATAATCATGCTGTAGCTTGCCGTCGAGCGGTGTTGATGTTGATTTGAGTGAAAAAAGCAACCTTATAACAGCAAGATCTGCACATGCACATGTGTATATGAGTCCAGAGAGGGATTGTGATCATTTGTGTTATACCTCAACAGATTTGACAATACATGTGAAAGATACGACCATGCATTTCCAGAGGGTGGCACTATTGCAGTAGTACAGAATTGAGCATAAGAATGTGTTGGGAGGTGGACCTTGATCATGTGTGTGAAATTTGAATCAGATTGGAGGTTAAAAGAAGGAGCTACAATGAGTTCATGGTTCATGGCGAGATAGAGTTTGATGCATCGCCATGGACACACTGTTTAACTACAGAACATGGCTCAATCAGTGATTCTTTATGAAGGCCTGAAAGACATTGCTGAACAGAATAGAAAAAAATTGAGGAGGTTTTTAAACGCAGAGTTAAATGGACAAAAAAAATAGACATCACCACTGTTGTGTACAAAGTTAGGATATACGTTTTAAACTCTGTGTGGTTTTATTGATAAAGTTTGTGTTCAAATACATACATGGATTTATTCCCTCATTGTTTCTGGAGAAACATAAGAAGAGCTGACAGAGCAACAGCAGACCCACACAAGCTGCTTTAAAGTGGTGATTGTAACACTTTTTTTGTTGTTGTTGTTGTTTTCTACTGAACATCTTTGGCTCATTAAGTTTTTCTTTTTCTATAAAATGAGCAGAATCCTGGAAACTAAGAATGAGGAACAGAGGTCAATTAAAAATGAAATAAATGACTGTCAAGGTCTCATCCCTGTTCATAAAGAAAGGATTTTTATCCTGCCTCAGATTTAGACTGCCAATAATTACTGTGAACTTAGTTTGCAATTAACCAGTACAGTCAGTTTATTTTGCCATTTCAAAATTTGTACTTTAAATATATCCCAAGTTCCTGAGAGGCTTCTAAAATTAAACAGTTTAGTCAAAAATCACAGCTGAGTTCCTGGAACATGATACAACATTTCCCATATAACATCTTACTCTATTCAACCCTTTTGGCTGACAGTAATGCTTCTTGTATCTTCAGTAAACAATGTGAAAGCAATTTCCTAACCATGCTTGATCATTTAATACAACGAAACTTATTGATTTTATCAAGGGTCCTACTTATTTTGAGTTACCAGCTTTGTAGATCCTTTATTTATTTTCAGAATAGTATCCCTGAGTAAAGGAGCCCAGTATATAGTCCTAGTTCTCCGGTCATAAAGATAAAAAGCATGAAAATAAAAAGATCAATCACTGAGACAGGACTGTACTGAGAAAAAGATAGCATGTTCAAACCAAACAGCTGTTTTGGCTTAGATTGGCCACTAGATGGTGCTATGACACATGAAATTACTCTCATGTGAGGCGCACTCTGTAGCATTGCCAAACTACACACTGTTATTGAATTTGACAAGACGCAACTGGCTGATGAAAGAGAAAAAAAAAATGCGAAGGAAAATGTGACCAATATTCCAGCCTATCAAGATGCCACCCAATGTTTTGGTTCCACATCCAATCAAGCGGCCAAATTGAGTGGATTCCTTAATGTCGGTCTGCTGTGCAAAGCTCAACACTCCTCAGGCCCACTGACCGCTGGACGGCTGACTCATCTGCTGTTTTGACATCTTCCTCTGACCAGTGGAACACATCAGTGTGCTTCATGGTAATTTTAATCAAAGCAGAGTCCAAACAGCGCCTTTAAGAAGAACTAAACAGCACTGGTTCAGATTAATACTACTGAAAATACGACGGCCAGTTAAAAGTCAAAATCAATCTAAACTGAGAATACTAACAATTTACAGTTATGTCATAAGGAAACATAAGTAGCACAGTTATCTTGAGGACAGCTAAGATTTGCTGTAACCTCTCTATCAAGAGGCTAAATAATCAACATAAACGCTGCCATCAACGTTCTCTATAATTTCACCTGGTTGCATTTTAACTGACCACTTCCAGACAATTCTTTGCTTCTTTCCTCTTCTTCTTCTCTTGATTTAAATAAGCCCCACAGTCATTATAAATAAACAGATAAAACCTTTAGGACTTTAGGCAGTTTAAAGTGTTTCCAAGGCAGAACATACTCATCAAAAAAACAGGTCAAAATTAATAATGAATCCAAATGAAATGTGTCAAGAAGTATGCAGTCATACGTAGCAAATTTAAGAAGATGTTTGGACTTTTTGACAGATGAATTCAAAATTTTTAACTCTATGTCTCATATTTATTCATAGAAAAAAAAACAAGATCAGTCATTTCAAGGAGCTGAAATCTTTAATTATAAAATAAAATATTTGTGCTGTGCTGTTGCTTCACAGCAAGAAAGTTGAATCCCGGTTCGGGCACAGTGGGCCTTTCTGTATGGAGTTTGCATGTTCTTCCTGTGCATGTGTGGGTTCTCTCCGGGTACACACACAGTCCAAAAACATGCTCACTAAGTCAACTGGGTATTGTAAATTGTTCGTAGGTGTGAGTGTGTGTTTGAAAGGTTGTCTGTCTCTATGTGTCAGCCCTGCAATTGACTGGTGACCAGTCCAGGGTGTACCCCGCCTCTCACCCTAAGTCAGCTGGGATAGACTCCAGCCACCCATGATCCAGAACAGGATAAGCGGTATAGAAGATGAATGAATAAATAAAATATTTTTTACATTTCTGGCGCTGGAAAGCAGTAACATTTACTTAAGACTTGAACATTAAAGAAGCTTTCATGTGTAAAGATTTCACACCGTCGTCTGCAAAAGCAGATTCAAAATATGTGATCCTCTTGGAGGAACATGTAGAATATCATGACTAACTTAGGAGCTATGTTGTGTTTAAAGAAGCTGGAAACCACCTCAGATACTGCCCTAATGAAGACAAGATGGCTGAACATATTTGGGAAACAACTCATCGCATACCAGAGAAGCAAAGTTTGAATTCATATTGACACTGTCTCCAGGAAGCAGTGTTTGTGGCAGTGAAACACTCCACTTACCACATCCACAAAGGCTGAATATTCTACCTTCTGAGAGTTTCAAACTACAGACCACCAGTATGAAGAACAAAGTCACAATGGCCGGTTGCATAACACAGTGACCAGCAGGGGTCAGAGCAGCGTAACTGCCACAGGAGCCGCTCACACTGACAGATTACATCACAGCCATCTACCTGCCTCACTACCACCTCAGGAGAAGGCAGCGACACTTGACCTAACGCTGGATCACTTATCCCAAATAACCTGAATTATTCAGCTGTGTAAACCAATCAGGGAGAGGACTCTGTCAGATAATGTTCCCTCGATTCTAACGCAAGCTTCTCTTTTCACACCTGAAGAACTGGAGCTGTAAGGGAACATACAAAGAGAAACAGAGAGAGGGAGCTGGATTTCCTCACATCAATGGCGCATTGTCATCATGTGATTCCTTCTTACAGCAGATACAGCATAATTCTTGCCCCTGCCTGGTCGGCTTCTCTATACGTTGCTCTTCGTCTCCTCTGCCTTTAACCAGCAGAGGCGTTCTCAAGGAGCTCCATATGGCTTCTTTCTGACAGATTTTAGCAAAGCACCCTTCAGGATTTTACTGCAGACAAAACAATTGATTGAGCCGCTGCCGCATTGAGATGCATATAAGCCCAATCCATCCCCTTGCTAATGCCGTCTCTAATGTAAAAGCTGGCAAATTGATTTAAAATAGCTGCGATGGCAGGCAAAGTGCCCCATTCAATTCCTTATTATGGCGCACAATAACCATAGCAACAGGCATGTAGTCTGGCAGATTGAATAGATCTAATCTATAATCTCAGCCCACTCAGAAATCGCTCACTGCAGCCACATGTACATATAGAACATACGTCTCCTTTCACTAGAGGCAGCTTTCTGAATGCACATTTCAGGTTGTTTTGGGTGAAGCAAAGACTCATGGGATATAAATGCACTCATATGAGTCATTACACACACACACACACACACACAAAAAAAAATCCTCCTCTTGTTTCCTGAATCTCCCCACACGTACCGGTCTCCCTTTGGTTTGCGTTTCTGGAGTGGGACCTTCCCTTTGGGTCGTCTCTCGCTGCCTGCACAGGGTCCCCCACCAGGTCCGGTCACCCGCAGGGACTCCAGGCCCTTGGAGGACTTCTTATAGGTGAACTCCACCTGCTCACCCTCCTTTAAGCTGCGGAAGCCCTCCATCACCAGTTTGCTCTGTTGGGAGGAAAAAAGCAATTATCCATTTAAAAGCGGCTGGCGCTTATAGCTCGATGAATTCATAATGATAATGTCTGCAATGCACAAGGGTCTGTGTTAAAGAAAGTGGAGGTGCAGATAGTTGTGGGCCCAATGTATGATTGGAGTCGGTGCTTGTGTTGATTGAGATTTCTCTCATTTTTGTATGGGAGTTGAAAGTTGTGTTGTGTTTCTGTGGGGGTGGCTGATGAGAAGATATGAAGACAACAATAGTTCTGTTGGGGTGGCAACATCAGTGTAACACAGCAGAAAAACATTATATACCTGAGTCAGTGAAGATGTGTTTTACCTTGACTTTTTTTTTTTTTTTTACAAAGACTGAATGCTTTATCTTCAAATGGTGAGGGAGAATGTACAGAGCCTTTGTCTCAAGAAGACAGATTTTTCTCCGATGAAAAGACTATTTGATGCCTCGACTTTACTTGCTCTCGAAGCTCACCTCCCATCAGAGCTTGGATAACAATCAAGTATTACCTTTAGTGTATAAACAACTCCAAATCACCGTCTCCAATATCTGTTATATCTGTGAGCACTGCAGCATGTAGCAAACGCGGCATCCAGCAGCACATGATGTGCACACCAATTGTGTTGGATTGACTGTAAGCGGTTAGCTCCAACCGCCGCTACAGTCAGTGCATAAAGGGTCTTATCACACACACAGCGTCCTTGCTTTACTCCCTTTATCTGCTTCACCCAGAGACACCACTTCCTATTCCTTTCACAGGAAGAAAAAGACAAGAACCTCGCAAGCATGCAATCCTTCAGCACATCCATCCTTTCTACATGATCGCCATTATTGATTCAGTTACTACATAACCTCTGGACAATGATGGATGTCTTCATGATAGCTGAAACACACTGCATCTGTGACCTTCATGAATTGCAGGGAGCCCTGCAGATCTGGGCATAGGTAAACACACCCACACTAGCACGCAGTGTGCAGAGCAAACCTACTACCTACTATACATCAAGGCCTAAAAATAACAATGCAGGCGATCAGAAAATTCAGTGCCCGCTTGTAGAAGCAGATGTGTAGGAGACAGGAAGAGAAAGGAGCAAATGAGCAGTGGGAATCAAATGTGAAACTAGAGAGGAAGGAGAGAAAATGTGCTCAGCAGTATTTTTTTCTATAATGTCTGTGAAAGACAGCACTTACAGGAAGCTGAAGGTGCTCTATACGGGGTCTATTCATAGATATAAATGAATATGTAAAAGAGCAGAATAAGTGGGAATGGTAAAGGGAGAAGTGGGAATGTGACAAAGGAAGTGTGAATTAATTAAAAACTAAGAATAGTGTTTCTGCTCTGCATTCACACGTACATCCAGCGGCCTGGCACCGCACAGTGACAACTATACAAGCGTAAGATTACGGTCACATTTAAGTGGAAATATATTAAACATACTTCCTGTTTTATTTATGACTCGAGAATAAAAAAAATACAAAAAAGTCATTCTGTTTCTTTATGTGCTATTTTTTTTTAAGTATATTCAAGAATGAAAATAGGAACAACAATAGAATAAAAGACGTGCCGAGTTTCACATATGAAAGGATCAATTTTAAAAACATCCATTTGTGATTTTATTTTCTTGACTGTCTTTCATTGCAGCAATTCACGATTATTTTCATGATCAGTTAATCTATCAATTATTCTCTTGTTTAATCCAGTAGTTGTCTGGTCCATAAAATGTCAGAAAACCATGAAAAATGTTTGTCAATGTCAGTGTTTCTCGGAGTCCAAGGTGACATCATCAAATGTCTCATTTTGTCTACAAACTAAAGACCCTCAGGACTCTCGTAGAGAAGCCAAGAAACCAGAAAATATTCACATTTATGAAGCTGAAATCAGAGAATTTGGACGTCTTTTTCTTAAATAATTACTTCAACTCATCAGTCGATTCTTAAAATAGTCGACAATTAATTTAGTAATCGGTTAATAATTGATTATTTGATTAATTGTTGCAGCTCTACTGTCTTTTAAACATTCATTTTAAATTGCATTTACTTGATCTCAGCTCATAGTTGAGTACCACATGTGAATAAGGCCCAGATTTACACATTTATGAACATTTAATCCCACAAGTTTATATTTAATAAACCCTGAAGAAGTATTCTAGTTCTTAAAGTTTAGCTTTTTCCTAAAATATGAAAATACTCTTAAAGTTTAACTTTTATAACAAAACAATAGATGAAAACTATTTTCAACCAAAGAAACAGATTAGATAAAACAGTTTCTTTTTTTGCCACCATTAAGGACATAATTCTCTGGTATTTAACTAAAGAATGAAAGAGGAGCGTGTATCTGAACACAAAAACAGAAGGTCCTGGTCTTATTTTCTGTATAATACAGAGACTGCATTTTGGTTCCTGGAATATATTTTGGATAAAAGATAAAAGGATCACCTCAAATTCAACTCTTCAATCAAAAAGAGGAAACTATGCTCTAAATTTGGGAAATTACAGAACTATTTTTTGGTCAGTTCCCTGAAAGACAGAGAAGCAGAGCCTAACTGTCAAACTTGTACCCATTTCAACAATTTTATTTTAACTAACAATCAAGAAAGACTGCTGATGTTAAATTATTTAGCATAAGTAACTTCAAGAAATTTGATCTGTGCTTTCCTCTCAGATTTCTTCTGTTATTTTCTATCTGCTCTCTCAACTCGTTCCTTTCGATTCCAGCTGATGATGGAGGGCGTGTTCTGGTATTGGATTTGCCTTTGAGGAAACGATGAGAATCGGGGAAGAGAGATGAGCGGAAGCTCGGTTTTTGAACAGGTATAGGAGGAATGAAACGGGAAGATTGGAGAGGTGAGAAACAAACTGCGTTTGTGGCTTTAAGCAACCGATGAGGATCGATATCTAGTGGCAGTGCTGCAGAAAAATCGACTCCAGGAGTCATCAATCAGTACTTTATGAATGTGTCTAATAAAGCTGTGAGCATATTCACACACCAATGCATACAAACCTATTTTTGTTGATTAAAAAAACACTCAAGCATTTAGAACCCTGTTTTCAAAAAAGTCACCAATTAATATAATGATTTTGATCATTAGACCATCCCAACTACTCAGAGATTCCTGCAGCAGAAATCAGTAAAGAGCAAATTAAAAATTGGACCCTTCCCTGACAAAAATCAAACGCACCCTGAATATTGATGAATAATGATTGACTGGTCTGGAGACTATGTGCTGCTCGAGCTCTTCCTGTTTCTCTCCTGTCTTCAGACCACAAGCAGCTTGTCTCTCCAGGTCAAAGTTGAGTGGTTTGTCTCAGCACCCTGCCCCCTCTCCAACCCCGTCAATGCCCACAATGCACCAGTGAGGAAACCACACAACCCCTTTTGTTCTGCAGAAATGCAGGAAAACACACACATACACACACTTGGGCTTACAGATTTCCTCCATATAGGACAGGGTACCACTCCTGAGCCCCTCGTGTCTCGAATGAGCTGAGTTTCTGAAGCAGCTCAGACTCTTCACAATTATGTAATGAAAGGCAGCATGTGAACTTTCATGAGTGTTTTTGTGTGTGTGTGTGTGTGTGTGTGTGTGAGAGAGAGAGAGAATGTGTGCGCCTCCATGTGTGTGCATTTGATAACAAAAAAACTCCACATATCAGAACCTGCAACCCGAGCAGGCTCCTCTCGAGTGACCTGGCGGGTGTCTTGACTCGTTTCAGTTTACGCACAGAGGTCAGGAAAGGGCATGGTTGAGGAGAGGGAACGTAAGAACGTCAGAGAGAGAGAGAGAGAGAGTGAGTGAGGGTGATCACAAAATGGAGGAGTGGCCTGAAGCAGGAGGGAGGTGGATGAGGGGGGGGATAGAGGAGGAGGTGGGGGTTTCATGGAAATGCCTCCAGCGCATTCTGTTCAGCTCCAATGGAGGAGCAACTCCTGATCAGTGGCTGGACCTGGGGGGAGCCCAGGAACAAAACCCCCATTTGATCGGGAGCCCCACAGGTCAGCAGCAGAAATCCGGGGGTCAGCGGTATAACCATCCCCAGCACCACCCCCTACCCGAGCAGCGGACCACACCAACTCTCACGCTTTTACTCAAGTGCCAACAGCATCTAAAACCAGAAGGACCTGAGCCTCAAAATGGACACCAACTCCCTCTCAAATGCTTACAAGCTCCCATATATGTCATAAATATCTTCCTATAGCAGCACATGTGTGTGTGACGGTGTGTGTAGGATGAAGCCGGCGATCAATACGCACTCCCAACATCCTGGATAGAAATAGCCTTCCTTTTCATCAGCCTGGCCCTCGTCATCGCCAGGCCCAGCAATCAATACAGGAAGCTGTAACGTGAGGGGATGGGGAAGCAGCAAAGAGAGAGAGAGGAGACCCACCGTCCTCTGCTTGCTTCTCTCACTCTCGCTCTCTCACTGCAGCGACCACCAGCTTTGGAAGGGCTAATTATGGGATGCTTTAAATCAAAGGTGGCCCACGTTGCATCGTACTTGAGTTAAGAGGAAAAGGGGGTGCATATGAGTGTGACGGAGATGGCGGTCGCCATGTGGCGTGGTGCCATTAAGTAGCTTTTTACACACAGGAAATGCTAAGTGGACAAAGCTGGGCCACATCAGCTCGGATGGACATAACCCAACAGGATGCATATAAACCCAAGAAGAAAGACAGGAGCGGGGGAAAAGAGCGAGAAAGCGGGACGAAAGAAAGGGGAAGAAAAGCAAAAACACACCGGTGAATACCACCAACAGAGTCGCTCTTATGACGCTGACACCCAAGCCCTCCTCAACACGTTGTCATTAGTGGCCCTGACCCTTGAACCCTGCCCAACCCCCATCAAACACTTAAAAGCCTTCACGTTTCCCCTGCTTCAAATTAACATCCAACTCCCCTGATTATGACTAGGGCAAATATTTGATCTAGGGAAGGAAGCACTAGATCATCTTGATACGTTTATCAGTGTAAGAGGGGAAATGAACCTTGCTGAGGTGACTGATGATAAAACACACAGCCTGCTAATAACTGCAGCTATTCACAACAAAAGCACACCTACAGAGAACAGTGGATCAGATCCAAGCTGGGGGACCTTCAGCATTTGAAACTGAAAGCAACAGCGACTACAGGGACATTATGATCACCTTTCAGAAAATAAACACAATGGCAAAAACCCAATTGATGTTTGCAATATAATTTTCCAAACCAACACCATAAAAAATCTTAAAGTATCAGTAATGAAAAATATATTTTCCTTGAGTTAAATTATCAACCTTCATAAGAAGATCAACTACAGTTGTTTTTAACATACATTTAACCGATGAAGTTAGATCACATTACTAGAAACTTCTTGATTCAATTCGAAGCAAAAAGACAAAGATCTGTTTTTGATACAATATGTCTTTCTTCTTCAGATCTTACCGATAAGTTTAAACTGATGCATTCAAAAACTGTGACACACAACAAAAACCTTTAAAGGTTGAGCATTTTCAGATTTGGCAATTTGCTATTTTCCTATATGTGTTTCCAGTGTTTTAAATTGTCATTTCTTCTCTGTCTTGTGAAAATTAATATGTGTTAATCGATCGTAGAAAACAGATCAACAAAGACTGTTACATGATTTAGGTTTATTTATCTATTCTAGGCAGAAACTGCAGCGTTCTCTTGCACCAGCATTTTTAACTGGAGTTCTGAATTGTGTTGCTAAATAATGTTTAGTTGTCTTATTCTTCAGTTATGTTTGGATAAAAGGTCTCAGGGGGCATAGAAACTAATTACATCTTAAATATTTAAAGAATTCATGCGCAGAATTTATGTAAAAGAAATAGATAATAGCTGCAGCTTCATCATATTTGAGATGACTGCAGAAAAAAACGGCGAAGCTTAATGAAGGTATTTGTTTTATTACTTGTTAAAATATCTCCTTGAACTTAATTTATTGGAGCTTATACATTCGATATGAATCAAATCAATGATATGAGACAAAATAAAAGTTTAATTAATGTCAGTGAGTCAGAATGGCTGACTGGCACAGAAATATGTTCTTGTATGGAAAATGTAGTTCTAGAAAACTCTACCTGCTGGGCTGGAAGCCTCATTTACTCATTATAATTAATGAAGTCTCCAATTTTGGCTTAGAACATGAACTGTTTAAAGTAAGACTTGTCAAGTCAATAATCATAATAGGATTAATACAGTTAGTACGATTTGACTTTTTTTAGTGAAGTCATGTCAGAGTTTTCACTAAATGAATTATTTCTGTCTGCCAAGAAAACAAACTGCAAACTTTTAATGAGCAGGAAAAAAAAGGTTTCAAAGAAGTACTAATTAAATAAGTTGTCTAACCTTTTTTTTGGTGTTTTATTGTGTATTGTTTCAGTTTTTTAAACTACATTCAATTAAATAAATGTCAGAGGTGCAAATACAGCCAGCACAGTGCGGGCACTCGCTCTTTGTGTTTCAGGTGAACTACGACTTGTTTGGAGTCCTGCTCTGCTTTCTACTCCGCCACCTTTCCAATTACCAATCATCTCCGCTCTATGTGGCCAGCTCCTCAAAAGGAAGTCACATGACTAGCCTTTCTTCTTCTTTAGCGTTTTTTGATGTGCAGAAGAGAAGGGTGGGTTGATGGAGGAGGAGCGGGGGGTGTGTTGGAGGGTGGGGGGTAGTGTGGCTGCAGGAGAGACAAAGCTGATACTGGCTATCTGAAGGCAGAGATGGGTGGGGCCTGCATGCCAAACGGTGACACGGACCAGAGGTTAATCTCACTAGGGGCCCACTTTAACCTCGCTACACAAAACACACACACACACTCTTGCACGCGCACACACACACACACACATACGGAACCTAAAACATCTTACAACGGTTCACATGTAGACATCAACAACCTGGTGGATAGGAGAGGAAAGTACAAACCACACACACACACACACACACACACACACTCTCACTCACTCTCTCTCTCTCCCTCACAGAGGCTCCATAAATTGAACACACACTCAGGAGAAAAGCAGCAGCAGCAGCAGAAGCAAAGTGTTCAACATTTCAAACTGATTACCGACAAAGGGCAAGCAGCCCCCCACTACACTCCCCCTCACCCCACCCAACCCTCCTGCCTTTTTGTCTTTAAAGAAATTCCTCTTTTTAAAAGAATGCCCGAGGAGAGAGCACCCCCCGTGTCCCAGCAGGAACTCTCTCTCTTTCTCACACACACACACACACACACACACACACACACACACACACACACACACACACACACACACACACACACACACACACATACTTATAACAGATAGAAAAAACACTCAGCGCAGGTAGAGAAGAGGTTAACAAACAGAGATAATGAAATGGCTTTGTGTGTGGAATCACTAAGCAGAGAGGTACAGCGGGTGAAGAAGCTTAATTACTCTCTCTCTCCTTCTCTCTCGCTCTCTCTCCTTCTCTCTCGCTCTCCCCGACACACACCTTCAAAAAGGAAGTGATCAGATAGGAGCCCTGATGAAGAGGCCTCCCAGGAAGAGACCCTCTCGCTGACTCATACACACTCTCACCCTCCCTCTCTTACCTCCTGCTCCTCTACTCGCTCCTCTTTTTCAAACCCAGCGCTTATGTTTTCCTCCTCTGCTACTGCTGCCCCCCCCCACACCCCCCTTCACCTCCACCAACACTTATTTTTTCCCACATCCCTCCTCGTCCCCTCTCCTAGGAAAACTCCTCCTCTTCTTCCACTTTTTTTTTTTCTTTCCTGTCCTCATGCTCCCTTTTCCACTCCTCATCACTCTAATATCTCCTCTCCTCTCTTGAACACTGTGCTGGAATATTCCCACTTTTTGCTTTTAAAAGAAATGCCAACCTTGTATCACACAAACCAAAACATTAATTGACCTTTGAGTCAATTCAAAGTTTACCACTTGAAAAGCTCAAAAAAAATTCTTCAGCATTTTTAAATATTCCCGAAACTCCTGTTGCACAAATTTAAATTTTCCACTGCGACAATCACCTTAAAAAAGCGTTTAAGTGTCAAAACAGCTGCTAAATGACAACAGAGAAACACAACAGGGAAGAACAGTCAGAGAAAATGAGTGACTGCTTTAATGAGAGTGTGTAGATAGATGCAGAGGAGCAGGGTGTTTTGCATACAATATGACAATGTGCCTATGGATACATTCTGTTCACGCTTTGTGCTAAATGACGTGTGTATTGTTGTAAACATGTTGCCGGAACCTCTGGAGGGAAATACACTTATGGAAAAATATGATGTATCGCAAACAATTTGCATAATAAAACACAGACCAATCCAAACATGACAAACACACGTTTTTTCTCTTGCTACACCTTTATCTTAAAAACACCTAGGCTATTTATTTGCCTTTCAGCCTCCCAAACTAAACCTTCCAAAGATCCACCCCTGTAGCATCTCCATTCAGCAGGGATACTGGCAGAATTACACCGTCTGCTGGATATAGATGCATACATTTCAAGGATGGAGCCACTACTTGAATATATCGATCAAACAAACTGATAACGCACTGCTGCAAAACGCACTTTCCTCGGCTCCTGGATTTTAAAAATTCACATCATCCCAGAAGCAGACAAGAAACGGTATGAAAGCCAATGCCACCACAATTCAGAGCGATTTTATTAATTATTTTTTAAAGTAACTAATTGCTTACACACTCGACTCGACTCGCTTTATATTGCTCAATATAAATTTTGTTGTATCATCAAAAAAAAAAAAATCCCAAGCTAGAATTCAACAATCATATTTAAGAAAATACAAACTACAATTTCCAATAAAATTTAACCTTAGTGAAGAGGTTCTAGAAAAATCACGAAGAGATGTTTCATAAAAAGCACCGATACATTAACGCTGAACCTTTTCTTCTTTTACTCAACAAATGGAGGGAAAATCTGATTTTTTTTTTTTTTATTTTAAAAGCAATGCGTGCAAATCATCAGACTGGACTATAACCTTGAAAAAAAAATCACACCACAATTAATAAGAGTCACAAAGACCGGGCTGTGAGAAGTAAACGTTTGTAAAATAATAACTTGTGCTTTTTAAATCATCCTTCCCTTGTTTCATTGATAATGATTAAGGGCTATTGTTTTTTCACTACTACATCACTGCTGACATCTGACCTCTAATGTGCCCCCCACCTCCTCTTTCCCACCAGTTCAGCACAACATCCCGTGAGTCCACAATAAAGACACCTCCAGGAGAGCTTGTCAAATGAAAAACGAGTAAAAATGCCTCGCCTCATCCTCTGTCGTTCCTCCCTGACTATTTTCGAGTCACTTTTATAGGACTGTAAAAATGGAGATTAAACGTTTGAAGAGAAGAGGATTGTGGTAGGCTACACTCTTTGTTTGCTGCTGAGCAAGTAGAAAACAAGGCCTCAGAAATGAACTCCATGTGCAATAAATCAAAGGGTACATGGAAAGCAGAAAGTGGGGACTCACATGGATGTTGTGATCCAGTTTAGCTGGACGTTAAGAGCGAGAACAACAGCAAAGGGAGCTCAAATCGCTGCCTCCCGGTTCAGATTTTAAAACATGCTTTCCGACATGTTGGCTGGCTGCATATGAAGCGAGCACTGCTGTCCATTAGAGCCAAGTGTGAAACTAACCGTGTCACAGCCACACGACATTTCTTCCCTTCCTTTTACAGTGCAGAGGGAAGCAAAGAGAAAGGAGGGGAGGAAGGGGGAGATAGAGCTGGACGCATGTGGCTTAAAGAGGAAACTTAAACGTGTTTTTGTCAAGCCCGTGGACAACGTGTGATTACACACTAACATGTTGGCCAATGCAAAACATCCGGATGGTACAATGCAGAGGAGGACTAAAGGGGGCCTGCGGGTATCAAGATGGGAGCTGAAGTGACAGTGAAGTAGCTGGGGAAAGGGGAAATTAAACTGATCAATCATCGACCGCGTTTTTTTTTTTCACGAACCAAATCCGGATGGGGCCGAGACAGATGTGAAATTCTTCGCGGGTTTGTGTTATTTATTTTTTTTCTCTCGAGGTGAACTTACTTGGTGGACGAAAACATCCAGAGGGGGGTCGACGGGGCTCCCTTCGCTGCCGGTCATTGAGATAAATCCAAAGCCCATCCGGACGTTGAACCACTTGCAGAAGCCCGAGCCCGTCAGGACCTGGGGAGGTCGAGTCCGGTCCTCCTGCTCGGTGGACTTGGCGGGGTCTTCTCCGCCACCTTTAACCGGCCCTCCTGAAACAAGTCATGGGTGTAGGGAGAAGAAGCATGTTAAAGCATTTCGAATTTGAGACTTAACACAACGTGTAGACTGTCCCCTCTCGCGCACACCAGTTTATTTGAGTTTTATGCGCGATGTTACATAAAAACACTTCTTGAAGAAGCGTGGGGGAATCCCCTCCACTTTCAAACACTGCCTATGTGAAGTTCACGGTCGGTAGAAATTTCCTACACTACTACAACTATTTCCACAAGCCCACTTTGGCCGTGGTGGTCAGGTTTGCATCAACGTAAACCTTCGAGGAAAAGTTATTTGTTCCCCTCTGACAGATGCACGACTATGTCTCGTGCACAGGCATGCTCAGTAGAGGAACTTGTGGAGGATTTGTCTCGTGCATCTGCAGCCTGCTGCTACTAGTCTGTGTGGAGTTGGAGGCTACAGGATCCTAAAGGCAGGTGTACACATGGTTCCTCGAGCTTTACTTGTGGGCAGAACAGCGTAGTATACGCGCTAACAAAGCTTATATCTGAACGCATGCTTAGATGTGTTGCTCGCGAGGGGCGGTTCAAGTCGGTTTTGGAAGAATAATCACGTTGCACCTTGCCGCCCCTCCGCCCGCACCTCTCTACTCGGCACGAGAGGGAAAAACTAAGCAGAAAATAGGAAAATAATTGCAGAATAACCTTCGGCCATGTTTCCCCGCGGACCCTCTGCGCCCAAGTTGCAATAGAGAAGCTTCCTCTGAGAAAACGGGCTGCGGTCGTCACCATTAATCCGACATCCTCGATCCCATCGGTCACAAATTGAGCTCGCATGGTACGGCGTGCTTTCTGCCTTTTGATATTTTTGTCATGTCTCTCTTTCTTCCCTTCGATCCCTTCCTCACTCACACCACCTCTGTACTGCTGTCTCCCTCTCCCTCTCTCTCTCTCTCTCCCTCTCTCTCTCTCTGCCTCTCTCGCTCTCTCTCTTTCCTTTGCTCTCATTCGCTCGCGAGCTGGCTGTGCCCGTTCCCGTAGTGAGAACACGTGACTTTGTCAATTACATGCTTTCTTGCTACTAATTTCTGCCCTGTGAGTGTATAGAACAGAGGGAATTGGACTCGCAACTTTCACTGAGCAGCATGCATACTTTCTTATACACTTTGAAAGCAGCTCTGTGGTATGAATGAAAAAGAGGAGCTTCCAACTTGCTGCATATTGACCTGTTTGTATTGTGTGTTGTTGGAGAGATAAAACTGCATCAGAAGGGGTTGGTGTGGCCACATTAAGCTATTATACTCTGAGATTAGATTAGATGAGATTCAATTACATTTTAATGATTCCTTTGGGTGGATTGGTGTTGTCATAGCTGCAGGAAAACAAAACATGGAACAAAATCATGGAAAGAAGGCAGAAATCAACAAAGTAAACAAAATAAACAAAATACAGTAGGGAACATCAGATGCATTGGTGGGTTTACAAGTCTATGAACCTTTGTGAACACATTCAACAAATAACACTTGAGTGAAAATGGAAAAATGTGTATTAAGTTGTACTTTTTAGAAGATAAATGATTTAGCTTTCATGTTAGTTATAGTTACTAAGACCCAAGTACCAAGCCGCTATAAACCCTTAAAATACAACAGCAGATAGAAAAAAAAGCTGTCACAGATAGAAGTCCTCATTCCGGTAAATGTTAAAATTTTAACAAAGTGTTTTGTTCTCTTAGTTTTGATCTGAAATCATGCAAAAACAGTCCAAACACAGCTCAGTTTTTGGTACATCCCAAGAGCTTTGGGCATATTCTCAGATAAGTTTTTAACAAAAATGAAACATCATTTAAAAAGAATGAAAGAAATCAAACAAAGATATAACATATATGGCACATAACGTTTGTCTGTATCTCACATTACTCTCAACATCAAGGAAACCCTGGAAAAAAAAATCTGAGTAGTATTTAGTTGGATTAATTCAAGTGACCTAACTTCCCTTTTACCTCAGACCAAAGTATTTTATCAAGTAAAAATGTAATGCTGTTTTTCATGCTCTCCATGCTTGGACATGTTGTTTTGGAGCTCATGTTCCTAACATGCGACCATTTACCTCCCAGCATCATATACTGGGCACCAGAGGAGAGCTGAACTCACAGCTTAGGAATGTGGGTGAAAAAGCCAGAAAAACAAACCTGAAAACTGATGTGCTCAGTCAATGATCTGCAGTTGTCAAGAGATAAAAATCTTAGAAAGTAATAGACATTTTATAAAAGATTTTTTAAAATGTTACAAATGAGTGTTCAACTGTTAAAAAGCAGTGCCTGAATTCTGAGAAGGAAAACAGCAGCTTAGGAGCAAAAGCTTCTGTCATGTTTAACAAACAAAGACACAGCAAACAGAGAGAGGTTTTGCTTGAAGTATGAAATTGTTCGTTTTTAGTAAAGACTAATAACATCAAGACAGTAATATGAGCAATAAGAGAAGGTAAAAGTAAAAGTTATTTTCTTTTTGAGTTGATAATGAGCAGATGACAAACTTGGAAAAAGTTTAACAAAGTTATAAACCTTTTAAAAACCGTTTTATTTTGCTAATGTTGCTTCACTTTGATTTTATGGCTTTTTAATGTGAACAAAATAAATTTCATGAATAAAAAAATGCTTTGATATTTCTTATATCACTCTGTACATAATGAATTAAAATGTATTCTTTTCAAATTTGTAATGCTTAAATATGTAAATAATCAAAAAAGTAATACATTCTATGTCACACTTTGTCAAATTAAACTCTTATACTTTAAACTTTACAAAATTCTTCAAAAAAATTAAGATTTAAAAAGTCTTCAGTTTTAGAAACATAAAAGTCTTTTGGTCCCATAGTTTTTATTTCTAAGAATTTTTTCTTTCTAAGAATTATTGATACTACTGGTTCTTGTAACTTTGGTCAAGATTTTCCCTTGGGTAACGTTTTTCTCAAAGTTAAACATTTCTTGATGTATAACTTTTGTATGTCCATAAACTTTTCCAGTTAGATTGTTATAACTTTCTTACAACTGTTTGATTCTTATAACTATAATTTTGTTTACAACTGTTGTGTCTAAAGATAGTTTTTTTTCATAAACAGGAAAACTTTTTTAACAAATTTTATCTTCCTTAAGATAACTCTAGTCACGTTGAGTCTATTGATTCTGTTATCTTGAAAAACTTTGAAATACAAAAAAGTTAGTTAGTAAGTTAGTTCTTGTTCAATAAATGAGGACTTTTTTTAAGTGTTACTTTTAATGTCTATTACATAACCTGGGTTGGTCTGATTCCAGAAACTTACTAAATGTTTGTTAAAGTTGAGAAAAAATATATAAAAAGTTTCATAAATACAGAAACTGTTGCTATTATTTTTGTTATTCTTTTCCTTACTTGTGTCAGTTTCAAAGTTATAACCACTGTTAATTGTAACAGTTTAAGTTTGAGCAGCGCAAAATGTCTTAATATAACTTTAATCTTCCTTAATATAAAATAAAATATACCATAAACTCCCCAAATAAATCAGAGATTGTAGTGACTTGCAAAGGTTTCAATCACCAAGCCAAATTTTTCAGAGCTGTTTTAATATGTAGCTTCTTTAAACCTGCCTTGCTCTTAATGCTAATGTATAACCATTATGATTTCTTTTACAGCACCGCTCATGCTCAGTAATGGACAACTATTTCTCTAAATGTCAGTTTAAAAAAAGGATATTATTTACAAAAAAATGTGTACAATCTATTGCTTCAAGGATACAAATTGGATGAGTAAGAAAGAAAGAGAAAAAAAAGAAAAGATGGAAAGAAATAATAGAAATGATTGAGAAAGAAAGAAAGAAAGAAAGAAAGAAAGAAAGAAAGAAAGAAAGAAAGAAAAAGGAAGGAAGGAGAGAATAAGAAAAACAATGAAAGAGAAGGAAAGAAAGCAAGAAACGGGAAGAAATAAATAGAAAAAAGGAGTGAGAATGAAATGAAAACGAAAGAAAGAAAGAAAGAAAGAAAGAAAGAAAGAAAGAAAGAAAGAAAGAAAGTCAGGAAGAACTGAATATAAGACAAAGAAATAAGAACAGATCTGTCTAGTTTGTCATTGTCCAAACCCTACAAGCTCTCTTGAATATTCAGCCACTCTGTGAGTCCGTCCACAGTGAACAAACACAGCAGTGCAGAGCAGAGCTGGTCTAACTACAAGATGCGGTTACTTGAGGCCACACAGCAGATCAACAACAAGCCTGCAAAATACTACGTCCATTGAGAAACTTCCCTCTTATCTCACGTTTCTCAGAGGGGTTATTCCCGGGAAAAGGGGAAAAACAGGTTGGAGGAATGAAACAACAACAAGCCCATCTCCACCCACTGGGGCTAAAGAGCCCACCCTCCGGAATTCACAAGCTTTCCCCCTGCCCCCCATCCATCCCTCTGTCCCAGCCCCCGCGCCGCCGCACAGGCCTGTTTTTGAAGATGCTTGCAGAGGAGGCCTCGCAGTGGCCACAGAATTACTGTTTGGGTCACAGGGTTGGATACCAGCGTCAGATGTTATCCACTCACTCATATCCTGACAGGACCTTTCTGATTAGGACACGTCATGAGAAATCACCACAGAGCAGCTCACTGACATGTGAGGCAAACCAACAACAAGGAAAGAGTCAGATATGGACGGTTTGGGTGTGACTGTTGGTTCAAGGAAGAGACTGGCATACCAAAGCAGAGATTAACTGAGGGTTCTCCAAGTGAACCCTTCGATAAGCCTGAGAGAAAAAAAAAACAACAACACTCAAACTCGCCTAATTCTCTGTATATTTTTGATTTTTCAACCAACAGCAACTGGAATTCATTCTTTGGTGGCCAATTTGTCGGTATCTTCCTGGTGAAATTTCAGTTTGCAAGACATTTGATGAGACAAGTTTGGTTTAACATTTAAATATACAGTTTTGCATATCCTCAAAGAAACTCAACTCCATTGAAATGTAAAGGCTAACACTTGAAATTCTGAGTATAAACCAGGAGAACTTCAGGTCAATCGTTTCCCCTGCCCTTAAATGTGTTAAGAAATTAATCAAGACAAAAAGCAGCAACTTTTCTGCTAAACTTCTGCATAAAATCAAAAACTTCTTTAGTTTGCAGTAATGTAGTTTTGTTGTTTAGCCAATTTTTTAGTTCTCATTTTTCAAATGTTTTTTAAACTTTCAAACCTCATGGGAAACAAAAGCTCGCCCTTGGAAAAAGAAAGAAAAAAGTTGCACTTTGTTTGGTGAGATTTTGCATATTTGGTCAGCTCAATTAAAATATAT
This sequence comes from Labroides dimidiatus, assembly GCA_030710495.1. Taxonomy (NCBI): domain Eukaryota; kingdom Metazoa; phylum Chordata; class Actinopteri; order Labriformes; family Labridae; genus Labroides; species Labroides dimidiatus. The sequence goes on from CM061158.1 coordinate 13,460,879, forward strand.
CATAACGAACTGGTCTATTTGATCAAAGTTATTTGTTCTACAAAAACTAAAAGTTCAACTTGCGTAGATGTGACATTCACCCAAGGTTTTTTGTTTGTTTGTGTTATAGTCCATACAACAGCCTCAAATTTTACTTTAAAAATATTTTATTTCTCTTCAGGCTTCAGGATAAGTCTGTTTTAGCTTTTTGTCAGACTTTGTTCTTGAAGTGAATCTTTTATCTTGTATTTGCAAAATACTTTATTGTTTTAATGTTTGTAAGAGAAAAAAATAACACTAAACAGACTTATCTTCACATTCAGTTATTTCAAGTGTTACCTGATTGATATGTGGAGCATTTTATAACAACAAATTGGCCCATTTCTTAAGATGAACTTAAAGTACAGTAAGTTGTTTTATGGACAAGATCTGAATCAACTCTTTCATATTTTCTTGTCCTTTTTATCACACTGTCTTTCACTTTAAGAACTTAACAAAAATCATGTGGAGAATATAGCAATAAAGCTGGTAACTTCTAAAAGTTGAGTGTTTCATATTTTTATGAAATTACTGATTTTTAAGCTCCAGTTTAGACCACGCAATCATTTGTTTTGTGACTCTACCTCTGATGAGTATAAAAATGTTTATAGAATTGTTATGCAACTGCTATAAAAAGTTTGCAGTTTGGAAGGGTTTTGTTCTAAATTTTGATTGAATCAGTAGTAGAATCCTGTACTTTAATACAAATAAATGTACAATACTTTTAACTTACAGGGCAGACTATTACAAACAGTTTACAGAAAATGTGACTGTGAAATGCCTTTGGAGAAACTAGATTTACAACAGTGTATGTTTGCCTCATTAATAACATGTAAATTCAAATTTACCAAACATTTTTTTTTGCATCTTACAAATACTGAACTTATTCCATCTTTGTAAATGTTGCTTCATGTCAGTCACAACTACACATGCATGGTGGAAAGGATGGGGGCATTTTTAAAGGACAGAAAGTAAAAGGCACGTTTTCTGTTTTTCAAAAAAAAGAAAAAACGTGTTTTTTCCTCTACAAATCTAAGATCTTAGAACCAACTCTTCAGATACTTCTTTGGAAACTTTCTCAACATTTTAGACATGTTGGACCTACTATTCAAACAGTCTATCTTTGTGAAAATGGATGTTTGAGCCCTTCAGAATGACAGAATGGATATAAGTTGAACGAAGCCTGATCTCTTTCTTGTGCATTCACCTATCTTGTGAGTTTTGAAGCTCTTGACCTAAAACAGATTTCTGAGTTGTTTGAAAACCATCTTTTCTGAGCAGACTTTGGACTCTCTCACCCCAGCTAACCCCACCCAACCCCCACTCCTCACCCTGTAGGCTCTCAGAGGAAATTTGCCTTAACCCTGCTGCTGTCAATGCAGTTCAAAGGGTTCATTGAGTTCTCCTCTCCCCTTTTACTCTTTTCTTTTTCAGACAGGGGGTTATTTTTCTGTCGTTTACTTCATGCATTCCAGCCACCAATCCTTTACTTTTTTAGAACCTTACTGGGAGAGTAAACAGAGTTCCACCAGCAGCTCATCTGCTCCCAGATCTTTTTTCAAGAAGTGAGAGTGCAACCATGCAACAGATTTTACATAAACTGGTAGATGTTGATTATTTTATGTAGATTTCATAATGAAGACTCTTTAAACTCAGGCCAGCTTGACTCTGCCAAGGTTTCTTTCACATCCGTTGAGGATTCTCTCTGTGACTGGAGAATAGACTCAATTAATACTTTTTGGATTGTTTTGAAGTTATTTGTCAAACAAATGTGAAGATTTCGTTGACACATATTTTGAACTAACGAAAAATTCACGTAAATCTCATTGTGACAACTTTCTGCCACGTGCTGCATACTTTACCCTGTAAGACAAGCCCAAATTTTAGGGACACTTGATTTACTTGATTTTTTTTCTCGTCTTGCTTCAAAGAAAAAAAGCGATTACCAGTTTGCTTTCAAATGAGCTTTTTTAAATTTCCAAGGCGCACTGATTGCCCCAACTTTATACTTTTAAATCGAATTGTTTTCAGGAGCCTGGAGTCTTTTTGTCCAACTTCTTGATCCGGCAGACGTGATTTTAGGTTTTCTTATAGGAGGAAAAAAAGCAAAGGAAACGACAACGAAGACTTTTTGTTAGTAAAACTAGTGGTCTTAACTGTTTTTGAATCGGAAAGTCGTCCTAAAGAATCAAACAAGCTCAGAGTATATGAATGAAATATCGGTGACGTCAGAGAGAGGGAGAGGCTGAAGCTGGAGCGACGGTGGAGTCGGTGCGCCAAAATTTGCGCAAAATACAACTAATAACCGTTTTACGTTCACGTAGCTCTCCAAATCAGGGGCGTATTTTATGTTTAATTTTTCCTCTTGGATTCATTCGGTAAGTACGAGTTTATTTACTTGTTTTCTGGTTCATTGAACCTTTTAAATGTGCCCACCCTGTGATCAGAAATGCAACGTGTGGCTTCTGATGCAATAATCGATCAAATTCTTAAACAAAATATGTTGCTTATAGTCCTTTCATTTTTTAAAATAATTCGGCAGAGCTTGCTTTAATGTTTGCAATGTTTAACCTCTCATTATTTCCCCCATGTACTAATTTCTGTTTGAGTTTTTAATCCTCAGTGATTTTATTCCCGAATAGTGCCATGCGCGAGCATCCTTACTTTAAAACTTTACTGAATGGGTTTAATAAAAGAGCCGATCCATCACTGTGTCATGTTGTTAACGCCGGTCATTTCAGGTCAATGAAAAGCAGGCTCAGGGGTGAGCTCAGTTCAAACCAAACCCCATTCAAATTTCGGCTGTTTTAGCTCTAAACTAATGAAAAAAGAAAACGTGTTAAAAAGCAAGTCAAAAAAGACTCACCTTCGCCAGAGGGTGCGGACATCCTCCTGTTTTTGAATGAATGAGATGGCACAGGCAGAGGAAGCGTTTCTCTCCTCTGATGGAGCAAAATGTGGAGGAAAAAAAAAGTTGAGCTTGTCTGACTGGAAGCCTGTCGATGCTTTGAGTTACATGTTGAGGGCTGACTCTAACCTGGCAGCATGAAGGAGAGCGACCGGCTGGAATCAAAGAGACTTTTCCATGGATGAATATTTTATAGTGAATGTAACACAAGCTGCAGCAGCCTGAGGGCCAGGCAGATTCAAGAGTGTGACAGTGAACCTTCAGATTGATGCAGAAGCCATGCAGGGAACAAATCTGGAAACTACAATGAGGGACATTTTTTTCATCCTCAGGTCCCATTTTTTTTTTTTTTTAAAACAAAGGGCTGCCTCCCAAAATACTCCACTCTGAAGTTTTGTTTAGCTGTGAAACAAGTTATTTTTAACACTTTCTCTGCAGCTTAAATAAAGCCCAATCTTCTTCAGTCCAACTGGCTCCTCAAACCATGTGGCACCCATGTCTTTCTCTATCGTTCTCCCAGTACCCCCCACCTTCCTCTGGCTTGTTGATAAGTATACACTTCACATCCCCCACTTTGCTTGTTTGCATTCACTGAAGAAATATACATGCTTTCCTTGAGATGGAGAATCAAGAAGCGCCATCTACAAGGATACGTAAAAATCCGATAGACACCATCAATAAATTGTAACACATAATTTTAAATGTCATTTTCCTTTGCATATTTTCTTGGCTTAAGGGTTTAAACTCATCCACTGATCTGACATCAGCTGACCAATCACTCAGTCCTGTGTCCTCACACAGCAGTAAACATATAGCTGTTCCCAGACCAGTGATAGGAAGTCAATAAACACAGAGAACTGTGGAATTTAGATGATATATATAGCGCCATCCATTGGTTTATCAAAGTCTCTCATCTGTGAGAGTAGATACATTAACAAGTACGTAAGTGGTGGATAAATAGACAAAGAATTGTTACAAATGATTTAAAAAAAAAACGTCAAGATAAAATTACCCGACTTTTATTTTGAAGGTGACGCAGAAGTAAACCTGCGAACGTAAATATCCTTGTTTTTTTAGCTTTCAACAGAAGAAATATGAATTTCCTTGAGCTGTTTTCCTTTTTTTTCTAATTCAGATTTGTAAACCGATGTAGTCAAAGTCTTTGAGGAAGAGAACAAAAATCCAAAAGGTAAGACTAAAAAAAGTATGTATTTTTTTTTTATTTTTTTTTTTGCTTCAGTGCTATGAGATTTGTTTTAGCCTAATGTTTTATTACTTTTTTTTTATTTCAACACATAAACAAATAAAAACACAATAAAATCAACTTTTTTGAAACGTTAAAGAGTTCGCCCTATTACATTTCAGTCAAGTTGCAGCAGAGGTTTAAATAGTGGCAAAAATTAAAGCATTTCATTCAAGAGAAAAAACAAATGGAGATTGATAAACATATTTGGTAAAGTTTTAACGCTTGTTTTTCCAAGGGAGCCATTCACTACCAGAAAAAAAATAACTAGCCGAGGTAAAAACAATGGTACCAAGATTGGTTGAATGAACCTTTGTTTCTCCGCGTAGCAAAATAGTTCCTCAGCAGTGTTGGAGCAGCAGTTTCCGGTTGGCGCATGAATATTTTAAGGCTTACCACAGATGTGTTTTCATTGGATGTTTCAGAACGTCTTAAAATATGTCGACCAATCAAAATTGGAGAAGCGATCCATTAACTTCACGAGGCAGTTGAAGTACGAGGTCAGATGTAGGCATGAATGTGTGGAATCCGCATTACTAGTCTTGCAGTTCTTTTCAAAATTTATATAACTTTGTTTTTGGTTTCGCATGGTACAGACAGTATTCTAAAGTCGAACGAGAACATGGTCTGTGGTATGTGATCCATCAGCAGCAGATTCGTACAACAGAAAGAGAGAAGAAAGGCTTTCCCCGAAAGTCTGTAGGCCTTTTCACCAGTATTGAAACATTGTCCACAATCTCTACTGGCAGTCTTCAGTCAGCCAAGCGCCCTCTGCTGTTATATCATGCACACGCGTGCACGTATACAAACCATCCAGTAGTTAGTATGTATTCGGTCTCAAGATATTAGATCCTGCAACTATGCTCTTTATTGTTTTTACATTTAATAAATGTAAAATCATTTCCTTTCTTCATAACCTGCAAAAGTTATACATCTGTTTCAGTCTTATGTAATGGTTTGCACTTTTTTTTTACTTTAATAATCTTTAATTTGCTGTTGTTTTTGTTATGTTTTATTTATTTTATAAGCATTTGTTTGCTTTAAAAGGCTGTTATTCTTGTGTCTGTTTTAATTCATGATATATAAAAGTTGGTCAGTAAGTCTCAAAGGCTGATGAAAGAAAGTAACACACGGTTCTGAAATTTTGAAAATAAATCAACTTTAAAATACTTTTTAAAAAAAAAGTAACTGACACTGACATGTAAAATGCTATGCCTTAAAGTTAAAGGGAACTTCTGTAATGTGTTTACAAAACTGAAGCTGATGTCATTTGTAGAAAAGAGAATTGTGAGCTGTACAGTTTCAATCAAGCCCTAAAATGTATTATTTTGAATTTCAGTTTCATTCTTAAGAACATAACTATTTTCACAACCAAAAGACAGCCAAATAAATAATTAAATAAAGCATTAGACATAAGGAGGTAATTTGACTTGAATAGAAATTTATGTAATTAAAACCATAAACCTCAAAAGAGAAAACTTGTTATAAATATTGTTTACCTACATCTTTCTCTGATACTCATCCAGACGTTTGCACCAAAATAAATTTGATTAACATTAAATTAAAGTTGTTTTTTTTATATATTTATTTTTCCCATACATATATGAACAATTTTTCCAAATAATTTGAAAACTTAATTTCTAATAAAGTATATGTGTTTAATAAATTTTCTATCATATTTAATGTCACTCTACTGGTGAGTTTTTGAAAGTGTTGCATTGTGTCATAAACTGTCAAAGTTATTGGTTCATGAAATTAAGTTGTGTATTATTTGATTTCATTTCAAGCAATGTATCATTTGGTAAAAAGTTTGACAGAACAAGCAAACTTTTAACAACATTAGAACCATTTATGTCTTTCTACATCTTTTTTTCAAGTTTTATACTGTAGAATAGACCTTTTAAACCGTTTGTTGGTTTATACTGTTTAAGTGTTTTGTCTTGATGATATAAAAGAAAAAAAGTTAAGAAATGTTACTGTTACTTTTTGACAAAAATGAAAGGCTAAAGTCTTGTTATTTTATTTTATTTGTGTGTGTGTGTGTGTGTGTGTGTGTGTGAGAGAGAGAGAGAGAGAGAAAGCTTTTGGCTTAATTTATATGCTCAATTTATACTTTAAATGAAAACTAACTTATGTCATTCAATTTAACTGAAAACAAGAATAAAGAAAAAAGTTGTCTTTCTTTCCATTTTTTTTTTTTTTTTAATTTAATCTCAATTTGAGACAATATTGAAGGAGACAAAGTCAGGTGAAGGTTCTAATTTGTTGAGTCCATCAATATTAAGTCTTTTATGTAATGTCCTGTATGAACATGAAAGAGAAGTTCCTGAACACGAAACATGTATGTTGGGTAATCCACATGGGGCCCTCTGTCAGACCACCCTCACTTTTTGCTCCTGAAGCACGTGTTGGTGATTTTTCAAAGTTGCTGCCCCCTGGTGGAGGAAATGGTCATAGCAACGAGTTGCTTAAGAGGCTTTTGAAATCGTTTCACTATCTCGTATATTAACAGGAATTATCAAAATTATATGGCGTACTATAAAAATAAAAAAAATCATTAGATAATGGATATGAAATTAATATAATATTTCAGTTATGTATGAAGTGATTTAACAGTGGTTATTTTTTCTGCATTCAAATAGTATCTCTAGAAAAAATGTGAAAACCTTCACAACCCTTTACAAAATTAAAAATCTATCATAAATATATATATTTGAATCCATTGTCTATCCACATGCAGTTAAGTGTTTTAAAGTTGCATTAAATGTACATTTTGCTAAAATGCTAATTCAGGACATGACTGTTTACTCTTGCCTCAGAGAGAGGGACCCCTCACTCCAAATCAGCCTTCTTATTTGGGACAAAACTTTTGTTCCCAATTGGACCAGTCTTTCCCAGTTAATGCTCCTTAGTCCGTCATGTGTCCTCTAAAGTACACTAAAACAGGAACACTTGAGACAAGAGTGATCAAACATTGTTTAAAAAGTTGTTTATTGAAGTTGTGGCATTGTGTTTTGTTCCCTTTCAAAGGTAAACAATCAGCACATGTCAAGAGGTAGAAATCATCTTCAGTCTCAAAGGATAGAGGGGATTGATTTTTTTAAACGTGCATTCACACAATCCTGCTCACGTTTGTTTCGTTTGATTTGTAACCGTCTCTACTCATTCGCAGCAATACTGTTGACTTATTAGTTATCATTTTTGCACTCTGCTCTCTTATCAGAATTAAACATGCTAAAGTTATTACACACCCAACAACCTCTGCCCTGTGCACATGAAATAAATAAAACACAACACAATGAAGTTCCCAGAAGACCAAGGAACAATTTGAAATACATTTGCCTCTTACCTCATGACTGTAACTGCTGATTGTTATAACCGTGGAGGTACGTCCTCCATTTGCACACCGACAACTGATATAACCATTTCTTTCTTCATTAGGACTACAAAAATGGCCACCAGGAGAAGGCTTGTAAGCTAAGAGCTTTATGTTGGCTGAGATCCTGATGAGTCGGTGAACCAACAGGCTCACACAGACAAGGAGAGGGTAAAAAATTAGCCTTTCTCACACATAATCCTGAAAACTTCCAGTCAATTACAGGACATTCAGGTCCTAACATTTTCCAGACTCACTCTTTGTCTTGCAAGGATGTAAAGAGAATATGGCAGGGAACACAGCCTGGATATGCTGCGTCCACAGTTCACCCTGCAAGGACTTTAGATATTCCTGATGTCAGATTTGAAGATTTGCGTGTTCACACAGCCTAACTGGGTAATGTCAGGTAATTTTCAGGGGTGTAGTGTATGTGTGAAAGAGGCTTTAGATGAAAACAGAGACATACATGAAACAAAAATATGTAGAGGCTGGACAGACAAACAAAACCTTGTACGTGTTGGTGTGAAAATATAAATATTGTGTGAACAGCTGTTAACACTTTTTCAAATATGATTATGGATGATGAAGGGAGGAAACAAACAAAAAAGAATCACACACACACTGTAACGGAAGTTTCCAGTTATTTGACCCAGCTGATGCTGAGACAGCGAGCAATAAAGGCGTACGTGTCGGCCACTTCCTGGATGACCTTGCTGGTGGGCTTGCCGGCGCCGTGGCCTGACTTTGTGTCCACAAGGATGAACAGCGGGTTTGTTTGCTTGGAGCTGCGGCCCACAATGTGCTGCAGAGTGGCGATGTACTTCAGGGAGTGCAGAGGAACCACACGGTCGTCGTGGTCCCCTGTGAGCAGGAGCACTGCAGGGTACTGGACCCCGTTGCCTTCTGGGATGTGGATGTTGTGGAGCGGGGAGTATCTGGAAGAAAGAGGGAAGGTGAAATCAGTTAGATTTTAGTAACTGATTTAGTTCCTCCACATGTGTAATAAACGTACTGGTTCTAAATTTCTTCCAAAGATTTTATTAATACAATATCCTCAGTGAGCACTCACTTGATGAGCCAGTCGAACTGCTCTTTATTCTCTGAGCAGCCAAAGTCCGTGGTCCATGCGTGGCCAATGGTGAACTTGTGGAATTTCAGCATGTCCATGACGCCAACCTGAGCCACAGCACAGCCGAACAGCTCAGGCCGCTGGTTCACACAAGCCGCTGAGAGAGATAACACACCGTTACCTAAACCACAAACTCAGGACTATAAAGCTGAGCAAGCTACTATAAATCCTGATCAGGGATTGGAAAGAAAAAAAAACTTCCACCTATCAAAAGGGCAAAAATCTAAGGCAGAGCATGTTCATTTTATTCCTCGGAAACTAAAAATCTGACACTAAAGGTTCCCGGCTCTTTACGCAGAAATGTGACTTTTGTTCGTTTTAGCAGCACACATACCCACAAGCAAGCCACCGTTGGATCCTCCATTTATAGTCAGCTTGGAAGGAGAGGTGTATCCTTCCTTGACGAGATATTCAGCGGCACACTGGAAGTCTGTGAAGCAGTTCTGTTTGTTGGCCAACATGCCAGCTAACGGAACAAAAATAAAGCACATAGAGTTCTGTTAAATAAAATCACTTCACACTATCTAAACGACTGCAGCAGAACCAAACAAAAAGTCATTATTTAAACCATCCTTGTTTATGCCATTAGATAACGAAAGATAAAAACACATAAACCCTTGTTTCCTCGCACCTTTGTGCCAGGTCTCCCCGTACTCTCCACCTCCTCGAATGTTCGCCACAGCCAGGACTCCCCCGAGATGTCTGACAAAGATGAGTCGGGAGACGCTGTAGCTCGGCGTGATGGAGATGTTGAAACCACCGTAGCCGTACAGAAAACCTGGATGGGAGCCGTCCAGCTTGATGCCTTTTTTGTGAACGATGAACATGGGGATCTGAGTGCCATCCTTGGAGGGATAGAAGATCTGACAAAAACAGAGAGGACATGTCACAAGGACACAAACAGGAACTGGGTTCAGCCTTTACATATAACTGTAAACAGTTATGTCTGGAGTCCTTCCTTACTTCACTTTCATACTCTTACCTTTGGGGTCTTCATTAAGAACATAATAAATCTAACTTTAATAAAATAAAACTTCAAAAAGCTCAAGTTTATTACACTGCAATTGAATAAAAACACAGAATTTTACATTTTCAAATTGCAAAATTTAGTATTTAGTATCACTTGATTTTTTTCCCCAGGAGACTTTTAAACAGCTACTTCACAATGTTCCAGTTATCAAGCACAGGAATAAAAAGGAGACATCTTTGTCAACAATTTGTGTTCACCGACTTAATTACACACTAAAATGAAAAATGAAGTTATAAGTGTAGCTACCTGAGTAGTCTGGTAGTCGGACGGGTTGAAACCTTTAACAGTGACCTCCCTGAAGATGTGGGGCTGCAGCGGCTCCTGAGTGAGGTCACAGTGGTAAATGATGGCTGAAGGAAGGAGAGGAAAGTCAGTCGTCTCATTTATTCAAAAATCTTTACAGATATGTTAAAAACTATTTTTTCTCTCTCACGTCTACCTCATACAGAGGCCTATTTCTGCCACGCCAAGGGGAAAAAAACCCTACCAGTATCTTTTTTTAAAAATTAAAGTTTCCTGTTATAATTTTATTTTCATGTTACAACAAGATATTTTCATGTTACTACTTTTATTTTAATAACACTTGATTTTTTGAAAATGTTTATGTTGTATATAGTAACTGGTATCGTTACTGTGAATTTGAAGTCATAAGTTTTGGGCATTTGTGGACTGAAACAGATTTCTCGTTCTAGCTAAATGTTTTAGCATCTGTTCTGTTTCCCCAGTCAAACATGAGTTAAACAATTTAAGATGACATGTTACAATGTAAAACCTTTTAAGTTATAACAAAATAAATAGTAGGCTATATTGTTATATCAAGAAAAATGTCACGTTATAACGTTTGAAGTTGTAAGAACATGAAAATATTCTCGTTATCCACCTGTTTCTTCAGAGGCCTATGGATGATGACGGATAACTACTTCTGACCGTGGTTATCGATTTCTAGTTGCCTCGCAACGATATGGCTGACCGCCGCTGGCAAGCTAGCACAAAGCAACTCGTGTAAAATAATTAAAGCTAAACAGGGCTCAGTGTAAACTTTTTAAAACATCTGCACTATCACTCCACCTCTGATTTTTGTTCTTTTTTGCTGTTAACAGCTGTTGACAGCTAGGCTAACATCATCAGCTTTGTGGTCTCCATGGCGACATGAACAGAACGTTCAGCTGGAAGAGCTTTCATGTTATAACGTGAGCTTTTTTTTTATTGGCTTGGCAGCAATACACTTTGTAACTTAGCACTTGCACTCATGTTGCAAATTATTTTGTATTCCAAAATGTCCCATACCTGGAGAGAGAAAGGAGGTGAAGTAGTAGAATATTTCAGAGTCCCTCTTGCGTCCTGTGAAACCCACCACAGAGCCGACATCCAGAGGAAACGTCCTCAGCTCCTCCCCAGAACTCAGACGGTACATTTTCAACACATTCTTCACATCGTGGAGGAAACACACAAACAAGAAGCTGGAGTACGAACAGGTGGCAAACACTGCAGTGAAGACACATCAAGAGGAACATGGGAAGGCAAAATTTTTAATGACATTTTAACGGTGACATGTTAACAAAATGGGTTTGTGGAGTCTTAGAGCAGCTCACCAATTACATCCTTGTCATGCTGAGGGATGAGCTCCTTCCAGTTGCTCTGAGCTGGAGATGCAAAGTCGATATTGATGAGCCGGTAACGCGGGGCGTCCAGGTTGGTTTTGAATGTGAACACCGTTCCCTCATTGGTCACGTATTCGTATTCAGCATCAAAGTTGTCGATTAGCTTCACCCATGGCAAAAGTCCTGAACATAAAAGTAGGAAATTAAATAATGACAGAGCTGCATGTTAGAAATGACTGGAAAGTTGCTTTGGGAAAGAGAGTTAATTCCCCTTTTTACAGACAATAACAGATTCCACCAGCTTCATCACAGTTATAAAAGACAAGAACAAACAAACAAATCTGTGAAATGCAACAAAAAATAAACATTTAATACCTGTGATACCCTGTGGAGTGGTCTTCAGGTCACAATACCACAGTCTGTTGACCGGATCACAACCTTCCCTGATGGACAGCAGCACGTAGCGTCCATCATCTGATACCTGCATTAAAAGTGATAAAACTAAGAATACACACAGAAATTAATTTTAAAACTTGTGAGCTGAAAAGAAAACTATTTTGTGGCATACCTCTGCCCCACTCATCCATTTCGGGTTGTCAGGGAACTCAGAGCAAAGCACGTCCTCAGACTGTGGAGTCCCCAACACATGGAAGTAAAGCTTCTGATGCAGGTTAGTGGATGTCTCAGTTCCTGTGGAGGGGGAAATAGAGTCAATGTTGCCCTCTAGTGGTGGTAAAAACAGAAACCTGATCTTCAATTTCTGTTCAGTAAAAAGAAATTCCAGAAGAATAAAAAAAAAGTTAGGATGTAAGCAGATCTAACAGAGCATCTTTTCCTCACCGTCGCTCTTTCCCTCCTGTTCAGGGTACGAGTTGTAAAAAAGCCCCTTTCCATCATGAGTCCAGGACATACAGCTGAATTTGACTCGTTCTAGGCGGTCCTCAAGGGGCGAAGCGTCTTCAACCCGCAGGAAGCGGATTTCCACCCAGTCTGAACCACTGGCACTGGTGCCATAAGCCAGGTACTCCCCGTCCTCAGAAAATGCATAGCCTTTACAGGAAAGAAAACAGAACATCAACAAAGACGACAGGGGGAAGCTGACAGTGTGGATGCTACAAAATGCAGGCTATTAATGGACAAAAATCAATATTCAGAGTTATTACCATATCAAGAAACTTATTCAGAATTTTTTAATCTTGTTTGCTAAAGGTAGGCAAAAAACAGGACCTCAAAGAAATGTAAATTTTGAATGAAAGATTAAGTGGAGTTGCTATTTAAAGACTTCTGGAAAACAGAAATTTAAAAATATTACTTTGAATTGTTCCAGAACCAATCAAGGAATATCAAAACAACTCAAAAATTTCTATTCTTTTTTTTTTTTTTAATTAGTCTTTAGATACCTCGCAAGGCAACGGTTCCATCATCTGAAAATGTGTTTGGATCCAGAAAAACTGTGGGATCAGCGTTCAGATTCTCCTGCACGTACATGACACTCTGGTTCTGGAGGCCTGTGTTGTAGAAATGAAAGTACCTGAAAATAAGGGGAGAAAATGTCACACAACCTTCAGAAAAGTGTGCTACATAAAATCATACCTTGACTACCGATCAAGCTGGTAAACTACATCATGTCTTTCTACAATGCCGTGATGTATCTGTCCTCACCTGCTCCCCCTCTTAAAGGGACAGCTATACTTGGGGTAGTCATACAGCTCGGTCATGCGCTCCTTGAACAGGTCTCGCACCTCACAGCGCTCTAAATATGGCAATGTCAGCTGGTTCTGGGCGCTGACAAATGCCTGGTGGAAAAAGAAACACATGGACATCAAAATTAAAACCCAGCACTTAATTTCTGATGAACAGATGACCAGCTCATCTTGTTAGTTAAACCTGTTCTCATTTAAAAAAAATAGGAAAACGGTCACAAAATGTTAGTTTTGGTGCAGATGTGTACAGAAATTGTTTAGTGACTTTCCTAACAAATCACCTAAGAACATACTGAGTTCTACTTCCATTTTACCCAGGATCAGTTCTGTGTTGGGAACTTAGACATCATAGATGTGTGCATGTGTGAACGTGTGTAGGTGTACTACAAAAAAATAAAAATAATACACCGAAAGTTCCATGTAGGGAAAATCCAGTTTCAGGATTGAGATACAGGCGACTAAAACCAAGCTATGTTTATATGTACTACTTATTGTCACGTTTCTTTATAAATTGAACATAACCCAGTACTAGTGTGCGCATAATTGTATTATAGTAGGTGGAAAAAAAAAGGTCTAATCGTTTTGCATTACACTTAAACAGCTGGGTGAGCAGACAAGTAAATCGTGGAGACTACAAAACAACAATCGGTTAATAAAATAGGTAGAATTACTGTTTGGTTTAAAATTTCCACTTTTACCTGTGTCTTTTCGCTGTCAGGGTCCTCCAGCCAGCTGTATGGATCTGGTACTTTCTGGCCATGATAGTCATCCACCTGGGCCAGGTAAACCAAATATGACAGCTGTAAGATTGTGAACTAGGTGTGGCAAAAGAAAGACAGCCGATGCCAAGCTGGCCCCACCAGTTCAGCTAGCAACGTTAAACAAAAAGCAAGTCAGGTTTTAGCTTTAATAGAACAACTGCAGAAAGATACAGCTAACGATGCACGGCTGTTCCTGCATTATCATCCTGTGTGGTCAAACCAAGCTAAGCTAACTAGCATGCTAACAAAGCCAATGAATGAAACAGCAACCCGGCTTAGCATCATGCTAGGCTACATCGCTGGCCAGTTTTACTTACAACTGCATCGTCACGGTAAGCCTGTGGGTACTGGAAAGACATTTTGGATGTCAGTTTTCGGGAGTTACGTATCAAAATAAGTTGCCTCAAAGAGTAAAACTGGGGTTTTAGAATGAGTCTGTAGATGCTGTTGAACATCAACTCTTCAGTCGGTGAGGTTTTAGGCAGAGCACACAGTCAACGAGGGGTTTAAAGAGAATGCCGGTGTTTGCTGTGTGAGCAGCACGTATGTTAGTGTGCCCCCTGTTGACAGAAAAAGTGAACAGTCACAATATTTAATGACCACAGCAATGTTCACTGGCTACACCTTTGGCTATCTTTAAATAACGCTAAAGGGCTTTGTTCTCATTTTATCAAACCCTTTGCCTACTGAGGCTGAAATGGTGTGGACATATTTTGTTATTATGGCTGTAAAATGGTCTGAAAAATTATCCCAGCTAATTGTTAGATGAGAGGTTTCTTCCAGCTGTTTTTAAGCATTACAAAACCTTTTTTCAGAGTTCAGTTTCACTTCTTTTGGAAATGTTGCTGGCATCAAATTTAAAAATACATAAAGTTTCCGTAAAAACAGGAAAATGTTTGGTCCCAGCATCTGATTTTGAAGTATTTTCAGTTGACAGGAGGGTTTAAAGGATTTCCAAATCCATCACATTCTGTTTTATCAACATTTTACACAGCGTCCCTTTGGAATCAGGGTTGTAGAAAATTAGGATAAAATCTGGAAGAAAACTTAGTCTTCCAGAGAAACTTGTACAGTAGCCCAGTAAATTGTGATGTTGCTTCAGTTAAAGGTTAACTCAGTCCACTGTGGATCTCCATCACTGCTCTTATCTGTGTGACAGAGGGGTGAGGGGTCAAGTCTTCACTCTTCTTTCTTTCTGCTCATCATCCTCCCCTCCCTTCCTTCCTTTCCTTACTTAATCAATCAATCCTGATGTGACTGTCATTATCACTGGCACCTTTTCTCACTGAGTGACTGATAGTATGAGATAAGGCTCACTGAAGCAGAGAGAAACTGTAGGATATGAGTTGATTGAGGAAGGTGAATGATTCATTTGCTTGAGTTGAAAATTAGGAATTTTGGTTGTTCCTTTTGATGCCACACTATGACTGTAAGGCCCTGTTTATACGACAAGGGTTTTAGGATGGAATGCAAATGTTTGTTGCATTTCAGCCTCTTGTTTACACGGAAATGGTGTTTTAGCCAACCTAATATGGAAACTTTTGGAAACGGCTTTCAGAGTGGGATTTTTCAGGAACACCATTGCCAGGTTGACAACAAGACTGAGTTTTCAGTGGAAACATTGGCATCACGCTCCTCTTTGCGCATTACATTCTTATTGTGCCAACGTAGAGATTTTAATTATTGCATACATTTTTTTAGGTTTTCAAGTAAAACATGAAATTTTGTTGTGTAAACGGGGCCTAAGTCATTCTAAAGTTATGAAGATAAGAGACTGGAGACAGGCCTAATTACGTGGTAGTAATTCAGTCAGAGAGGAAACAAAACACATTGTTTGGATGCCGCTGCTGATCAGACAGTCAGATGTTCACGAAAAGATTCTTCAGTCTTGTTACTTTCAGATTCAACTTGAGGTGAGTCAAAGGTGTCATGCATCATGACACACACAAAAGTGAGATAGTTTGGCAGTGCTGCATGACTGAGAAGTGACGAGAGAAAGTGTAGAGAAAAATAACGAGAAAAATATCCATGCTTTGTTTTTTTGCACTGTAAAAATATATATTTGTAGGTGTTTTTGATGTTTTTAAGCTGTTCGTTACTGTCTCTTTACTCAAGAGGAAAACACTTTTAGCTTCCTTTTTTGACCTATGGTACCGGAAATGTTTGAAGGTGAATATTTTTTTGCCTTAAGGATGGTCTCCCTTCCCCCAGTCAACTCTATTCTTCTTCCCTTCCTTAAGCTGTAGTCAGGAATACCCCTCAATGCAACAGGGATCACATCCTGTTTGTCTTTGTCAGCCTAAGATATGGGTCACAGATCTATTCTCCTCTGACGCCTCTGTTTCCCTAAAAACACAATGACACTTTGAATGAGTGTGTTTGTGTTTGCATTGAAATATAGACTTTTTATACTAATGGAGAGGGTGGGTTTTATGCATTTGTTGTTTGTCATAGAGTTAGGCTTCTCAGGAAGTGGCCATGCACAATTTAGACCTTCTTGTTGCCCTGTTTTCCTCCATTGTTCCGAGTCAACAGTGATCTGTCCTCCGCAGTCGGAAGCACCTGTCTTTACAGCCGACTGAGGAGGAAGACCACCTGCTGGGTTTGCTGCACATGTGGGGTCACAAGGTCACTCATAAAATCGCCACAGCCTGCTCTGAGTGGCTCCTATGAAGTGTACGAGTTAAGTCTCCTAAATTTTGCTTTTGAGAAACTGATAAAGAAAAAAAACTTACCTTTACCTTCCAGTTCTTACGTTATGGAGTTAGATAAACCAGTCTGACAACCCACGATGAACTGTTTCACCTTGTTGGTCAATCTCCTAATCTCAAAGGGGAAAAGATTTTTTTTCCTGTAAGTCAATGAGGGTTCACATACTTTTATCATATTTAGAGGAAACCACTGATAACTTGTAACTTACTTTGATATCCATCAGACTTCTGCAACACAAACTTTTAGTTCCACTTTTCAGCCTCACGCAGGATTCTTGATCTGCTCCGAGAATAGTAATCAAAGCAGCTTAAAAACCTAATATATAACAAATTTATTTTATTGTTCTTTATTGAGTCTTCCTGCATCAACGGACAGGAGAGATAAAACAAAATCACTTAAAAATACATTTTTTTAAATAACTTCCACTTTGAACATGGGAGGTAGTCAGAGTATGTAGAGAACCTACACATGCAAGGGGAGAACAAGCAAACTCCACACAGAAAGGTACCTGCCCAGTCAAGGATTTAAACCAGGGACCTTCTTGCTGTGAGGCAACAGCACTAACCACTGCACCATCATACCCGCTCTCAAACAAACCTTAAGTTCCTCAGAGGAGCTTAAGCAGTAGACCATATTCCCATGATGTCCTTGTGACGTCTCCTCGGAATCTCAAATATTATTATTTTATTTATTTATTTTAAAGGATAGTGCACATTAATGAACATTTCAGAGCAATGTTTATACAAATACACAAGAGTTGGCCATTAGACATCTTATCTCACCTTTGTGTTCCAAGTCATAAGTCTTCACAGCTCCACAAACAATAGACAATAGATGAAAATCAGGACAGAGATCAGGGCATATTTTGAATTAAAAAAAAACACTTTTGACAACATAACAGCTGACATTAGTATTCAGCCCCTTCCTCGTTTCCAATTATGCTGAAAAATCCCAGACACCGTCATATAGATGACTTCCTTTGAATCCTTCCTGAGCACAGCATTTCAACATAATTATTTTGACAGGTTTTTATTTATCTGCTGTGGCTTTACATGGTGCTAAAGGTGCACTGATGAAAAAAACAGTTTGACTATGAATTCGTACAAGTGGGTTTGAAGTACAATTCAAGTGTCCTTTTTGTATGTATGTATTTGTCCATCCTGGTTTTAAAAATCCAGTCAAAGGTGCAGAAAGAAGAAGAATGAAAGAAGAAGACAAAGGCACCAAAATGAGCAAAAACTGAAATTTCTTACTGGAGCTTTAGGCAGCCTCCTAAAGAACCTGACTCCTATGATTGATGTGCTTTTTATAGATATTTATTCAGAAGAAATATTACAGATTTGGGTTACATAAATTAAGAGATTTTGCTGCATCTTTGATACTTTTTTGTTAATTGAGTGGTTAATGTTTTACAATTAGTACGATGGGTTACATATTAATAATAAAGACCTCAGTGTAGTTTTGCCTCCATTTTTTTCAGTCCCAAATATGACATATTCCTTATATATCTCACCAAACCTCAGATAAAACCATCCTGTCGCAGTCAAGTCACTGTCATTTGGCCTAATAATAGTGGTCAAAAAGGATCCTGACGCGACAAAACAATAATCAACAATAATAAGGACGCTGAGATCACAGAGAGCAGCTTCCTGTCTGTTTCTCTCATTCAGCTGTCATTAGCAGTGCTGGGATAATAGTGTCTGATCTGTCCAGTCCTGTGTGTGTGTGTGTGTGTGTGTGTGTGTGTGTGTGTGTGTGTGTGTGTGTGTGTGTGATGTGGTGGAGGGTCAGTCCAACCTGTCCAGCCCCTCTGATGTCCTCAGACAACAGGATGTTATGGAAGCTCAAGTGGGAGGAAATGACAGTGTGCATGGTGGACGGATGTGATAGGTGCAGTAATTATAGGAAATACTAAATGGGTTTGTCATTGAGTAGGTAATGTTCAAGTCTGCTAGTTTCATCAGTGCATATTCTAAGGGAAAATACAACATACTGTGAAAATGATTTTTATTAAAAATGTGCAAAAACATCATTTGCTTAAAAAAAAGACTGTTATTTTTTGTCAAACACATATTTCATTATCTATTCAGACATGCAGTCCTCAGTTCTTTCAGCAGGAAAAAAAAGATAATAATAGCAACAGTAAGTCCAACTCCCTCAGCCTGAAGAGGGGGAAGTTTGTGATTGTTTATACCAATCATGTCACAGCCCCTTACTCTCAAACACATTGTGTATTGATTCTGACCCGAACCAAACATTGTTGGTAATTTCAAGAGAAAAAAAAGTTGATGTCGTCGTCCAAAAACAGATCTTTATCTTTCTTTCACAGCATTTTGGATTTCAGCCTCTCCGTTCCCTTCCTCGTCAGACTTGTCAGTGCACCTCGTCCCTCTACACTCTTATGTCTTGCCAAAGTCACAAATCCCGGCAGAGACACTCTCACCACAAACATCTTAGGACTTTCTTGTCTTAATTAGCTCGGCTAAGAGGGAGAACAAAGCTGAGATCTAATAACACGTCAGCTGGGGAAGTGGTTTGTAATCACTGAGGTAAATTCTGCTCTGACCACAAACAAAGGTCTGAAAAACACAAGTTCCCCCTTGTTATTACACCAACCCACAGCACCAGTGTGTGTCCATCATCCCCACACATCTCTCTTCATGTCCTTTTCTCTGTTTTGCCTTTGAACATCACCTGCTTTGTTTTCTGGGTTTGGAAGAAAAATAAAGAATGGGAGGAGGCTGCAGGGGAGAAAATGAAACGTATCGCTTGCGTGCAGACGGATACTACCCTTTTTAAAAGGCAAAACAAATATGTGTGTGTGTGTGTGTGTGTGTGTGTGTGTGTGTGTGTGTGTGTGTGTGTGTGTGTGTGTGTGTGTACAGGCCCTGTAATTTTGCTGTTGACATGTGCACTTACAGTGGGGATTCAGGACCCTGGTAATGACTGGGACAGGTAACACTTGAGACAGGTGGAGGACAGTGCTGTCTGACTGGTCCTACAATAGAGAGAGTGTGTGTCTGTGCGTGAGTGTGTTAAAGAGTATCAGACAAAGACTAAGGTGTGCAGACAGACATAGTGGCACCTGGTGATGTCACTGATGTTGTCATAGAGTGGCAGTAAAGTAATGGACGCCATTCCTGAGCAGTCACACAAGTCATTTAAGTACAATGTATAGTACAGCTGTGGTGCCATTGCCAAATAGGGAAATCCCATTATAGCACGTTTATGTCAAAGGAAGTTTGTCACGTTATGAAATACTCTACTTTTTCATTTTCCTGAAATTTTTATTTTAAAAAATGATCATTTATAAAAATTTTATATTAAAATGATAACCAGGATTGAGCTAGCACAGCTTACAAAAAATACTGTGACCAGGTTCTAGCCTTATATATCCAAAGCTAAACATAGCTAGCCTTAGTTACTGTGCTGTTCAGCTAGCATTACAATGTAGGGATTTGAGCTGATAAAATGGTGGTGTATTTGTCATCTCTAGCAGTTTGGAGATTTATTTATTTATTTTTTTTGTCTATTGCAAGAGAGCAAGGTTACCCACCCCACCACGCCTCCATATACTGTCTGGAAACAGCTGGCTTAAAGTACTAGAAGGGAAACTACAAGCTAGGCTGTGTTGAAAGGCAAAAATAAATCTTTCTACTACAACCTTCAAAGCAAACAATATTAAACTACTTGTGATACTTCCTTTTTTGAAGTGGCCGGAAAAGAAAAGCTATTTTCTTTCTCTTGAGAACTTCATACTTCAATGCTAGGCTAAGCAGACCTCCGGTTGTAGCATATATGCTACTTAACACAGAGAAGTAGATGCAAAAAATATAAAACAATTTAGCACTTTAGCATTTTAACTTTTCATTTTAACTACTGCCTTAGGTACTACCCAAAAATAACTGGCTGCTAACTGTTCTTGGGTTTAAAGCATTATCGTTTTGCGAATCTAAAACAACAACAACAACAACAACAACAACAACAACAACAACAACAACTAATTCAACAAATTTAGATATCAAACAAGAAGCACCTCAACCTCTAAATGTTTCTGGCTGCATTTTTTTTTTTTAATGAAACTGTTCTTTTACAATCATGTTTGATGCACAGATACTGCTTTTGCCAAACAGGTTTCACTTGATTCTTCGTTTGATGTTTTATTTAAAGAACCAGAAGGGACTGGTGTCATGGAGGTACCAAGGAATGCGTATGGATGACTGTATGTAAGAATATTGCACCAGTGAACACAAAAAGTCACCACTGGCCATTCTAAATATCTTTATTTGGGATTTCAGGGAAGAAGTTGTGTGTGTACTCTATGTGTGTGAGTGAGTATATGTCCAAGTGAGAGAAAGTCAGGAGAAACTCAACCCTGAGCCAGAGTGAGACAGCATGGATCAGGTTTACCTCTGTTTGTTCAGCAGCGGTCCAGAAATATGGCAGGAATCTGAGAACAGTAGGGTGCCCAAAGAATGAGCTGAATCGGCTAACTGCTCCTAAGAGACGAATCAGAGACATACAAAAACAAACACAAAAAGGATTTAAATCAAGCTTAAACATGTAACCATTTTCATTGGTGTAGGAAGATTTTTTCTGTCTTTTGTTGGATGCTAATGCTTTACCTCTGTAAGATACTGCATGATATGCACGTCTGTGAGTGTACATCCTTCCAGGATGACACACTGCTTGTCATTGCAACGGTCTGCCTTAGTTTAAAAAGGAAGACAAAACAATGTGAGGATCCTTATGACAGTTAGGTGTGGCTCCTGGGGGTCTGACCCTTCCTCTGTCTACCTTAAGAAATTACTTCATCTGTATTCATGCAGGAAAACCTTATTTTTAGTTGAGAATACAAATATTTTGACTGCAACACTCTTCCAAGTAAAGCTAATAACTGTACGTTGACAGTTTAAATTCTCTGGAGTTTTCATTACTGTAGGGTTAGTTAACAGGAACTTCAGCAGTTTTGCATCAGCATTTGTGTTTGTTTGAGCCACTGATAAACATGGTTAAAAGAGCCATGAACAAGCGTGGGAAAAAGGAAGTACTTCAGTCAAGACAAAATACTCAGAGAGGATGTTTTCTTTTAACAGTATGATGAAACCAAGGGTCACCCACTATGGGCTGAGGTATCAGATCAGGAGTTAGACCAGCAAAAAAAACCCAATCTCTGTTTTGTTTTATTTATTTTTTAATGTTTGTCTTGCCAATGAATATTCTTTATTGTTTAATTCTTTGAATTTTTACCAGAAAGAAAATTCCTCATCTAATAAAATCAGATATAGATCCAGCAAATGTAGCTCAAAATAAAAGAGAAAAACAGACCTCAAACAGTTATGTCATATCGCTGTTGCTGTCCTGCTTTTGCAAGTTGTTGCGGAATAAGTTTTAAGTCTAGAGTGAGATGTGGACAAACTAAAATGACTAAAATTGATGACAAGGAAACCAGGAATCTGGCAGCAAGGATGGTGCATGTAAGACACAAGCTATTTGTATAATTATAGATATAACTTACACAGAAAAAATACTATTCAAATCTGATTTGTCTCATTAGTGGGCAAATATCTTGTCATGTCCAAATATAAATCTTCAGTATACAAACAAAGGACTTAGTGAATTGTAATGAGTAAAGATGACTGCCCATTCAACAAGGATTTTATTCTTTACAAGTTTTTTTTTAAAATAAATATTACATCTTGTTTCAAGAAACTTAAAAAAACCTTGATTCCTGATTTGGCATTTATTTTCACTGGTCATCCTTATTTTTGTTTGGATCAAAGAGCCAAGCACGCATCTTCAGGATGTCATCAGTTATAAAATTATCTATTCAACTCATGGGTTACAGACTTCTATGCTGCAGGTCAGCTGTGTACAGAGATCACAAGTTTTCTCCTCATCTCTGTGGGTGGTTTAGTCAAAATTTGAAAAGACATCTGTTGTAAAGCGCAGTAGCATTCCTGTTAGCCCTGAAACCACGATAATAACCCTCTGCTTGTCAACAGGAGATCATCCACCGGCTGAGAGGAGATGGTTGGTGGACTAGGTGGGTGGTGACTGTAGCGTGGTGCTGACATTTATTCACACCTGAAATGGAAAACAGGAGTGGAAAGGAGATGGAGAAAAGACAAATTAAATATCTGTTTTTATGGCTCGAAACCTCTGTGATGTCAGAAAAGCACAGCTGAGATCACTGGAGCTGACAAAGATCGGAAGAAATAAATGTGCATGTGAGTGATTTCTCATCCACAAGCTGAATAGAGTGCTGGGCTATGCATAGTAAGGAAAATCACTTAAAGTAACATGAAATTGACGGGGAGGTTGAAGAGACTGACAGGCTGATAACAGCACAGCATGGCAGGGTAAAAAGTAAGGGTGACATATGAGAGTAAGGGGCTGTGACAACAAAATAGTTGTCAGAATGTGAAATATTTCTCCTCCAGTCAGCCATAAAACTCCAGAGAAGGAGGAGGTGGAAGCTGCTTCAGACATTTCAGCTGCAACGGGTTATAAAATGGGCTCAGTTGCAGGCATCTCTGCCAAAGATCATTGTCCTCATCCCTGGGGGAGGTTACAGAGAGGGAGTGGTCACCTTTAGTGTCACTACGAGAAAGGACCTGAGGCAGGTACAGATTCAAGCATGGAAATTACAGGGCTCAGAAAACCTATGCCATTTACAGAGGCCTCAAAGCACCCAGAGTCTGTGCATGAGCAGCGCTCTGTATTTACTGTATGTGCCTCTAATGTTGACCATCTCAGCCAACTGTCTTTCTCATGTATTTACCTTTCATTGCAAGCCATACATACAAGCCCTCTTCACACATGCACTTTAACTCCTGAACATTTCATTAAATTTGCATGTGGGATCATAAATGACCACATTTCTCCTGTCTTCTTGTGAACTTTTCCCAATGTGTGAAATATTCAGGACAATTAACCACAAATGATTGGGAGTGGGTGATGACATGTGTGGGACATTTTCCACTGATCGGGATTTGTGAAAACAGGCAAGACTAGAAAAATTTAGGGTCAGGCTGTCCTGAAATTTCCAGAATTTTTCCAGAGTGCATGTGTGAGAAAGGCAACATGTATACTTACAATTTCATTTAACCTGACTGATCTCTTTGGTTTTATTTATTTGGGATATCATCTGACATGTAGTTGTGTGAAATTTTCTTGTGATATATACCGGTACAGCATTATAAAAATATACTGACAACGATACACAGCAACTTTGTACCATTTCTACCATTCCTGATATACTTGTCAAACCACAGAGCAAACTGAACATCACACTAAAAACCTGCTGATGCTGAGGTCTGTGATTCATTCAGAGTCATAGATCTGTTTCTATTTAAGGCCCATTGAGGACTTTTTTGCTGGTTGCAAAACAGACTGAAATTATCAGTGTTGCCTCTCTACAACCTAAAAAACATCAACAATGAGACTAAAAATTACAGACTGTAGTTTTTAGTTACTGTCAACACTTTGAGGGTATATATGCAAGATGATACATTTTGTTATGCATTTTTTTTAATCAAAAATGACCTGGTGTTTATTGGATGTGCTCCATATATACAGAATATAGTCTCTCGTCCCTTGTCACAGTTGCTGGTTCGACTCCCAGCCTCAAGCCTCTGCTGCATGTCTTCCACCACTCTTCATTTCCCTCATTTTCTGTCTCTTCAACTGTCCTTTCAATAAAGGTGAAAATGCTTGTAAGAATAAACTTGAAAATATGAGCATATGTTCACATTAAGTTGGTGTTTTTTGTCTTTTTTTACAATTTAAGAAAGTAAGAGGAGATTTTTTTTGTCTGTCAGAAAACATGTTCAGGAGAAAAATCAGCTAAAATACATAGGAGGTATTATTTTGTCTACAGGGGGCACCACAATTTAAACAAACATAAAGTTAAGCACATGAGCTTTAAATACTTGTTGTTGTTTCTTCAACCTTGTCTGCATTATTCTCCAAGTGTAGCACCAGATGTGGTGTCAACTCTTTCTGAGGTTATTGCGGTTTTTATCTTGCAGCTGAAAGTTCTATTTTTCAGTGACCATCACCAGCCTTCTCTGGAAACTAGGTTAGCAAACTTTATTTACTGAAAATTTCTTACTCAAAGCCAGAGAGGGCAGTGCAACACCCACATGAAAAAAAGAAGAAAAGAAGCCATGAATCTCCTGTTATCAGAAACAATATATTGATATAGAACAGTTAATGAAGTAATCAGAGAGTTGTGAGAAATGTGTTATGAGGGTGTGCATCTCCTGTAATGACTGTTTGGGGTCTTGTACATATAATAATATGTCATCAGCATACAGATTAACTTTATGCTCTGATATACCTGTGCAGATACCGTTAATACTCGGGTTTTGGCACACTGCTGAAGCCAATGGTTCGATAAATATTGCAAACAGTAAGGGTGAGAGTGGGCATCCTTGTATGGTTCCCCTCAGCAGGGTGAAACTTAGTGATGTCATTTCATTAGTGGTGACTGTGGCTTTAGGTGAGGTGTACAGA
Source organism: Labroides dimidiatus (assembly GCA_030710495.1). NCBI lineage: Eukaryota > Metazoa > Chordata > Actinopteri > Labriformes > Labridae > Labroides > Labroides dimidiatus. The sequence goes on from CM061158.1 coordinate 13,485,880, forward strand.
GTGGAAACCCATTTGATAAATGATTCTCCAAAGCCAAATTTTTGAAAGACACCAAAGAGGAAGGTCCAGCTAACTTTGTCAAAGGCTTTCTCTGCATCAAGTGATAGGACAATTGCTTTAGTTTTAAGGCGTTGACACCTGCTAATCAGATTGAGAAGTCTCCTAACATTATTGGTGGAGTGTCAACCTTTAATAAATCTTGTTTGATCCTTTGTGGATTATTGACGGAATTATTGTCTCCAGCCTTGAAGCAAGCGCTTTAGCAATGATTTTTAGGTTTGCATTGATTAGTGAAAGGGTGTGATATCTTGATGGTAGTGTGGGATCTTTATCTGGTTTCAGTAGTAATTTGATTGCTGCTGTGTTCATTTGAGGCCTTATATGGCCATTGTTCCTAATCTTAGTAACTGTCCTAAAGAATAACGTTGCGAGTATTGACCAGAAGCATTTTTAATACTTAGTAAATATAAGAATTAGTTAGCAATAAAAAGAAAGTCATGAGTTGTAGTATGTAGATACAGTGAGAAATCTTGGTGTCAGAGAATTAAAACAGTGAACAAGTCATCTCTTAAGTTTTAGTATGACTGGAAACCACTGAAACATTAACCATTACACAAAATCTAAGAAATAAAAAAAACTACTACACAATTCTCATGGAAATGATAAATTTGAATTGAAAATACACAAAAAACACTCACAAGTAGCTAACCGTTGCTAACACTGTGGGCTTAAGATGCTTATTTAGTTGATATTGCCGACTCATTTCACTTACAATCAAACTCTTTTCTTCTTGTGCCCCATTTGTGCTACCCAAACCGTTTATCAGGTGTTTAAACAAAATTCAAAATAAACTTTAGCAGTGGTAAGGATAAATATGAAAAACATGTAAAACAGGAGCAGAAAATAGAAACTCTTCTCCTATTTTTTTTCAACTTAAGTGAAAAATACATACATAATCAGACTTTTGAATTATCCTCATGATAGTTTAGATATAAACTGGGAAAGGATATAGACTTGTCAGTAGCTAAGCTAACCACAAATGCTCAGCTGATAGCAAACACATGGCTAATGTCTTCTCGGTTGGTTCAGTTACTCAATTTCGCACACCAGAGATGATTTTGTGGATAATTATTTCATATATGCCTTGGTGAAAGATGACCACATCTTTGAATAAAATCTGGCTGTTTCTCTGCTTTAGGAGGTATGTGCATATGACCTTTAAGTTTTTTGTAAGCATTTTCAACAACCCTATTGAAAAAAAAATGTATTCAGTGTCTCTGCCATTGTCATTCAGTATGCTAGTTCTTTCCGCCCAACTCTCACCACACTTTGAAGCTATCATTTTCACGTCTCCATATGGCTGCTCATCATGCTGTCATTCAAAGAATGTCACGTCAAATATTGGGTAGACAAACTACCAATTAACCACACGGCATCCAACCATACATAACCTAACTTCTGAGCACAATCTAAGACCACTGCTCGACTCATACAAGGAGTCCAAGATGTGCAAGACTTCGTCTCACGAATGGCATGAGTAATAGATGTAGTAAAGAAAAGGTTTAGATAGAGAGGTATTACAGAGGAAGAGGAGGAGAGGGAGAAGACAGCTGAATAGAAGGTGATGAATGAGATGACTGAAGGCGCAGAAGGAGCTAAAGAGCAAGAGAGAAGTGTATTTTAAATTACATGGTGGCTCATGTCAGCAGCCATAATTAGTAGTTTGGTCAGGTATGATGAGTTGGACAGGAAGCAAAAGAAGAAGGACAAAACACCGCAGGAACGAAAGAGAGTCTTGAGGCAACAGGATCCAATTGACACATGGCAGTGCACACAAACTTCCATGAAGAAGCGAAAGTGAATGAGAGAGCGGCATTACAAAAACACGCACCTATGAATGGAAGCAAGCTCACTAGACACGCACACAAAGCCGTTGTTCACAGCAAGTCGTGTGTCAAGCGTGTGGATGACGAGTCGGAGAATACAGACGATTCTTAAGCAGGGCTGGCAGCCGGCCAAGTTAAATGTTTCCTTTAGAGAGAAGAACAAGAGGAGAGCAGGGTGAAAACAAGGCTACAGGTAAACTCACAGCAGCTTGTCAGAAGTATCAACCCATCCGGGGGATTCATCCCCCGCTGACACGAACAGAAGGACAGCTAGACCCTGGGCAACTCAGAGGGAAAACAGGATAGTTCCTGTGAATGCAGCCTTCACAGTGGTCCATGTACTTTTATTTCATAAATTATGTTGCTGCCTTCTACATTCTCCACCTGATTGTCTTCCTTTTGAAATATTTGTTTCTGCCATAATTTGACAGGTCGGCACTAAAAAAGGTTTTCAATGGAACTAATCTGGCTGAATAAAGATTAGAAAAATAGAAGTTTGTATATTTTGTAGTCGATGATACACCATGTTACTTAACACTGATGTAACTGTTCTTTTGTGTGCTTTTTTTATGCCTTTCTTGAGAGTTACCTGGGCTAACGGCTGAGCTAGCACAGAAATGGGCTGAGTATTAATCTGAAAAAAATGTTGGTGCTGGCTTTCAGTTTTGTTTCATGTATCAAAGGAATTTGGAGGACTCTCTCTCTCACACAGTTTTGAAACAGCACTATGAACTGTCCTAACCTTCGAAACAGTGGATCCCAAAGTGGGCTCGCTGTACACCAGCACAGGGTTGGGGAATGCCTTCTAAATTCAAAACTATTTACAGTTGCATATTTCATCCATAATGGTAAAAACACAATAAAACAGGGTTCGATTTTATATAAAAACTATGCAAAAAGAATATGTTTCATCGGTTTTCCATTTTTTTGTGTTGCCGCAAGACCCCCTAAGTGACTAAAACAGGATGATGATAGTATCAGCTGTGGCAGAGTAATTCGATAAATCCTGCAATATGTTCACATAGGTAGTCTAATTTTCTATCATTCAGCTAAATTAAGTATCTTTGACCTTTTTTGTCAGTTTTTGTGTCTTTTTTGATTAGCCTATTTGTGAATTGAGGTGAAAAAAAAATGGGATTGGAATGTTAATGGATTGTCAAATGTAAGAATGTGATGCCTTTTCTAACATTAAATGACATTGGTTGTTTTTGTTTCAACTGTTGACAATTTGATACAATAGTAACGAGATAATAAAGAAAATTATTAATTGATAACTAGTCTGCAGATGAGTCAATTATAGAAGTCACTTTTTTTTTCAAATAGTAATTCTGAAGGGGGTTGAAGGACCACAGGTTTCAGTAGCTTTTATTTATGGTGCAACATCATGTCTGACTCAGTTTGAACTGAACTGACATCTTTAAAAAAAGTTTCCTAATCCTGCCTCACACAACAAAAGCATGATCTCATCTGCTCCTCACTCTGCCCTTGACTTCTGAACACAACACAGGTACGCCTGAAGATGAAGTGGGTGGTTGTCAGAAAATGAAGACGTATTTGTCTGATCCGGACATAGCTGTGTGACAGCCAGTGCACCCCCCCACCCCCACCCCTCCGCCTGGAGAAAGCCTCATGCCTGGAGGCAAAAGAGTGACACACACAAACACGCTTAAAAAACACACACCAAGGAGGAGTCAAAAAGGGCAAAGGGGAGGAGAGAGCAGGATGTTTCTCTCTCTCTCTCTCTGTTCTGTCTCTAACACACCTTCCCTCCTCCTCCCATGCATGAAGCTAAGAGTCAGACACTTGAGTGATCAGTCACACAGTCACAGGTACACAGGATACTGAGGTTGAGTGAAACACTCAAAGAGCGCAAGAAGCAGACAGCAGACGCTGGTTGCTCAGAGACACTCCAGCTTTAAAGAAGGGCACTGACAGCCTGCCTTATGTGTGGCTCCTCTCACGGCTTCACAGTAAGTATACAACATCTTTTTCACACCGCTGTATTGATATTTATATATAATCGGGCAGGTTGTAATTATCCACATCAATTGCTAGAAATGAAATGTGCATTATAATTCTTAATATCTGTATGTCTTTGCCCAACATAGTCCTCCTGTGAATGACAGAGTTCAATAAAGAGAGCTATTTAAATTCAACCTGCTACATATCGGCCCGGAGTCACAGCTGTGCACTTTTGACTCATGTCTCGACTTCCAGAGTATATTTAATGCTGTGTCAAGAAGTTCAGAAGTTTCATAGTGAGTTGTCACACTTGTGACAGTCATTTCGGATCAGCTGCGGCGACACACTTCAGAGAAAAATTGGGTGAAACAAAATTTGTAAATCTCTCTCCACTTTTATCTGCTTTTTGAAATACTTCAATAAGATCACTATGTGAGAGATTCCTTGATATTGATGTTTTTTTCAACTCATCCAAATTTCAAATTAAACTGAGGTTATTTAGATTTGTTCATACATTACGCAGGATCTTTCAAGTGTGCGCCATGCAAACTTTTATGTGGGTTAAAGTTTCAGCTGAGTCCGTCCTCAATGTCAACAAGTGTTTGCTAAACTGTAACAGCCTTATCTATTGCTATCTGAAAAGCAAACTGCTCAGCATGTGAAAGGAAGTTCTGATCATATCTGAGCACATCTGAGCATTGTCTTTCAATCACAAGTCTTCTTTCCTCTTTTGCTGTTCACTATTTCACTGTTTCATTCCATCAGTCTGGGAATTCAGACACTGTCAGAGGTTCAGCTGTCTGTCAACAGTCTTCCTTGAGAAGCGATGGACAGATAATGTAAAGGACAGACAGAAGGAAAGGGAGTCTTGATCTGGCTCAGAGCCTAGACTCGGTCAGTTCAGAGGAAGTCTGGTCGATTCACTGTGAGCACTGATTTCCTCGTGAAAGTGGTCCCGCTCTGGGGATGACGTGCACAGGAACCTCCCTTGTAGCCTGGGGGTTGTGATTCAGAGTCAGAGGATGTATGGGACAGTGGGGGCAACGGGGAAGGTTCCACTTTGAAGTTTGTTTGTCCGGTAGGACCAGTTGATGGGAAAGTAAGAATTTCTGCTGGGTCTCTTTTTCCTTTAATATCCCTGACCTGCTGCTGCCTCCTCTGTGTCATATCTCTCACTCTGTTGTCTAACTTTAGCACCATTCAAAACCTGACTGCCCTCTGTAATCCAGCTGTTCACTACACTGTTTATCCCCACCTGTAACATTACACACATAAACAGTAGACATAAATCTCAAGGCCTGAAACACACATATATATTTACAAATACAGAATAACAAACTATAACATTTTTCCCTAGGCCTCCTCCTCTCAGTGCACCACAGCCATGTTAACCTCAACAAGGTCGCCGCAAAGCTCAGGGATCATCACGGCAGTAACACCAGACACTCAAGATGTGGACATGACATCATGGCAAGAGGAACACTTCGAGGAAAAGTGTACTTACATTGTGAAGGACCAGCCTCTTGAAGAGGAGTCTGAAAACAAGCTCAGGACACGAGCTGAGAGATCCTTACCCAGAAACCTGTCCCTGAAGCACTCCCACGACTCTGCGGAGGTATGCTGCAACAACAACCTTTCCAATTTGTTTGTTTATCCTTTTCTCAGAAGGAAAATTATGCAAGAAAATACATCTAAAGTGGATTCAACGTGCACTGTAGTTGTTTATGTTTTTATGCAACTGCCGACTCTTTGCGTCACTCTAACATCCTTCCATCCACTCATCCATCCCTAGGCAGGAAGTACTTGACATGTTGTTGTCTAAATTCAGCCTTTCCTTTCCACTGTCTATTTAGGCAAAGCAAAGTAACGCCCGCCCCCTCAGCGCACAGCCTGGGGTCTTTATGATTTGTGGCTCTCTCAGATTCCCAAACCATTGGTGCACCGTAAAGCAGGGTACCAACATTAGGACCCACTTTATGTATTCCAAAATAAACCATCCTTTAAGCATGCGGCAGTTGTAGTGGAGGATATTTTGTGTTTAAATGAATGCACAGGGCTTGGTTTTGTGGCAAATACGTGGTAAAAGATTAACTTGGTGGCCTCTTCATGAAAAGGACACATGAGGTTTCCCTAAGCAAGATTAGGGTTGAGCCTTTGTAGATGCCAGATAACAATCAGGTGAGATCAGAGGAAGTAGGTGAGGCGTCTGCGGCAAAATACCAGTACCACTACTTTGGCCTTCTAATGATCCGTCTGAGGTCTGGGTGACACAGAGGAACAGGATTTGTTACAGTTATCTGGGGGGGGGGGGACTAGTGAGACCCGCTGTTGCTAAACTCATGTAGCATGCAGTGGTTCATGAAGCGTCGTACCCAATGCCACTCCAAGATGAAAGAGAGAATACATTACCATTGCTTAAGGGGCTTTTAAACAGACACAGGGCTCAAGGTGCAGTTGACTGGCCAGGGTGTGCCCATGACACCTTATCCTCTCTTCCACACCCTGGAGGCTTGAGACAGAGGGCTGAGTTTCACACCTGCAGCTAGCAGAACAAGGGTAGCGGTGAAATTTTAATATGGTAGAGAAACTAAAGATAACTTGGATGATTGGCTTATGAAATATTCAGCATGTGAAGAGAGGTAGGCATTCTGTCACAGCCTTGCAAAGCTGTATTCTCTCTGTGAGTGATTTGCTTTGATGGAAAATGTATAATAATAACTAAATGCTTGGTTGCTTGGTCCCTTAAAGGAGCTCTCAAGGGACAATTTTCTGTGGATTGACCTGAACTTTTTTATTAGTCACCCCGAACAAGCACAACTTTTACGTTTTTCAGCTCCAAGTGCACTCGGCTGCTTCCTCAGGCCTTTAATTTGTGAGTCACTCAGCTGATTACATGCCCGTCTTGTCAAACAGGTGCTTGGGGTGATCAGTAAAGAGCTGATTCCTAAGGGGACACGCTTCGGCCCTCTGGTTGGGGAGAGCTACACCAATGAAACTCTTCTGAAAGATGCCGACAGGAAGTACTTCTGGAGGGTAAGTGGGTCTCTGGATCTGTGTTACTGCATTTCAAAACTGTTCACATCCTGTAACCCCGTGTGGGGACGCCGTTTTAGCTGTGGCGTGGCACAAGTTAGCAGCTGTGGTCAATGTTTGACATCCTGTGAAGGTATGACTGTTCACTAGAGCTTGGGTGTCTTTAAAATGCAACCAGATGAGATGTATGTATGGGTGCCTGCCAGTTCTTTGTGTGGCTTTCTGAGGTCACGCACACGTACACAGCTGTTTAGTTTCAGTGACGCAGCGGTTCTTCTCTCTCTCCTCCGCAGTGGTGTCACTGCCAGTAAATACACTATACACATGTCCGCACTGCTCCAGACTTACAAACTCTCACACTGACTAAGCAAGGAAGTGGCTTTGAGCTTGAAAACTGTTGTGTTACAAAGCAGCAGCATCAGGACATCTTCCATTACGCTTGTGTGATTCTACAGTCTAGAGTCAGCAGCCTTGAAATCAGTAACCCCAACCAAGTCATGAAACAGCCATAACACAGACAACCTGTTAGCATTACAGCCATGACTCAAGCAACAGCTCAGCTTTGAAGAGCAGAGAGTAAAAGGAACTTGGCCTTAGGAGGAAAATTTAAGGGAGCTAAAATTAAACAGCTTTTTGAAAAGTCAGCAGATACAGTGATGATTCTTGTACACAGGGGACAGACCAGAGAATAAGTGTGATAGCACTACTACAATCCAGTCATACCAAGAGGTTACTGCCCTATGTTGCTTTGGCAGATGTGTGCGCTTAAGTCAGCTGAAAGAACAAAGAGTATTTACCATAAGACAGAAAGAAACTTGTAACATCAAGCTTCCAGATCCAGAACATGTCATATTTTATAACATCTTATTTCAAAACAACTTGTTTTCTGCTTCCCCAGGTGTTCTCTGACGGGCATTTGCACCACATCCTGGATGGTTTGAACGAGGAGCGGAGCAACTGGATGCGTTATGTGAACCCAGCATGTACTGTAGAGGAACAGAACCTGGTTGCCTGCCAGAATGGTTTGGACATTTACTTCTACACCATCAAAGCTCTTCAGCCAGGTCAGGAACTGCTGGTGTGGTACTGCCCTGAATTTGCCCAGCGCTGTAACTATCCTCCACTGGGACAACTGGCCATTGACAAAACTGGTATGTTCTTGAGCAGTAGCAGAACAAATTTAATGCCAGGCGTGTTTCCTTCCTTATTCTTGATTTCACACTGACTCCTGTTTCACAAATGCACTCTTGAAAAATTCCAGAATATTCCCAGAGCTTTGCTCTAAAAAATTAGCAGCATTGCTTGTTTGAACTCCACAATCCAAAGTCTCCTGCTTACAGTGAGTTTTCCCATATATTTCCTGCTACACTCTCACACTGACTTATCTCAACAACTTGCCAGAATTTTACAGAGAAGTTTGCATTAAAAAAAAGTCTGGGTACAGTCAAAGTGAAAATTTTGTCAGTCAGCATTCACACAGCCCACCCAAAAGAAGTTTCAGTTTTCATGAGTTTTGTGCATGTGTGAATATAGCTTCAGAGACATATCTGTGGCGTACTGTCACTGCTGAGTAAGCCTCCCAATCAAAGCGCCGACCAACTGACACACTCTTTGTGTGGGTTTTTAAGAAGTTTCTCAGTCACACCCACAGCCCTTTTGTTTGAGTGGGACACAAAAGAAAGGGGGGAGTCCTGGAAGCAAAGAGGGTCTATCTTCAGGTATAGCTATAATACCTAAGTAAGATGAGCCCATTCTCTGGACTTTGGGCAATGTTTCAGTTTCCCTTTTCTTTTTAACTCTACACAGAAACACAGCTGGCAGTTCTGTGCCACACAAAGCATTCAACTTTCATTCACAAACACAAAGAGGACACAGGCTAGTAAAGAGACCGCATGCACACACCACAATGCTAATTTAAACGCACGCTTCTGCACGAGCTCACAGACAAGAGGCTGCCTGAGGTGCTGACAGCATTCTGGCCGATTCCCCTTATTTATTTGGCTCTTAAGAGGGAAGAGAGGTAGGAAGCGCTCCAGTGACTACTTGAACTTCCTGACAAGGCGACCTGCTGACAGATTGATATCTCACTGAGTGTCGGCTGTTTGTTTGCTGAGAGCTGGCCTCTCAGAGGAGGGGGTAGAGTAACACAGGGCAGCACTCACAGAAGATAAGGGTGGCTCTGTGTTTGTGTGGCTTGATGTGTCCATAAGTGGGTGAAACGAACATGCATACTTATGAATTTTGTCTTCCTCTGTTTTGTCAGGTTATGCCATTTATCTTAACTGAACCCCCCTTGTGACTTCCTGGGTGTTAGGAGATAAACTAGAGATTTGAATCTAGATAAAAGGAATGTTCCTTGTGTAGAACTCCTATGGAAAAATAAATAATTTATCGGTCAAACCACTTTTGGAACACAGCAGCCCCTCTTTGTAATGTCCGCTCTATTCTGTTCCCCTGGGGATCTATTTTCATGTATGCACACAAAAGAGAGAGGAGGTGTGCTCTCCCCACCTCAGGCTTTGCATGTACACATGTAGAAGGGCAAGGAGCTCCCAAAACAGAGCCATACCTCCAAATATAAAATCTTGCAAGCAATAAATTCTTTTTACGAGTGTGGGCCTGACTTAAACATGAACAAACACCAGATTCAAACACGCATTCTTATCATCTGATCTCTAGCATATAAATGAGACTGAAAGTGGAGATGCAAAGTAATGTCAATGAGGAACTTGTGTGCAGATCTGTCAGTGTCACATGTCTGTCACTGAAGTGAAGGGTGATACTGTCCTGCCTGCTGTACTGTAAGTCTAAAAGTTGTTTCACCTTTGTTTCTGTTAACATTTCTCCTTTTTATTTCCTCCACAGATCAGACTCAAATCCAGGAGAAGACAGCAGGGAAACGAGGACACAGTGTCTCTGAAATCCTCAGAGAGGAACCGTCCAAACCTCCCACCACACATCTGGATAGTTCTTTGTCTCAGACCAACCTCTCAGCAGTTTTCCCCCTTTGTCCTTGTGTTGTCTACCCAATCCAGCCTCACTCTGAATCCGTGCATGGTCATAGATATGTCACTGTACCACCTCTGCAATCCTGTAGCCCTCCAGCTGTCAAAAGGCCAGCTCTAAGTAGTCCTGTCCCCTCCTTGCACCTCAACTTTCAACACAGTCAGGGAGCAGTTTCTGATCGGGTTCATCCTGCTCTGAGGCATTCTCCCTATCTATCACCTCACTACTCACTTGGCCTTCTACCTCATTCATACCCTCTTAACAGTGAGCGACTGAAACCCCACTTAATCCCATCTCCTCTTCTGCCTTTTAACGAGTACACCCAATTCCTCCATCCTCTGGCCAGCAGATACAAAGATTTGACCCTTGCACTATCAAACACCAAACAGGACCTCAACCTCCCCCCAACCAGGGTGCACAAAGACACCAAAGACCACATACCTGAAAGAAAAAAGTACTTCAGGGTCCCCTCAGATGAGCTCATAGAATTCAAACATGCAGACCTCGTTATACCTGCCATTTCCAGTGCCTCGTCCATGGTCAACTCACAGAGTCACAGAGCACTACCATCTCGTTCACCACCAGTGGGCAAGGCTGCCTTTTCAGACCACCTCCCTTCCAAACCCATCCCTGCTACTCAGAGTAATGCAGAGCTCGCAATAGACCTCAGGAAGACAAAACCAAGTGGGCAGATGGTTGGCTACAAGACCCTGTCCTACCCCCTCAGTAGGCAGAATGGAAAGATCCGGTATGAGTGCAACATCTGTGGAAAGGTCTTTGGGCAGCTGTCAAACCTCAAGGTTAGTTCCTCCTCATCAAATTACAGTGATCTGTTTTGTGCAACACTGAGAGTGGCTTTGAGTGTTACAAAATTCATTGCTTCCCACACAAAGATGATACCTGGGCTAGCCAAGGAGTATTGTGTTGACCATTTTTATATATTTGTAAAGTTTCTTTATCTGATAAAAAGCACCATCCACAATCGCTGACTGATGATTTTTAATGCTCCTTGCCTTTTGGTTTTTGATAACTTGCTGCTTCCAGTGCATGAACTATTACAACTGATTGGAGAGGGATAGATCCTACATTATATTCCCCCTGTAAATGCATTGACCTAATTGTGTATCATGTTTTAAGTCATATAAAATGTTTCACTGATAAATTTTGCCAAGACATCAGACAATTTCAGAAAAAGAGAAACAGTAGGAGGTGGGTGGGATGCACTGCTTAGTATATAAGATTTAGGTATGGCATCTTTCTGTGGGAAACAATGAAGTTCTCCAACACCCTGTTTCTTCAGTTCTACATACTAATTACATTTAAATACTTCTCTCTGACACACAATCTCAGGTTCATCTGCGAGTGCACAGCGGAGAGCGCCCCTTCAGGTGTCAGACCTGCAATAAGAACTTTACACAGCTAGCCCACCTGCAGAAACACTACCTGGTTCACACAGGAGAGAAGCCTCATGAGTGCAAGGTAAGGCCACAATTCTGAACTATGCTGAATTAATTTCTGGAAGGCTTAATACAGTTTTCATAGTTTTTGATATGTAGACCAAGTTGTCAGCTTGAATAAATAGATGGCTGAGTTCACTCCTTATTTCATCCATGCATGAACTAAAGTACAAAACAGCAGAGATGTTTTATATCACAACAATTATGTATTGCATTTGCTAACATGACAAATAGTCATCGGGTTGATCTGTATGTTCATAAACATATTGTTCTTGGTTCTGTTTTGATACAGGTGTGCCATAAGCGATTCAGTAGCACTAGTAACTTGAAGACTCACCAAAGGCTACACTCTGGTGAAAGGCCTTATCAATGCAAGCTCTGCCCAGCTCGCTTCACGCAATTTGTCCACCTCAAGCTCCACAAACGCCTCCACACTGGAGAACGGCCTCACCAGTGTCCTTGCTGCCCCTGCGCCTATCTCCATCGCTGCAGCCTCCAGGTGCATCTGCAAGGCTTCTGCCCTCTCTCCCCCTCGGCCTCCCAAAGGCACTCACCAGAGGAGCTGCACAGAGTCAACTGTGAGATTGAGAGGTTTGACATGAGTGAAACGGCAGAGCAGCTTGAGGCCATGGCTGCTGAGGCCAAAGTGGACAAGGTGAATATTATTGACTTAATAAAGACTATGGAGACTCATGCCTCATGCCATGGAAAGGGTGCTGGAGAGGAGGTGGAATTAAGCATATACAAGTCAGCAAAGGCTGTTCAGCTGCTGAATCACCAAAGCTCTCTACCTCTGCATGCAACTAACATCAAGCTGGAGTCAGGCTGCATATCAGAGCCCTAAGACAGCCCTCTAATCCAAGCATATAATCCTTACAGGTCAACTCAGCAGCTGTCTCTTACTGCCCTATTTGAAGACCCTAATCTTAATCATGGATTGCCTAGCCTACACTCTAGAGACTTTGGCGTGTGAAGAATCAAGACTTTACCAGCATGGCCTGGGACAATCAACTTGACTGGTTTACTGTACACATTTTTGTTAACTTATTATTTTGCTAATATTAGACTAAATTTATGAACAGAGAGAAGCTGGTGACTTTTTCCCTACCTTTTTGTATCTCTGGAACATTATTAAAAACCAAATATGCAGAAACAAAGTTTCCATCATTTGTGGTTTCACTGTTTTAGAGCTGATGTTATGTGTTTCCTATTTAAACTAACAATTACCGCTCAGGCCTAACCATATAGTTAAGTAAGTGTTAAAACATTAACAGAGGAAACCTCACTTGTTGCATTTTCTGTGTTTAGCATGCTCTTGCAGGGGTTGATGATGTGGATAAACATCCTGTTATGAGTTTTGGAGTTGGCCTACTCACCATCAGCAAGTGTGAGCCCTTCAGGGTTAAATAAGACAAAACTACACATTGCAGAATTATCTGAAATATCACCCTTATAATTAATATGATGCATCTTTTTGTTGTTATTCAATTGCTTTCATATTCTAGTCTCAGAATTAATCTAGCGTCCAACAATAACCTGCAACAGGTTACTCTGATGTCCACTTTTATATCAAACAACCTTTGGAGTAGCACCTCTGTCACTAACACACATCCTAGCTGTAAAATAAAATATACATTTATCAAACTCTATCAGAAAATGAGTTAAAACTTCACTGATAAAAGAAGATAATGCTCCAATGCAACACATTCTTGACAGAAGCTGACTATGCTCTGTACTGCAGCCTATGGTCCTCACATTACAACTTGAAGGGGTGTCAAGTGACCTATTGTTCAAGGTGGCCATCAAATTAGGAGACAGTTGACAACTTACTGTTCTGTGCCTCTTCAGCTCTGATCACAGACCCCTGATCTGGTCACATCGAGTTCAAACAGCTGCTCTGGAGACCACTTCAGTCACCCCACAACAGAAGGAGCTAATGGGACAACAGGGATCAATCAAAGAAAATTATTGATTTTTTGACATATTGCTGAATAATTCAAAGGCATATCAACATATATATATCAGTCCTGTCATCAGTGATTCATAACATTAGTATACAATACTTATGGTACTCACAGTAATGGTATTTATGAGCTATTTATGTGGAAGAGACAGCCCAAGGTGGCGGCAAGGTGAGCTGTGTACAGTGACAGTAACCGTTGGTAAACCGATGCCCCTTTAACACCGCGCGCGCAGTGACGTCATTTATTTTTGACGTGGGGCAGGCAGCGGGAGAAGAAGGGAGCGGATGTACCCGGGGTAAACGATGCCCAGGATAGTGTCACGGGTTTTTTCGCTCTCCCACCTCTCCGTATCATGATAAACGCTGCTGGGGCGGTCGTCCGCAGGATGCCTTCGGCAGCCCGGCGGAGCGGATGCTGGATAGCCTGGTGCCAGGCGGTGCTGCTCGGCGTGTCGGCGCTGGTTATCGTGGCCGAGCGGAGCTCTCGTAAGTGGGCACAGAATTGAGCTTAAAGCGGGATGCTGTGTATGGTGGTGCGGGTTGAGAGTGGTATGTGGGAAAATAGGGCGGAGGAATGTTGTATTTGAGAGGATATTTTTCCGAGGCTGTAATCAATGAAAATGCCGTTAACCAGCCATGATGCCTCGTGCAGGAGCTTACCCAGCAGCAGGTTGGAAACAATTTCAACGGCGATGCTACAGCGCTACAGTTATTGCTGAATAGACAAACCTTGATGGTTTTCTTTTATATGCATCGCAATTAGCATCTGCTAGCACAGGTAGGTTTGTCGGGCAGGGGCCCCATGCTCCCCAAGGGTCATTCAGCAGGGTCACATGATTAAATACACCAATTAACCCCTAGAGTAAAGGGCTGTTATTGAAACACAATACACTTAAAAAAATAGTCTCATACCCACCTATTACAAAACCCAGCTTTAAATTGCCTGTTTATTAACGTAATCAGTACTATAATATTATTAATTCTTATGCAATAAATGCACATCTGGAATCTGTTTTATAAAGTGTGCTGCTCTCTCAGGTGTGATGATTGCCTGACTAAGCAGATCAATAGGGCAAGGGCAGGACACCAGAGGGATGAGGTGACTGCATGAGTACAAAGTGTGACTTTGGCTTCAGCAGGTATACCATTCCCTCAAGACCAAAATACTGTGCTGTCTGCGCCATAGACCCATATAGGAGTCAGCCTGTAACAGAAAAAAAATGGGGCACAAGTGAGGAAATTAGTTCAGTAAGAATATGCTTTATCTGGTCCTTGACAAGTCATTAAGTTCTGTGTGAAAATTACACAGGCATTGTGAAAGACTGAATTAAGACAGAGTTGTATCATGTCATTAGCACAGCTGCCTCTTAAACTGAAGGACAATTCACAAGCACAAGTGTGCTTCTCAAGGACTTTGCAGCTCCCTACAAATTATAAACATGCTAGGCCTGTTACTTATAAAACAGCATCTTAATACCAGACCTGAATTGTATATGTTCAACTGAAAAAAATCTAAATATGCACTTTGCACCTCATGTGTAGTCATATCTGCTTTGTTTTTTTTTCTTTTGTCCTCTGTATGCATGTACTAGTGATCTATTGTATAGGGTTTTACCTTTGGAATGAAGAGACGCAGTGGGCGGGCCTCACTCTGGGCCTCTTCCTGCCGGGTACAGCAGTTCAACTGCTCAGTGTTAAATGGTACTATGATGACGGTGATGACAGGAGATGTTACCTCTCTGTCATACACATTCTGCACTTGGGCATATTCAAAAGGTAAGATTATTGCAACTCATGGTATTTTTTTCAAAACGTTGCATCTTTTTTTTTTTTTCAGAAAAAGAAACAAAACAAAATATTCTATTGTCATCATAGTGTCATTGAAACCTTCATCAGGTTACCTTGTCTCACGACTCCTGTTGTTTGTCTCTGTCTCCCTCTTCTGGCAGGATGTGGGACTGCATGAGGGCTGTGTTCCGCATGCAGGACTCTGTTGCTGATCTTGGAGTTGCAGTCATGCAGCAGGCAGATGTTGCTGCTCTGTGGCTCCTGGAGGCCCTAGTTCTCACACTGCCTCAGAGTCTGCTGCAAGCATATGTCGTGGTGTCCACTGATGTGGGCATCATGTCACCAGGTAACCTGATGCTTCTTTCAGTAACCAGATCTACATCCTGCTTGTGTCTTGTCTGTCTAAAAACAACTTTTTGTCCTCTCCATTTTTTTTTTTTTTTACTGTAGTGGCCTACTGCTGTGGTCTGTGTGTGCTGTCTATATCCTGGGCGCTGGTTCTGTACAGCAGAGCCTGCTGCCTAATACGACCAGGCCACCTGGCCATGCCCCCAGCAGCCTTGCTGTGCCAGCTGGTGTGGAGGGCTGGCATGCTGGGTGCAAGGGTGACCTGCCTCATGTTCTTTGCCAGAGTTTTTAACTGGTGGGTCTGTGGAGTAGCAGGTGAGCTACTGAAATCTTAAAGGAAGAGGAAAGATGGAAAGGATGAGTGCAGTATAAAAATGGATTACACACATGCAATCATCTACAATCAAGGGATGTTGTTACCCTCAGTCGTGCAGCATGTCCTTTTAATCCAGTTCCTCACTTCTCTGCATTAGCCTGCTACACCGCATATGGATCCCCTAATGCGCCTGTAACTCTTAGTCTATTTTTGTTTCGACCTCCAGGTTTCCACTGGCTCACGGCCTCCTTCTGGCTGGTTTCACAGCAACCAGACATCTGCACTGGCCCTTGGTGTTGGCGAGCCTTTAACGGCATCATGGGGCTTGTCCATGTCTTCCTCTTTCTTAACGTCAAAGATGGACCCTCGCGCTTCCGCATGGCCAGTTTTTATGCAGTAAGACATGATAAAATCTAATCTTGCACTTGACATACATGCATTTTTTTTGCATCTTCATTCTCACTTCTGCATATTTAGGTTTCACCGATGTAAAGTTGTGTGCGGATGACTGATAGTGCGACCTTCTCTCCTCCCTCAGTTCATGCTCGTAGAGAACGCTACACTGCTGCTGGCCGCCTCTGACTTCCTAAGTGAAGCATCATGGGACAGCATGACTCTTCCCACCACTGTGCTTTGCAGCTTTCTCCTTGGTGAGTCACTTACGGTGTCTGTTCTTTTTTGTTTTGGAACAGATTTTTCTCGGATGTTAGGATGAGACTACTGTCAAAATGTGTAACAGTTTCTGAAGTGTGTTAATAATATATATAAAACTTCAGTGGTGATCCACACAGGTAGTCAGAGAAAAAAAATTGGAGTTGGGTTATAAATAATAGTGAATCATCAGTGATCTCCAGTGTTGTTGCTACACTAAATTCAGCAGTCAAATAGCTGTGATCTGAAAGTAACGAATAACAGAGTTTTAAGATACTATATATCTATACAGTATATAAATCAGCACCAGATGTAATTTAAATTATTCTACATACATAAAGTAATAACTTTTCATCAACCCTGCTTTCCAGGTGCTACCTCTCTTGTCCTATACTACCGCTTCCTTCACCCAAAGTCCACAGAGATCTCCCAGGGAATGAACCGAAATCACATGGGCAGCACATGCATAGAACGTGGGGAGTCCTCTTTTTCTCTTGGTGATAAAAGCCTTCCAGCCCCTTCCATTCAAAACCACGGTAGCTTTTCCCTCTCAGGTGTGGCCGGTTCTCTACTGGAGCACCCAGGAACCTGCGGGGGGCGGGCTAACAGCTCCTGCCCATGCTATCACCACCACTGGCTCCTCATTCGGCTGGCTCTGAAAACAGGTGACCTGGGGAAGATCAACAGAGCGTATGGGGCTGGCGGAGCAGCAGCCATACTGGACTTGGAGGAGTACAATCAGGAGTACAAGAGTAACGAGGGCATGACTATCACAGCGGGAGATGAGGGCGTCTCTACCTCTGAGTCTCAGGGCAAAGGCCTGGCTCCTCTTTCAGATTGCAAAGACGAGTTCCAGAGTGTGAGCGAGCCTACATCAACTGAACCACCTGAGGAAGGGGAAGAGGAGGATAGCCTGGAGATGGAGAGTCCGCTGGAGTCACCCGCATCAGATTTCAAACGTAGTTCACCAGAAGGGAAGTCTGTGTTTGGAGACAGTCCAGAGCCGTACTTTTGCCCAACAGAGTCCAGTTCGACTTTATATTTCAGTGCTGATCCTCAGTCTCCCAGCAGTGCCAGTAACCCGCGTTTAGACCGGGACATTCATGAACAGAGGGTACGTCTTAACTCCATCCCAAGCGATCCAGCTCTTCACAGAGATGTACGTGGACTCATGGGCCGGGTGGGGCCACGTTGCACTTCCACTCCTAGATTGGACTCTGGAGTGTTGGACTCCCCATCTAATGTCCCTCATCTCACAGGACCCAGGAGGCAGCTTATAATGTCCAGAAGAGATGAGGACAATAGCTTCTAGCTTACTGGAGGAAAGAATAAAGGGAGGATCCAAAATAAGAGGAGAACACCAGCTTTTTGGGAGACTGCTTTTCATCACCTCAGTGCTGTAGGATGAGCAGACTAGGAAAAAAATCACCTCTCTATGTCTATATATAGTACTTTGCACACGATGGGGTGCAGCATATGCAACAGTTTTGGGCCAATGCTAAACTAGCCCACACTCTACGCAACCTTCTTTTCTTAAAGAACTGCTTTACTCAAATGAAAATATAACCTTCAGTATTTTCATCACACAACTTGAAGATAAAATAACAGCCGGCTGGTCACTAAGATGGTGTACAGAGCTTAATCACACTTTCTACCTGACATCCGATAAACATTTTGTCGATTCTTGTGGCAGCGATTAACTTCAGCCTCAAGAATAACACTGTGCAAAAAAAGCAAACACTGGTTCTACCAGTAGTGTGATTAAATATTAAAGAAGTAGCCATGAGTAATATAAATAAATATTATTAGAAACATGCTGCTGTTTTATACTCCAGGCAAATGTGGATCTGTATATTACACACAGAAACCACTTCTGCTTATTCTAATAACTCTAGTAGTTATGTAAATGGGAACTTATGTCTTTATATAAGAGGACAAGTCTCTGAATTGTTTGCTTGTCAGTGTGAGCCAGGGTTTGTTGGCTTTTTTAAAAGCACAAGCATCTTCAGAACCGTAATTCTGTTGCTTCAATTGATTTTTTGGTAATCCCATGTTAACTGCATACCAGTTTTCAGAGATCAATATGCTGTTTTTTCGTAATATGTCAAGTGACATCACCTTACATGAGACTGGTGTGTCAACTTGGCAAAACTGTGTTGTTTAAGTGTTTGAACTTGATTTACATGTTGACCATGTAATTGCAACAATGTTTTTGAATTCACACCATGTTGAGAGAAATTATCATGTCTCAGGCACCAATTTTGAAAAGCTTTCAAAGGACATGTGTAACAAAAGAAAAAGATGCTTTTGAGGTATTTGTAGTGACTTTTTTATGTGCTATTTGATTTATTTTTCAAGGGAAACTTTGCTTCTTTGCGTCTTTGCTGTTCTGTAAGAGGGATGAAATCCACTAACAAAGCAGTGAAGTGTTGCTATGTGTTTCTCTTGCAACTAGGTGACTGCCTATACTTAATTTTGAACTGTGAAGTGAAAGGCCACTGGTGGCTTTAATCAGCAATAAACCGCCCACTTATTTGGGTGACTGGAATACAAGCATGAGTTATTTAAGCCATTTATTATCTACAAAGTGTGTAAAGAAGTTACCGACACGCTAGAAGTCGTTTTGTCAAATCTAACGGAACATATTACCATACTTGTGTAAATGGCCTCAAAGAAGGTATTTATGGCACTTGCCCTTTAAGAAGTCGCGCATGCGCAAATCAGTGAGAAAGTTAACTCCTGAACTTCGTAGTCAGAAACGTTCAGATTTATAAAATAGCAGGGAAAACACCACAGAGTTGACATGGCATTTCGCCGAAGAAACAAGAGTTACCCTTTCTTCAGCCAGGAGTTCTTAATTCAGAACCATGCCGACATCGTCTTCAGTTTGGTGATTTTCATTTTGATTGGATTGATGTTTGAGGTAAGATGAACTCAGGATTATCTTTTCTTCTCTCGTCTCACTCAGCTGTTTTAAATTGGCCAGCCCGCTGCATTTTCAATGATGTAACTCACTAAGCTGAGTTGTATTCGTACAAATCATTTGTCATCTTTAAAAACGTTTTTATTTGACTGTATCCAGTATCGGTGAGATGTGCTGGGTAGATACAGCTGGTGGTGAAAGTTTCACTAAATTGTTGGTCACTTAATGTAGCCACTTTTGTAGTCTTAAATTGCACCAACGAA
This sequence comes from Labroides dimidiatus, assembly GCA_030710495.1. Classification (NCBI taxonomy): domain Eukaryota; kingdom Metazoa; phylum Chordata; class Actinopteri; order Labriformes; family Labridae; genus Labroides; species Labroides dimidiatus. The sequence goes on from CM061158.1 coordinate 13,505,476, forward strand.
TAATTTAAAGCACTGCCTGAAAGGCAAAGCTGCAATAGGTAGTTCAGAAACCATAATAGTACGTATAGTTTTAACTCGTGTCAAGTTATCTTCCCGTTATCAACATTTTCACTGCTCCAGAAGTTTCTTTTGTGACAAAAAACTATGTTGGTTTAGACAGGTAGCAACCCCAAAACGTCAACCACACCTGTAACTCAAATGGATTGTGAAATTGACATTTTTACCCTCTTGATAAAGTCTTGTTCCAGTTTCCAGCAAAGAGAGAGAGTCCGCTAGAAGTTTGATTTTAAGATTTGATAGTTGCCACAAAATCCTGAAAATCAAAGGAAGTAAGTATTTTCTGACGTAAAAAATTAAAAGCTTCACGGCTGTACAAAATGACTTCCAGTGTGTGCTTGACTATAATCGTCTTATTTTGAAAGGTGTAGGCGGAAGTTCGTCATATTTTATTCGGTAGCTGCACAGTTTTACCTAACTGCCACGTCTCAATCTCTGAACCGCTGCTGCTGACTGCTGTGGGCTCTGTTGAACTAAAGACTTCAACGACCTGAGGGAATTTCACCGCAGACAGTTAGTTTATGAATGAATTGGGTGTCTCAAAGGGCCTTCACAGTGACATACGGGCTCACAGGCCGTCCTATTTGCAGAACAGCGAACTATCAATCCGGAACACTGGTCGTCTCACACAGTTGGCCGCGTATAAAATGTAAATGGTATTTCCTTAGTTCTTTTCCTCATAACTGAAAAAAGAGAACAGTGCAGAGGCTGGGCTTGGATTTGGTATTTTGACGTTGACAGGTCACCTAAGGCCTCCCTCGGAGTCGGAGCGCAAGGAATGACTGGGGAGGGGGGGCAATTTTGCACACAGTGCCATATCTTACCATGTCCTCAGTATGGATGTCAAGGGGGAAAAATATAAGTCAAAGTTTCTTGGGTGTTGATGTTATCGAAATCCCTCCATGGGCCTCAGATGTACAAGGTCATAGATTAATAAAAACAACATGACAGTTAAGCCCCAAAATAATAATGATTGTGACTATTGTTAGTCTTAGAAGTCTTGGTCATTTTTTTAAGCTTTCAAGTTGTCAACCACTTTTCACATTTTCAAATGCTTTCGTCACTTGTTTAACAAATTTAAAGTTGAAGGGTTTTGGAAAACTTCACTGTAAGTTGTGTGACATTGAGATGGTCATTTTCCCATCAGAACAGTCAGTGTATTTACATCAATACATTTAGGATTAATGTACTCTTGTAGCCCCAAATCTTAAATACAGTATCATTGTGCCTCTTCATACTTCCACAGGTCAATTAAACAATCAGCAAATAAGCATTTCAATGTTCTAGTCACGGTTTCACGGAATATGGTTTTTCAGTAGAGGTTACAACTTCCTTTTTAAAGTTGTTGCAAGTCTTAAAAATTGTAAAACACTGATGAAATTCATGTCTCTTGCAAGGGATGCTTATAAGCCCTCATACATATTTGTTTGGATACTGTGACGAACAACAACTTGAGTTCTCACTTATACAGGTTTACTGAATTGTTGTTGCTAATTCAGTCTTGTCTGATTTCTAGGCAACAGCAAAGACGGCTATACTGTTCATTCAGCCTCAGTACAACGTCACCACACTGTCACCAGGTATGCAGCGCAGTTGAGGAATTTTTCATATTAATGATATACAACATTTGATTCACAGTTTCCACCCATCCTGAACTGCTTTATTCAGTTTCACTTCTGCTGCCACTCTTCCTGCATTGTAATATTAGCCACATTGAACTGTGGTGAAAGTAGTGAGTATGAGTTTTCACCAGTCCTTCTCTAAGATGTGTGTTTGACCACTCCTATGTGTGCTTAGAGGGAGAGGTGACACTGTACCATTACGGATGGAAGGACAGCGCAACCATCCTCTTCTACTTCTTCATCGCCATCATTCTTCATGCAGTTGTGCAGGAGTATCTCCTAGATGTGAGTATGCAGTGTCACAGTGTAGGCTTGTTAAACTGAAGTTCCAAGAGGAACATACTTAGAGGTTTAGTCACTAAAGTATACCGATTAATCCTTTAAACAAACTTGGCTGAGTGAAAATGGCGAAGTGGTCTGGCTGAAAAAAAAAAAGGCTTTTTTTTTGTTGCACATTTCTGTTGTCAGCTGATCTTGTATGAACTATGGCTATTGTTTGTGGCCATGCCCATTGGGAAAAAAAAAAATCCTGCAATAATTTTCATCGTCAGTGTGTCTAGTATACACAATCTTAATTTTGAAGATGATCTAAAAAAAAAAAAAAAAAAAAATGTAGGTTGAGCTTGTTCACATACATACCCTTTAAATCATCAAAATCTGACATTTAACTCAAATTTGTGAACGATAGTTATGTACCAAAAGTTTTAGGCATGTAGCTTGAAGTAGTGGGAGGGGTTATGTTTTTCTCACGTTGGTCTTGCTTTAGAGCACGTATTGGCATGAAAACAGTAGAATTATTAATTTTTCGCCATTACTGAATTTTCTGGCATCTTTTGTTATAACGTCAAGCATGCTGATGGCACACTATTTGGGGTGAAGCAGCAGAAAGAATAATAATCAGTAGGGTTTTAGAAGGTCTTCACCACACCTGCGTTCAGGCTCAGGCCCTAATTAAATAAGTAGGAGAAATGCATTTTCTGCTGTACAGTAGCTTGGTTTGTTAGATTGTAAACATTCAAATATACTTTGACAGAGTTGTGGAGAGAAGGAAGACGAAGCAGAAGTTGATCCATCTTACAGTCTGCACCAGTGTGTCAGAAATAGGCCAGCAAGAAGGAATGAAGTTATTTTAGCTACATCGTCGCGGTTACAGACTTGTCTTGAAAGGCTTACTTCTTCACAACAGTGTTTTCAGTAGCAGCTATGAATAGCACCTGCTGTCTTTTCTTGGCCCAGTTATTTGTGTTACTGTGACACTTCCTTGTGCATGACAATGACAGTCGACATGCCATCCACCGAGACTGCTTCTAGCTGTATTTTGATCTGTGGTGTTGTTTTCACGCTGCAGAAAGTGAACCGACGTCTCCACCTCTCCAAGAGCAAAAACACCAAGTTTAATGAGTCGGGTCAGCTGTGTGTGTTTCACCTCGTGTCGAGTGTGTGGAGTTTTTACATCCTCATTACAGTGAGTGCGATTTTTGGATTTTATTTTCAGTCAGTGACACATTTCTAGTAAAGAACATGCAGTCCTTTTCCTTAAAAATATCCCACACTAGTGTACTACAGAATAAAGTGTTTTTTAATCTCTCTACACAGGAGGGTTATCTTCTGCATCCAAGCAGCCTTTGGGAGAACTACCCCCATGTTCACCTCAGGTATGGCTGAATTTTCAGCTCTGTTGGTAACATTGGGTGAAAAAAAAAAAAAAAAAGGTTTAGAAGGCACTGACTTTAAGTTCAAGAGCATGCCAGTGCTAAATTTTTTTCTCAGTAAAAGATACACATAGTTACAGTAACTTTTATTATTTAACTTTTATATGAATGAATAGTTTGATGTAAACAGTCAAAGTTGACTTCAGATTTTCTCTGACGAGTAGTCAGACTTAAACTTGGATGTGTGCAATTTACTGTCATAAAATACTAAAAGTAGCAACTAGCACTATGATTGGTTAAATAAGGGCAAGCTGATACACAGAATGTATTCTTATAAGTAAATGATAATAAATAGATGGGATTTTGATAATTTTGCTTGAAATGTGAAGAAAACTGATTTAAATCTCAATACTTTTGTTTTACATTATCGTTTACAGCACCTACATTTTTTTAGCATTTATTTATAATTTTGAGCAGCGAGTGTCGACAGTCTACAAATACAAATACAAATCAGCTTTATCTTACAGTGATCATTAGTTGCGTCAGACAAAGTTTTTGGAAAAGGTAATAGTGTTTCCTCAGTCTAGAAATTTAGACTCCTAGACATAGGTGGCTGGTTAACACTATCAAGGAAATAGGTGCCTCAGATTGAATGTAATAACTTTTGGATGAGTTCTTGACATAGTAGAGTGGTTCATCTTGGGAGATCTACACGCATCCTGCACACAACGCCAAAACTTTCCACATGCACATTCTCAGAAAAATTTATACAAACAGGGGTCATGATCATACTCTTTGAAACACAGCAACGTTTTAGCTCAAGTACTTCTTTTTTTAAATTTTCTAACACTTTATTAATTAAATTCAGATCAATCTAGGTATTTATGTTGCTCCCTTAATAGCTGAAAACCTCTCTATTCCTCTGTGTGCATCTCTGCTGCAGGTTTCAGGTGAAGTTTTTCTACCTCACACAGCTGGCTTACTGGCTCCATGCCCTGCCAGAGCTCTACTTCCAGAAAGTACGCAAGGTCAGTAAAGAGGTCTGGGAGCTGGAGGAATTTTGGAGTGTGACAAGATGAGCTGTGTGTGTGGTGTGTGTGCATGAAACAGAAAGTGAGACTCAACAGAAGAAACCAGGATTTGAAAACGATACCTTTGCAAATAAAGTGTGTTTGTTTTTCAGGAGGAGATTCCTCGGCAGCTGCAGTATATCTGCCTGTATCTGCTGCACATCTCTGCAGCCTATTTGTTGAAGTAAGCCGCCTGCAGAAGAAAGTGTTAAATTGAAAGTCATTTTAAGGGAAGATGCATGCAAAGTTAGAAGTAATTAAAAACATCAAATGATGAGACAAAGCTTCACTGCTACATATTCTGCTCTTAGTTCTGGAGATACTCAGTAAGAGTTAAAGAGAACCCAGAAATGTAAGAATATTTTCTTTAACTAGCAGGTGAAATTCATCTATCCTCTGCTTCTCTTTTTTTTTTTTTTTGTAGTATGAATCGTGTCGGTCTGGTGCTTCTCTTTCTTCAGTATGTGTCAGAACTAGGCTTTCACATCGCCAGACTCTTTTATTTCACTGATGAGAACCATCAAAAAATGTAAGTTGACCTACTTACTCGGATAGTTGTATTCTCAACTAGTATAATGTTCTTTTAGGCGTTGGCCGAGGTGTGTTATCTCTGCACAGTACTTTTAGTGTCATCTTCACTGTGTGGTTGTGCCACAGGTTTGACATGTGGGCGGTCGGCTTTGTGTTTACTCGGATGGCCACTCTGACACTGATGTTCCTGGCCGTGGGGTTTGGTTTGGCTCGAGCTGAGAATCAGGGGTTAGACTTGGAGACGGGCAACTTCAACACTGTACTGATAAGGTAATGCCCTCTGTCCTAAATATGAGGATAATGATTAATCCTGCAGCTATGCTGTTACATTTTACAGCTACTGTAACAACTGAAGCCAACAAAGCACATAAAAAGGTGTCGACTTTTAATGCTTTATTGTTTTATTACATGAATTCATGGTGGGTCTACGCAGGACAGAGTATTACATTTTGATTTCAAAGCAAAAACACATCTCAACCGATGCATTCAACTGGATTTACCTCAAAACCTCATTCTCTATAAATGTAGTTACAGTATGACTAACAAAAACTGTATTTCAAGTTATGACATGTCTATGTTAATGTTGGGAATCCAGACCTCTTCTGACCTACTGTACCTGTATCAATCTGCCCAAAGAAGTCTGGTTAATTGTCTGTCAGTATGTTTACAGTGAGGAAAAAGAAAAGAGACAGGAACAGTGGAGAAAAACGCTTAAGAGGTTTAAGACAAATAAAGAGAGCTCTTACAAAGAAATGAGCACAATCGAGGATGGAGCATGATGTTAAAACTAAAAGGAAGACAGCATGGGATACAGCAGTGATGTATAGCCAAAGATTCAAAAACGTTTAATAGATTGCACCGATGTACTGACTGCTAAATTAGCTAATTTTCGGAAGGCTACAAAGCTAACTGCAACAGTGGACGCAGCTCAAACTGAGAGGGACAGACCTTTTTTTTCAACAGAGGCCAATAAAATTATGTCCAAATGGATATTTTGTGTAAAAAATGTAATTAAAATAATAATCTCTACATACAAAAAATGTAGCAAGTAGATAAAAGCAGTAACAGTAGGAAAGGGAAAAAGGACATCAGAGAGAGATGATTTTTAGGAAGTTAGGCAGAGTTGCAGAGTCTTGGGACTTTGACTGCAAAGACATTGTTACCTTCTTCATAGAGAAGGATCTCTGAACATCCAGCAGATCTGAAGCAGATTTATTTTGGAGCAAGTCCATTTAATGCTTCAAAGGTAAATGATTAAAATCTTACAATTGACACGATAACAAAAAAACTATTTTACCAGTCATCACTGAACAACTTTGTAACAGGATTTCACATATTTACTCCGATTTCGATTTCATTGGAATGTGATGAAATGTGACGGCAGCTCTCTGCTGCAAAGATAAAAGAGAAAAAACAAACTCATTTTAAGCTCTCACACCAGGTACTATAAAGTTATTGTTTTAATTATGGAAACAACGTCAGGTCTGTTTTCAAAATGACACAATCACTAATCTTTATACCTTGTGGCCCTTCCAGGATGACTGTTCTACTGCTGGTGTGTTTGATCCAATCCTGGCTGCTTTGGAAATTTATTCGCTTCCAACTGAGACGCTGGAGAGAGTTCAGACACGAACAAGCTGTTCGCAAGAAGACTGCCACAAAACAAGCCCTGCGGCCTCTGAAGAGAGACTCGCGTAAGTGTTAACAGCTGCTCCGTCATGTTTTCAACCATCTCCTTATAAAGTGCTTACGCAAGAACAGTTTTATGATTGTACGATTACGTTATTTTTGACTTCTCATCTTGGTGTCTTGTACCAGTTGGTCATCATGAAAACGGAGTACTTAAAGCTGAAAATGGAGCCTCTCCTCGGACCAAAAAACTCAAATCTCCCTAAGATATCGCACTGACTGGCCTGAACTGTGCCTTAGCCCTGGCTGAGGTTTCTCATCAGCCCAACAAGGAAGCTAGTGGCCACAAACCACAGAGTTTCTGGTTGAGTATGTCCTGAGGTGTAACAGAGACTCAGCCACCACAGACTTTGGCCTGAATGCTGGAAAAAAAACAAAAACAAGAATCCACGGAAATCTCGAGCCTGACAGACATTTACTCTTCTTGTCATATCAGTATTTTTTTTATACATCCACGCAGCCTGCTATCCCGCCCTAAGAAGCACCATCGTACACAGAATGATTCCAATGTTAAGTGAAAACAGTGTGTGGCACACACCTTATCCTGTGTGCATGTGTGTTTGTGTGTGTGTGTCAGTGTTGAATGTGTCGATCCTCATTCAAAAGTACTGTATTGGTCGTAGCGTTGTCTGATGTCCCAGCTGTGTTTTCAGCTCTCGCCATTGAGCCGGCTTTGCTTGTTTTCTAGTCTGTTCCATTGGAGCAGGAACATGTTACTGATGATGTAATGGTATGATATGTGCTGGCCTGAATATGATCCATTTACCCTATGAGGAAAGGGATCATAGCGTGCTCACCTGAACTCCACTCAGTGATTTATTTCTGTTTAAAAGTCTACGTTTGTTTCCAGTCACTTAACGGATAAGCATCAAGTATGTATGTTTGATATTACCGCATGCCATTCCATGTTATTTTCTTTTGTTTTGTTAATGACTATTAAATAATGCCATTTTCTGAAATATGCTGTTAACTTGTGTTTCACGTTTGCAAAACTCTCATTTTATTCAACTTTGAAATGCATACGAGGGAAACTGGCGGTAGAGGAAATAAGATTTTAGTTGTTTTTTTTAATAAACATTCAACCAGTGTTTTAGAAATCTGCTGATAGGGTGCAGGTGGATTCAAACAGGTTGCAGCTCATTTCGCCTCTGCGTTTAGCCGACTGCTAATAACTGGATGCTTAAAGTTTTTAAGTATTTATTTCCTGGATTTTAAATAATTCACTTTTCATTGTTTGTACTAAAGTCATCCTACTTATGAACACTACAAAAACTGTGAAATCAATTTGGAAATTTACACAGCGACTGTACATACATCATCTATTGCACATGAGTCTAAGATCTTACATCAGCTGACAAAGTGAGATACAGGTGTTGGGACTATAGACTGTATAATTCATGGATGTTGTGTCCATGATGTCATCCATTTGTTTCTGATACAGAGTTTTGAAGCCAATCGTCAACCAGGGCCACTTGAAAATGACAAAATCCACCAAGTCTCATTTAAGTTAGGATAAGACAAAGAAGCTGGCTTTACAGAGAGCTTCTGTGTGCCTGCCTCTCAAGCAAGTCAGCTATGCCCTTATATGGGCAAAAATAACTTTGAAAATAACAGGTTAAAAAATTCACCCTGTACCATATGTGCTAATAGAGAAAATGAGCTGTTCAGAACCCAAACAGGGTTTTGAACCAGGCTGCAAACATGTTTTGGTATTTGGTATCTCTGGTGTTGCTGCAGCCAGCCTTAAGTGGACAGTTTTTAAGATACATATGATTGGCTTCACATTTTTAGACTGAAGTTTGCCTCTTGATTTGGACATGCTAAATCTGTTTCTGATTGTTTGAACTTAAAAAGTTATGGGTACTTTTACCTGCCATATATATATACATATATATATATATATATATATATATATATATATATATATATATATATATATATATATATATATATATATATATATATATATATATATATATATATATATATATATATATATATATATATATATATATATATATATATATATATATATATATATATATATATATATATATATATATATATATATATATATATATATATATATATATATATATATAAAACTTCTTATTTCACCCTGCGTGAAAATGGTTCAACCAACATCCGACAATTTAGTCCATTATTTTTGCTGCTTATCCCATTCAAGACTGTGGCAGGCTGGCTGAGGATTCAAACCAGTCTGAGGCAACAGCGCTTACCATTGCCTCACCATCCAACAATTCAATATGTTTGGTAAATTTAATAATAAGCTGTCAGATTTTGCTAAACAGTTCTTTTCATCACAAGTTTGTGTATACAGTACACATGAATGAAGATGTATAAAAAAAATTTTTGAAGTCTTTTCTGACATCATGAAGATGGCTCTTTCACTTCATCACCTGATAAAGAAACAACAAAGAATGAGCGTTAATTGTTATATGAACAGAAAAAGGAAAAAATCCTGACATCCACCTAAGGATATTTAACACTGAGTGTATCCAAAGAATTTAAAGGCTGATTAGTGTTTTACTCTTGGAATCAGCTGCCTGGTTATCAGCTGTCTTCACACCCAGCTTCTGGCGCACAGAATCCAGCGTCTGTTGAGGGACTTGGCTTGCGATCGACTCCAGATACTTCAGCACAAAGTGGTCAGCATCAGTCAACACGAAGCGATGGCTGAATACTTCGAAAACAGGAGAGGAAAATTACGAAACTAAGACACCAGAAAAAAAATGATCAGTGAAGAGTGTTTAATAGAGAAAGTTACCCTCTATGGTGGCTCCAATAGCAAAGTCTGCAGGTGCGTAGAACTCAGGATCTTCCACTGTAGAGCCCGGCTTGGGAATGCGCGTTTTCTCCAAAAACTTCCCACCAATGATGCCAGAGTTGCGGGTGGGCTTTTCATAGATACTGATCATGTCACTGGACAGGAAATAGGACAGTACAAAACGGCGATGCTCATCATCAGGGTTCTGGGAGTCCTGGCATTTCAGGGAGGAATAGAAGGGAAATGTTTTGTGTTGTTGTTCCAACTTCAAGTCCTTCAGTTTGGTCTCAAACACATCATCACATATGTTGGCTCACCAGCCTGGCACTGTAGCGCAGCACTTTGTCGCCAATTAGGAGCATCTTCGACATGTTCTTTTTAGGCGGCTTCGGTATTAAAGACAAACAGTTCCTGAGGGAATCTTCAAGGGAACCAAAACCATTGTAGGGAGGAAACACCTGTAAACAAAACGTTTTTAAGACATCATATTACACACCCTCAGACAATAAAGAAAGGTACACAGGTCCAAAAATAAAATCATTTCATGTCAGTTACTTACTCTCTTCCGCTCCTGAGGCCTTTCTGTCATCTCTGCTATCTCTATAGGTTTGATCTCCAGCTCAGGAAAGTTCTTCTGGTAATATTCCTTAGTGTATCCGTCACAGTCATACAGCAGGAAGTGACGACCCAGCAGCTTTACCTTCTGACCCACCTTGAAGTCTTTTGGGGAGTAATACTCCTCCACTTCCTGTTTTGAAATTTCCATCACACAGCTGGGGAAGATTTCTGCAAATAAAGGAAATACCAAATAATTGTGGGTGATATTATGTATTTCTTACTTTTATGTTGTTCATCATTTTTAAAAGTTGTATGGTTCCTTTTTATCTTTCTCCTTTATTTGATGTTTTTTCTGTTAAATATGTGAGGTCCTTTTTGTTACCATTGCTACATTGTAAATTCTGAAGTCAATGCAAGGCTTTATTTATGTCGTATCTGTTGTAAAATATGTCTTATTAGACTTAATATGAGCCTCATTCAACTGATAAGTCTAGAAAAAGGTTTGTTTAAAATATTAAAAGAAAACAATGACACCTCAATTGCTTGTAAAGAGTTTAAAAACCTGCAATGGGATAATAATTTTTTGTGAATTAATACATTTTATTTCAAAAAATAAAAGATTTTTTAATGCAATTCAGGCTTTACTTTTGTCTTTAAATCCCCTGAATCACCTGCTTAAAAATTAAAATGTGTGGCACATAAATGAAAACTGAAGTAGTTGAATAATTATCACATAAACTGGACATTTGTGACCACATTTAGTGGTAAGTGGTTCCATTACAAAAAGACTAAAAGTTGTAACCAATTGTAGAAAAAAAAAATCATGTGAACCGTGTTGATCCTGCAAAGATATTAACTTAATTCATCCATGACTATGAGCCATCTGGACAGAGTGGTGGAGTAGACCTGACAAAACGCTGATAAAACCCAGAGTGCTGTTCTTACCAAACTCTGGTTTTAGCTTCTTGAGCAGCTTCTGTCTGCGAATTAGAACTGGGAAGGGATCACGGCCGCTGCCAGGTTTGTGGACCTCTCTGATCTCCACTGTGTCATCCACGAGGAAATAATTGATGGTAACCGGCCTGGTCTCACTGGATTGAGAGTCAGACTCTTCCAATAAAGCAAAGAAACGCAGCACCTGACAAAGAAGAGGTTAGACTTGCTTGAATATGAAAATTTCAGTGGTTTAAATGTACACTTTCTTTAGGTTGACTAAATATTACGTTTCAGTAGTAGTACTCTTTTTTTTACTGTAGGTTTGCAAGTGTCTTAGTGTCCCACATTTGGGCATATATTCTGCTTTAATTAGGCACTATTAAAAGTTTTGCACATTCTTTTATTTCGTGATCCACTTCAGGCTGAGTTGTATAACAGACAATTTAGGCTTTCTTAGGCAGAGACATAGACTTTCTCAGAAATTTAAAAGTGTAGATTATTTAAAATTACATAACCTTGTTGTTGCATCAGACTCAGAATGTCTACCCGACTGTTATGAGTTCTTTCCCCATCCCTATCTTGATGCATCAAAAAGGGTGAAGACTGGTATTTAAAATTGCTGATATTATGGGAGATGGAAAACAATGCAAGCACATCTTCTTTTGAACTTTAGATAGCTTGAATAGGAAACCATTTCAGTCCAGCAGGTATGGAATAAAAGGAAACTTCTTTACCTTACGATCCATGTTAAGAAAACGGTACATGCTGTCTATTTCAGAGGGTGTCGTGAAAGAGGTTTGCTGAGGTTTTGTACGGTGTTCTATGTAAGGATCAACAGGCATGGGCTCAGCATCCTTAAGTACAATGCCCTCACTCTCCAAGAAATCCTAAATGATAAAAGAGATATTCATTTGTTTTTGGCAGGCACACATAAAAACAGTCAGGTGAAGAAGGAGTGTTTGCACAGCTGAGCTTTGTACCTTTGTAAATTCATCACACTGTATGATGTGGTACTTGACCCCGTACACCTCCAGGTCCATGCCAAGGTTCAAGTCTTTCCAGAGGTAATGATCTCCATTGTCGTTCTTGGGCAGACGCTGGCGTTTAATCCGTTTCCCCTGTGGTATCCCAGAATTCTCCACAACTGGCTCAAAGATGCACATGCTGTCATCTTCAAGGTAATAGTATATGATCACTGAGCGCACACGGGACTCCTCATCAGGGGAGTCAAGGATGCTCTCCGCAAAGAATCCAAAGAAGCGCAGTACCTACAAAACAAGGTGTTGAACAGAAAATAAAACTTTATGACAGTAGCAAATATATTTTTACTCAGGTCTTCTAGGTGTTTTATTACCTTCTTATCCAGGGCCACATGGGCTGGGATGAATTCTTCTGCTAGGCCCCGGTCAGTATAGTCATAAGTCACATCTGGTTTCTCAAAGGACAATTCACTGATTTCCTGCTGGATCAGCTGCTCTGATAGTAAAGGATCCTGTCCAATCCCAACACTGGGTCGGTGGGACAAAGCATAGCCGTTCCTGTAGGCCAGAGTCTGGGGACGATGGAAGGCTGACTTCTGCACAGAAACATCACAAAGGAGACAATGAATTAGCTCTGGCTTTGAACAAATAGACAATTTTAAGTGTATCACTTTATGTTAAATTACAAAACTGATGCAAATGAGTTACAAAACTGTGTAGTTGTTCTAAAATACTGTGAAACAGTCATGAATGACTGCAACATTTTAAACTAGAATAAACTCATCAAAGACAGTTTATATCAATATTATAATTAAAATGTATTCTAATAAAGACACTGTCGGTGCTTTGGCTAATATAAGCTTAGAGTTTATTTAATGAAGCCCTTTTTAACGTTAATTTCACAATCTTACCGTAACGTCCCGGAAAGTGTACCCCGGTAAAAATGGTAACTCATGACTCTTCCGGTCCAGGGACATTGTTGACGATGGTGTATACCACAAATTTGACTGCTACAAGAGGAAATAAAAGTATAATTGACAAAATGTGTGGATTTAATTCGGCTTTAGCGGCGTGTAGAAACGTGAACAGGCAGCCTCAGTCACGGTAAGTTTGTGGTTGCCACGGAAACGACACGACAGTAACGTCTTCAAGGACAGAAGAATAAGATAATACAAATTACAGTTTAAAAAAAAAGAGTAATTTCTGTTCAGGAGAAATTCCTAAATATTGGCTTTAAACACTGATACTGGCAAATTAAAAAAATAAAAACAAACAAATAAAAATATACACATATCCCAGTTCATCGTATTTATTGAGGCTGACAGCCCATTACTGCAGAATGGTGTCATTAGATAAATTTGATATATTTTTGATTTGTTCGACATTGCTGTATATGACTGTGCTACGATATTTTTAACCAGTATTTTATAAACTCTAAATTAACTCAAAATGCAGAGTAGCAGTTTGACCACTAGGGGGCGACCAATACCAACACATTACTTGTCAGAGCTCCACAGTTCGCGATGTGTCTACTCTATTTATAAAATAAGATTAAAATACTGAGAGCTATAATATAAGATGAATAATTAAAAAAATCTTAAGTGTTAACACCTCATTGTACCTTATACTGCTTTTTTTCAACTTACATTGCTATTTCATCCATTTACATCCATTTCAGCTCGATTATGTATTAGGTTTCTATGCACGTGTGCAGCTGACTGTAGTTGCATAGTTATGCATCTATTCTCGTTATTTTATTATTACTGCTATTTTTAAATAGCTTATTCTGTACAGGGCTGCTCCAATTTCATTGTAGGCTACTTGTGACAATACGGGAATTGGAATTGGAATCTGAGATTAGTTCCACATCAAAGAGAAAATAACAGAATAAGTATTTTAAAAAACAGATTGTAAAAGACATAACGTGGATCTCACATTTGTATCCTCCACTTGCATCCATGTTATGAGCTACAAAGATAAATGTGAGGAAACAAGCCAAAGACTTGTGGATAACAAAAGTTTGAATAGGAAAAGGTACCAGAAACACAAAACACAAAGGACAATATTATTTTTGAACACAGTTTATTCCAAGCACAGGAGTCATATTTTGGTCTCACTTTACCAGCTAATGGCACGATTTGATCCCATTCAAATTTAAACATGATGGAAAATGACCTCATAAAAACTGTGATGTGGATGACCCTAATATGTCCTGTGAACTCTTATTTTTAACTCTTAGCCACAAAAATACCAAGCCTTCTTTTCAAATCTATAATTATACCTACACTTAAATTCAGGGTAGCACAGACAGGACTGGATTGACGATAGCTTATTTAAACTGGTGACACGATTTTAGAAACTAAGTTCGTATACTTTTTTTTTTTTTTTTTTTTACTGCGCCAGATTACTGTGATGAGCAGAAGTCTTTAAACATCAGCACGGTTGAGAAGACATCCTAAATTTGAAAATGAGGGAAAACTTAAATCTGGATAATTTATTTTGGACATATAGTTATGATAAGATGAAATTGGGACAATTAGTTTAGAAATCATGTGACCAGTTACACACCAGTTGCACTGTAGATAACAGGGACTGACAGCTTGAAAGGGCACTGCTCTGTGATTTAAATTTACTGTATCAAAAATAAGCTTAAATCACTAAAACCTCTTTGAGGCTCTTTATATGATAGATCTTTTTTTTCATTAAATGCTGACATCACTTTATAAATGGGCCGATCCCCTTCTTAGGAAGCAAAATACAACAATCAAACAGAAACACTAGGATTGCATCCCTGAGGTGCCAGACAACCTTCGCAAATGTATAAAAAATATCTCATAAAACAAACCATACTTGAGAACAAAATACATAACATCAATAAACTATTAAATATTATAAAATAGATTTTATAAGGGTTGAGATGAATTCTCCCCAAAATATATCTTTTGGTTTTATAAAAGTTCATAAGGCAGCATTGTTTTTCATTAAGATTGTCTCAGATTGTCCTACTGCCCAGTACGCTTCTGTCTGCTTTTATTTTGAAAGTCCACTCTTGAATACTGGAGGTTAAAAAGCAGAAAGCTCCAAGTGTTGTAGTCTTCTGCAGCTGAATCAGGCTCATCTGAGGCCCTGGCTCTTCAGTCACCATGTAGTCTCTTTTGGCCTGTGTGTGACGAACACAGCTTACCCATAAATCTCCACTTCAAAAAAGGGTCTGCCGAGGTCATGGGCAAGGCGGTAAAGCCTTTCACCTCTCACTTCCGGCAGAAAGAGGGCAGCTAAGAGGCGAGCTTACCATGCAGAGAGGGAGCTTATTCCCTTACAGCTTATTATACCCAAAGGAATACACGAACCAGCTTTCTTCAAGTCTGCAAAAAGGCTGTTCCCAGCTAAGTGAGTCTACAGTTGCTTTTGCCTGCTGGCTAGTAAAGCTTCATAAGAGCCAAGAGTGTCCTAAAGTTCACTGAAATCCCTTCGCAGTCTTTAGTAATACCTGTTGAGGCTTCGTGTCCCGGGAATATCTGGCTGCCCGTTCATCCAGATCTCCCGTATGATCCTCTCCCTTTCCTCCAATCTCTGCGCCCTCTCCAGCTCCTCCGCGGACGTGAACACGTTCATGTTGAGCGTGCGCTCAAACCGTCGGTGCCGTCGCGCTGACAGATCCGACGTGGTGTCCCAGTCCGAGTCTGAGTCACTAGAGTCGGAGGACGTGTCGGCGGGGCGAGCTCGCTTCTTGGTGGGAGGCTGCTGGCGAGGCTGGCAGTCTGTGCGACAGGAGATCTGGACCACCAGGGCGAAGAGCGTGAGGAAGAGGCCAAGACATACACCACAGACGAAGAAGAGTGCGGCCCTCTCTGGGTGGTCTGTAAGAAAGGAGAAAGATAGACATAGATTGGTCAGTTTCTCACAGAAAACAAGTCAAACACCTTATAGGTAGTGTCTCTCACATTCTATCGTCCCTAATATGTAGCGTGCTTCTTCTTGCATCCAAGAGCTTCTTTTACACAATACAGCCAATGTAGAATGTGTTCATTTGACCATAACCTGGGCAGATCAATGTCTAAACTTTTTTTTTTTACAGTAAACTGAGGAAATAAAACAGGAAACATTAAAACTGTTGCAGCAGCTGGTTGAGGCAGCTGACTGACAGCATGTATATCGTGTGTAACGCGTGTGTATGTTGCTGTTATCTTAGATCAGCATTCCTCTGGCCTGCATTCACCCACCTTTCATTCCCAGGGAAAAGGAAATGGGGGGGGTATTACCTGAAAAGATAGCATGCCACACACACACACATACCACACATGGGACCTCTTATTCGTTCATAATGAAAGCTTATTTGGACGAACATTGCCCCACCTGATATGTAAGTGTAAGCTGCCAATGCGTTGCTGATGAGGGCCATGTTGACACCAGATGTGGAGTTGATGATGGGATTCACCTCTGGCGGACGCTGAGGACTTTCTCCTCCTTCTCCTCCTCCTTCTGGCGTATTTGGAAACTTCTCCTCGTTGGGGTTTGTCTCTCTGATCTTCTTCCTATCTGCGAGGGACAACAGGGCAGAGAAGTTTAGTTACAAACATGAAAATCATGCAAGAAAATGGTTTCTTTTCCAGTATCTGATCACTGCATGTAGAGTCAGATCATGACAGCACTGTTTAGGTCATTTACAGTAAGGTTGGTGTATTGTCTCTGAGGTATTGTGACTACAGCATTCAGACCACTGAGTCATCCTCTGTCAGCTCTGTGTGGTTAAGATTTTTGAAGATACACTTCTGCAGAAAGATGCATCACCAGTAAAAGCCACACACATGTTCACTGTGTGATTCATAAGACAGCACAGCATCCACTTCTGCAGCTGAACTCAGGTTATTAAGAAAAAGAGAACCACATGGGAAAAGTTTGCACTTTGGCAACTTGTCAAAAAGCTTCCACAGATATGTCAGGAAACTATTTATAGTCGGGAACAACTGTTTCCTCCTTTCTCTGGATTCTCATCACAGTGTGGCTCCTCAGAGTGTTTACATGCAGGAGTGGAGGAGTTGAGATCCAAAAACAAAGGAGAGCAGAGTGATTTGATTACTTTCATTTTTGAGGATGTCACCTCTGGTTATACATGAGGGAGTGTTTACTACAGTCACTTTAGCTCTGTGATTAAGCCTCACTGTAAAAAAAAGAAGCCTTGAGCTAAATAAACAGAAGCATTAAGTCTAGCACACATATCCTGTGTACAGTCATATTCATGTGTGATCTTGGGTCAGTGTAGGTACGTGTATTTTGGTGAACTGTCACACACGGTGATGACCTCAAATTGCAGAGTTTCTAAGGCGTGTTAGGCTCACTTTATCTGATAAATGCAGTTTAGACAGGGATTGCTCACTAAGTAGGAAAATGTTTCCACCTGGACCTGCTGCTGTGGTGAAGAGAACAACAGGTAATATTCGACCAACGGACCACAATCTGTTTGTTTATACACACACACACACACAAAAACAAGAAGAGGAATCATCAACAGGAAACACTCACAGAGCTAAAACAGAATATGTCAAAGCTGCATGCTGAGGGGATTTTCTTTTTAAACATGATAATTTTTTTCTGATTGTTCCAATCCAATTTTCCAATTTTAGTTGGCAAAAAATGTGACAGCTACAAATAGTGAGGACCAGAGATAAACGTAATTAAAAGCTAAATATGATGTTTTTAACTCTGCAAGTTTGGGTCAGTTTCTACAAAATGTTTGCTCCTGAGTGTTAAACATTTTAAAGTTTCATTGGGACAGCTAACTTTAAAGGCTTTATAAGTTTTCCCAAGACCCTGTTTCTCTCTGAATGCTCCCTTTCCTCATAGTGAATTAATATTAAGTCTTTGCACAACAGAGTTCAGTCTAGACCTGCTCTTCATGTTGAGTGTCTTGAGATAACTATTGTTATGACAAAGTGCTGTACTGGAACTTTTTTATTTATTTAACAAGGAAGAGACTTGTCGTGATTAAAAATCTCTTTTCCAAGAGTGACCTGGCCAAGACGGGCAGCAACACAGTTCCATAATTACTACAGACAAAAATATAGATATCACACTTTAAACAGCACGTATACCTAACAACTACCTCCAGGATTTTGCCTCTTCTCACCCTGATTTAAGCCATTCTGGAGCCACAAAATCTATTTTACCTTGCAGTAAAGACAATATAAACGGTATATAAAATGTTATACACCATTGAAATATATTGAGGAGAAATATTACAAATTGGGGACAAAATAACAGAAAACTTAACAAACACCTGTTAAAGGAGGTGCCAACTGACAACCCTGATCTACTCTCCTACTCGTCTGTCCTCAAGTTTTGGAGTTATTTGGACTTGATGTGCTAAGTTACTTATCAATGAAGGCGGTAGTGGGGTGGGTTTCTACACTCAGCGCTCATCCTTTCTTAAAGCACAAGTATCTCTTTATCTCAGTCTCAATGTTAGCATCACAATGGTTTCTTTGATCTTTCATCTAAAATCACATGACTGTGTAGTCAAAACAGCAAGAAGAAACTGCAGGCAGAACTGGGGGTGGGGGGTACCAAGCCCTGCTCTTTGACATGGATGCACAATTACGTATGAAAAACAGTCAAACGGACACAGCTTCTAGTTCTACTGCATGGATTATCCCACTGTAATACGTTTATTTTCAACAAGAGTAATACAGCAAAATCATTCACAAACTCAGCTTTGACTTTTTGTTATTTATATCAAAGAGGAAAAACATCAACTGTGCAACGAGTGGCTTTGCATAAAGTCAGTACAGTAACTTCAGTTTTGGCCTCTTGGCATTTTAGGCCACTTTTTATTCATAATATACTTTCATTTTTATTACAGATATACACAGCTCATTATTGACTGCACCTCCGAAACTCTAACAATTGAGATGGACTCACCATGTAAACTGCACAAAAACTGATCATGTCAGAGTCACTTCCCTTGTCTTCTTGGGCTCAAACTCAGCAATAAGATCTTCATAATCCACACACTCAGTCCTGTGTTTGACATGGAGGTGTGCAAATAGATTTTTATTAAAAAAAAAACCCAGAGGGGTTGCAGGTGCCAAGCTCCCTAGTGTCAGCCCATGTGACAGCTCTCATTCTAAGTCTTTGGATGATGCTGGATGAGAATATTGGACACTGCTCTCATTACTGTATGAAAAAAGGGTGAAATGAGACAGTGAGGGAAAGCCTCCAAGAAATCCTGGCCAAGGCAAAACTCTTCCAACACCCCTCGGATTTGTTCTTTTCGTTTCCAGTTTCTGAGCTATCATGTTAAGCGCTCCAAGTCCTAGCAAAAAAAGAACTGAGCATATTTCCCAATATTTTTGAAAATGCTAATCCAGCTATTGACTGCATGAAAGATAGACGGCAGCTTCACAAATTCAAAGAGGACACATTAGAGCGCCCTCTGCTGATCAGTTGCACTATAGGTCATTAAGTTTACCTCCTCTGTGTTGACAGATGGGACATGGATCAGACTTAAGACTCTGAAGTTATTCTCAAACATGGTGTCTGTCATAACAGCTAGTTCTTAATATGCTGGTTAATGTGAAATTATTCAGAGAAGTTTGGTTATGATGTGTGATTTGATGTTATAACAACATATTTAACAAAACAGTGTTAACGAATGCAGGGCTGAATGCATGAGAGAAAACATACTGATGACTAACACAAGAGTAAGTGAGCTTTCGATGAAGTATTGTTACTTCACCTTTTATTACTTAGTAAAGAAGGTGTCTTGGTTAGAGGAAGAGGTGGGATGCAATTCTACGACTCTGCAGCATCATGTACTACAGGGAGGTGGTACTTATCTATCTCTTTACATCAATTCCTCTGACCAGAAAAAACAACAACATCCCACCAAGAAATTATATATATAAAAACAGAGAAGTTCAGGATACGTGTGGTATATTTACAGTAAAACATTGCCTCTGCTTTCATGTTCCTTCCTAATGTGCTGACTTTCTATTTCCATCCCCTATCAGAACTTCAGAGGTGCAAACAGGTTTGTCTGGATGGAGAATAAGCAGGGAAGTGCAGCCACTCATGCGTATTGTCATCCCGTGCCAACTCCTTTTCTTACTTCCCTGTTCATCCGTCCATCTTTCTAATTAGCACAGATCTGGTAGACAAGCAGAAGATTTAGTGTGCTGGACGCAGGCCACGTTCACTCATGAAGAAAGCTTTGTTTAAGCTTCCTTCCTCACTGGCGTCTTGTTGTTTTCTGTCTTTTTCCCCCCATAGTTCTGTCTGTCTCCTCCATCTTTCTCTCTGTAGGAGAACAGACTGTGGGCACACATAACTTGCCCTTAATTTTAAGACCAATGATCATAAATGGACCAAACGATGGAAAAATTTGAACTTGTGTGACTTTAAATATGCATACATGTACGCTCTGACTTGAGACCTGAGTTACTGTTTCTCTTCATGCCTGGGGGGCCTTGGGACTGTTCAGTGTTAACTGCTCTCCACAGGAGGCAGTGAGAGTGAAAAAGCTTGTGTGATTGGTGTGTGTGTGTGTGTGTCGTTTGGCTTACCTGGAACAGAGTCCGGGCTTTTAACTGAGCTCCCCTCCGGAGGGCTGTCTCCCACTATGTTGGGGTCATGGGCGCTGGGTGGGGGGGAGAACACTGGTGGTCTGGGTCCCTGCTCCTGGAGCAACTTCTTTGGGACTTTGAAGAAAAGTAAAAGTGGAGGAGAGGAGTGGAGGGGAGGGGAGGAAAGAAAGACATATGGAATAATTAAATGTGTTGAATTTCTAGAGGCAGTTAATCTTTTCTGTATGTTCTGCAAAGAAGAATGAGAATCAGAAATCACAAACTAATTCAGAAACACTTTATTGATCGCCTAGGGGAAATTGCTTTTTTGTTTACAACTACTCCCATTAAAAAAGTGTTAAAAAAAAGGAAAAATACAAAATATAAGCATTAGTGTCATAAATATTTATATAAAAGTATAAAATGTCAAATATAAAGTATGTAAATTCTACTAATAAATACTATATATTGTATATAAATACTGACATAAAACATGGTATTAAAAACAATTGTAAAAAATCAACATATTATTACAGTATTTCTGCATTCAATACACAAAGAGACACAGTATGAATAAAGGAGATAACAGTTAACCTCCACTCTCTCCAGTTTTGGTCTCCACCATCAAAAAGCAAAATATTTTGTTTCTTAGCCAACAAATACTGCAATATTTCCCCCAACCAGTGATATTTTCAGAGTTCTTTGGCACAACATATGATGCCAAAAAGTTATTTAAAATAACAAAAATACAGGCTTAAATACGAAATAATGAGCAAAAAGTTGCCAAAGTGTCTCATAGAGCTCAAGAGAACTGCAGCTTTTATGAAGACACATTTTCATGCAGCAGAAGTGAAAACATCCAGACAAATATAAATCATGTCATTTAGTGGTATATGCCACAGCTTCTAATCAAATATCCAAATTAGGGGCTTCTTTGCCAGTAAATGTGTTTGTGTATAATGAATACTGGCTAAAATATCACCATATTTTTTCCATTCAGAGGAGCAGTATTCCCCAGGCTCTACTCTGGGGCTACAACTTGCATGTTTTTCTGAGCCATTGCACTTTCACAGAGCCAAAGTGGACATGATTAGAGCGCTTGTTATGGCAAATCAGCAGTCCAAAACCAGAAGTTTCCTATATGGGTAATAAAACCTCCAAGAAATCCGCATTAAGAAGGATGGAGCCAATGGATGTACAGCACTGTTGTTTGAAGAGTGATACAAACATTAAAGTAAGTACATGAACAGCTGCAATGAAGCTTTTGTTGATCAATTTATTTGATTTTTTGGGGGTTTTAAACCTCTGCTGTATTAAATTTTTATTTTCTCAAATAAAAAGATTCCTGGATTATATTCTCCTCCTCTCTCCTGGAATCTACATGATTTAATATGAGCTAAAATGACTGATTTAATACCTTAATTCAGGGGTATGTTGTAGTGGGATTTTAAGAGGCTACACATGAATGAGACAGTTGTAAACAGCGTGATTCACACACTTCTTCTGACCTTGCACTCTGATTCCCGAAAGCTATGCTGCCCCCCTTCTTCACTCCTTCACATCCCCCAATCTAACAGTGTCCTGTGAGTCAGGGAGTCTGCACTCTTTCCTCCTGACACAAACCCACAATGCAGTGGGCCATACATTCCTGCCCCCTCACATGTGGTTTTGGAGGCAAGGCCGCGCTCCGGTCAGCGTGTTTGTGTGCTCTGTCAGATCAGCCGTGATTTACAGCCACACTTATGATTGTCCATCTGTTGTTCTAACGTTTACATCACTCTGCACAAACAAAACCACGGTGACTAATCATCAGCAGAGATGTCTTGCTGACATCAGTGTTCACTAATAGTAAAAATATGACGTGATTGTGGTAAAAATGGATCATTTGTTTAAAGTTGGATGAATAGACACTGATCAGATTTCCAGAAGCAGATCCTGGCAGCGGTCCACAAGTCAATCAAAGAGCAGGAAGCAGCTGAGCAGACCTCACAGAGCTGTTTCACAGGATACTATAAGGACCTGGATATATTACAGGAGGTTCCCAATTAAAGTTTAAAGAAAAACTGACACAGTCACAATGAACGAAAAAAAAAAAAAAAAGAAGAAGTTTGACATTAAAGGTGTACAGTTTTTTAGTAGGCTACTGTCATGTTCTGCAACATGAATTTCGCAACACTTTCTTTGGTTTTAGTGCGTACAAACAAGAGAGATTTACTTCACTCAGACGCAGCCACAGTGGAGGGTGAAAGAAAGTGCTGTCACAGTGATTTGTGACCTACAACCAAGTACGAGATCAGACTATGTGCTGTGATGGATTGACCTGAGCACAGCACAGGATAACACAGCAGGGATTTGTATCTTCATTACAATGAATCTACCTGTCTGAAGGTGTCTTTCAACTGATGGTGCTCGTCTGACAGTAAAAGGATTAAAACAGGTGTTCTGTGGTTGTGACTTGAGGTTAAAAGAGCGGCTGTTAATATTTTAGCTTCCCACAGTGATGCCCAAATTGCCAATAATTCTAGCTCTTCTAGTGCTCAATAAAGTTTTTACCTATATGTTATGCTTAATATGTACATATTTTTTTCTAAGTTACTGTTACTGTATTTTTCTATTTGATATATTTTAAATGTAATATTTTTCATACTACACTTTCTCGTTTGCTGCTGTAACCTAGTAGAGTTCCTCATTGTGGGACAAGAAAGGTGAATCTTATCTTATATTGTCAATAAACTTGATGATAAACACACTTAATTTCCTGCAAACCCTTCACAACAGAGGTCTCCAGTTGTGAAAATGTTAAAACACTTATAATGAAACAGTTGTATCAGAAAATGTTTTCAAAAAAGCACCATCTTCAGCATCAAGAATATTGAATTTAACCCTGGTTAAAAACCCCGGTCCTCGACTGAACATGATCAGCTATAGGGATGAGTTCACTTTGAAGGAAAAGTTGTTGATCCTATCTTGAATCTCTCAGACTTTAAAGAGCTCCACTGGGTCTGGTTCCAGCATTTGCATCTTGTAATGAGCTGAGTGTCACAAAGTTGAAGCCTGACTGTTAGAAGTAGTAAATGATTCCTGGTCTTTCTTTAAATCTGCTCACCTGACTGAATGTGGAGGGTTCATATGGCGTCAGGTTAGCTGCTGGTTGTAGAAACATATACTCTTACATTTAAATACCTCTCTGTAATTGCATCATCTCATGTGGCCAACCGCACCAATCTGTCTCCTAAATAGGTTAAAAAACCAAGAATTTGAAACCCCCATTTTCTCCAGATTGTGGCGGGCACAGTCTAAATAAACACCGCTCTCTGCATGTGGAGGTGGAGAAATTAAAAAAGGGGATTTGGCCCTGGCAGCCCCCCTTTTTTTAAGCCTGACACACTAATCACGGGTCTTAAAACTCCCCCACTGCCACGCTGCCACCATCTCCATGCCACGCCCTGATTACAGCCTTCTGATTGGCTGTAATTGGCTGCACATGTGGCCCAGGGTCACAGATGAGATGCCATGATGTGCTACATGAACAATATTTTTACACACTTTAATACAAATTTCAAGACAGTAAAAATATTGTTTTTTAAAAAAATGCAGATTCTAGGGTGGTTAAAAAGTGTAAACAGGCTTAAAGTTTTCATCGAAAGAAACATCTGCAGAATTAAAAAAGAAAAAAAGACAATACAGAAACTGATGGAAAAACAAAACGTGCTGCAAAAGAGCCAATGCTGTGCAAATACATATATAAAGAAACTAAAGACAAATGAGAAAAGAAAAAATGCATCAGCATTCACAACAGTGTGCATTTTTCGTGCTAGCTCTTTACCAAAGCTGGTACAGTACAGTAAGTTGACTGCTGTTGCTGCTCTTCTAAAAATAACAAAAAAAGCTGCAACCCCTGGAAGCAAACAGCCACAAACCACACTCAAAAGCCGAGCAGTAAAAAGTGAACCATTTAAAAAAAGGAGAGTAGTGCAAGGGAGAGAAACCAACGCATAAATCACACTCTGCAGCCTGCATTATAATGACTTGGTCGTATAAACACACTGCAAACGAGCCCTTGCAGTTCTAAACCCAACTCCACTGAGCTGAACCGTCTCCAGCTCTGTACCTCTCTGGGCTCTGGATCGCCATGGGGAGCGAAGATACGAGGCGGGAAAGAGCGCCCATAACAATGCCTGTGTTTACACTGGCAGAGCTGGGTTTTGTTTTCACTGCAGTCCAGAGTGAGTGTATGTGTGTGTGTGTGTGTGTGTGTGTGTGTGTGTATGTGCTGACCGATGCAACTGGGACAAAGCCCCGTGAGCCAGAGCGGATATAATGAAATATTAAACCAGGCTAAATCTGAGATGAGATCTGACCTGGACCAACAATTTGAACATATTTTAGCTGAAAAATATTGTGGAGCTTGTTTTGGAGCCTGGCCTTATATTTTGGCCGTAAAAAGGCAGTTTAAAGAATGACATGACGTTTCGATGGTGTACTCTGAAGCTTATCTTAATGATACTCTAAGCAGGGTGAAACTGAAGTCAAGACGTGTGCCTGACTTGACCTCTGTCTGGTCTGGTTGAGATTTATTCTGGTTGAAACTTTAAAATCGAGTTTGGTCGAATGGTTAGCAGCTAAATGAGGATATAAGGAGCTCTGTTCCAGTTCAGATATACACTTATGTGCCTGGATAACAAAACAATTATCAAGAGGGATAATAATTTTCCCCAGAGGCATTTTTTCAGAGGGCATTTAGATTTAAAAAGATGCAGTGATGCTGGTGTATGTGTGTGACAAATCTACACAAAGCGTCTGGTTTCAATCGACACACAGCGAGTGCCTGCTTAATATACAACAATAAAGTGCTGTTGAAAGCCTTCACACACACAAAGCCAGAAACCGTCATCGACACACTTAAGACTCCAAAACAAAACTTTTTATTCTGTTAACTTTCTACTCAGACATTTGCACCATCCACCCTCCTGCACACACACACATCCAGAGCGCACACCACCATTTTTCACTTAGCTAATGGCATTCCTGCAGAACAACATGCGAGGTGAAGAGGGCAGGAGCTGAAGGTGTTGAGAATGCATTCCTCCTCTCCCTCCTTCATGCTTCTTTTTCCTTTCCCAACCCCCCCATGTAATACTCTAACAGCAACCAGCTGACAGCAGCTGATTGAGTTCACTTCTTGTGTCTCTGTGCAAAAAGTTCAGCACCTCTAAAAAACCAAAAAAGACAAACTTTAAACAGCAACAGGTTGAAGTGTGTTTGGAGGAGTTTTTTTCCCCTCCAAAATGATACAGAAAAATGACCTTACACTGTGAAGATGAATGGCTGGATGAGTGTCCACATACTTGTGTGGCTGAGTGTGTGTGTGTGTGCTTTTTACAGGATATGATTAACACACACAAGGCCTGATTCACATAAGGATTGCTCTACAAACTGCACTGACGAGTCGATGTGTAGTGTTGTCTGCATATATGTAAATGAGCCATTGGGAGAAAAATATGGTAAGTAACAAACACTAGGGTTGGCAGTCTGCACAGTTACCATCTGTTGAGATGTTGGTGGTGAAATCACTTGAGATCAAGACAAAAATATACTTGTGAATTATCTGGAAATGATAAATCTGTAAGTAAAAGCTGTTCTTATTACTTAACATTAATATTTTTACAACGATGAGGGGTTAAATCAGAAGCTCGTTCCCAAAACGAGGGCTAGACTGGATATAAACTGAAATTTGTGTCACATCTGTCATAAATCAACTCCAATAAAATGGTTTTCCTTCTCGATTCAGCTCATCATAAAGTGGGTACAAGTGTTAGGATGAGAGCTCATTTCAGTCACGATGAAACGCTAAACTGAAGCACACAGCTGCAGAACTTTGTGGGCTTGAAAAACAATATACAGTATATGAGTACAATTTGCTTCTGCACTAGTATTCGAGATGGATGTGGGACTAATAATGTGTGTTTCATGATGCAATAAACGGCTCAAATCCATTCTTTGTGAATTCTTTCTCAGTCTTGTCTTGTTTACACAAATTGGGACAGTGCTAAGATTTGGTAATATGATTTATTTCAGTGTGTGTGACTAAACCTTCAAAACAACTGTAAAAAGGTTTATTGTTTGCCTGTTCAGGGATTGTGGGTTCTGTAATGGAGTCTTAAAGGAGCACAACAGTGCTTTAAAAGTTTTCAGAACAAACATCATCTACTTCACAGAGCATGCCACAAGTTTTGTATTAACTTTCTAACCCTAAGATAGCAATTACTCTACATCAATTCAACCAGCCCGTTCATAAAGGATTTTACTGTCTTTTTGACTTAGCTGCCGTAAAAACACAAAAACATGTTCAGGCTTCAGTGGTATCAGAACAGAAAACAACCAAGCACAAATCCTTTCTTTCTTCAACCTAGACACCTCACATTTCAACCCAAATATCTGTACTTTGAGGGTGAAAACAGTGACTGTGAAAGCAGGGCCTCACGATCCTTCTGACTTTTTGGGTTCTAAGCAGGAGGTGTCAGAAAAGTTACCACAGGGATAACTGGCTTATGGCGGCCAAGCGTTCATAGTGATGTCGCTTTTTGATCCTTCCTTGATCCATGTCCGCTCTTCCTATCATTGTGAAGCAGAATTCACCAAGCGTTTGATTGTTCACCCACTAATAGGGAACGTGAGCTGGTTTAGACCGTCGTGAGACAGGTTAGTTTTACCCTACTGATGATGCGTCGTTTGTTGATGATGTTTTTGCAGGACACTTTTCCCAACTTAAAGACCTGCTTTGAAAAAAATAAACATAGCACATGAAGTCCCAAAAAAAAGCACAACTGAAGCTCCTGTATGATCGATGAATACACTGTTAACACTGTTTGCCAATATGTCTTGTTTCTTCAGATTTCAATCATTCAATCTATCAAACAACGCCAAAAAAAAAAAAAAAAAAAACTAAAAAAGTCAATGGCAGAATAAGCTGTTTGGCATCGGCAGAAAAGATTTTGCAAATTTTCATGTGCACAACCTAAATGCTCAGCTCCACTGCTCATCCCACAAATACATCTTCCTCAAAAATGTGGCACCAATGAAAAGGGAAATAAACAGGCTTCCCATCGGTAGATTTACTACCAAGAAGCATTGTTACTTCGAAGAAACAATCTACAAAACACAAAGTATGGATAGGACAAAAACTCAAAGAACATTGCAATTCTTTGGCTTTTCTATCAGTTTATAGTATGAGCAGTAGATGTAGCATGGAAAACACATTTAAAATTAAAGGTGCTTTACAGGGCTTGTCTAACATAAATAAAGTAATTGAGCTGCAACTTCACAGGCAGACTTTTGTCCACAAAAGAATCTGTATTTCAACCTGTGTTTGGTATGTAAATACTTTGTGTATATTCCTAAATTTAGAACTTTAAAAAGCCAATAATAACCAACAAAGAGGTTTTAATTTGAGGTAAGAGAAGCTATTTTTATAAATACAAAGACAATCAATAACAAGTATGACTGTCATGACTATAACTGAATTAGCGTCCTTATGAAGTTCACTAAAACTCTTTTTTAACTGCATGAATGAGTCGCAGACACACTTCAGCAAAAGTTATGAGAACCAAGCTTCAAATCCAAGAGATCCTAGCAAACTTTGGCTCAGAAGCTTAATCAAATCAGTGGTCTGAAGTCCTGATCCAGCCAGAATGGACTGTGTAAGATGAAAAAAGTCCTTAGCTGGCAGCAGCTTCTGTGTGCCAAAGAGGGTTTCATTCAAGCAGCATTTGCTAATTCAACACAGACGTGAGCTTCAGTGTGACGATTCTTATGAAGCAAGACGTAGCTGCTGGTGACACAGTCTACAAGCATCCAGACTCTGAGGTTTGGGAGTAAATTCCAGGATGAAGAGAGAGCTCAACCCCCTCCCCTCTGCCTCACTGAGACCCCTGCCCTACATTCAGCTGCAGGATTTTTCCCTCATTTACTTTAATGGATAACACACATCCCTCCGTTGATGATACACAACGATGCCACAGCATGAGCTCCGAACGCAGTCACTCTCATCTCACCACAGACATCAGTTATCCTCTGAAAGCCCAGCTGTTCTGTCTATTTAAACACTGCACATGTGCAGACACAAACACACAGTTGGTGTCATTAACAGAGATACAGGGACAGCAATAGAAGCTCAGTGTGGGGTCATAACTATGTGTGATGGAGCTCTTCATCAGACCTCACACACGCTTATCCTGCCACAAAATCCATAAAATCCTCAGCTTTAGTCCAAGTAAAACATCAGTCCTCTCCAAGGTGTACTTATTTTACAACCTATGAATCAAACATAAACATCCGTGGAGATTTTGTCGCCTTTAGATCTCATATTGCACCAGTTTTAATGTTTTCAAATGATTCCAATTTTAATAAACTGAATGTTTGCTATGATCAAAGACGACAGCTCCAGAGCTCTGAAGGTTCTCTCTTAAAATCGAGCTTCAGACGCAAGATTTGATCATAACTGCTTCAATAAAGAGTGTAATCTGGAATAATATTTTTTTATGAACTTCTTTTTATATACTCTTAAGAGATTTGGTCTCATGGTACAGTCTAATGTACAACACAGCACAGATAAATGCATTTTTTCAGGTGGTCTGTGATTGTCGGCTCCTGTGTGAGCAGGATTGGACGAAGTCTTGAGTCCATTTAGACTGAAAGCTGGAAGACAGCTTTTAGAAATGGAATTCATCATCGAGACACTTAAAATTGTGTATTGTTGTGTCCTTTTAGGGAAATATATTTTATACCCTGTGCCTTGTACAGTTTTGGGGTCAGAATCTAGAGATTTTCACAACCATCACTGAGATATTTACCCAGAAAGTGTCAGCTTCCTCGAAAATCATTGAGAAGTTGTGCATTTAGTCCCACCCTTTCTGTTTTCTTTTTTTTTTTTTTTTTTTTTTTTGGTGGGATGAAATATGTTTTTTTATTGTTTTGATCTGTCAAAAATGTTGTTTCCCAGCAATATTTTATTGTTGCATGCATTTTTTTTTTTTTTTTTTTTTTTTAATAAAATCATGACATAGTTTTGCACAATGTGGAATTTTACAAATATTTTTGGGATTATTTGTCTGTGCTTTCTTCATGTGTGTCTCATGAATTATTAGCCTGTTTAGTAGAACATTTTGTTTTAGTCAAAAAGTTTCTGGATTTGATTAATTGTTTTAGAAATCTTGAAACATTTGTGCATCTCGACTGCCAACCACTATTAACCTCAAAGTCTTTTCTGTTCCAGTGTTTTGAATGTCTTCTGTCCACAGCCAGACTTTGGATGCCACACTCCACACAACCCTTTAGATATCTCCCCTGTTTGTGTTTCCACGTCTTTATCCCCTGGACATGGGAGAGGTGGGTCCACTGTCAGAGTCAGCACAGCCTCATCATTATCTGATGTCCTGCTTGGTCAACAAGGATGTTACCAGCGCTGAATCATCAAACCGCACCGCTTGCCTAAACTCACTCCTCCATATCAGGGTTATGAGGTAATGGCATGCCGAATTTGATTGGTCCCGAGAGCTGCTGAGGTCGCCGAACGGCTTGTGAAAACAATGAGGACAGAGATTTGTCATTTGTTGTTGCTGATATAGAACAGAGAGAGAATAGATAGTGGCGGGGCTCGTCTAGATGTGATCATGACGGGAGTAACAGCAGCAACATTTAACAAGCATGTTCCAACATATGTCAGGGCTGAACCAAACAATGGGGCTATTTTTAGCCGGGGGCAACAACTGGTCTGGCATGGTGATAAATACAATCAACACTTGGATGCATTGAAGTCCACTGGGACCAGAGGAATGAGCAGCCTTCTCATGTGGGATAAAGTATGTAGCACTGTTTTAAAGGTAATACTGGACTTGAAGTAAATTCTGACTTCATCCACCAACAGAGACTTCTCACGAGGTTCAACAAGTACAGAAGCTACTGAAAGGGCCTCTGTGATAAAGTTAACATCATTAAAAAGTCAATTGAAAGGCACAAAGGCAAAGTTAGCCTTAAGGTGACGTTACAACATACCCTCAATTGTGAGTTCAGAGCTTTAAAATGGGACTAAGGCAGCAAGTCAGACTCAAGGACAACTGGTATACAGTCAAAGATACAGCAAGAGTAGGAGGTTGGAGTCCCATGTGGTGTTTATGATACTCTGTATGACACATTATTTTGAAGTAAACACCAGAAATGACTGGAGTGGATGAAAAGCCATTGTGCTAAATGATTGAGGCTATACCCAAACAAAATAACACAGCAGAGACTTTCCCAGCCTTTGTGTGTCATTATATACTCTATGATTTAATGCAGGCCACCGCTCTCCCTGGCTCCTTCTTTATCATTTCAGCAAAACCACCACCTGCTTCATATAGCGCTTGTCTATCATAGATGCCTCTGTGCCCTGTCATTGTCAGGTAATTAGCCGAGCTCAACCTGAGAGTACATCACAACCGTGGGTATTTACTCGAAGTTATACCAGTTCAGCAGAGAGGAAACCGATAAAAGCCTGAGCAGTGTGTGGGAGTAGGCATGTTTAAGACAGGGAGACATGTTTTTTCCCATGTGTTGACAGGGTGCTTGCTGTATTAAGCAGAGAAAGAGATAATGGCGTTGAGGTCTGGGTCAGCCCAAGTCTGTCATCGGTAATCGCTTCTCCCCATGAATACACACACAGGCATTACACCCAATATGTATTGTGCCTCTACTGCTAACAGACTCAATGTTGGAGTTGATCTGATAGCAGTACAAGCAGAGACTCAGAAATCCCTGAATATGTCTGTAAACTGCTCAGTACGGTTCATTCAAAAAATTCCTCAAACACCAAAGTCTGCTCAAAGCTCTGCTCCAAACAGACCTCCCAAGAGATGGCCAATCAGATGGAAGGGAGTTCGTAGAATGGGAGTGTTAAAGAGACAGTAGCTTCAATGACGCATTTCAGACAGGGGCTGAAATAAGAGTTTTCTACTACTACTACCAGGGTACCAGAGGGACGGTTAAAACCAAGGGGCAACATCCGGTAGAGAAAAATGAAGCCTATACAGAAGTACTAAAAGTTGTTGCTCATCGAGAATCCGCTAGATGCTGGCTGCAGAAAGACGGGAAGTCATGTACACATCAAGCTAGAAAAACAGACTTTTACGGCATTAAAACATATTTACAGCCTGGTTCAAAAACCAGTTTGGGTCTAAAACACTAATTTTGCTATCGGCACACACTGTATGAGCGGTGAATTTTTTTCTAACTCAGCGGTATATTAGATGTAAGAATTACAAGTGTGTCCAATCAGAGGCTCAGCTCGGCTCACATGACTGACAGGACCCCTATAGCTGTTAGAAAGGAATCTCAAAGTCCACGTCATATCCAAGATGGCCCTATCCAATCATTGGCTTCATTTGACTCTATCAGGAAAAGATGGGTGACGTCAAGGAGAGTGTGTCCATGTTTTATACAGTCTATGGTTAAAACCCTAAAAAATAATATCTCCTCTGTAAAGCATTAGTATCATTATGGGTAAGGTTGAAGAGACATCTAAAAACATCTTTTGCAGTACTCCATCTCATTGAAAAAGTCTTATTCAAGCAACTCTACTCATCACTATTAGTAAATTTGAATTCATACCAATAAAAGCATGGAAGTCCTTGGACTGGACATTTGACATCGCTCCATATGTGCTATTATTAGAATAAACACTAAAAATAGATGGTATCTGTGTGCTATCACTGAGCAGCTGTTTGAGATCAAGGCAGCAGAGAGAGAGAGAGAGAGAGAGTGATAAAAGAGTGACAGACAGAAGAAAAACTTTCATAAACATTTCCTTTTTATTCTTTCCCCTGGCCTTAAGGTTAGCTGGCATACAGAAGCCCATTTCCATCCTGTCTACAGAGACTTTCAGCTGCCTGTGTTTGTTCTGCTGTCTTCATTTTCTGTTACATCCAGTCTGCGTCCTGTCTTCTTCTGCCCCTGTCAACCCAGCCATGGTCTTTTAACAGTTTGAGCCACAACAGATGCAGATCCCTCAGGGGTAAAAGTAGGGAGAGAGAGCACGAGAGAAACAGACGGGATGATGGAGGTAGAGGCTGCTGCAGACACTTTTACAGCAGTCTTTAAAGCAAACACCTGCCGCCGTGGCTGGAGTGCCTGGGGAACCTCACAGATCCGGCAGCTTGTAACCAGTGTGATTAGATAATGAAACTTAGCTAACTGAGTTTCGACAGTACAAATGGTCTTTCAAGTCCTGGAATCTGAAGTGGACATCCTGTACAAGCACAGGGAAAGAGAGGACTTCCTCCAAAAATCTAGAGAAGTCTTAACGGAGCACCCAGTGGTATTTTAAAAGAATGTATGCTAGTGTCCAAGAATTGGCTTATGTGTTGCACTTCTTTTTGTAGATTTAGGATAATTTTATGGTGATACATCACAGAATCAATCTATATCAAACTTCTAGAGTTAGCTCAGCTGAGTCAAAGTGTACACCCAATGGAAAGCTGATTGGCATAAAACAGATCTGCATCATAGACAGTGAAAAAAAATATGGAGGGTACAACACTCAACTCCTACAAAAAGTGAAGACAAAATATTTAGACCTCCCCGCAATGACTGGAAGCAGTAAAGTTTGTAAAGCCCGCCTCCCCCATTACAACGAAAGGGACATGTCTTAAACCAGAAAAATCAAAATACAAGTCTTATTTTTCTGAAACATGCTTTCTTTCATGATAACTTTAACATTCTGATTTGCATACATTTATAAGAGAAGTTATCTCTTTAATGTTAAAAGGAGGATATGTGACATTATAATTGAACTCACTGTTGACAAATGGCTGGATTATGACCTGGCTGAGTATAACCACTAACTCAGGAGTCAGATTTATTTTATAGCCATGACTGTTCACCTTAAATCTACCCAGGAATCTTTTCTGCTGTGGAGCAAACCTTCGACTTAAATGGGTATTCTGGTTAGTGAGCTCCGTGACTTCACTTTTGTACAACAGGAGGAGATGTATGCACGTCTTCCATATTTATATTGGTCCACACCATTGAAACAAACTTCTTCCTACCAAATACACTCCAGAAGCAATATCAGGCCAAAGACTACTCCTTCTGGAGGGTCTCTCAGCTCAATTGTTTGAACCAGAGAACAAATGCTGTGGTTATATTTATCAAAACAAATTAACCCAAGGGGGAGTGTAAACCATCTGTCAACCAAACAAAGCAATCCAAGGTTGAAAATGCCCAAAGCAAAGCATGTACACTCATTCTCTGGGACAAATATAGTGCCACATAAAAATGAGTAAAGAGTACGGCAATCAATCTGACATGTGCTGCGTCAAATAAAACATTTAGTATCAGCCAAAAAGCTTACACCAAGCCACTTTATATATCTTACTACTTATCATCCTATCACCAGTTCCCTTCTTTACAAGGCACAAAAATTATTGTGCCAAGAGTGACTGTTATAAGATAAAACTTTACAGTTTAATCCTTAATCTAAATTTGAAGTTTATGGCTGATTCGAGAAGGTAGAAAGATATCTCAAGAAAAGGTAGAGCCTATCATTCTTTACAACAACCATGACATACAGTAACACATAACTCTACCCAACAGGAATCAATCTCCTGTTGCAGCTGAGAAGATCTGTCTTCTCAATCCCCAACCCAGTGTGAAGTGCTTTCATTCCAGCTGTGCTGTAAATCTTTCCGGTATCAAACCCTCTCTCAGTGGGCCAACTCTGGCTTATCGAGTAAGAAAATGCAATTTGATCTGTAGCGGTTGTGTCTTTTTTTCACACTGCACTGCTGTAGGGGGTTTGGTACAGCTTTGACATAAGGCAGACTCACACAAGCACACACTGACATACAGGTCAACACTTGACACTTTAACTCACACACACACACACACACGTTACGCAGATCACCTCTTTGGCTATATATCCAAGTCTGAGACAGAGGAAGGCCGGAAGGAGGAGTGGGAGGGCTGAGATAGCTAGATAGACTGAGGTAACTGATGGTTTTATCTCAGGTTGTTGTAGACAGATCTGGAGTATTTATACCATACTGATAAAAAAAAGCATAAACATAGAAAAGGAGAAACATAGTCTAAATTGTAGAAGGATTATAGTTTCTTCACAGCAAGAAGGTTGCCGGTTCAAATCCTGGTTCGGGCATAGTGTGCCTTTCTGTGTGGAGTTTGCATGTTCTCCCCGTGCATCCATGGGTTCTCTCCGGGTACTCCAGCTTCCTCCCACAGTCCAAAGACATGCTCACTAGGCCAATTGGTGATTCTAAATTGCCCATAGGTTTGAGTGTATGCCTGAAAGGTTGTCTCTATGTGTCAGCCCTGTGATTGACTGGCGACCAGTCCAGGGTGTACCCCGCCTCTTGCCTGAAGACTGCTTTGATAGGCTCCAGCCATAAGATGGGCTGGGGATTGAGAAGACAGATCTTCTCAGCTGCAACAGGAGATTGATTCAAGTCATGTCCTCTGCTTGTTAGCATCCGGGTAGCAGACCTTCATAGCATTTTGGCAGTAGCTGTTAACCAGAGCTAATCACCCAGATAGCAGTGAGTGACAAGGCTACAGTATGGACACAGCATAAGATCAAAGTTAATTTATTTAACTGACTTCTAATTCTTGTGCCAACTGACAAGAGTGAATGTGTTTAATCATAACATCGTAAACAAATGACTTTTTATCTAACAGCCTTTCAAAGTTATACAGGGCAAATTGGTTCTAGCCGAATCAATGATAAAGCCAGTGCTGGCAAGAGGCAGAGTTCATATGGCAAGGTTTCTGAGGAGTTATAAGACCACCCATGAATTCATCAGCTCTAACCTTTATAAGGTAACTGTCATATTAACACTGACAAGCATTTTATGAGGCATATAAAAGAGTAGAAATCCTGCCATCAAAAAGTGTCTACCATAAAGTTTCTAAAGGGGGTCTGAAGACAGTCTTAATACTTTTATCATGGCGATAAGATGACAAAAAGACGTAGCTATTACAACCTTTGTTCTGAAATACCCACTGATCCTGTATCTGTGGCCGGATACAAACATTTTGTTCCCTCAGCACACAACTTGAATTAGTCTTTTTCTTATCCTCTTGATGATTTTTTTTATGATTTCATGTCTTAAATTGTTTAGAAAATGTGTCTACAATGTTCTTCATGTGTCACCAAAAGCTCAAATGAACACTTTTTGTTATAATGGGCTGGTATGTATAAAATTAATTTAAAAGAACTGTAAATCTTAGTCAAGCTTTTGTATGATATCAAGGTATATCCAAAAACACTGGTGAGTTCACAGCTCAACAGCCTATTCTCTTTGCTCTGCCAAGTGGTCCATGCTTCGCCATGCATAGTGAATGCATCTGGCAGTGATGACAACAATGTTTGCTTGCATCAGCACGTTCCAAAAAGTTTGGATTGCATAAAAGTTGCATCGCAAAATGGTTTGGCGAAGGCTATAACCAGACTGAGGAGGTCTGGATCCACAGTGGCCTCTGTAAACAAACACAACTTGGAGGTCTGGCTTCATTTTTGCTGGCCATCATCATTATGCACAACGATTAAAAACAAACATGCTAGCAGAGAGAGGCATCCATCTTCTCAGTGTGGGACTGAGGTGGAAAATCCCTAACTGACCAAGTTTGTAAACGGTGTGTAAACTTACTTTTTCACTTTTGGATAAGTCTTACTCCTAACGCTGACTTCCACTTAAACAGTAACTGAACTGGCAGCAGAGCTGAATGCTCAAAAGACTTGAACTTTCCCTCCTTCCCTGTCATAGAGAGCAAGTGAAAGAGGAGAGTAGGGATTATCCAGGTTCATGCAGCCAGCTCTATTACTGTTATTAGTGGAAAAAAGCCAAAATCCAAACACAAAGTGGCACTCTCTAGCCCCATTGCTGGTCAGACAAACCAGGAACTCTCTAACTGCAAGATTCAAGATTTTATTTAGCTGTTCACACTTTCAAGAAACATACACAAAGTGCCTTATTTCAATTCAAAGCTGTGTGACAAAGACTGTTTGTAAAAGTGGAGAGTAAAGCATTCATACATCACTTAAGGCACTGAAATAACTAAATATGAAGTCAGAGGTTCTCACGAACTTCTGAGGAAGCGTGTCTACTATATCACACATGAATCACATGAGAGCACATGGGCCACCTTGTTCCAACATAAATGACCAGTTATATTAGCAAGGAGTTAATCACATAACCGACTCAGACCCCCTCAAAAGAAGCAGAACCAAATTGGGCGCTAGTGTCATGTTGCAGACAGGAAACAGATGGCCTGCCGGGGGAAAAAAGGAAGAAAAAAACATGCCAAAGAAGGCCAGAGAGAATGTTTCCCTCTCTCTTCTCCTCCCTCCATCATGCCTTCTTCTTTGGCTAGAACGATAGGGAGGACCGAAGCCGTGGTGGTGTTCGGAGGCTGGATCAGCGGGTTCTGGCTTGAGATCAGAGTGATGGAGTTTTCTGGGAGATTCTTAAATAACAGCCCAGCATGGCTCTACTGTACTGGGACAGGCTGAGTCTGCAGGCTATTTACGATTGTAGGACAGAGCCCAACAGGCGAGAATATATTTAAAACCATTCTGACATCAAGAGCTGCTTTTACATTAATGCGACAAAAATAAAACCTACTAAATTCAGTCAGTGTCAGAATGAAGATGTAACACATTTCATGTTTAACGTATCATATGAAAAGTTTAGTTGGAGTAAATGTGTTGGGAAATGTGGTTTCTTTCTTGCACATGCAAGGTTAAGAAATTGATTATAGGTTTAATATAACTGTAGCCTAAGTTAAGACAGGACAAGGAGGGTATTTATTTTGTTAATCTTAGCTTAATTTAACTTAAAGACTGGAAACAGGGAAAAACAGCCAGCTAGTCTCTGTAACCAAATAAAATAACTTCAAGAAACCTCTACACTAAAATGAAGCCATATCTTGTTTGTTAAATACTTAGCGCAAAACTCATACGAGCTAGTTAGCCTTGCTATAGAAGTTATGTCCTGTACTTCTTAGGAACAGGTGCCTTTACAATATTGGTGTTAGTATGCATATTGTATTTGAACACTGAAATGACCAAGTGTACTCCTGTTTCATACTTTGCACAAAGCTAAGCTAATCCCCAACTGTCTCTGACTCAACTCCTTACAACCAAAGGTTTGGAAATGAACCAATGCCATCATAAAAATTCAAAATAAGATTGAAGTTTGTTTCAACAAAGGTTTTGATTTGCCATCATTTCTCACTCTCATTAACGCTCCTGTATGAAACCTACAATTTGTTGATTTTGGCGACCCTTGGTGGACAGTTCAGCCCTGCTAGTGTTTTCTAAAAATGAATGAATAAATAATAATACCAATAACAATGATAATGATTGAAACCTAGCATCATTTACCTGCTTTATCCTTGTTAAAAAAAAAGAATAAAAATGGTGGATTAAAATGATTAATAACATTACTGGAAGTCCAAGTTAATTTTCAAATTGTATCATCTCATATCAATGAGAAAAAAGAGAAACACAATAGTTTCCCAGATCAGTGACGCTGGAACAGACATTATAAACCATGATGACCTGTTAAGTTTGCTTCCTCTAAAACAACCTCTTGACTAAAGCCAGGTACATGGGGTGACCCTTTAGCCACCTACAGCAGATAACCTTTGACCCTGAAAACAGCTATCAGTGACCAGTATTGTCCTGAGGAAGGCCGACTGCTACAGAGAATGCATTGTTAAGTGGACTGTCCC
This sequence comes from Labroides dimidiatus, assembly GCA_030710495.1. NCBI lineage: Eukaryota > Metazoa > Chordata > Actinopteri > Labriformes > Labridae > Labroides > Labroides dimidiatus. The sequence goes on from CM061158.1 coordinate 13,543,698, forward strand.
TGAATGTTCGCGGTTGTGATCCAACGTATGTTTACTGGAGCTCTGTGTCCTGTGTTTTCTAAATCTCTTATCTCAGATCTTTGTCATTCTGAGCCTTCTTAAGCCTGGTCATGTCCTGTTTTCAGCAAGGTTCGAGGAATGACTGGAGGTGGTAGTATTCTATTTAGATGATAATAAGTGGCGAATGTAATTCAACTGACTTAAAACTGACAAACCAACTTAAAGCTCCTGTGAGAATCCTTCCACGTGTATTGATTCTGGCGCCTCCGTACAGAAATAATCTTCTATGATTATTGTGATGGTTGTTTTTTGTCTTTGGCAGGTCATAGATGCAGCAACAGTGTTACTGTCAGACAGCTTAAAGCTCCTCAGAGGAGCTTTAAATCTTTAAATTTTCCCACAAATGGCACTGAGTATTAAAAGAAAAGTTAACTTCAAAATAAACGTCAAGTTTCTTTCAATAGTAATCGATAACATATATTTATTATCTCTTTAAGGCTAGATAAAATGTAGGGCTGAAAGCTTCTGTTTTATGAGAATTCACCAAAACTAACTTACACCACAGCAGACACAGACATCTAAAAACCTGCCTAACATCTGCAGCCAGTCATTTAATGCTTCATTCAAAAACCCCGGGCTATAAAATCTACAGACATCATTAAGCATGTCCGCTAATTTCTAAAACCTGAAGTACAGTGGCGATAAAACTACTAAAGCAACACAACCTGAAACACATGTTTACTGTATACGGAAACCGACATAACCAAACATGGGCCCACTTTAAACACATGTTTGGATGAAACCTACTCTCAGTTTCTTCATTCAGACATAGGGTCTTCATTAAACCTGCACTCTGTAATCCTGCTTCATAACATTTCAACCTTTATTGGAAGTCTCAGAGAATATAAAGGAGTATTTGGGTTTTTTGAAACTCTCCAGACTTCTAATAAGGCGTCAACCAGACCAAGGCATAAAATCTTTGTTGAAATGAGAGGAGTGCTGTCTTTTCTTCCTTTACCCTTTGTCCCTATTATTGCTCACTCTATTACTTTGTTTGGCTTGTAAAAAGTAATATAAGCTATCCCTATGTTAGCCAAAGCATACCAATGATAAATTAGAACTATACACTGATGATTAACTGCTTTATATGTACATTATAAATGTCACTCCATCTCTTTTGCCAATCTGTCTCCCTCGCTGAGCCAACAGTGATTTCTTCTTCCCACCACAGCACTAAATCCTCCTTTAAAACAAGCTTTTCTGCCGTGTTATGCCCGTGCAGCACATGTTTCAGGACTCACAGCGATCCTTGCCTCTCAGAACAAATTGAGTTTAATGGGGGTGAGGCTGGGTGAGCAGGGGAGGAGGAGAGGGAAACGAAATAGAGGGCTGTAAAAACACACCACACGCTACTCCATGCCAATTCCTGTGAGGATAACAGCATTACTCTGGCATTATCTGTTACACTAAATCCAACAGTAAAACACACATGCGGGGAAAGAACAGGCAGTGAAGACAAAAATACATCTGAAAGTGTCATTTAAAGAGCAAATGACTCTTTTCTGTTGAGTTTTTGAGTTGATTTACTCCTTTTAATCTTTTTCTGATCTTCTTTTTCAAAAAATCAGTTTTTGTTCCTCAACTTTCAGTCTAATATACAGACAACCTAACCAAGCTGGAAACTAAAACAAACACACACACCTTTGGCAAAACAGTGACATGAGCACACATACTATGGCTGGAATGCACCTGAACACTGGTCTAGTTCTGTTCTCCTCACGCTGCAATGCCCTGGCTTAATTAACTGGATGACTGTAAAGGCTCTGCTAAGGCCAGTTAGTCCAGGGAAACACACACACACACACACACACATACACACACCGGACTCACGTATCACCAGGGTGCTTTGTAAAGTAAATTAATTTTCCTTGGTGAGCATGGCTCGCTAAAGGACAACTAAAAAGTCAGAGAGCTGGGTGAATAAAGCCCTTCAAGACAGTCTTTGGTGATCAATCTGTGTGACCTGGTCACATACATGCTTTACAGACCATGTTCCTTCCTGTTTTCATTAATTTATCTGACTGCACAACCAACAAGACTGTTACAGATGTGTTCACAGAAAATAAAACATCCTTTCCAGACATGTTAAAAGCGGTATGAATGCTTTGAAAATTTACATTTCCTATGGTTTATATAGAAATTCCTGTGAGGAGGAGTATTGTTGGCTATGAAACACATTAAAATTGACAAGTATTTGTAAGACCTAATATGAGAAAACAACATTGAAAGGAAGAAGACTCGTTATTGTCTATTAGCTTCATTTTAGTTGTCTCTGTAAGACTCCCTGATCCACAAACCCCCTTCTCTATAATATGCCTGTGCCCTGGAGGCCTGGCAGAAGCAGAACTGTGGGCAGACCTTGATGTTTGAGGCCAGCCCCCCCATGTGTCATGAACCAGTTTGGAGGTCCTGATGAAATGATCTCATCGTTTCAGCAAATCTCATGGAGATCTTGTGGTATCTTCTTGCAACCATTGTAGCAATATTTACATACCAGGCATGCCTATGCTAACCTAAAGGGGATTCTGAAGGCTGGTGGTACTAGCTCAAGAGGCAACAGTGCAGTCCATTGAGTTTCCACGTAAGGCTGGCTGCAGAAAGACCAGAAACCACTTACACACACCAAGCCAAAAAAAAAGAAGAAGAAAAAAGAGAACTTTCACAGCATTAAAAAACATATTTATGTATGATTAAAAAAACGGCGTGGGTCTGAACCACTAATTTTGCTGTTAGCACACACTGTACTGACGTGATTTGTTTTCTAACTCAGCAGTTTAGAAGGTATTAGTTTATGAGTTTTTAGAGGCACAGCTCATGTGGCTGACACGTCTGGCACCCTGTAGCCGTCAGTAAGAAGGCTCAAAGCCAACTCTTGAATAAGCATTCCCAATATTGCCCCCGTTGTTGATTGGCTTCATTACAGTAATAAATGTTCAGTCTTCTGGGTGTTGTTTAGTTTGAACAGCTAGGATATTATTGCTCCTATACAGATAATCCCTAAGAAGAAACACTCTGAGTTTAGTGCCTTTGTTGCTTCTGTTCTTTGCTGAAGCATCTCTGTTTGAATGCATCTTCACTCCTTTGTTTGTTAATTTTAACCATAGACTGTATAATTAATGGACGTAGTCTCCACGACATCACCCGTCTGTTTCTGAAACAGACTTTTGAAGCAAAACAGCTGACGCGGCCATATTGGAAATGAGGCAAGCTGTGAGTCTCCACAGTAACAGCCATAGGACGCTCCACAGTCACGTGATCTGAGCTGTGCCTCTAGTTGGACTAACTGACGATGTTAATATTGTTAAATTTGCAGAATTAGAAAAAAATTCACCCCCTGTACAGCACATGCCTTTGGCAAAATTAGCAATTCAGACAGGAAACATTCTTTGTACCAGGCTGTAAAAAGGCTTATTTTGGCTGTGAAAACGGCTTTTTTTGCTTGGTGTGTTTGTGACTTCCGGTACTTCTGGAGCCAGCCTCAAGCGGACTCGAGGAACAGCAGACTTTAGCACTTCCGCATTGTCTCATATTTTCAGAATGGAGGTTGCTGCTTGGTTTTAACTCTACATGTTTAATTTCTCTACGTAGTCCCATGTGTTCAGCAACACTTCACCCTTTTGCTTTTCCAATCCCATTTGCTAACCTTTTAAATCCAGCAGGATTCGGGGGACTTACCCCAACAACCTCATGAGGAGATAAATGACTCCCCACAGTTATGAGACTTTTCAAATAGCACAGACATAAGAGGGGCAATAAAACACTGCTACTCAAGGAGGAATCTCACAGATGAACTGAAACATAATGGTGGGAGACTGTTTTTAGAGTGGATTATATATCTAAGATTGGAGATCCATGGAAGATGTTGTAGCAGTCAGGTCATTGAAGCATGAAGGCAGTGGTAGATAAGATGGTGTAAGAGTAAAACAGAAAAGGTGATTCTGTAGAAAAAAAGAGTGAGATATGGGGGGGGGGCCCCAGCACTCCCTGCAAGCAGCTGCCGAAAAACACCAGGAAGCTTTTTTGGGGAGAACACACATCTGCTTTAACTATCAGGAGACCCATTTACATTCCCTGCACACTTCAGAATGACTTTTATTTCAGAGTACCTTTAAGTGAAAGTCTTGTTCTGGAAGGAGGAAAGGAAGGAAGGAAGGAAGGGCAAAATGGAAGGGAAAAAAAGAAAACAGCACTGAAGAGAGCTGAAGCCATTAGGAATGCATGCTGAGTTTCAAAAACAGAGAACAGAGAAGAAAAGGATAAAAATCAAATCAAGGGAAGGGAGAAAAAGATGGGGGTTGGAAAGGAAAGAGGGCTTTGCTTTTCTGTGAGAGAACCAGGCCAAAGCTTAGTCCAGCGCCAGGTTCCATTCAGACTAGACAAAGTAAACAAAACCACTTGATGAACAAGGCAAAAAGGGGAGCCAATGGAAGGCGGAAAGAGCAGACCATGCAGGGGGTACAAAGCTGTAAGGAGATACAAAGATGCAAAAGAAAGAGGGAAAGAGGGAGCCAGAGAGAAAGAGAGGGAAAAGAAGGTCTGTTTCTTTTTTTCTGTTTTTACAACCGCACTGTCGGCCTTATCTGATGGCTGGACACAGATTTACACAGATTACTGCAGGATTGTCAAACATGAGGTCGAAGCTGAGCGTGTGTGGGTTGTAAGACTGGACAAGAAAAACAGAGAATGACAGAGGGCTCTGTTGACTTTCTTCATTCATCATTTATCATTTCCATTTCTGCTTCCATCTCCAGAGAAGGTTAATCTGGAATAATAAACAAAAACGAATGTACAGCTAATCAAAATGAGCACTAAAGAGGGCTTGGCTTAATCCAGTTCCTGTTTCTGTGCCGTCAAGACTTCGGCCCGCCCACTTCTCTTCTCGTAACCCAAACCACACACTAATTCATAAATTACAAACAAAGAGTCCCTTGTGGTTTGGGAGGGACTGAGCCAGTGATGCAAACTGGCGCTACAGGGGGAACAGCAACGCGTCAATTAGAGGAGACTGTAGGTGTGGATGCATGCACACACTAACAGGCTGACACACTTCCAGTTCTGCATACAAAACAGACAGGAGCACAGACCCACTGTATGCAGCATAACAGCAGTCAAGAAAACACACATTTGGAAACTATCAAAGCAATTTTTTTCAGTTTGAAGCCAGGGAATAGACTGCACCATTGTCTGGTGGAAGTATGGTTTCTTGGTGCTGTTTATGTGAGTAGAGGTGTGTATAGGTGTGTATAGGTGTTATGAATGTACTTCTGGGAGTTGAGCTGAGGCAGGCGTCTGAAAAAACACGTCATACTGACAGAGGAGTTGCTACAATTGTGGGGGTGTGGATTATTGAACGTGACAAAGGTTCTGGTTCACCCAGTTTTCATTCATTCATTCATTCATTCATTCATTCATTCATTCATTCATTCATCATGTCCAAAATGTAGCTTTGGGATCTTAATTTTCCCATTTATTTACAATTTTTGGTCAAATTTGGTAATTAATCAAAGTTAAATAAAACTGAACCAAAAATGGCTACATCAACCATTGACATCCAATCCAAATTCCAACCAATCAATCAACCAAATGGACTAGCATTCCCTAAAAATCTAACTAAACGAAGAGTAACCCACCCTGGAAAGGGAAGTTCTGCAGTATTAGATGGAATGAAATACTTCCTAATTACTAGAGACAAATATGATGTGAAAAAACACAATATACTACATCACAATACATATCACACTAAGAAATATATGATACACTATATAGTGACATTTGAGACAAAGCCATACCATGCCATACAACAAAATATGATAGTGTATAAAATTATATAAAACCAAATCAAAATATATGACTTGGTAAAATATAATATGATTTGATACGACATGATAACGATACCATATGACACAATATGATACAACACGACTGAATACCATAAAATACCATACAATACCACGCAATACTGTACAATACAATACAACAGGAGACAATAAGATGCATTATGAAATGATATAAAACAATACAATTATATCTGATATGACCCTTGGACACGATATAATAAGATACTACAAAATCTGATATGTTAACATACACATTACCATGATACACAACACAATGTGATTTTATACTGGATACAACACCCTATAAGTGCTGCACATACTCAGTTACCTCCACAGTTGTATCAATCAAACCTTAAATCTCTAAAAACAGAAATATAAAATGTAAATGGAACAAAAAGGAAACTTTAAGCTTTAGAACTATTCATGCACCACATTTTTGCTCTTTATTCATCAATTTGCAATCCAAGAAGCCCATTTAGCTTCTGTAAAACTATGAATGAGAATTTTTCACAACCATTGCTCTCTATGAAAATGATCTGTCGATGATCAAATGTTTTCATTTGGAAATGTCCCTAAAGAACAGATGTTGTAATGGTGTTTTGGAGTCCTAAGTTTGTCCTTTTTTTCAGCTCATCCCTGCTTTTTGCCCCAAGTCAGCGCCGTTATTTACAGTGTGTGACGACTCGCTGCCCCTGTTAGTTTTACTGTATTGTGCACCCTGCGGTTCATTACTCTCCCTCCAGCAGATCTTCTCCTCTCCCTGCAACCCTTTATGAAAAACACAGACCATCAATGGAATAAAAGCGTCACACTGTTCTTTTTAAAAGGAACATCAACAAACACTTAGCGTAGTGTTGTCAGGTATGACTCTCACTCCTAGCTGTTGTCTGTATCCAAGTGACCAAATGCTGTTTCTCAGTTACCTCATCTGTCAACACGTGAAATCTAAAGCTTCCTGTCAAAATCTGCCTCTCAGTTTGCCAGTGCTTGTTTCCTTATGATGTACAGGATTCCTAAAACACAAACCATCCTCCAAATAACTAACCCATAGCAATTTATACCCTTAAAACTCCTCACAAACAAGAGCAGAGACAGCCATGACATTCCTGAGAGTGGTGCAATGTGGGGTGTTTCATCTTTCTATCAATCAAAGATGGTACAACAGTCATATGACTGGGTAAAAATTAGGAATTCAGTCTAAAGATCATGATTGTTGCATTTGTTTCATAACATAAATCATCAGCACAGCAACTCAAGATTAAAGAGGCCCGACTACAGCAGAGAGATTTAAAAAGCATGCTCAGGAAGAAGACGAGGTGACACTTACACACACATGGCTGAATGGAAAATCCTCCCCAGGCTGCAACTTTCTTTCTCTCTGAACGTGTGTTTGTGTGAGGCCGTCTGGCTTGTCAAATTCTGCCCCCTCCTCCTCCTCTTACTCTCTGTCCCGCCAGGAGAGCTGGGTCTAGCTTTGCCGTAAAAACAAGCGCTCACGTGAATATTCCACAGTGGGTCTGACGGAGCCAAAAAAGGAAAGCAGAAAACCACAGAGGGAGGAATACAAAAAAGGTAGCTCCTCTAGGAAGATTTGCTTCTGAATGTAAGCTTCTGAACTGCTTTGGTTGGAGTTTAAAGGGTTTCCTCCTCTTTTCTTCTCCTCATCCAGAGAGAGCACTGATAACTTTCCTCTTCCTTCCTACTCTCAGGCAGAGGGAAAGTTAAACCCGGCTTTAGACAGCAGGAATGTGACAGCAGGAGAGAGAGAGAGAGAGAGAGAGAGAGAGAGAGAGAGAGAGAGAGAGAGAGAGAGAGAGAGAGAGAGAGAGAGAGAGAGAATAAGGTGGTGAGGGAGGGAGGGACATAAAGAGTGTGTGTCTGAGAGAGAGAGGGAGAGAGAAGCATGTAGTGTCCACCTACACAGCCTGCTGCTGTGTGAGTGAGCGATCATAGAGAGGTAGGAAGGGCTGGGGAGGAGGAGGCAAAAGAGGAGGAGGAGGGGGAGGAGGGGGCTGGGAGTGAAATCATGAGTGTGTGTGTCTGAGAGAGGAGAGGGAGCAATGGATGAAAAAGGCATGGTGTAGCTCCAGGAAATGACTTGAGAATTTCATTCAGCTCAAATGGAAAATCTTGGAGCGTAGATGGTCGTAGTAGGAAGGTTCAGCTTGAGGCGACATTAGTAAAAGTTTGAGTAATAAAACTGTGGAGAAGACAAAGGTTTTTGTCTTGCAAGACATGGAAAGTTGTACACAGGAGGGTCATATGACACTATCTACCTCTGACTTCTCTTGTTCAACTTCATTATTTTTTTACAATTTCTGAAGCTAAATAGAGGCGTACAGACACAACAACAGTCTTGCACACAATGAAGAGTATTTTTTATTGATATGGTTGTGATCAATTTCAGATAAACTGTTGTAAAGTCTTTCTCTCTCCTCCTTTGGTAGATGTGTCAACAGAAAGGAAAAGAAACAGACAATAAAATAGGTGTTACAACAGTCAGAGATTAAGCTTTTGATGGGTGCTACTCTATCAAACATTTCATTGACATTTAAACATCTAATGTCTCATCCAGCAGCAGGAGTACCTTCAGTGTCCTTTCAAAATAAAAGCACATTAAAAAAAAGGAAATGGAAATAAACTAAGTTACTTACACCTTTCGATAAAATCGTGAATAAAAGTCTTGTAAACCCAGCATTGTGATTTATGAACTACAGCTCACCCTGTGTTGGAATAACGCCTTTTAGGAAGTCTTACATACACATGAAGAGGACTGTTTTGTTTTAGTTTTGAGTTTTATGAAGATTGATTTTTCAGATGTACTACTTTATACAAGAGCTGAAAACAGATATCCCTGCCAGGTTACAGGGATGCAGGATTTAGTACACATTGGCTAGTCCTTGTTGTTAACCTGAGGACAGAGATTTGGGTGTGAACAAATTTCTGTGTCTTTTTATTGTTTGGAAGTATATGGTTGACAGTAAATGAAGCTAAAGCAGGACTCTTCTGCAGACCTCTGAAATGTATAGTTACCCAGAATGCACCTCTCTGTGTGGCTCCATAAAAACATTTAAATGTATCATTCAGTACCATAACTTTGATCGCCTGGGAAATTCTCCCTTTGGTTCCCACCCCCAAAACACTCTCTCTCTCTCTCTCTCTCTCTCTCTCTCTCTCACTAATTCTCTTCCTCTCCCTCTGTCTTCATCCACCACAGCAGGAAAACTGAAACCAACCACAGACTGGAAAACATTAGTCTGCCCCCTCCTCTTCTCTTATTCAACAGTCTACAAACGACAGAAAACAAGAATGATGGATCACAAAACACAAAGTTTTCACTCGAGCGTAGAGCGACAAAATAACAAGAGTGTACACAGTTTATGACTGCACAAAGCTGACAAAGTTGGCAGTGAGTTCTCGTGCGGGGCTTTGCTTATTTTGCAGTTTTAGCACAACAAAGAAGCAGTAGCTTATTTTGGAAATCAGGCCAAGTCCAAACCACAGTACAGGGGGGGATTTTAGTGTCTGTGTGTACAGTGCATGAACATGTATTGTATAATCTATTTGTACATGTGAGTACATGCGTTTGTGTGCAAACATGTGACACATAAATGTTAACTTGACTGCATGCTCCCATTATCCTACATTTGTAAAGCAGACAAACAGCCGAAAGCCAAATACAGAACATTCCTCCTGAGCTCTGGAAAGTGCTTCGTGTGTTCGAGGCTGGAACAGTTACAGGGACATGAGTGGCTCTGACGAAAAGGGAGTGGAGCGACAGACCCCAAAAAGATCATCAGAGGAGCCCCCTTTCTGTAGTCTGGACTTAAGTGCGACAGAGCCCAGGAAGGTATGAACAGTCACTACTTAGCAAGTACAACAAACAGGAGGGATGAAGACTGGTTATCTAAAAAGTCATGAGACTGTCCATGAGTACAAGATAACAGAGGATTGTTTAGATACCTCTGTAGTGTAGTGATGCTCTTCAATAACTTGCTGTTTTGACATGTCACAAGACAATTGTTGGGTCAAACTAACACTACACTACAGACAGAATGGACAAAGTGGTATCTGTAATGTCTGTTTTTCAATCCAATCCAATCCACTTTGTTTATATAGCACATTTTATAAATAACGAGGTTACTGAAGTGCTGCACAACAGATCAAAACAAAAAATACATAAGTCAAATTCAAATGTTAAAATAAATATATAAAAAATAATAAAATAAATAAAAAACACTGTATAATAAAAAGAATATAAAAGCACTAAGAAATAAATAAAACACAAAACAATAAGATCATGTTGGATTAAAAGCCAAAGAATAAAATTGAGTTTCACGACAAGATTTAACATATTAAGAAAACAGTTAAAATTTTAAGACAAGATCTAAAATTATCGAGGGGTGGGGGCCATTTTGACATTGGTAGGTAGCTCATTCCACAGTTTAGGAGTTGCCACTGAAAAAGCATGATCGCCCCTGGTCTTTTGTCCGCTTTTTGAGATGACAAGACGCAGCTGATCAGCAGATCTCATTGCTCTTGAGGGGTGTAGACATGTATGAAGTCTGAGATGCACTGAGGCGCCAGACTGTTTAATGACTTCAAAACAAACAATAAAATCTAAAATGGACAAATTGTTTTTGTTGAGGAAAAAGTCATTCTGCTGTTAGCCATATCACTTGCTGTGAATCTTTGTACTGCAAAAGGTAAATAAAAGCTGGAGGAAAGCCGTTACCTGCCTCGTCTGGACACTGACCAAGTGGTACCACTAACAAGCAGAGCAGTTTCGGAACAAGTTCATTTTTATTGCACAGCTTAAAGACAATGTTTCTCAGCAAACTTTAATTTATAAAAAGTCTACATCTACGAGGGAATAACATGTAAAGTCAAGTCAATTTTGCAGTCAAGCTGGGAATCACCGGTTATATTTGTTAAATCTGATAATCGGCAAATCATCTGTGCTACAATCATCAATCAGCACAGAGATCTTCTGGTGATGAATGTCTGTGCAGATTTTTGAGGTTCTTGTTACTTGAGAATGTAGGAGAATGTTTATGGGAACAAAATTCAAATGAGCTTCTTTTGGGGAAAAGTGAGTGAGTAGCTCAGATTATCTGTTGAGTTGTGAAAACTTTTGTCCATCATTTGATTCCAGCTACTGGTTGTTTTACCCTGAGCTATCTGTGCAAATGAAGAAGTGAAACACAAAATATTCTGGTGTATAAACACACACAAATTAAGCAGGCAAATGATTTTAGTTCATGTCTGTCCATCACACTTACCATGGAGGCTTACACAAGGGTATAAACCCTGGTATCTTTTGAGGGTTAAAGGGTGTCTTGACTTTTATTCTCGACTTTATGTTCTCAGTTACAGACATGTTGACAACCACCAAAAAGAGCAGATGAGTGTTAAATACTTCAAAGGTATAAGTTGAGTCAATCAGAGCCACAATAAGTGGTGGACGCTCATCTTGTCCTGCTGCAGTCACGTGTGTTATCTGTCTGTATCAGCACATCCCTGTTTTGTTGACTTCAGATGTTTACCAAGCAGTCTGCAGATAGTCAAATCAAAACGTCTGGACAGCACACAGTCTAGATAGCTTTTCCCCTCTTCCTAACTTTATCAAAAGAGATGTTTGTCCCAAATGATAGATTTTAAACACTGCACCTGTGGCTTAGAGTACAAAGGAAATCAACTCACATGAGTCTTGGATCCAACAGGCTTTGTGGAAGTTTATTAGACCCACAGGCAAAATGATTGAAAATCATTACCCTGTTATGTTGCAACATGTCTTATTGCCAGAGATGGCAGTAAGCCTTATAGTTTGGTTAAGTTTTTTTCAAAGTAACCAACTGCACATTACATTTTTAACTGCAGACCTTGCAAGTACAAATTATAGACACTCTAAAAGAACCACAATGAAAATCTGTACTTTGTCCTTTTTGCTAATGTTTGAAGTCATACTTCTTTTTTAAGTTAAAATAATCACAATGCTGTATCTTTATTTTTTCTTTGAAGCTTATTTACTTTGGTACTGGTAAAGTGTCACTGGTAAAATCTTTACCAGTGACACTAATCACTTTCATTTGGATTTCTTACTTATGAATCACTACAAAGGTCAATATTTGGAACTAGAGCCAAAGGAACTAAAACAATAGTACCTGTATCACTATGTTACTCTCCATGACCTCAGAAAGTCAGAGACACAAGCCAGCCAACTTCCAGCTCTATAACCTTCCGGCTATCCCTGTCTACACCGTCGGAAATAATGGACAGAGGGAGACAGAAGAAAAACAAGGAAGAGGGATGAGATGGAAGGCAGTTTATCAGTTGTGGCGCACATGAAGAGGAAAGAGAAGAAAACTGACCACAAACCTCCCATTCTCTCCTGCCATATTCACAATGTGAAACTAAGAAGATGTTTTTGTTTGATGAAAGTGGTTTCTTAAAACTGTCTGCAACCAAAACAATTCCAGGTTGAGCAGACGGGACAACTGAAAAAGGAAATGCAGATGGAAAAACCCATTAGAAAAAGACAAGCAGCGTATGCTAATGTCATTCAGTCAGCTGCCTAAAAAAGACCTCAAATTTCCAGCTAACATTGTTTGCATGAAACAATGTTGTTGTTGTTGACCTACCTAAGGTTTCTCCAATATTAGCTAACACAATTTTATCTAGAAAGTGTGTTAATGCCAGCATTTAATTTCTAGCAAAGTCCTGTTAACTTTGGAAAAACAATAAGCAGTTATTAATTCAGAAAATGTTAGCTAGCCAATTCTTCAATTTATTTCTGACATATTAGCTCGAAACACATCATGAGTAGTTATTAGTTTATGAAATATAAGCTAACAGTTTAAGCTAAAAATGCTTCAGTTATTATTTCATTATTTGCTAACATTACGTTAGCATTGAACACACACTCAACAGTTATTAATTTATGAAATTTTAGCAAGCATACTGTTAGCTAAAATGTGCTTCAATAATAGCATTCAGTGTATTGATAAAATAATGTAAGCTCAAAACAAATTATTAGCAGTTAGTGAATGAAATGATAGCAAGCATAATGTTAGCTGTTAGCTGTTAGCTTTTTAGGAGGGAACTAATGTTTAAATGTAAACACTGTAGTTTCAAAGTAACCACAGGCTATTAATACTGCGTACTTAAAAAAAATTTAATCAGGTTTACCTTCAAGTGTTCAGAAGCTTATTAAATAAGACCTAGTGAAGTGTTAAATTTGAATGATTTTCAAACTATAAAATAATAATGTGACTTTTCAGAAGCATTTAAACTTACTGGCCTGTTTCAGCTGTCAGGAAAAGGGGCAATTGGGAAAAGAGAAGCAAAAGCAACCACAAATGGGCAAAAAGTCTCAGTGAGTCAGTGAAATAAGTGTTGGAGGTTGGTGGGAAATGAAGAAGAAAGCCGAGGGAAAGCCAAAGAAGCTGTGAGAACTTAAAAGGAATTTAGCACCTCTTACCTCTTTTTCATGATTCATGTTAATCTGATTAAACTTCTTACAGACTTTCCCTTCAGGGCCAATGACCACATCGGCTGGGTATTAAAATAGATTTGTAGTCTAATGTCTGACTGTTTTATACTGTGTGCATTGCTAATAGTAGAATGAGGGTGTGATTAACCTGTTTTTGATTTGTATCAAGCGTGTAGGCCTTCAGAGACCAGATGAGTCAAGTTTATGAGGGGCAGACTTTAGCTGACTGAACATGCTGGCAAAGCCCAGATCCACAACCCCTTGACTCAGCAAAACACCATGGTAACAGTGTATTTCAGCCAAAAAGCATCCCACCATCTTACTTTTCCTGCTTCTGCTAAAACTTTCAGCCAGTGACTACACCAAACTTCAATAAATCTAGAAGAGGATTAGCTGGCCAAGAGCTAATTATTTACAGTGTGTGAGTGAGTGACTGTGTGTTTGGGTGACTGACAAGACAAAAGGGCCCAACGGAGATGATGTTATACCACACCAATCAAACTCACTGCCTTTTATGGGCATTTGCTGAACCAAACACAACCACTATTAAAGCAACAGGCTGACATGAACACACAGACACAGATGCACACACACACACACACACACACACACCACGGTCAGGTGGGGTCACGTGCTGCATGTTTTCTTGCAGCAGTGTTCCTGAGAGTGCCAGCTGCTGTGTTGTTGCAGCTTTCTGCGGAGTCAGGTTTGTGTTACGAGGCTGGGGAGCATTCAAAGGGGCCACTTCATTCCTTTCTGCCTGCTTCTCCACTCATTAAAATCAGACACACCGTGGATCACATCAGGGTCAATGACGTTTTGAAACACCTTTGCCTGGATCTGAGTTTGTTTAAACCCCAAATAAAATACCAAATGGGTGGCGTCATTGGCTTCTTAATGATGAAATGAGAGCCAGAATCCTCTGACGTTACCTCAAAAGTATTAGAAAGTTAAGCTTAGCTGTTTTCCTTTCATTGATGCACTTAATTTGATGGTTAACTGTAAGCAATTGGTAACTTAAGGAAAGGACTCAAACTTATAATACCAACAAGAAGGCCATCAATTTTGGAACTACAGTCCCTGAAGATTTTTACATACCAAATGTTAATGTCTACCTTATATGTGTCTGATCAGGTTGTTACTTTGCTTCACACTTTGAAGCCTAACATATGTTTTGCCTCGTCTGCAGCCATAGGATCAACTATAAGAGGGACGATGGAATCAGCAGAAGCTCCAGAAAAAAGGGCCAAAACAAACATCTTCTCTGCTGACATGACATGAATGTGTGAGTGGGAGCTTGGGAGTGTGTGGCTCTCAGTGGTCACAAATGCAACCCAAGTATCTTTGTAAACGTCTGTGTGTGTCTGCGTTAGCAATCGGAACAATCCAAACCTTCCAGCAACCCTCTGAATTACATCTGAATTACATCTCTATCTTTCTCTATTTTCCCCTGGTACAACTAAATCAACCGCCCACTGAGCCACATGTGGGCAGCCAGAGCCTCCAGCGCTCAGATGGCGTCCATTAAAAACACCAGCAGCAGTCCAGTGACCACACCTCTGTCAGTTCCTGAAGTTTAGTCTCTGCAATCATCAGAATGAACGATTACAGCTCATACAGTCTCCTTGAGGGAACGGTGTAGGAAATATTGCACAACTGTGGCAACAAAAGAAGGACTTTTTATATGGGTACAGACTGAAATCACGACTGATATCTCATTAGGACCTACAAAAGCTAACAATACCATCAGCAAGGAAATAGGCCACTTCAGTCTCGTCTAAAAATTAAGTGAAAAAACTGAAGTTCTTGGAGAGTCCACTTCAAGTTGGCTTCAGAAACAGAAAACCACAAACAAGCCTAAAAATAAGTTTTTTAAACATGGCTACAGCTTGGTTCAAAAAACAGTTTGGGTATGAATGACTAATTTCTCTATCTGTCTAGACTATGTTGAGAGTGAAGTCATTAGTTTCAAAGTTTATCATACAAGTTCTGCTGATGTAAGGGCATGGCTGACTTGACTGACAGGCAGGCAATCTGTAGCTGTGTCTGCTAAGATGCTAAAAGCCTGTCTCTTTGCCTTGTCCAAACTTGAACATAGCTATGTGAGTTCAGCCTTACAAATATGGCCCCCATCAACAGTAGGATTTAAAACTCTGTATCAGGAACAGATTAGGGACGTCACAGACACTTTGTTCATATATTGTAGTCTATAGAAGTGACATTCAAACTAAGGCCACTGCTGGAGGGTTAGCCCAATGGGGCACGCAACTTTAAACTCTAGGTCACACCAGCACCCCTTCTTTATGGGTCTTATTTCCTCTTTTAAACAGTTTATTCCCCTACCAGAAATGCACAGCCCAAATTGGAGTATAAAATGCACATATGCCAGTCAAGCACCTTTATCAAGTCAGTGTAAAGTGCTTGACTGGTTAAATTTTAAGCCTTTGTTTAAACTTAGGAAACTATGTATTAGGGAGTAATTTTTTAAAAAAACTCTTCATAAAGTTATTAGGAAGATGTTTGGGCGAGCATTTCTCAACAATGGGATCAAAGAAGCTGTGAGAATGTCAAAGAGACTTACACTATAAACCTGATCTGAAGTTTTCAAGGGAGATTTTGTTTAAAGACAGTAGCGCTACTCTACTCGCTACATACTGTCATTTGAAAAAGTTTAGTGAGTTGGTGGGAAATAAGCAAAGCTTTGTTTTTAGGTACCCCCCCCCCCCCCCCCCCCCCACACACACACACACACACACAAAAGTCATGGAAGTAAGTAAGAAACTACAGCCCAATGTGAAAACAAATATAGGATATTAATGGGCTCATTATACTTTCATTATTATATTTTGGATATCCTTTTTCCATTTTGAGGTTTCTTCCCCTGGGTTGGAAATACCTGAGTTGTCTGCTCGTTAAAACCCCCGTCTCAGCCCCCCTGTTCCTCCAGACGCAGATCCAATGTTAACTAGCTAAGTGCCACAATTAATCCATTTCCTGCCCAGAAATCAGACCTGTTCATTAGGCTTTCCATAACCTTTTATCCCCTTGCAATTCTGCTCTGCGTGGTTCAAAAGCCACTATGTGGCTTGTTCAGGGTGATCCATTACACCGCAATGAACACTCTTGAGAGGAAAAGCCTCGGAGGGAAGTTTAGAAAAGAGAGGCCTACTCATGCTGATGGAGAGTTTGAGGCTTTAATATGTCTGAGAGGAAGAGGACGACTGTGCGCTCGGAAGGGAGGCCTGACAGGGGAGATAGGAGGGTAAGTCGAAGAGATTTCTCTGCTTCTGATCAGTGTGTTAACTTCCATAAGTCATATTTTACCAAACCATGTGTAACACCAACACTGTGTCCTAACAGCACCTAATGTGAGCAAGCACCAGTGACAAAAAGTGATGCACATACAGTACGCGATGCAACGTAACACAGCACGCCATTTTGGATTAAGCCCTGTTCCTATTTTTGACCTGTGACTCGCTTAGACATGGACGAAAGCCTAACCCTAACTCTAACTATTTAATTCAATTTAACTATTCAATTAAACAGGGTCTTGTTTCTTTATGACCCCCAAATACTTTAAATTTCAAGTTTCACTCCGTGTCAACGCTTTGTTAAAAGTTAAACATATTTCTAAAAGCTCATTTTTGAGCAATCTGGCACTTTGATTTCCTTTTGATTTATTTTTTTAACTGCAGTGCTGTTTGATATTGTCATATTATAAGACACCTGTTGAATTTCAAGAGGGCTAAGACACTGTAATATTGAAAGCTTATGCTGCAACAGAGGCTGATAGCACTTCTGGACTCCGTATCCAAAAAACTTTAGCGAACGTACGTTCAAAGCATGAGCCAGAACTTTCCTTTGTTTGTGTGTTATCAAAGCACACGGGTTAATGTTGCAAACTTATCCTTTTTTTATTCCTACAGCTTTAAAAAGGGACATGTCAAACCCTGACAAAGTATCCAACACAACATTACAAGAACAAAAACTTCAAAAGCGCCATATTGAAACTTTTGAAGAGAGTGCCTCCAGCAGACTCATTCATCATTTTCAAATAGTTGCATTGGGGGTAAATGTTCCCAAGTACTGACAACAAATAGTTGGAGAGATTGCTTAAAGCTTATATTTTACTTCATCCTTTGACGTACAGAGAAGTTCATAGAACTTCAAGCTTTTCTTTTTAGTTTTAAATAAACAAACATGCCACAAGGACTTCCTCCAGAGGGAGGGGGATGTAAATGAAGCCTGACAGTGGCGGCTGTGTCGAGTGCGTGTGATCTACTGGGAGACTGATGGAAGGTTCCGGGCCATTTGCTACTGTGTTATTGCGAGAGAGCGAGTCTGACCCTGGGGCTGTGTGAGGAAGACGCCGGAGCTCGGAGGGATGATGGCTTTATAAATCACAGGCAAGCTGAGGCCGATACTAAGAGTCCAACATTCACTCCTGCCCTGCTGCCCGTTCATGTGTGTGCAGTAAACTCAAACACCAACTCATACACACATTTAACATGTTCTCATAAACATTTTATAACATTTTATTCTTGGCAACTGCAAAAGCACTTAAAATAGAACTCAGGCCATCACAGGAGAGTTAAGATTTTAAGTGACTTGACACCTCCTTCAGACAGTGCTGAATGTTTCCTCACTTAGTGCAACCCTAATTCTGATGAAGTTGAGATGTGTAAAACCTAAATAAAAACAGAATACAGTGATTTGCAAATCTTTTTTAACCTATAGTCAATTGGATACATTACAGAGAAAAGATATTTAATGTTCAAACTGATAAACTGTTTTATTTTTGCAAATATTCACTCATTTTGAATTTGATGCCTGAAACACGTTCCAATAAAGCAGTGACAGGGGCATGTTTACCGCTGTGTTTCATCACCTTTCCTTTTAACAACACTCAATAAGTGTTTGTGAGATGAGGACACTAAGGTCCCATTTATACAACAATGCTTCACAGCGTTTCACTCAAAAATGCAAAAACTGCAGAGAAAAAAAATCTGCGTTCACACGGAAACGCTGAAGGACTGAAAATGCTGTAGTATTCATACAAGGCCTGTAGGTGGCGATATAACTGGCGGCGACGGAGGCTGCAGCGTTACAGAAAAATTCCACTCTGGAGGACATTTTAAAAAAGTTGCATTTTAGGTTGGCTGAAATGGCGTTTCCGAACGAGAGGCCGAAACGCATCAAAATTATATAAACGGGGCCTAATTGCTGAAGCTTTGGAGGTTGAATTCTTTCCCATTCTTGCCTGATATACAACTTCAGTTGCTTGTCCGGGGTCTCTGTTGTTGTATCCTGCGCTTCATAATGTGTCACACATTTTCAGCGGGACAGGTCTGGACTACGCAGGCTGGTCTAGTACCTGCACTCTTTTACTACGAAGTAACGCTCCACTCTGAAATCATGAGTACCCCACAGCAGGGATTTTAGGTGTAACTAAAGAGATAATTGTTCTTCTTCATGGTGATCTGTGTGCTTTTAGTTTATGTTTAATGACATCCATTTAAATTTAAATTTGTTTTATAAATCAGCTAAAATAAATCCTGACTGGAGCTTTAAGTTTTTGTTGCAGTCTGTCCTAAAGTTTCATAGTCAAAGCCCTAAAAATGTGCTGAATTCTGCTGCTCAGTTTTGTGCTATTAATCACTATATGTGGTCAGAGCAAAACATTGTGGGCAACACATACAAACCTGGACACACATACATGCATACAAAAACAACCCACTGTGTGGAGACATACATCTTCCGTCCCCTCCTCCAACTTAAACAGGGTCAATCCTACACACACTCAACCGCCAATGAAAGAGGATCCCCCGAAATCAGCACTTAGCTGTAGCCTGGAGCAACCAGTGACTTCATGTCTGCTGCAGCCAGACTCATTTACTCATGTTTAACCCACCGCAACTCTCCAACACCCACCTCAAAACATGCTCATATCTATCTGTTGAACATTAACTGCATCTCACCATCTCCCTCTGAAGACTCACAGAGATTTACTGTGCAGCACTAGAGCTGTTAGGAGAGCATGTGTGTTATCGGTGTCAGATAAGGGAGGTTAGAGCTGGATGACTCCACAAACACAGCTGAGAGGTCTGTGTTTCCTTGTCTGCTGTGTAAAAGGGTGGATAGATTTGTGGAGGACAGTCTGACAAACACACAACAGTCTGGAGACAAAGAGGGTCGGTGTTGAATCTTTGACATCAGATAATCAACTGGCTATAAACTTTCAAAAGAAACGCAAAATGTGAATGAAAATGAGGAAAATACACTTCACACAAACTTTTAAAGATGTACTGTCCAATGATATAAAATCATTTTGATATAATTACATTAAAACACCAAAAATCCCTGCCTCTGTGATCTGAGTCTGGCTGTGTGTGCAAATGAAATGAGGGACTTCAGAGTGTGGTGATTGATCAATTCCTGGTGCAGAAGGCGTCTATAAGTGTGTATGTGGGTGGACGCTGTGTGTGTATGTGTGTGTGTGTGTGTGTGTGTTGTAATAAACTACAGTTTCAACAGGTCAAGATAAGCTCAGGGTTGAGATGAAAGAAAAAGAAAAAGCGTACTGATCCCTCACCCGCACAGAGACAAAGAAATTCAAAGAAATTCAAAGAAGTTTCGTAGCTTTCAACATAACGACACCCTGATCCCCCAGTGAAGCCTTGAAATTCATTTAAAGTTAAAATTAAAGAGGTTATGTTATTGTAGGAACACACTATATTTGCTCTAGAGATCAGCTTATATTACTCTGTGTACTAACTACCAGCCTTATTATCCTATCATGACAAAATCACAGCTTAATTTTTCTTCAAGTACAACATCCAGTTCAGGTACAGCAGCTCTCCAACAGCCAAAATCTATCAGAAAAGCCTTTACTGATTGTGAACAATGAATTAACACCGCCCCCTTGTGGTCACAAAATGCAGTCCTCAGTAAAGGTGTCAGGACTTACCACAAGTGTAGATCACACTCAGGTACTTCCTGGTGCCAGAGTAACAGGGGTCCCCAAACTCTCTGGTGGAGGCTCGAACTAGACAGCTTTTCTTGCCCTGGCATCGAGCAGTCAGGATCTGCAGAGCCTCGGAGGACTGGCAGTCTGACAGAAAACACGGGGAGAGAGGAAAATTAGACATCCAAGCTGATGTGAAAACTGAGTTACATCATTACAGGATTAAACACTTGGAAGGAGAATGAATGATGCTCTCAGACCTTCTGGTATAACATTTAATTTTGTGACACAGAAATGTAAACTTCCAAAACACAACAGCTCTGTTATATGAAATAATTAGAAATATCTGTATTTTTCTTTTATGATGACCTAAAATAGAAGTTTTTGATTATTCTTATTAAATGATAAACTGGCAGTTTAATAGATCAGTGAGTCAACTAACAAAGCAGTCGGTAAATGATTTGAATATGTTAATGATATTTTTAGACAGAAACTGCTCAGAACACATGGGTTTTAAGATCCATTCATATATTTTTTAGTTTAGTATTTGATCTCATTCTCTTAATTAGTTAATTAATAATATAATAATAATAAATAGTGTATTTGTTGGTGGAAGCCCTTTAAATAAAAAGTGCTCAGTTACACTAAACTGGAATCAGTCAGTAGCATTGTTTTCTGTCCCTTTAACACAAATCAGCAGAGCAGACATGTAAAGATGTCCTGCTGAAATGTAAACCACACAGAAGGAAGTTCATTGAATCCCTATGAATTTGTCCTTCTGGTTCAGTTTTAAGGAAATGTTTCTGTGTGTAAATCCTCACCTGCTCATTAACTCACACTGACCTACAACTCTGTTCTCTCGCAAAACCTGTTACCCCCTGTTCTCTCACAAACTCTGTAAAAAAGTGCTCAATGAGGAAAAAATAACGAAAGAAAAGGAAAAAAAAATGTTACAACAGCTAAGTCTAAATGAAATGAATAAAATCTTGGGTGTGTTTCACATCTGTTTAATGAAATTATCCTTAACCTGCTTAATGACAATCTGTGATCCAAACACATCAAATACAGACCTTTTTGTTCCTATCTAAAGAAATGTCTTATTACTTGTTTGCAAAGTGTTGCACACACACACACACACACACACACACACACACACACACACACACACACACACTCATTCCGGAGAATGCACTTAGAAACCTAACTTGGGCCTCACATTGTTTAAAGGACACCTGATCCAACCTGTGTGTGTGTGTGTGTGTGTGTGTGTGTGTGTGTGTGTGTGTGTGTGTGTGTGTGTGTGTGTGTGTGTGTGTGTGTGTGTGTGTGTGTGTGTGTGTGTGCGTGGGCGGCTGTGTGTTTGGTGACCCCACAGTGTCATGGATGTGGCTGTTATACATCATTTTCTGCACCCCTCATCCTGTGGACATTAAGAATTACAGTCATTTCCAGTAATCTTATCATCTTTACTGCTTTTATCTTTCAGCTGTCATTGTGGGCAATGCAGGGTATACATCCTAGACATGCTGCTAGCCTATTACAGGAGTAAAAGATAGTTTAGACCTAAAACAGCAAAGTTCGTCAGGGCTCAATATTGATGTCTCTTCTACATTATTGAAACATTTGCGGATTATTTTGCTGAATAATTGCTTGACATCTGGGTAAAAAAAAACTAAAAAATCTCAAACTTCAGCAGCTCAATTGACATCCCAACCCACATTACTTAAAACAAAGAAAACCATTAATTCTGGACATTTAAAGGCCAGAAACAGCTTTTGCTCTGGCAAAGATTCAAATCCGCCAAATTCACATGGGTTCCAAAACCATGCCCCAGTGGTACATTTTTCTTATCTCATTGGAAGAACACAAAGAGTTAAAAACAAGCAGGGTAAAAAAAAGACATTATATACTTTGGTAACTCCCAAAAGCTCAGATGTGAGAAACACTTTTCAAAGTGGAAATAACCTCCTGCTAACTCTTGTGGGAAAAAAGATGGGCTGGAGTTCCCCATGGTTGCCCCCTTGGCCCATCCGGCTCATCGAACCCCTTAAAACAAGGAGATGTCTCTTTGAAACTGAACACCAACCTCCATCACCATCTGCCCTGGTGGGCCCCAAAAACAGAGAGATCAGAAAGGTGAGCGGAGGTAACAGGCCAGTTAAGGTTTGGCTCACACGTCAACAGGCCAAAACAAATTATGGGCTCAGGTCAAGGGGCAAAGTCTGAGTCAGGAAGTTAAAGGGGGGACAATAAAGTTGTCATGTGCATTGACATCACTTCACTGTATGGTTAAATAAAACTACTACTCCTTTTTGAACTGAATGCAAAAAGACTTGGCAACAATGTGTTTGCAGTAAAACCTGATCCTGTGCGCACCATTTCTTAATAATGTGGATCTGAATGGACGTCTGTCCATTGAGACACAGTTTAAAGGGACAGCTGGACACTTCAGAAAAAAGACACTGGAATTCCCAAAAAGGATGTAGTCTTGAGGTAGAAGCCCATGGGAAGCAGTGAGTGTCACTGGATAACAAGTTCAGACACTTTATTGGTTTGACAGTCCTGAACGTCTCTTAAAGCACAATATATCTAAAAGCAACAAAACTTTTTTGTCCATTTTTAGCCTTTAAAAATCATTTCTGAACGAATTTTTCAAACTGTTTGTCTTAGTTTTTATTTTAATCCCTAACTCTACAGAAACACATCATTAGTATGCAAACATGTCTGATATATAGCTACATTAGCACCATCTTAAAGTAACATAATATCAGCCAAGGAAAAAATATATCACAAGAACACAGTTTACATATTTTTAAGATCTTCATGACTGAATGTTTTGCCAGCTGAGGTAAAAAAGCTGTTTAGGCTAACTTTAGAAGGGGCTAAACCCCAAACTAATAAAGCACTGTATAAAACAAGTTATCATCAGTTCAATCATCTTTTGACTAGTCGGGATTTGCTGTATAAACAACAGATACTAAAAGTGCAACTTTGAATTTCATGATTCTCAAAGAACGTTGTATATGAGCATCAAATTATCAAATATCTGAAAAGTTCTAAAGATAAAACTTATCAAATCTGAGGGGATGCATCCAAAAAGTTATTTGTTTATCTGACTTATAGTGTAGCCTCAAGGATATTTGGTGAACCATTGTTTACAAGAAAAATAAACAATCTAACATGTTGATAACAAACTGATACTAAATGATCCGAATGAGACGCAACCATGGAACGGCCTCTGGTTATTGAACAGAAAGGTAACATGGAAGTGCAAAACATTGCACTTCCACTTTGGGCTTGCCAAGATGTGAAAAGCCAAGAACGGCCTAGATATAAACATGATTATGGTTGGTTTAATATAAATAAACAAAATGAAAAAATTATGAGGGATGGATTTTTTTTACCATTGATATGAAAGCATTTATAATAAGGGGTGTGGCTCGCTTGACAGAGAGAGGTGTGCAATGGTCATTTTCCAGGACATTCAAGACCCACCTCAACTCCACCTCCTCGACTGATTCTAGGTTGGCCTTAAAATAGGTTGAGTCAGACCTCGTCAGGAACCGAATGAGCTACGACAGAGACTATGGGTGCAACTTCTGCTCTTAAATCAAATCAAGAAACTGAATTCATACCAGTCTAGAGAGTCTTAAACCTTTGTACCATTAATTTTTCATATGTTACAACAGGTTGAAAAGTCATTCTGGTCATAGTATGTGTAAGAATATGAACCTTTTTCAGTGTCTATGTGCACACTGTCCCTCCCTCTGCTTTTCATCCCCAGAGGGCTCGTTTGTGCCTTGCTGAAAACTTCCCTGTGTGACAAGACGTGGGAGCCCACTGACAGACAGACAGACTATTAGCCGCAGCTTTGATTCCATGACTGGGTGATTAGCTGAGGGGCCCATGAGACGGGTGGGGTCAGGGGGCTTTCGGAGACTGATGGAGACAAGACGACGGAGACACACACACACTAACATTTTCCCAAAGATTCTCACACAAACACAGACTTGTATCTTTGTGTAGTTTGAAAAGGATTCCTCAGGTAGAAGCCTCTCTGGCTCACATTAGCAGCTTTAACAGACAAGCAGTCCCTTCTCTTTCTGTCTTGGGCACAAACACAGCAGAATAACCCCTGACACATTCAACTTCTCCCATCAAGTACATCTGAGCGAGCATGTAGTCAAGGACATTCCAGAGACACGGGGGACTGAGGGAAAAGGCGGGGCCTCCTTTACAAACTTACATTTATTTTAACTCTTGAATGATTATAGACTAAAGTCAAATATAAGGAAAAAACATAAAAGGTGTGCGAAACGAACACATCTATGTTGAGAAACCACTTGAAACGTGTTAGTACGCTGCCCTGTACCAGCAGCACCATGTTGTTGCTGAGCTCCGTTTGTCACATCAGTCATCAGTCATGAATCTAACTTTCTGCTTGTTTGAAACCAGCATTAGCATCACATTTTCTCTTCACCACCATTTTAAGAGAACTATTTTAACATGACGCAACAAATTCACCAAAAGACACTCGACATATGATATTGCTGAATAGCTGCTTGAGCTTGTTGGGGTGTGTTTGTTGAAAATTACATGTCACACAGCCCTTATTTTGAAAGTTACATAGGGTGAGTGTGAAGCAGTGGACTGTCACACAAAATTTATAGAAGAGCACCAGTGGTAATATACAGTCAGAAAACACACAATGTACAATACATCCTTCACAGGGTTTCTCAGAAAATCCCAGAACAATCCTCCAGGTATTCCCCCCACGCACACCTTTCCCAGAATTCCCAAGACAATGCATCGACAAACTTCTGAAAAGCTCCTCTTCAGCTCTGACTCACCGCTGCCAAGTATCATTTCACAAGAAAGCTCTAGTCATTGTGACGGGATTAAAAGTTTTTGCATGAGGGAAAAGTGACTCGTCTCAGGTGAATGAACCTGCACACGCCAAGTGCTTTCTGTGACTGATAAATTAATCTATGAGATGTCAAGGAAAACACCTGTCTACTTGGAGCACATGAAGAAACAGACCAGAGGCTTTGCTTGTAAGTTGATAGCTGCTTATTTCTGCACTTCTTGACAAAACAACTGCATGAGCTTTTTAAGCAGTAACATTTTACTGTTTCTAAATGTCACATCAGAAGTCGTGTTCTTGGTGATTATTTACTTTAAGTTTTACATAAACCTCTCATGGAAACATACACAGGATATGTTTCCTTAAAGCCAAATACATCTTATCTGCAAATTCAAAACATCCTGTTGCTTCACTGCTCCCTGTGCATCATAGTCTCTGTGAAATGCAGATTGAGTTACAGTAAAGCAGCTCACACCCAAACAACTGGAACAGCTTCCAAAAGCCAAGTGTTAAATTTGAACTGCAGCTGTGCGTGCTCAGCTTTTAAAAGCTACTGAGATCATATGAGACATGGACCAGCCTGTACTTATAGTTTTAACCTTCCAAGTTTGAAGCACACACTCAAAAGTGAAAGCGCACTGTCCCTGAAAGAAAGAAAAAAAAGGGAAAAAAGAGTCTGAGACCCTGCATGCCAAGCATGGGGGGCTATTTAGATGTCAAGAGGTGTGTGTGATGGTAATGGCACAGATGAGAGAGGAGGTCTGAAGCAGGCCCTCTTTGCTTTGAGGATTCTCCGAGACCTGTCCAACTCCACCACACCAACCCCACCCCAAATCAAGGAACAGACAACATCAAAGAGGTCTCACTTTTGTGCATGCAAGCCTGTCAGTGCACTTGTTGTCTCTTTGTGGTTTTAGATTCACAGGAAACCACATCGCTGATTTCCATGATAGACTGCAAAGATTTGCGGACATATTGGTTTCAATTACAGGTCGGACAATACTATCAGGTAACAAGGGCTCCAAAACAACTTAAGTTGTATCTAAAAACAGTGCTTAAGGTTAGCAGGTGTTGTCATACTGATGCTAACAAACATGTTGCACTGTATGCAACACATAGGCTCATCAGGTGAACCGGGATTCAACTGGTGACCTTCTTGCTATGAGGCTGCAGCGTGAATCAAAGCACCACTGTGCAGCTCATGCTGATTCATGTTCTGTTGACCCATGATGCTCCTGCAGTGCTCTTTACAGGGTTTGCAGAGGAGAAACACAGGATGAAAAAAAAAAAAAGAAAAAGACTCACACAAGAGTGATCAAACTTTCAAGAACTGTAAGTTTCTGCTTCAAATTTACACAAGAATCTGTTACGTTCTGTAGACTGGACAGGTAAGACAGACATTTCATATTTAAAGCTGAATGTGTGCTTTTTTTTAGTCAAAGCAGTGTGACGTGACCACCATCCTCAGTGCTTATATGAACTCAGCTTCATAATATGTGACCAGCACACATTAGCGCTTATGACGGCAGTCGTTTTAGTTTTCCTTTTGATAATGGTAGTGGATGGAGGCTTGCCTTCATATCTATAGATGTTTAATGTTTTTCCAGAGGGGAAGAATCTAGCTTCATTTTGCAGGTCTTAAATGCAGATTGGAAACCTAGTCCTGGAAAACAAATAGAGAATGAATAATGTCTGCCAGCAAAGTGCATAGCCTCTTAAATGGCATCACACTTGTTGCTCCTGCACAGGTGCAGCAAGCTGTCAGACCTCAGGCAGCACAGGGGTTGCCAGGACTATGCGGTTTGGGAGATTACTTTAACCCTGCTTGTTGGCACATAAATCGGGACATAAAATCCCATTAGACACAAAGCAAACTTGCACGGAACGCTTCTACCAAGAGCAAAATCAAAAATCGGAGACACACACGTGTGACAGCCCTCCACCTTCAAAATAAAGGCTAATCACAGAAAGCATTTAGAAATAATTAAAAGTGTGTGCCTGAGCTGTCACTCAAGACACCCTCACTTCCTGCTCCTGGTGACATGAGAGCCACATGAAAGACGGAGCTGACAGGGGAAATCCCACCCGGCCACCGCTAGACTGTGAGGAACAGCCTGAGGAGGAGTTTGTGGGTGGTTTAAGTGTGTATATGCATTTGTGTGTGAGAGAAAGAGAGAGAAAATGATGGTGTATGAAAGACAAACAGGAACAACAAGGTGTTTGTGTACAGTTGATATAAACGCACACAAAGTTAAGGTGATTTGACAGTAAACACTACTGCCCCTCATCGCTAATCTGGCTTTTGTACAGATGTAACAGTAGACCGTAAAACTCAGCTACTGTATTTAATCCCGAGTGTGAAACCAGATATCAGACCAGCCCGGGCTCACACACTACACCTCACCTGTCACAAATTCCAGGTACACCTGCAATGGAAACAACAGGCTTCAAAGTAGCTGTATGTGAATACTCCTACAGAACACAATGACACACACAGACACATACTCAGTACACACAATGCCTTTCTCTTTATGTGTCTCTAATTTCCCGATGACTGATGCCTGTGTCAGCCTTTCAACCTCATCCTGCCATCACCACACCGTTCCTGTTTATGTTATGTAATTTCTTTTTATTCACTTGACTCATGCTAGAGTAACCAAAACACAAATATCAGCATTAGCTTTTGAAAATATATTAGATCAGTGCTGACTAAAGTGAAATAAATAGGCCATCTAGCAAAGTGGTACTAATTCTCATCGCAGATCGGAGTCCTTAGCATTTACCACTAATCAAGTCTGAGGTTGAGGTACATCTGGACACCCCATGCACTCACACAAACACACATACTTGGAAGAAACCCAATACTGTCCCTTTTCTCAGGCCAAACTCTTAGCTTTAGTTGACTGAGAAACCTGATCTACATTCCACACCAATTCCCCCGTAACTCCGTGTGAGCATGTTTGTGTACATCAGCCTGGTTTTAAATATCTTTACACGCTTTCCTGACAAGATGAAGACACACCAATGCTATGTTTAGATGCTATATTGAGTCTTCACGTTGAGAAGCTGCAGAGGAATTATAAAATTGTCCAAACCACAACAGTGTCTTGAGGCAATATCACTCTTCAGGAATAATTAAGAACCTGGCAGCATTGGTAGTTCTGTTCGTGGTTCGGGGGTGAGAGGGCTGACGTAAACCGAACCGTAAAATCTCCCCTACCTGCTGGATGCAAAATGACTCCTGGTAGGTTCTGCCCTGACAAATCTGGGCCAAAAGAAAAAATGAAATATCAGAGGCCTGTGGTTCCACTCTCATCATTAATATGTAAGAGATCCATAGCAGAACAAGGAGGCTCTGTTTAACACCATGCAAATGTCGGGTGACTTGATTTGCATTCCCACCTTTTGTCTTTGTGTAAGTAATGTTTCCTCGTCTGACCTCACAGTGACTCCTGAACGAATGCTATGAATAGAACTAAATATTTCAATTTATACTCAAACCAAGCTTTAATTGTTCTTTTTTCCAAAATTACTACCTTACAGCCAACAATCCCTCTAACTTTTAGCTAGAAAAACTAACAAACTCATATTACTGACCAACATCAAACAAGCACCAGTGAAACTCAAGAGTCCGTTTTAAATTTTTAAATAAAAATCAGAATCAGAGTACAGAAAAAGCAAGAGAGAAATTAAACAGAAAGACATTCTAACATTATCACACATCATAACATAGGCTAACAGATGAAAGTCGAAATGGCACAAGCAGTATGTATAATCATACCATCAAAACTAGTTTATTGAGGAAGTAGTGCATTTTTTCATTTATATATGACATTAAATTTACATATTTTAAAAGTTAGCATTATTTATGTTGCATAAAACATGTTAGACATTCAAGTGTGGTTAGTTGCTAGCTAGCAATCATTATGATCGACTGGTATTTATAAACATCAAATCAAGGGTCACATTAGTTCAGTTGACCCTGTTTTGCATTAACTCTTTTATTCTTCAGTCTTAACCAGTTTTCTGTTAGCAAACTAGCAATTCTGTCAACAAGTCTCATAAACTAGCTAAACAAAGCAACACCTGACAGACAAATGTCAGAGTATTAAGCGACCTAAACATAAGAACAAAAATTGTATGATGGAACCAGTTCTTCTCAAATTGTGTTTAAAGTGCTTCCTAGTTGGCATAACACGGCTTTGGTAGCTTAGTTTAGTGGTTTAATGTTATGTGGTTTTATGTTAATGAGTAATGTTATAAACATATCCAAAATGCTGATGCACACCTAGAGTTAATTGCTATA
The DNA here is from genome assembly GCA_030710495.1 of Labroides dimidiatus. Lineage (NCBI taxonomy): Eukaryota > Metazoa > Chordata > Actinopteri > Labriformes > Labridae > Labroides > Labroides dimidiatus. Next base: position 13,573,221 of record CM061158.1, read on the forward strand.
ATGTCAATTTTTGTATCAATGTCAATGTAACACATCTGGATGTATTCACAGTATAAACCAAAGAGTAAAAGAAAACACTGATGAGAGAAAAGCAGCTTCATTGGATGTTCAAAGATGGCACCTGCCATCACTCTTGCACATCCACTTTAAGTTTTCTGACTTTCAACTTGCTGCATTCACACACTGGGGCATTCAGACTTGCATCAGGGTGAATCTTTTTTCATTTTGTGCATGTGTGAATAAAAACTGAGTGAGAAGCTGCCTCACCCACTGACGGCGCCCTCCTGTGGTAGAGGGGACACTCCAGGGTGCCTCTTTGTGTCCGGCCAAACATAGCGGAGTAAACGGCGATCTGCATTCCCCTTTTGCAGCTCAACCTCATCCGCTCCTCCTCACACACCACCTTACTCTTATACTCGTCTGGAGGGAAGAGGAAAGAGACGATACAATGTGTTAGAAATAAAAGACCAGATTCTTAAAATTACACAAAATGATTAAAAACTATATATGTTTGAATTATGAAATATGGTGGGATTTGTAGCATGCTGCCCTGTATTAGTAAATAAATAAAAAAGAAAGAAGTACCTGAAAATCAATGCCAAATGTTGCATAAAGTGCAAACCTTCAATTTTTTTTCAGATGACAAAATTTAAAAGGCTTCTTGAACTTTTCTATTATCAGCTTTTAACAAGCCCAGAAAACCGAAGCCTGACTGAAAGCTTCATTGTGTGTAAACAGGCAGACGGAGAGGTGGAGTTGCTCATTGGACATGTAGAGCCATGCAGAAGCATTCCTCACACACATCCAGCCACAGTGACCTGTGACAGCCAGAGCAGCTCCACTGGCCAGCAAATAAAAACACAACAGCAGCCGCTCCTTCATCGATGTGGGGAGTGGAACAGGAATGCAGAAAGAAGAGCGAGCACTGGTTCTTTATATCCCCTGGTGACGGACTTACTCTTCTTGTCTCTTTCTCCCTCCTTTCCTTTCTCCTCCACTTCCTCTATCCTCCATCCACTCCTCCTTTGAGAGGCAGTGACACCTGCCCGATGCACCTCACTAACACCCCATGCAGCCTTTCTCTCCTCCCCTGAGAAGTCATTGGTTAAGTGACAGTGAACAATGAGCTGTTGATTGGCCCTGGGGTCTAGTGGAGAAAGAAAAATCAGGGAGGGCAAAGGGATCAGTGGATTAATGCCCACTTCTGGTCACTCTGCTGTGAACTACTGCACAGCTCAGTGCTGCTTGGCTCAGCACAGCACTGAGCTGTGAATGGGGACCAGGATCTGGGTGGGATTATTTCTCTGTTGTGGCTCCCCTCTGGAGTGATACTCTTAGCTTCCTGACTCATGCAGAGAGACGGAAGAGGCAGGATAAAGAGAGAGGCATGCAAGACAGGTTTTTTTTTAAATGAAGCGGGGAAGATCACATAAGTAAAATAAACACTCATGTAGACACACTGACACTGCTGAGTGTTTAAAAAACAACAGATAAATGGAGAAAAAAAATACATGCAAAGGCCACGATTGCGTCTGAAATTGAGTTTTTAACGAGTCCAAGTGGTGGTTTTAGTATAATTCACTGAGATGATGAGGTATTTTGTTGAAAACAAACTTGAAGATGATGCCAGGGAAAAATTAAAGAAAAAACCAATACACCTTTGAATCAAATCTAAAATTAAATGTGAAGGTTTTATTGTTCAATTTATTATCAGACGCCCTTCCTTATTCCCCATCTGCTGGCAGCTGACGCACCAGTTTTCCGGTGGCAGGCGTTCTTGTCCAGCAAGGACTTGGCACCTGCTGACACTGCCAATCGGACTAAAACCTTGTTGAATAACCATGATAATACTGTGCTTGATTGGCCAGCAAACTAGCCAGACCGGAACCCCAAAGAGAATCTTTGGAGTATTCTGAAGAGGAAGAGGAGACAGATGAGTTAAAGGCCACTTTCAAAGCAACCTGGGCTTCCATATAACTTAAGCAGTGTCACAGGCTGATCACCTTCCTACCACACCTGTCTGATTTTCAAAATAAAGCTCAGTTAAGTCACCTTAATTTTGTCTGTATCTGGGTTCAGTAAAAATTCAAACAGTAATCTGGAAGATCTGTTAAAAGTTGCACCTTAAAGCTTTAAGTGTTGTTAATTAAACCAGAGAGAACAGATTTTTTGTGTGACAGTGAGCATTTCATGTGTCAAGGGACTTACTAGGTCTACATTTGTACCAGACAATGAGGTATTTACTGCTGCCGGGACACTGGTCTGTCCCAAACACGCGGCTATTGACAAGGACTTGACAGCTCCTTCTGTCCTGGCACTCGTCCAGCATTTTCTAAAGAGAGAAAGAGAGAGAGAGCGAGAGGAGACCAAAGAGAGTGTTAGACTGAGAACAATAACCAGCGATGGTAAGTCCAGCAGCAGGCAAACCTAAAACCACTTCAAACAGGCTGCTTATGGCCCTGGGAATACGCTGGAGAGGAGCAGGTAAGAGAAATAAGAGAGCAGGAGAAAGAAATCTCTGTAAAGCTCCACTCCACTCATTTCCTGGCATCATTCTGCTTCTCTGGTTTCATCTTCTATAGCTGGCTGTAGAACAGGTGAGCACATTCCTACCCGAAACATTCTCCTGCACTGAAATCCCTGCTCGCTGAAGGAATGACGGAGCAGATTCTGTTCAGAGCTTTTACACAATTCAACATTAAAGGAGAGGTATTTCTTGAAAATGAACAAGGACTGCAGAATAGAAGATGAGGCATGTGTGTGTGTGTTATCACCTAATGCAGAATAAGTAAACATCACAGTCCAGTCTTTGAACTTAAATATCAAATGAAAGCAAACTCCAAGGATAAGTGTGTTTATATCCCACAGAAGGCCTAAACCAGGGGTCTACAACCTTTACTATCAAAAGAGCCGTTTTGCCTCATCTCACCTGCATTAAAGTCATTCAGGAGCCACAAAATCTGCTTTACCTTTGCAATAAAGACAATATGGTGTATAAAATGTTTTACACAATATAAATATTTTGAATAAGTATCTAAACGAAACATTTTTTTAATGTATGAAATTGTAGAACTACAAAAAGAAGACTTAAATTTGATTTATATTTAAAATGTTCATCAACTGATCGTTTTTTGTTCTTTGCTAATTTCTTGTCACATTTCAAAGCATGAATATTAAGCCAGCACGTTGGCAGTGAAATGAATCCATCCACACAGAATTAAAATCTCAATTTTTTTTTCTAGATTTGTCTTTTTGTTGATTTAGTTATCCTACCAGGGGTGTAAAACTTAGGGTTAGCAACAGGTGCAAGGAAAGCTGGTGGGCTGTTTGTGTTGCAGGAGGTGAAGTAGAGAGGTGGAAGGCTTCAAGATGGGATGCATATTTAGTATAACAAAATGTTAAATCATGATCTGATTTAGTGTCAATGTTGTTTAACATCAATACTTTCTGTATGAAAACTAAAAAATCAAAAACAGAGCTGCAGGTGGCAGACCCCTGGCCTAAACCAACAATAAATAAACATATACAAACACATACTGACAGAGCAACAAAGTCTGTTCAAACCTCTGGCTTCCTTCAGTTAACAGTTATGATAGACCATAATGCGAGTAAAGAGTGCAATACATACTCTAGACTTTAAAATACCTTCAACTCTATTGTTAAAGACTGGGACCCGGTATGACAAAAACATTAGAGAAATCATTCAACATCGAGGAATGTATCTTCCTCACTTTTGATTTTTGTTTATTGACAATATGAAAAATCAAAAATCAAGCATGTCACTAGCATCTCATCTAAAGTTATAACATAAACAGGGTCATATTGGATCTCTGTTTTGGGCGTTGTAGAAAACAAAAGGCCTGTAGCGTGACTGAAAAAGGGACAAACTAACCCGCCAATCAGGCTAATCACAGGGAATCTATTAAAAGTACTTTAATGCTTAATGCTGCAAACAGATTTGCAATGTAAGGACTAAACGGATCAGGGAAACAATTAGTCATTTAACTTATGAGTTACTTGACAGAAAATCCATGCATACTTATTTGTATAATCAAGTTCGTATAAGCTTCTCAAATGTAAGTTTACACAGTTTTTCTCTGTTTATGTTGCTGTTAATCTAATGGGCTTTTAAACTGCTGGCCGCACAAAAACAACAACACCCTGTGCTTAGGGAAAGGACTTGTTTGCACCAGCTAAGTGTAAGTTCAATAGGATAACAATACAGGTTTAGTAGCTATGCATAGGTATGTGACTAGGCAGCAATGGCTCTAAGTGTGAGGAAATGGCTTGGAAACCTTTGGGTGTCAGGTACGAGTCCAGGTGCAGACCAAAGTAAGGAAGTTTAGACTGGTTGCTTAAGAGATGCCAGTTTCTTTCTAGCTATTAACTTTGGTTGGATCACAACAATTTAGGACTAAGCCAAAGTAATTTGACTCAAGGTAAAACATTGTCATTTCACTGCTCGTTGCTATGATTTGAAATGAACAAAACAACATCAGAATCGTAGACAATGAAAAAAAATGGTTTTCCAAGTTGAGCCTTAAATTAAGCCTTTTCGTATGTAGACATTCCTGCAGTAACACTGACAAGCTAAAGGTCATGAACAGATGTTACAATGGGATTCCTCAGGGTTGTACTAATGTGGGTGGCGCAGCAGTCACTGCCCTGTCTATTGTAGAAACTGAGGGCATTCGACGTTAGAAGGCAGACTGTCTAAGAATAAACCAAACAGCCAAATGAATGCTGGACAGGATGTGTTTGTGTGTGTTTGTATTGGTGCTGCAGAGCGGGGGTTAGGATCCAGTCGCATCCCAATTTAGGAGAGGATGCAAAGGCAAAGACCCCATGAAATCGCTTTGTGTCACAGGAACATACTAGCCAGCTTCCTCTTGAGAGAGTGTAATTTGCTGGAAAACATCCTCACAAAGCATTACATAATCAGCAGTCCTCCATATAACTCCCGGCCAATTTGAACATTTTACAGAACTCTTTCTCCCTGGTCTGCAGCTTTAACGCCAAAACAAAATGAGATCCACACACAACAAAAGAAGAAGATAACAAACCGAAAGACTAATTGTCTGTTGCAATATCTCACCAAAAACTCTGTTATTTACCTGTAGTGCTGTGGACACAGAGCAATGCCGGTCATCCTCCTTGGCGTTATAAGATCTAAGGAGAGCCTGGTAGGTCTGCGGGCACTGCTGTGGGTCTGAAGCTCCTCTCCTCCCGTAAAAAGCTGATTGGACGGTGATGGTGGTGCGGGGTGGGCAGCGAACTGACAGGAAGTCTCCGTCACAGGCCTGCTCCGTATAGTTTCTCAGCACTTTGGACAGATAACCTAGAAACAACAAATTTTGGATTTTGCTGTTATTATGGATGCTTTAAATAGACTACTATTACATGCATGGATTAAATGCTTATTAATGTTAATTAGTGTTGCAACAGAGTGATATTTACAGTACATTTTGACAGTGATATGATTCAGCTGACGCTTTAAGCTGATGTGGCTAGAAGTCATTTATTATTTAATGTTTCATGTTTCCAGACTTATATCTGGCCAGTAATGTTGATTATGATCTGATTTTGATATTTAAATTTAAAAAGAAATCTAAATTGTGTTTCACGTGGACTTTGAAATTAAAACAAACAAAAAAGTTTTTAAAGTTTACAGCTTCCATGCTGTCGCTCCTGCATTTCTCTTTTTAAAAGAAAACAAAAAGAAAAGAAAGCACAATTATGTGATATTAGGCTAATAAAATAAAGTCTACAAAGCTCTTTTTATCTAATGATTTTAACTTAATTCAAGCAAATGCCCACGTTATTTCTTATACCATGAAAATATTGAGGACATTTGGTGGTGCTGCATACCAGCAAGCCCTGGCAGATCACAGCTTACTAGTGGATGGCTCCAGGCCTTGAATACCACAACAGCACAGACAGGGTAACGCTTATGCTTAGCTTATGTAGCTGTTAGCATCAGCCCTCAGGTTGCAGCTGAGGAAAATAAACTCCTGTTTGATATTGAAAAATACCTGCCAAGAGTTTTTAAAGCCTGAAATTATTACTTTTTTATATACAGGGATGGAGAACATACATACTGTCTGAACATTTCCTACAGGCCACTGAAAGGCCCATCTGGAGGTTTGCTCGCTCTGCAAAATGTTCCCAGGCTGTGTTATGGTCAGCTATATTTAAGGGACTTGTGGTTCTTTCATTGTGATTAACTAATCAGATATTACATCCTCAAAAGTTTGATGAAAGACCTCTTTCCTCAAGTTTTGATGAGCAACTCATCCAGCTGAATTTTTTGTTAGCTTGTTATTAGCTTGCTAGTTACTATGTTTACTTGCCACAAACAAACCAGTTTGTACCAAGACCATGAATGGAGATGTTACATAAACCATTTGATAGAACAAGCACCAATTGAACTCATTTAACCTCAGAGGCTGCTTCAAATCAAATAAAAGCTCTCATTCTTTTAAACTCTGAAGTCCCTCAGCTAACACTACTTTCCCATCCCAGGTCTCTTTGAGAGCTGCCAGTCAGCCTGTCAATCACACAGGATAACTGAAGCTATCACAAAGCCACCATTAACATTCCTGCCTGGGAGAGGGGAGCACAGATAAAGGAAGGAGCTGATCCCCTGGTTGCTATCCTGTAATGTCTTTCTGGACTATCTTTAACATTAATGTGCAGGATTAAAAAGAAGCAAACACTTTGAGTCCATCCACTCCTTGCAGAAAACTAAAGGACACAAAAACCTCAAGTGTGAAAAACAAAGTGAGGCAGTTTGATTAAACCAGTTTAAATTAAAACCCAATATATTTTACCTGCTAATCAACTTCCAAAGCAACTTCCTCAACTTCCCTCTAAGTGCTCTGCAAACACATTTACAGCTAAGTCAACACACACACACACACACACACACACACACACACGCACACACACACAAAGTAGACCCACTGCCATTCAATTACCTTTTATTTGTTAAGTGTTTGGAAGGCAAGAGAGGAAATAAACAGTGTTAGCTAACATGCACGTTAACATGCAAGCACAAACACGGACAAAACACACACAGACACACATTGTCTCCCTATCACCATGGCCACAGCTAAAAGGAGAAAAAGAAACGAGACACACTCTGGTGTTTGAAAGGTCAGCTTGTCTCTAAATAGAGATTGTTATTAAACGACCGTGGCTCTCTGTAGCAGGTTTCCACCTGTGACTGAGTTGTGAGAATACAGAGCAGGTGCCCATGAGCTAGTTTAGCTATTTTGAGGATGTTTTTTTTTTAAGATTATTTGCATGCCACAGATACACAGAACTCTTTATACAGCTGCTTTGGTTTGTTTATTGTAACTATGAAATAAGTTTAAATATTTCAACATGAAGGTCCTTGGATCATAAGGATTAATTTGCTAAAGTTAAAACCATGTAAATATGGCTGCTTACTGGACCCAAAGACTGCATAAAATATTGATGTAGTCTCTGCGACGTCACCCGTCTGTTCCTGATACAGTCACTTGAAGCCAATCCTTGGACAGGGCCATCTTGGATATGACTGTCAGTCACGTTGCTGAGCTGAGCCATATTGGAAATGAGGCCGGCTTTGAGCCTCCACACTAACAGCTATAGGGCTCCTGCTTCCATCAGCTGAGCTGTGCCTGTAATTGGGCGAACTCAAATTCTTCATATCTTCTAAACTGCAGAGTTAGAAAAAAATTCACCCCCCCTTGTACACTGTGTGCCGTCAGTGACATTAGCTATTCAGATGGATGACATTTTTTGTACCAGGCTGTAAACATGTTTATTTCTGCTGTGAAAATCATCTTTTTTGGCTTGGCTTGTGTCTGTGGTTTCCGGTACTTCCAGAGTCAGCCTCAAATGAACGCTCAGTGAACTGCAGATTTTAGCACTGCCGCAGTGCTTCATATTTTTAGAATGGAGGTTGCCACTTGGTGTAAACACAGTACACCAAAACACACAGCTTAACTCACTTCGATGTCATGGAATATGGGATGAAACCCAAATCACTACGCTCTAGTCATAGGCATCGTTTGGGCAAAACTCAAGTCCACAAAGCAATTCAAATCAATCCCAGAACACATCTTACAACAGCTGAATTCATGTGATTCTTTAACAGAATTTCAAAACTAAGGCCAACTTAAGAGAAGGCAAGTTTCAACAACACAAAAATCTCTGAGTGCCAGGAAGAATAACATAAAAAGGTGTGTATTTTCTAGCACAGTAGCCCTTTGTTGTGTGAAAACTGAACTTCTCACATCACTTGCAATTTCAAAGTCTTTCTTTCAATCATGACTGCTTTTTTAGTTTGTCCTCCTTCAAGATAATTTCTCATTCACACTCAGGTCTGCTTTGCCCGCCACATTCCACACAGGGTGAGAGAGATCTTGGCATCTTCCCTGGCACTGAGACCACACACACACTCTCAAACACACGCTCACAAAACATCAACACAAACATCGTGGTAGGAACAAGCCTTGCTGCTTGGCTCTTGAGGCCTGGGTGTGTGGTTGTTGGTGTAACAGTATCACATTATTAGGGCTGGTTCCTGGCAGAGGGCCAGTGCCATGAGAGACCACGAGTTTGTGCCGCCCCCAGTTAACAAAGTCCTGTATCGATGGAAACCAGGCCGAGGTTATGAAGAGGGTGAAACGGAGAGGACTGAGAGTAGATGTTTGAAATCAAGCAGGCCACTTAGAAGGGAGGAGGGGTTTCTTAAGATGGTTGAGCAACAGCTCGATACGCCTTCCTCCACCCTTCAAAGTGAGACTGCGAGTAAAAGGCAAACAGATTATCTCACACAAACCCTCAAGGTGTGTTTTCCACATCCCACCCTCCTCCCACTCACTCCTCCATCTCTCTTTCTCTCTCTCCTTCAGGATTGTCACTATTGTTCCCTCATGCTACCTGTTGACTGAAGCCTCCTTTTCAAGGCTGGACAAATCAGGTGGGGTTAAAGGCACCTGTGTAAACCGCCTAGCCAATGACAGGTGTCCCTCAGAGGCAGAAGGCTGAACAATACTGGAGGAACACCCAGGCGTCTCTTCTTCTCCCTTCTCCCCCCTGTTTCTTTTCATGTGGGGACCAACTCCTTCCTTAACTAGCTCTCTGCCCTTTCTCTTTTCAAAGAGCTGCAGTATTATGTCTGCTAGTTTGTTTATTCGGTCTTTAAAAAGACAGGAGGATGCGGTCACAAGGCAAGTCATGTACAAACAAGCCCCCGTTGCTATGAAAAGTCGGGTAAGGTCTGTTTAATCTCTGCACAAGCAACATAGAGATTTGCTATGAACATGTTTGCAAATGACTGCGTTTTGTTTCCAACGTTAAAAAACAGACAGTTTCTTCTCATATGATGCGACTTAACCTGTCAGGAGGTACAAGTGTTCACATCGAAGCTGCTGCCACAAGCTTCTGTCTGCAAAGCCAGAAATCAGAGGCCCTTGTTAATGTTACCTCCTCGATTGTGGTCATGTGATTACCCTTAAGTCTGACCTGGCAATGAAGGGGGTCAGGTATGATGGAGATTAGTGAAGGCCTGCTATGTTGTGTCAACATGTCTCAGGAAAAAAAAGGGTTTACTCCCAGGGAATCTGCTTAGCTGCAACCTGCTGCAGGTCACACATGTATGAGAACTTGAAGAGTGGATGTAAATAAGTTTTAAAAAAGAGCATTCATTGCTTCAGTATGCATTAGTTTCTATGTTGGGACCTCTGGTGCAATGTGGCTCGTTTCTTTTTTTCACAAACAGATGAAGGAAACTCTGCTTGTGGCCATCTGAGATAAGGTTGGAAATAGCTGCTGAAGTGAAGTGCGACAAGTATTCCTGACATAAACGTCAGGTGAGAGTACAAGAGAAGAAAGAGAGTCTAAACCGTTGCTTCCTCTCGGTTTGAAAGATGCCACCCTCTCCTATTGGCTTGGAGCACAAACAATGTACTGAAGCAAATATCACAACATATACCTCCTCATTTCTGCTTCTTTTATTCATTTGCATACTCATTAAACTCACTTTACTATGTAAAGCCTCTTGAACTGCATGGGAAAAAATATATACTTGAGAATACCAGATAAAAGCTAAGCTTAATGCCACCAAAGTGCCTGTTTATGTTGTGTTTTAGCGATAACCAACAGACTGTTTGAATCATCAGTCATAAGTGCAAGCTCTATAAATAGATCATGTGTGTATAAAAAAAACAAAACAAAAAGGACAACCTGTCAGAAAGCATTCCATAGCAAACCCAGTATGTTCTTGAAAGCTACAAAATCAAAGGCTGCATCCTGTTTCATCTGGGTGCATTAGGTATTTAGGCATTTACAGCTTCATAACTTTTATTGGTGTTATTTTAAGCAAATTATAGCCAACAAACCATCTAAATTTCAAAGACTCAGAGCTGCAGGACTGCCGCTGGAGAAGGAATTCCCTTCATGTGGTGATCACTGGGGAGAGTGGAGGTTTCCCTCAAAGACGGAGGCAGACCGCGCTCTGGCAGCACTCAAGAGGAGGCTGGTGGAGGGGAAGCAGGAGAGAGGACAGAGATGTTGAAAAGTACAAGAAGAGGTGAGTGACGGGGAAGGAAAGTGATAGGTATTAACAGGCTAGATCCAAAAATGACACTGAGTGATGATTCAAATCAAAAAAGTTGGGATAGCAGTTTAAATTGGATGGGAAGGAGAATAAAAAAATGCTGATTGAGAAAAAAGAGGAAACATGTTCTAAAAGTGCTTACAGGATGTGGTAGTAGAGGTCCAAAAGGCCAGAGCTAGTGGCTTTATGCCCTGTAGTAATTACTTTTCCCCACAGACCATGGATGCAGTTGCCTACTCAAGCTTCGAGCAAAGCAGGACTGTGAGATAAAAAAAAAACTACAAGTTCTGCATCTGCATCAAACTCTCTAAGCTGAAACTTTATCTGAGTTTATGATAATGGGACTTTTTGATGAGTTGTGCTTGAAACGAAACCTCAAACATAAGAAAAAAAATCAAAGCCAGAATTCACAGCAGTACACAGTGAACATGATGTCAAAGGATAGCTACACTGTGAAGGTGCCAAGTACAGTCCTCACTGCTTAGCCAGTCCGATTTGGGTCGCAAAAATGCATTCCTCAGATACACGGCATTCTTCAGCTTACAATACATTAGTCTTGCTATTATAGTCACGTTTTGGATTAGCCCACTTACTTGCTAATCACACTACAGTGCAGGGCAGCAAAGGAGCACAGAGATATTAGGCCTGAAACTAAGCAGTTAGATTTGACATAAGTCAGGATTAGATTATAAACTACTCGAGCACTGTTAGTGGGTGGCTCACTCAAAGTTATTTCCAGAGCTGCATAAAGTATGGAGTTAAAAGATTTGAGCAGTTATTTGAAAAAGCAGTGACATAAGGAAACAGATCTTAGCATATATTTGATTTGAAGATTCATCTTCTTGATTGTTCCTGCTGAAGATACAGGAAACTTATAACTGGGTTTGAATTAATGAAATTTCTCTCATCTCACATGTGCATCTCCATTGATTAGAACATCATTAGAACACATGGAAAAGTTGATTTATTTCTTTGGTTCAACTGAAAAATTGAAATTCATATGTTATGTAGGTTCAGTACTCAGAGAGAAACTTTTCAAACATTTTTTCCAATTGTGATGATTATGGATTACAGTTAATTAAAACAGAATTCAATATTGTATAAAAAATTCAATATTGTGAAAAAGCTGAATATGGTAAACTAATGATAACACATCCTAATCAGCTAATTAGCCTTTAAGTAATGGTCTCGTTCAGATGGCTACACGATCACGGGAAAGATTGCTGACTTGACAGTTGTGCAGGAGCCAGTCATTAACACAAACACATTTGAGCACAATTTAAGCTTTCCTATAAATGCACATGTTGTGTTTCAACATATATCTATTTCTTAAATAGTTTTCTGTTGTACTAACACTCACAAGTATTTGATTATCAACTAATCTCTGCATCCAAGGAGGGAGAGAACCAAGGGAAAAAATAAAACATGTAAAAGTTTGAGTCATCTTGTGTCCTTACGAGCATGCAAACCAGCCACTGGGGAGTGGCAGGGAGATAAAATGAAGCAAAATGTCAGAGGCCAATGCAAAAAAAACTTAAGCATCAAAAGTCTTAGACCAAGGCAGATTCAATGGTTGAAAAAAGGGCAGCCAAAAGTACTTGAAAAGCTGACTTTTATGATGTATGTCAGTATGATGAGTGTTTGAGGAGAGTATTTAGGACATTTGTCCATTAAAACCTTTCCCCAAGAATATGCCATCTTTTTCGCTTATTTTCTTTGTTTTCTTCCTTTCTTACCACTAAAAATCAAAGCACAGGCTTACTATAGTGAAGATGCTTCACATTACATTAAAACTACCAACTGAAAGCTAAATATAGGCCATTAGGTCAATGTATGTAAGCAATTCATTGTCCAGACACACTATTCAATTCTTCAATAATTCGTAAACAGTCCATTATCAAAACAGTCGTTTTAGCCTTACTGGTTATTGTGCGAACAACATATTAAAATAATTTTAGTCTGTTCTTCCTGGCTGGTGAACTGACATGTTAGCACACAGATGCCAACATATTTTAATTCCCAATAATTCTCTGTTGGTTAAAAAAAAAAAGAAAAAGCAGGTGAAATCAACTCGTCATGATTTCATAAAAAGTGTTGGGTGTATGCAACATTTGAACCCTGTATTTTCTTTGTCTCACTTTTTCAGTCTGTCATCACTGTGGGTAACCAGATGTGGAAAACAAAACAAAAACATGTTTGGATTTTGCTCACAGAAGCACTAAAAGTCAGTGGCACTCGAACCACTGATTGATTTTTCAAACAGTTTTGGAGCACGCCCATGAGTGTACATGTATCTTTATACTTGGTTAAGATGTTTTCTTAATTTGAAAGGCAGAGTTGCTTAAATTTCCTCCCCCAAACACACACAGACAAACACATACACAGACAGACAGACAGTCAGAGGCCGGAGCCTGAGCAGCTGAGGTCATTAAAATCAGAGACACAAACACAAACACTCTGCCTGCCCGGTCCCCTACTCCTCCTCCTCCTCCTCCTCCCTGAGATGGTTTATCTTTCTAACACCTACACACACAAACACAGAAACCCACAGGGGCACAAACTTCCACTTGCTGGACATAAACAACCAACTTCTCCAACCTCCTCCAGCCTTCCTAAACACAGCTTATTTATTTGTTCACACCAAGGGAAATGAATCCATCAGCAGTTGTTTCCCAGGCCTAGAGCAGACTGTGAGAGATGTAGCACTAAGATTCCCATTGACGTGACAGCACGCTATAACTGCTAAGTGGTTATAAAATAGCAAAGCTACATAAAAAGCAACACATATAGTTGTGAAAGTGGTGTTTTGATGGATGTGAAGGGTACCACATAGTGGGGAGAGAGATGCTCACTTCGACATGCATTAGGCTGGACAAAGAATTCTTGTTCAGCAGGCAAAGCATGAGCATGAACGCAACCCACACCTGTAGCTTGTTCACAACCACACTCAGCCAAGAAACAAATCCTGACTAAATGGTCCAGCTTAAACTAAACAACCAAAAGGGGTTAGCCTGACAGGAGAAGGCTAACTCAGCCATATTAGCAACAAATCTGCTGAGAATATTCCAGGTAATCAAAAGGTTTACAAAATGTCAGACAAAGAGCATCCACCTGTGTGTCTATTGTCTAAAATCTCATCCTCGGGGGGTGACAGGCTATATAACATCTGCTAGGTTCCATGATTGCCTAACGGTTGGAAAGTGGACGCTAAGTCTACCCTAGGGAGCCCCCAAAAACCAAACACTGGTCACACCCAAGTCCTCCCATGACCTCTGTTAGCACGTGCCTCCCCTTATGACCCCCAGGGTCAAAGGTCAGCAGGCAAGAGGACACTTTTACTCTGATGCTCAGAGCATGTGTGTCATGTTTCTTATCATTCATGGGATAATATATAAGAGTAAAGGGTGGCAGAGGGCCCTGGAACTTCCTTCCTGGTGCCTGGAAACGTGTCCAGACAACCATAGAGAAAGTTGGTGACAAAAAAGGAACACAGGGGATGTAGAGGAGGAAGAGGAATCAGTCATTTTAATGGTCACTTTTACGGTCTGGGAGAATTGGGTGGCAGCCAGACTGCCTCTTCTCTATCCACAGTCCAGCAGACAGGAGATAGACAAGGCAGTGTCAGAGATTTGTTGCAAAGTGAACGACAGATGTGTCTTTCTTCAGTTGTCCAGCCCAAGTGATTGTGTGGTAGGGCAGTGGTAGCCTAAGGCTCAGAGAAGTTGAACAGATAAAGGAAAACAAAGGAACCATTTCTTTCGGCTGATGTTCTTCACAAAATACACTTCTGTCAGGGTTTGTGACTAAATTAATTTGCTCCAAAACAACTGTGAGCAACACATGAACCATGGGCTTTGCCTGAACTGTAGTTGTGTGTCACTGGTTCATTGTGAGGGTGTGCACTGCTCCCTTTTCACGTTTTTTTCCATAAATTTTCACTTCAGCAGATAAACAGACATCATACATGCAGACAACAAACAGGATTTCTTTTTTTTCACTTCCCTGACCCAAACACTTGCCAACTTTTTCCATTTTATTACACCCTGAATGTCCTGTCTCTGCTCTACGATGGTCCAGCACCCACAAATTTGCTCTGAAACTTTCTGTCCTTGTTGTCAAAAAACAAATCATTCATTATTTTTAATGCAATAACAGCAAGACAGCATACCTCTACTGAGGTCCAGGCATGTGCTGTGAGGAGGGGAGAGGTATTTCTTTAAAAAAGGTTGGAGTTGGTGGGCAGTGAATGGCAGGGCTTTTTGAGGGAATTAACAAGCTTATCAGGGGGGCTGTTCTGTGAAAACAAGCAATAGAACAAGTCCTGAGGAACTGAGGGAGTGAAAAGCCGTCTGCAGCATGTCCAATGGGACTTAGCAGAGAGATCTGCTTCCATTTATAACAAACACAGACTGATCTACAGGAATGACTTCAAGTGAAAGCTTACTTACTTCATTCATTCAAAACTAAAGAGAGTGTTTGCTTTTGTAGCCACCTGGGATCATCCTGGGTAAAACTTTTTGCTGCTGAATGTGCAGCCTGCAGGTCTGTATGATGTCTGCAACTACATAAAATATTTTGCTTATAAAATAGTATTTATCATCAATATTATCAGCATTATAATCTTTATCATGATTAGGGCAACTGATAAATCACTTGGTTATTTTTCTTTTGGTTGACAACCAAAGACCCAAACAGGTACCTGTACAGGTTGATAGCTTGACTTGCTAGTCCACTGAGCTTTACAGTTATCTATTCAGCCATCTTTACATCTATGGCATGGCCTGGCACAAAACTTTTTAAAAAGGTTTATCGTCACCAAAGGGTGAACTGTGTGGACTTTTATTTACTTTTTTTCTTGTCTTTAGTGCAGCAATGAGGGTTACATTTGTTTCTTTCATAAAGTAATACAAAATATTTTCATTTCAAATGTTTTACCATTTTAAGAGATAGATTTTAAACCCCCTCAATATCTAAAAATAATAGCTTCCTCTGGGCAAATTCTGTTGCCTGTTTTTTTAGCATGTTAGCAAGCAATGACAAGCTAACTTGTTAAAATGAACAGTTAACAATTTTTCTAACATTTACTGCATATCTTTTCTGTACTGCATGGCAGCTTTGTGTGGCAGGTATTTCTAGCTAGCCTTTTTAGCTAAATTTTCTAGTTCAAGTATTTCTAGCTAGCCCTTAAGCTTTATTTCTTGTTAGTTTTTTTGTAGCTAGCCTTTTTAGCTCTATTTCCTTGTTAGCTATTTCATGCTAGCATTTCTAGTTAGCTATTTCTAGCTAGCTAGTCTTTAAGTTACAATTTTTTAAGTTAGGGGGCTGACTTTTAATAAAAAAAATACAACAAAACAATACATGATTTCTTTTGCTAATGCAAATAGCTTACCTTTACTGAATTTCCAAATTATAGCTTTATTTTCTGCTTACTTTTCCCTACAACAGATAGCATGTGGTACCCCCAGGACTTAAAATGACACTAAGAGGGATATTTTCTAGTCTATACTTGTGTCAAGGATGATGTAATGCTTTCCTGTTACTGCAGGCTATTTATCAATCACTATGCAAACTCCAAGCAGGCAAATCAATATATTCCAGATCACTGCAGTTCACACTTAACCTGACACCTAACCAGGAACTCTTTCTACCAGTTCACCAATGTGATCATGTGTTATTTCCAAAACATAAGAGGACAGACTTAATAGAAAATAGCCAACATGCCAAGTATGTCCAATAATTACCATTCTGCCAAATATATCATAAGTCCAGCCAAGCTGATTTAAAAATGACACTTAAAATGTAACAAATGCAGTCTCATCTATTTTGTTTTGCTTGAACAAGGAAAAAGCACAAGGGTATTTCTCTCCTCCTCTTTCTGGTTTCCTCCCTTCCCTTACCTGAGCAAGCCAGAGGGGCCAGTAAGCAACAGATTAGCAGTGCTTTGGGGAGCAGGCTGCTGTAGCGTGCTGTAATGCAGACTGTCAGTCCGACACAGTTGGGGGGCTACACAATGCCTCCTTGTTCAGACTGGCCCTTCTATGCCCCACCTCTCCTTCTCTCTCTGTTTCTTTCCCTCGTTTAGCCTCTGGGGGTTTATTCGCACTATAATAACTTATGTTCCTTTCCCTCCTCCTATACTGACGGAGGCATTAGGTACAGACGGGATTGAAAGATGGAAAAAGAACAAAAAAATAAGCCAGATCAAGGCGGACATTTCAACTCCTAGAGCAGACATAAATCAGCTCCCATGATACACTGAGAAAGACAGAGAAAAAGAGACAGAGAGGAAGAGGAGGGGGGCATCAAAGCATGGTTTACATTCTCTGAGAAGCATGAGCAGGAAAGGTGTATGTGCAATGCATTTTGCTCGTGCATGTGAGAGTCTGTGTGTGTTACGTCTCTTGAGCTCATAATTCAACAGTCAGGTGGACACAAGGAGATAATTGCCGACGCACACACCCACCAGTCTTTCTCAACACTTGTTTCTGTTTATCTACGGCTCAGTTTCAACTTTACGCTGGCTGGTGCAAACTCTCTGTACTTGCAGCTGCAGGGATTCCTGCTTATCTTATCCGAAGCTTTCTGCTCTGAATATGACAAATGGGGCTTGATTAATAACACAACTTACATGATTGTTGCCTAAACAGAGGCGTAAAGATATTTGACTAAATGGAACTACATGCAACAACACACAATGTCACTCAAGAATCTTCTTCACACATTTTGGTGTTTTCTTTGGTTTTCTCACCTATGCTTTGCATGAGCAGGCAAGTGCAAACACACACCTGCAATGTCGAGATATACATCTTAGACTCCCTCTTTTTTCCAATAACAGTTATTACAATACAAACATTCAGCTCCACTTCTGATTGGGTAATTTGGGTGGTTTTAAGGATAAACAGGAATCTATGCAAAATAATGGTTACCAAATTAAGGGATAAGAAGTTCAGCAGTTTTGTGCTGATTATAAGTCTTGATTAAGAGATGCAGCTGTATTCAGACAGTGGTTAAAACTCCTCCACAACCTGCATAGGTCATTTTGAGGCAGCTTGGGTTTAATGTGGGAGTTTTACCCCAAAATCATGTTTGAGACAGACGCTGTCTAAAAAGTGACATCTACTCTCACAGAAATGATAGTGATTTCTGTTTTGGACAACAGCCAGTATAAGCCCTCAGTCAACTGATAACACTCCATTATTGTATAGTGTTTGCTGGGAAACTGTGGGTGTTAAGTGTATTTGTTTTAGGCTATGGCAAAATGGGAAGTAAACACACATCTTATGTACTATAGTATTACGGGTAGTTGCTGTGTGGGCACTACGCGTCACTCAACAGAGTAGGACACAACACGGGGTTGCCTTTAGTTTGTCTTCTTGGTGCACACCAGAATCAGACCTTCCTACCTTCCTCCTAGAAAAACTCCACTGGAGAGTTTTGGACTGGTTTTGAATCAGACTGAAATTGCAACTTATGTCTTATTATGACCTATAAAAGCAAACAATAACACCGCAGTCAAGACTGATAATTCCAACAAAGTCATTTTAATGCGTGTAACCACTGATGCAGAGTTGGTGTCAGAGGAAGCAATTTACAGCACAATGCAGAAGCTGTTTTGGTAAACACTTCCCACAACACAAATTGATGGTGAGTTAGAAAATTGGCTGTTAAAAGAAAGAAAGATGTACACAGGGGTTGCAAAAGTTGATGTAAACACAAAGTTCTTAACAGAAGCTTTAGGTTTATATAAAGCTACACTTAACTTGAAAAGATGCTGAGTTTTTTTCTTTTTTTTTAAGAGCAGTTTTACTGTTATACTTTTGGATCAAAGCCCAGCTTGGGACATAACGAGTGGGACATAAATGTACTGAGTGAAACCACAATCCCTTTAAGTCTTCCAGGAGTCATGGATAACAGAAATCAATTCAGTGCCATAATGCCCAGACAGCAGCCAAATCATTTATAAGTTATTACCCCAGTCAGGATGGGACATCTTCCTACATTAATCTTGGAAATGAGACAAAAACACATTTTTAGTGATGCACATTAATACGGCTTATATGCCAGGACTTGACATGCAGAGTTTGCCTTTGAGGCTACATCTCCTTTGAACACTTTTTCTCATTAATCTTGTCAACACTTTTGTACTCAATGCTTTGTCCGTCTACCTGGGAATTTCCTCCAGCACACTGCTCTTTTAGAAAAAAAAGAAGAGAGAAATTTGATTCATTAAGAGGAGTTCAAGTTGTATGATATACAAGCAATTCACTTTTAATCAAAGCAGGACCTAATAAGGTTTTTGTTTTTATTGTTGGTGTTGTTGTTTTTTTTACACTGAATCATAGGGGAATTTATTGTCCTCATGCTGACCTTAAAATTACCACAAGATAAGAATTGTTTCCTGTTCCCTTCTGTCATTACCAACCTATATTATTTTTCCTCGACGTGATGTCAGCCTCTGCATTATATGTTGTGTTTGTTTTTGTACTTACTGTATCTAGGGGGAGGGACCTACACGGTAGGTTATATCTTTCATCGCAATCATGTTTTGCCATGCCAAACTTCCACCTTAAATTACACCCACCCACACACTGTGCTGTGCTGTGACATCATCAGACACACACACTTCCAAAAGTTATCTACATATGAAACACTTCTTCAGGCGGAGGGTATTTTAGACTCATATTTGCCTTCACTTACTGGCGTGTTGTTGTGTTGAGAGACGTCTTGTTATAATCAAACTGTGTCGATGGTTTTAAACTGCTATTCATAATAAGAATAGCTAAATGCCAAGGATAAATGTCGTTTAAGTTCCACCTTTAAATGATTGAGTTGAATCCAGTTCTTAGCTTTGTTGGTACATGTAGCTTAAATGATGTAGTCTTCTGCTGTTACAGGTTTGTAAAGGTACAAAATTGGGGAATGAGAAAACTTCCATCATAACAGGGTTTACATCAGCTTTTAGAATATGGAAGGAGTCCTCAAACTGTCTATTTTTTATTACAATGTTACAATATACTCATTTGATACAAATTTATAGACAATCTAAAGTCATTTTCGTATGATAAAAAAATAGCTGAAAGTCGTCAGTTAACAGGGTCACTGTTTAAACCAAAACGCCAGTCAATATCTGCCATGTCATTAAAAATCTGTCTTTTTGCTTGAAGCCTTTTTGAATAAGCTTTGCTACTAGTGCTTATCTCCTTTCAAGCATTGATTCTACAAATTGATTTGCAATCCAGTAAAGCATGATCAAAACAGCCCATGCCAAAGGGCCGATTAAGCTTTCTGTACAAACGTGATATGCAAAAATGAGACGTGAGAGCCGCATGAGAGGACGCATGTGGCTTTTATGGTTTTTCACACACCACACAGCATATGTTCCCAAACTGCAGGGGGTGGTGTATTGCAAACACACGTCTACCACAGTACTAAACCAGAGCAGAAGAAGATGTTCACACTGTTCACAACATTTTTTTTTTTTTTTTACAAATCCCTCTTCTCTGCCAAACTATTTCACGCCAGGAACTTTTCATGACACGATTATCACAGTGATCTCTGTGTGGTCTCTGTATAACTGCAATTATTTTTTTTACTGAGGACAATAGAAGGTCCTGTTCATCCAATCTCGAAGTGGAAGTTAAAAATTTTAGGACATGCTTTACGCAGAAATTTTCTGCATGAAAAGGACCGCAAGGGGGCGAAGGTGCTATAATGACATAATTTGTCCACATGAAGCCACGTGGATGGGTCAAGCATAAACCAGGCTTCGGCCTCTTCGCACAATGACTTTTTCTTGCTTCACTATACATCACCGGCCTGATTTGCTTAATTGTCACAGGACTTTAGGCCAGAGTGGAAACAGACAACAATACCCCAGGAACCATTTAGCTCCTCGAAGAGAACTTCCTGGAACTACAAATCCTGGTCCTTCTGGTCGAAAAGCTAGGACTTGTATTACATAAAAGTTATGAAAGCAAAACCCAAATAGATTTACAAGGGAATTAAAAGGATTTAGACTTGGTAAGAGGATTTGAAACAAACAAATACTGCTGAAACTTGTCTCCTGTCAATAAAAACTCAAAGAGAATCAGAGAATCAGGGGAGAGTTCAATGCTTATATCATCTGAACGGTTCAAGATTCAAGAAGCTTTATTGTCATACTAGCAGACGTTTACACATGGGTAGCTTTAGGGTAAATTTCACCCTAAAGGTTCTGTTTTTAAGTCAGATAAATATCTAAGAAAAACAATATATAAAAATGGGATAAAAAGAAGAGATCTTCTTGAACGTAGATTTAAATAATAAATAAGTTCAGCTGTGAAACAGATATTCAATCCTCTCTGTGTTAGAACAACTCTGTGACTTTGACACCATCTCCACGTGAATCAAAAGTTTCTTGACAATTCCCTTCTTTGAAAGCTTGATCACAGCAGCCATTCTCCTAAATGCAGCACACCCCCTCTCTCTATTCAGCTGGAGAGAAAAGCAGCCTTATGTCAGGCCCTCGCTGCCCGCCTTGCCGCCTGCCTCCACCGCAGTAGACAAAACAAGAGGGAGGCAGGATTTGTTTAGACAGAGCTCACCTGGCGCACACAGACACAGAAACAGTGATCAGGCAAGCCCCAGGGAGGAGCAGAGGCTGCAAGGAGGCAGTGGTGGAAGAAAGCAGGGGAGCCAGAGTGGGGGAAGGGAAGGGGGTCTTAGGAGAGCATGGGCTTGATGTGCTACCCTTATCCAGAACCACTCCAGAATCTGAGAGAACTGAGAAAGACTTGAGAGTTTGGGAGTATCAAACAGTTGCAGGCAGAGGGCTGTGTTAGAGGTGTGTGTATGAGTGGGGGTGGGCTGTAAGGGGTAGCCTAATCCAGGACAAGCCAGCAGGGTAATAGCATAGGCGGATTTCTGTGTCTGTGTTGGTTGCATTGTCAAACAGCTGAGATAACTTGTCCATAAGGTGGCAATCAGCTGATCTTTCACCCCTCAATGGAACCAGCTCCTGAGAATTTTTACATCACAAGATTAGAGAACAGTGTGCTTATTTTTTGGGTTTTCTGGTCATTTTTCTTTAGGATCTCTTATCATGGGCAGAAAACAAAATGTACTTAAATAGTACCAAAAAAGTCAGAGTGACAGGATGTGTAAGAAAAAATGAGCTAGCTTATAGAAACTTTCAGGGTGATCTGCATGTGTTAATGCCATAAAAACCATTTTTTTTCTGCCAGCCCCCTTTCAAAACTTCCATGTAAAGTCAAGATGAACCAACATCAGAACATAACAGGAAATAAATGCACCACAAACAATCAGCAGTGTTGATGATGTTCATATCACAAGATTGAAGTTGAAAAATCTGTCTCAGGACAAAAACAGCAAAGATGTCTTTACCTTTAAACCTTGCATTGATATTGTGCAAAAACTCTTTATGGCACAGGTCTATGTTGGTTAATCATACCCCTACATGTCCTGCCCTCTAAGGCTGACCCATCCACTCATACGACAGGAAAGATTTTGACCTGTGAGGGGGATAAGTGAAGGAGGAACTTTATGGGGCGGAGTTCCAGAAAATTTCCAGAAAATATTAGCTGTAGATTCGTATAAGAGGCTGTTGGCTGCTTATCAAGGTATCTAGCTCCAACATGCAATTCATTTGGCTTTTAATCAAACATAATACACAGCAGTGATATATGTTACTCTTAGAAGCCAACAATGATGATGCAAATGTAACCTGAGCAGCTGTCTAGTTCATTAAATCATGACACAATACTGGATTGAACAGGTTTCCCTTTCAGCAGCTACAGCAAAGTTACAGTTATTATTTCTCTCTGTGACCAATTTTCGCCTCTTGAGCATTTCAAACTTACTGTTACATATTTAAACAGCACTTAACAGTATAAAATCAAATGTGTTTTAACTTGTAAATATTTTCCTAAAAAATAATTACTAAAGGAAATTAGGAAATGAATTGGTTCTCATATATACACATATTTGTCCTTTTCTGAACTTGATTGAAATTCATGACCTGAAATCTGTTGCTGTGTTGACTTTCATTCAACCTCTCTTCACTGTGGTCAACATGTGTGATGAGGGTAACAAAGGGGAACACAGAACAAGATGGATGATAACTCCCCCTAACCACACACTCACAGTCACTATGGGTTGACCTCAGTTGACCCCTTGGCCCCTCAACTGCCTTACATCCCATTGACTGGGGTTAAATAGGGTTTCGCCTGTGGGGTTTTATAAAAGGGAAGAAAAGTTGCTTCACTGTAGCTCTTCGGCAGTCATGGAGTTTGTGGAGTAAACTCCATGTTTTACCAAATACCTGTTGCTGTTTTGTCTATTTCAATTCACTGTTTATTGTTTTAGTTTTCCGTCAATTCATTAATTTACTTATCAACTTTTTGTTTATCACCCAGACAAGGTAGGGCACACATGACATACATTTCTGTTAACAGTTCCTGTAAACTGTCTGCCACACAATATTAAAGTTACAAATGATATGGTCATGTGCCAACCATGATACAAACATACCAGACAGGACACATTAAAATTAATTGTATTAGCTTCTGTAAAGAAAAAAAAAAACAGCAACATATTGACAACTTCCGAAACAAATAGCATGTGTAAGCTAGGTAGCTAGCTCTTGGCCTGGGGGGCTTGAAGTGTTGCACAGCACACTCCATACCCCTAATTAGGTGTTGCGGCAGCTTTATAATAGAGGATGATGACAGGGGACGATAGGATCTAATAACCTACCAACCAACATAGTTTGTTTTCTTTATGGCCATGAAATATAAAACTGATGTTATGTTACTCCAGATGTCAACATGAGCCATATGCGTGACACAGATAAATTAAAAACATGGGATAAAAGGAAATAATCCTTCTCAACTGTTCAAATTTCTCGACATCAACAGCTGGTTTCTGCACCTCTTTGGCTTTGATGCCTTGATGTGACCAAATTGTCCAACATCAGTTACTCCACCCACTTGACTGACAGATGTTTGATCTAAACCAACCACTGCTGTCTCCCTGCACCCTGGTACCACCTGTCAATCAAAGCCCGCCTCTCTCTGGGTCTCCAGGGAGACTCCAGCTGGTCAAGAATGTGAGGACTGAAGGAAGTCTTTGTCCCTGAGGTATTCTGAGATAGTCCCCTTTCTCATCTTTTCATTCACATGGAGGCTTGGTCAGCAGTTTTTAAAAGCAGGTTCAACAGAAAAAAAAACTGCATCTGGGACCTAACAGCAGCATCTCTGTGCATCTGAGCAGGTTAGAAACACCCTGATCCCAGGTCAACAGTGTTACAGAGTGGTTCTGATAATGTTAGCAGTATCAGCAATGGTTTAATATTGTTTTGACGATGTAAGCAACTGTTTAAGAGCACAGAAGACAAAGTTATTTGTGTCTATCAATACTGAATGAATGTTAGAAAAACGGAAGAAAAAAATCGGGCTTAGCAAAGCTAGCTAACAAAATTAACAGCAACCAATGCAAAATAATCAAAACTTTCCTTTAACCTATCTCGTTTTTGGGCTCAGATGTGTTTCTCCTTCTTATTTAACAATAATTCAATGTCACATCCATAAAATATTACCAATAATACAAATACTTCCTTCCATTTTTTATAGCAAACTTGTACCTGTAGAGTTTTTAGAACTGACCAGTACCAAATCTGGAAAAATGTTGTGCTTCCTCCCTGTGACATAATGATTTGTGTGACTGTCATAGGCTGTATAAAGACGTAGTCTCCGTCACGTCACCTGTTTGTTTCTGAAACAGAGTTTTTAAGAAAATCGTCGACATGGGGCCATGATGGAAATGAGGCGGGCTCTGAGCCTCCACTCTAACAACTATAGAATGCCTGCCTGTTTCTCTCACACCTGTGCAGTGTGTGCCACTGGAGAAATTAATTATTCAGATTGGAGACATTTTTTGTACCAGGCTGTAAACATGTTTATTTCTGCTGTGAAATGTCTTTTTTTTGGCTTGGTGTGTACATGGTTTGCAGTACTTTCTGAGCCAGCCTCAAGAGGACATTCGACAAACTGGAGATTTTTAGCACTTCTGGATTGTCTCATAATTTTTTGACCCAAAGTTGCTGCATGGTCAAGTTAGCTAGAATAAAGGTTAACCTGCCCCATGCAGCCAACATCTAGCAACACTCCAATACAGCTTCCCCTATTTACCTAATCAACCACCATTTAATCTGTTCTGTTCAATGTCAAAACCAACAACCACATGCTTGGCTATAACCCAAATGCACCCTTGTTAGCAGCTTTCACTACATCATGATACTTAGCAGCTCATTAGGCAGAAACATGGACACATTCGCAGTCATACACACAGGAGCATGCAGAATACATCTGCTCCTTTGCACCTTTACCCCACAGAGCTAGCTTTCTCATTTCCAACCATTAGACCCATTAGAGGCCAATTAACACGGACACAAAGCTCCCTTCCTGTTTTATGGTGCTGTAAACAAAACCTAAAGGCTCGCCTTAGGCTCAGCACAGCTCAATAGCACATAATACCACACAGAATAACTCATTAGTGCTGCCTCTACTTGGTAGATATAAAAGCCTTCAGAATCAGTCACACTGGATTGCACAGAAACCTCTGGTAAATGACAAGTCATAGACACATATCCACTGTGGTTGAATATGAAACAAAAAGAACAGCTCTTTCAAAAGGTGAAAACCCACAGCAAGAGACAATACTGGTCTAGACAATAGTCCCAATTTAGTGACACATTAACTCTACTATCTCATTTATCTATATTGCATCAATGGGATATGTCTTTCAGCTGATAAACCAAACCTTAATCTCTACAATATAGTGCCGGTGGCTTCAGCAAAGGAGATGCATGCTGTTTGAAGATGCACATGTAGGTCAATCTTTGCAAACTGTGTCAGTACTGGCCAACAGATAAGAACAGCACGGGCGTTTTCCGCGTCTTTAAGTTGTCTTCTCGGTTTATGGAGCAAACATTTATGTGCATGCTGGAGCACGCCACAGACACGGGTCGTCCTCAAAGGGGAAGTTGATGTGAGACAGTTGTTTCGAGAGCCTAAATCACATGTGATGACTTTTCCGAGTATGTTTCATCACGTCATGTAAAAGTTTAAGTGCAAAGTGTACGCACCGGTACTATAAAACAAGTGCTGGTACCCCGCAATATGTTTATTTTTTCCATTGCAGTTGAGACTGAAAAGACGTTGTAACTACATTTCAGCAGCAAAGATGATTATAACTGCAAACCTGAGAAGTCTGAAGACCCCTTGGTAGTATCGCAGAGCATGGTCAGGCACGTTATTCCCATCAGGAACGCATAAGTGACGGCTGAGAGAGTCCCATCTGAGAAGAACATCCTTGAAGCCTCAAAGTTTGGGGGTTTCTCCGTAGCATTAGAAATTCCAGCAGATGCGTCAACATTAGGTTCTAGGAGATGTTAACTCCCATTTTTCTAGTCTTCTTCTCTCATCTTTCTCCCACCACAAACCAGCACACCGCTGCGAGAGACTAGGGTCTAGTTTCTCTGCGCTGGAGCAGTGCACCGCTGCTCTCTGGGAGCACTGCTAACTGCGTGTTGTGTTGTGCTGTGGAGGCAGCCCACCTGGAGAATCACCGCTCCCCCTGCATGGTCTCAAAGACCCCGAGTTCCTTTCCGAGCAAGTCAAATGCCATTTTTTTTTTTTTTTAGCTTAAGTTTCTTTGTTGTGTGTGTAATGTGTACAGTGTGCTTAGCATTTCCTGCTCAAGTAGCCTAATATTTAACATAACATAGTGCGTAGTTTCTTGAGTAATTTAATTTCCCACTTTATTTTAGACTCATCAATAGTGGCACAATGCAAGTCTCGTCCATTATAATTTATCTGTTTTAAATCTATTTAAAAAGTTTTAATTTGAATTTATCTAAAAGTCATAATCTGTCCTAGTAACTTATATGATTATCTCTTATTTGTTTTAAACTAGGGGTTTTTATTTTTGTGTAGCTATTTACTTAGAGTATCTCATTGTACTGCTTTAATCTTTTAGTATTTTACTAACGGAGCTATTTCTTTTAATTCGTTGGTTTAGTTTCTTAGTTTGAGTTTTATCAGTGATTATCATTCTTGTCTTTTTCCTTATTCAGATCTTCTGATAGTGTTTCCTCAATACCAGTTTTATTTCTTTTGTTGTTTGTTGTTCTTTGACAGGGGAGGGTGAAGATTTGTGTGTATGTATGAGTATGTGTGTGTATGTTTTTATTATTATTATTATTATTATTATTATTATTATTATTATTATTATTATTATTATTATTATCCTCATAATTATTACTTTCTGTATGAACGGCACAACAATTTGAATTTGATTGGAAATGGCATCACCATAGATTTAACTAATAAACACATCTGCGCTAAACCTTTTTATAACGAGAGTTGTTATTAACAATACAAGGGCTACAAGTCATCATGCACCATTAACAGTCAATGTAAGTGCCTGAGGAGGAAGCACATAGGCTACATCAACATTAATTTCATGCAGTTTGTAGTATTTGCAGAATTTAATACTTTGTATGTTATTATTTTTTTGTATTCTTTTAGAGTGGTTCCAATAAATTTAATGTAAAATGCTTGATGCACTTTTAAGCATGTTTGTGCAAAACGTGATCGTCAACAAATGATTAAACGAGTGATTATTGTTCATTTCTCTGAATTTTTTCAGATACAAATCAGGTACCGATTCGCATTGGTTAACGAAACAGCTGCGCCATCCGGTGGATACTACTGTACAACGCAGAGTCGGATAAATCGCGTTTCAGTTGTGTTTGCCTTCCACGGCTACCATACACATTCGCATGTGACGATAGAAGGTCAGACATGGCAGCCTGCACGAAGAGGCTCGACAAATTCATGTCTACTCTGAGGTTATTAAGAAACCTTCAACTTCAGGATGAACGTAAGTAAACCGTACACACTGCCTGTTATGTGTTTTACCTTACAGCTCGTTTTAAACTGCGTTGTTTCACTGACATCATGCATCTTCCACTGATAGGCTAACTTAGCTAGAGGACTGTTAGCTTACAGTTTTCAACCTGATAAAACAAAAATGTGGTTAAAGTTGCTGTATTTATAACAAAAGATCAATATTATATTTTCCAAATACTTCCAGGGTTCCTGTCCACCTCCATGTGCCGTCTCGCTGCGGGATCAAACAACGAGCCTCCTAAATTCACTCCTCCATCTAAACCTGTCATCATTGATAAAACACAGACTACAGCATCTCTGCGGAAGTATGATGTTTTGTCTTAGAGAAATAAGACTACCATCTCATTCAGACTCTACACATTATAATACTGATTATTACTACTATTTCATATGTGAAATATGGTGCTTAAGCTTGTCTCTTCCTCGCAGGTTTCTGAGCCCAGAGTTCATCCCTCCCAGACAGAGAACAAATCCTCTGAAGTTCGCTATAGAGAGGAAAGACATGCTACGCAGGAGGAAAGTGCTCAACATCCCTGAATTCTATGTTGGTAAGAATCCAGCTTTAAGTTTTAACTGAGGTGGGCAAATATTTTCTTCAGCTGTTTTCAGACATGCATTTGGCAAAAATTAAAGAAAATTAATTTCCGGTGCTGTCTACCCTTAACCTTCCACAGCTGGCTGTTCCTACGTCTGCCTCGTTTTCATATTGAAAAATGAAATAAGAGCAATAGAAATAACTGGTTTCATCCTAGGGGTGGGAATCTTTCAGTGTCCTTCGATTCCTGAGGCCAGAGTTGGATTTAAAATAGATTCTTAACACAAACCTATTCACAATCCTCTTGCTGCTATATGGGGGTACATATTTAAGAAATTAACTCTGTCTGCTATCATTATAATTAAATAAAAAGCTCAGAAAACAGAAACTGTTTTAAAGCAGAAAAGGGTGTTTATAAATTGGCTTGTTTTCAGGAAGCATCATGGCAGTGAACATGGCTGACCCAAATGCTAGTGGGAAGAGTAACCGATTTGTTGGCATCTGTACCCAGAGAGGTGGAAAGGGTCTGGGAGCCACATTTATACTGAGGAATATCATTGATGGCCAAGGTGAGTTTTATTTAGTTTTAGTTTTGTAACGTTCTAACTGAGATGTAAGAGTCCATAACATTATCATATTATTGTGAGTTTGATGTCTCACCGAAAGGTCGGCATTCCAAATTGCAACAAATAGACATCTTTACAAAGACTGTGACATCAATCATGTGTTTTCATGTGTGATTCAGGAGTGGAGATATGCTACGAGCTGTACAACCCTCGTATTCAGACGATTGAGGTACTGAAGCTGGAGAAGAGGCTTGACGATAACCTAATGTATCTTAGAGATGCTCTGCCTGAGTACAGCACTGTGGACCCAGACATGAAGCCTCTGCCCTACTCCCCCACTGGAGAGGTACCGTTGAACCAGGTAAGAGATCTAAAACAACAACAATAACAAATTAGGGCTGGGCAGTATATCGATTTAATTGATTAATTTAAATTATTTTCTGCAGAAGATTTAAAAAATAAAAAATTGAGATTTTTTTTTCTTGCCTGAGTCCAATTGAAAGTTGTTGCAATGTTTGAAAAAATGTTGCATAAGGACTTTTAAAGGCTTATATTTGTTTTTTTAAATGAGATTAAATATTGATCAGATAGTTTCATTTTTATATACTGTGAAAATACTCAGCCTTGAGTGTTTATGTCAAACCTGCCTACATTTGAACTACATAATCATCATTTTATGACACTTGAAGCTGAAATTTCTGTTTGATTTGGGAAAATATTTTGACTACATAAAGGCAAAACTTGACTCATGTCATTTTTGTATCACTATTTTTTTTTTTTTTTTTTTTTTTTTTGAGAGGGGAAAAAAATCAATTAAAATCATAAATTCAGTGTTGTGGGAAAAAAAAATCTGGGATTTTATTTTTAGGCCATATTGCCCAGCCCTACAACAAATTAGATCTTTTAGCTTTTTTTGTAGTTACATATAAATTATTTGTGCACACAATGTCACTCAACCATGAAACAAAGTATAAAAGGATTGAGGAATACTGAATTAATCTTGCAAATTGATATGTGTTTTGACAAGCTCAAGGTAAAGATGCGCCCAAAGCCATGGTCCAAACGCTGGGAACGACCAAAGTTCAGCATCAAGGGAATCCGCTTTGACTTGGCTCTGACCCCCGAGAAGATGGAGCACGCTCAGAAGTGGGCACAGCCTTGGAACGAGTTCGACATGCTGAAGGAGTATGACACCTCTGTGCTAGAGGAGCAGATCCTCAAGGAGGTGCAGCAGGAGATGAACAAGTGAGAAAGATTCCATCAACAGAGCTAATTTGGGGGATGTGGAACTCTCTGCTGGATTATCACCAGTTTTACATCAGTTAATTAAATTAAAGGAAGAGCCTGTGTAAAAACGGGTGTTTTCTTAGGAATCATGGAGCTTCTGTTCGTCTCTCCAGTCTGCTGTACGGTTTATAAGTTGAAATGTCACTGCTCTTAGTTGTTTATGCTAATCAAAAGGATTGTATAATAAAAATGTTTAACCTTTCAAACTCTTGAGTAACATTTTTTTTCTCCCACACACACAAAACACATTTGTGAATGTCCTTTGTTTTGAAGTCATCTGTGATTGAAATGAAGCAACAACAACCGGACACAAGGTGGCACTATTTCTCTATTTAACACTTCCAACAGCAGTTAAATAAGCAAGCTGGTGTTCTTAGATAAACTCCTACATTGCTAAATAAACAGACTGTCCCCCAGTTCAACAGGAAACAAAGTAAGTTTACTCAGTTATTCTGTCTATAATCTAACATTTTTTTTTGAAAGTGTTCATTGTAAATTTGAAGATCTTAGTTTAACCTGGTTAAGTTTTCCATTTAACTAAATAATCCTGTTCCTAGAAACAGGCCTCGGCACCCTGCACTTCGAAAAACAACCTTAGTATCCAGGGATCATACACCAAGGACACCCGGTAGTGTTTTACTGTTGCGGATGGAAAATTGTGGTGTTAGGATGGCATGTTAGAGCGTCAGTTGGGTCGTATAAAAACACTTGGACTCCTTATGTTATGTCTGCTCCCTGTGAATGTGTGTGTGTGTGTATAAACACTGTGAATGAGTCCCTGCACTCTAATTTCTCCATATTACAGGATGAGACGTGGAGAAAATGGTCTCTAATACAGGAGTAGCAGATGTTTACTGAGCTCATTACAGACCACACACATTTCCTGTGCCGAGATAGAGAGGAATAAAGAGGGAGATTATTCCTGGTACGTTTAAGGTAATGGGGTGGAAGAATTGCACTTTAGCGTCATACAGAACATTACACATTATGAGGTTATTGAGTGGGGTTAATGCTCTGATTCTTTGAAGCCAAATTGTGGCACCTGTTGAGCTTTTGGTTTGGTTTTAAATCCAAGCAAATTTCATCTCCAACCAGCTCTATGTGTTTCCAAGAGGAGAGCTCATCCCACAAATTGTCATTACACTACCCACTGGACTGGCTGGTCCTTTCACCTTTTCATTTCTCACTCTGCGCTGCTATTTATCCCTTCTTAATGTTATGAGCTCTGACCTGTCGGGAACTACAGAGGAAAATTAGCCGTATGGCTAACCGAGGCATATTTACATGGATGCTATGCTGAAATGTTCATTAATATGCACTGTCCCTTTAAATAAATAAATATTTTCTGTTTTTGAGCTGATTTATCTTCTCATGTGTAGGCGGTAACAGTAATGTTTATCCTCACAGCACATGAGTGCCAAGTCTTAAGAAGCATTCCTCTGCTCCACTAGTAAACCCGTTTAAACCACAAAGTTACTCAGTCTGAGTTACAGCTTCAAGAAGACTTCCTGCCTCACTTTGAGTGTGTGTATGCGTGTGTGTGTGTGTGTTGTGATCTCAACTGTATGTGCCTCCCATGCCCTCAGGTTGACTTCTCTGCACCTGGAGTGAAGTTAAAGCCCCCTTGGCTGGGAACAGAGATCAAACACTCGCTCTCAGACACACATCCACACACACACATTGCGACCTGCAGACATGCTATCATATCAGCCTTCACAGACAGACACACACCTCAAACAGTGCCAACTGTAAACGTCTGGGACAGCCTTTTCTGTCAATCCTGATGGGAAACGTGATACTCTGTTCATGGTTGGGAATCGGAGGAATTGAGGGCGGGTCGTGCAGGTTGGAGGAGCCCATAATCCCACCCCTCAATAACAGACGACTGTAAAGCATGGTGGGCTGATGATAGCTACAGTGCCATACTACTACGAAGGTCAGAGCAGGAATGTAGGGAGGGACACACACTCCTCTAAACTGTCTTCCTCCCATGACCTTCATCTCACTCTCTGAGGGAGGAGAGCGCCTGCTTTGAAAAGTTGCCAGGTTGACGAATTGGAGAGGATGTGATACAGAGTGAGCAGCAACTCCCACAGGGTTTTTTTTTTTTTTTTTTTTTGGTCTTCCACTAAACGCTGCTTTTGCTTGATGTGTAACATCTCTGTCAGTGTGTGATTTCTTACTCTCCTGTTTGGGGAAATTAGTTTCACTCTCTCTGTCTTTGAGTGTGAACCGTGTTCGAGCTGTCTGTGAGTGTGTGTGTTTGGTGTGACAAGTGCAATGGGATACTGGGCCACCCATAGGCCCCAGGTAAATTACACCCTGTCACCAGGCGTGTGCATGTGTGCATGAACATGTGTGTGTGTGTGTGTGTGTGTGCTGGCTGGGGCCACCCGTGGTCCTAGGTAAATTACACACTTGAGTTTCACCATATGTTTGCAGTGAAACAACACGACCGTCTGCTCCTCTCCGACTGTCCCACAGGCCTGACAGAGGCTCCTGCTGCCATCACTCTCTCTTTGTTACACACTCACACAGGCGACCCGACAGTGCGACAGCTGCTAGGAAACATTACATCGAAAGCAGCTGATGCCTGAAGCCGAACAGGCAGATATCACAGTTGTTTTAATAATGTGGTCCTGTGTGTGAACGGGATCTGGCAGTGTTACAGGAATCAAGGGTTCATTTCCAGTCAGGGCCAAGTGTCCTCAAATTGAACCGATAAAAGCCCCAAAATGACACATGTTCATGAACAAAGCAAATGAGGTCACTAAGGAGAACATCAATGCATTTCAGCATCACATTTCTTCAAAGCGGAGGAAAAAAGAAAAGCTCTTTAAAACAGTTTATCCTCAGAAGCTTTTTTGTTTATCATTTACTTCATCCATATTTTGCTCAGGATCGATTGTTTTAGTTGGAAATCCAAATAGAGATACACAAGTGATGTCACTCACCCACAGTCAAGGTTATACAAGTGTTTTCACAGGCTGTGTATTACAGTACTATCTGTGACTTGTACATAAACTTTGACTTGATAAATTGTTAGAGCAGCCCTTCAATTTAGCAACTTGGTCAACACAGGACTGACTATGTTTTTGTACCGTTTTGTTTAGTAACCTTTCAAAATAAAGCACATGTTTTATGTTTTGTATTGAGGAGAAACTATCGACTGAATTTGGAAAGTGCCTTTTGGATCTTTGGATCTCTCAAAACAATTCATGTAACAATCCTTCAATTAACATACTCATTCATAATAGGAATTGCTACGCTGCTAACCTTCACATCACAATCTAAGTAGCGATGTCACACTTTTACACATTGATTTGTATGCTTACAGGAAAATATTGAGGTTTGTTATCTTAAAAGAGGAGAGGAGCCAATACCTTACATCTTGAGCCTCATAAACCAACAATGTTGAACTATTAATTTATTTTTCTCTGCTAATCCTTCACTAAGTAATCCTTCACTAGGGCTAAAGCATAAAAGAAAAAAACAAACCATAAATGGAGCTCCATTTTTGCTTGGTGGTTATGCCAAGTCCCATGCAAAGAGGCAGTCGACTTCAGGCGTGCGTTCAAAAAAACTTCACAACTCTCTCTCTTCCTTGTTTCTCACACTTAATGCTGAACAATCCTCTAGAGTTAAGGTATGGAAATCTCTAGAAAATAATCCTTCCAAAAAACACGCAACTGAGCCTCAGTGTTACCTTGGCTGAGGTTTTTCCTTCATTAGAATTTATTTATTTTTTGGCACCAAATTCTGAGTCTGAGTTTGATTACAATGGACATAAGAGTTCTTTCTCTTCTTTGCCCCCTCCATCCATTCTTTTACCTTATGTTGAAAACTCCACTCATGCCACAACTGTTTATCTCTTTCTGTTAAAGGTTAACTTGATGTGCCCGTTTTCTGTCGAAGCACTTTATAAGCATATTTTTTTTTTAAAGATGCCATATAAATAAAGTAGTTTTTGAAAAATTGACACAAATTGATGTATACAGCTATACGAGTCTGCTATACAGATGCACTCAAAAATATCTGACACCATTGCAGATAAAGTTTCTAAGCATATTTTATAAAATTTTCAGCCATTTTTAGTAAACAAATCAAACAAGTTCAATTCAAATGGCTTGCACAGCTAATATTTGTAGGTGCTTTCTCAGATTACAACATGAAGTGCTCACTTTTAGTTTCTACTGCAGTATGAAACTGATCATCTAGAGTTATTGTTCTGCCTATAGTGAAGCATGGCGGTGGCTTGGTGATGCTCTGGGGCTGCTTTACATCTCCTGGCTTTGAAAATCTACAACGTGTGGAGTGCAAGGTGGATTCAATCAAGTATCAGGAAAAGCGATGACATGATAATGTCATGACATTTTCCTTGGAGAAAGCATTCCTCAAGGTCCTCAAAGGCTTGGTCTCAGAGAAAGTCCTGGAATAACTGAGGGTGGATATCACAGTTGCTTGACTTAAACCTTACAAAACCTCAAGTAATGGGTTGAGATCATGTGTATCATGTTTGCAGCAGATTATAACAGCAAAAGGTAAGGTACTAAGTACTAAAGATACTTGTTATAAAGGGTTTGAATAAAATACATTAAAAGTGGCATTGTTTGTTAAAATTTAACAAACCAGTTTGTAATTTGATGGGTGGATCACATCATGTGAAGACTCATGCCTATGTCATCTGCAAAATTTGCATTTTTCTATCTAAAAATAATACAAGAAAACTTAAAACAGTTTGACAGAGCCGTTCTTAATAAATCTTTCAGGTTATACAGTCAGATCTACAGAAGCTAAAATTGCATGCTTTACCTTTAATACTCTCTGGTAACAAACACCTCATTGAATATCTGCCTGCAGGATATGACCGTTAAGATCAAAGCAAAGTCTCTTGCCAACAACAACAGACATTCACAAACAAACTTATTATGTATTGTCGCAGAGCCACCTAATATCTTTGACAACATTCCAGTACATCTTCAGCTCGAAGCTCTCTGAACTGATCCTGTTTGTGCAGTTTTTGTATTTCCGTCTTTTAGGACGTCACTGTCCACATGTCGTCCAAGATTAGAGCACCCAAGGCTGTTTGATGCATTCTTCACATTTCCTTGGTATCACTTCATGTTCCTGCCACTGCTGTTGTATGTCTCTGAGTGTGTTCAGTTGTGTTTAACACTCCAGACACATGAGCCGGGTCATAACACGCCACATTATTTCTTATGATGGGTTGTTATTCCTTTTCGGTCATAATGACCCTGCTTGGTTATGGAAAAAAAAGAAAAGAAAAACGAACTATGTGGTCGTAAAAGGGAAGAAACATTGTTGAAGAGGCACCTGCAGTTTTTTTCTTTCCTCTAGAGGGCCACCTTATCTTTATTTCTCTGCTAATACTGCACAGCTGGTCTTCTTCTCTCCTGAGCTGTAATTGCAGCTCTGTCCTGGGAAATAGAGGGAGGAAATCCCAGAGCTTTCGCTGTGCAACAATGACAATAAAAAAGAGGTGAGGAAAAGAGGAAGAAAGCATTTCAGCTGAGATGAAAGAAAAAAAGGGAGGCTTAAGGAGGGAGACGGGAGGTGGAGGAGGTAGAAAGAAAGGGGGAGATGAAGGAGAAAAAGCAGGAGAGGAGGGATGGTGTCGCTGATGGTAGTAAACGCTTGAGTTTATTAACCTCATTTAGCTGAGAGGCTGTAAGTGAGGGAAAGAGGGAAGGAGTGGTGTTTTTCGTACTGCAAATTTAGGGCTGGGGTTTGCTAATGAGGGCTGAAAATGCACACACACACTCTCGCTACCTCACACACACTTTCCTTAGCTCATTCCAGATTCCCCTTGATCTGATGCCAAGTATGCAGGCAGATAACACATTTACAGGAGCGGGCACTGCTAGCTTCATCCCTCCACCTCCACTTATTTTAGCTCTCATATCAAACTGCAGCTGAGAGGCAGTCTTGTCCAAATGAGTATTGATACACAAAGAGAGAGTGGATATAATAGAGTTAATAATCCTTTGATTCACTGCCAAACCACACAGCTTCAGACTGTCTGATAATCTGAAGCGTATATTTTGTCAAGTCTTGCCAGTGGGGATCGTAAGATATTCACATAAATCGAAAGTTCAGAGTAACAGTAGGCTAAGTCTTAACGCTCGTCTTCTAATTGTGGGAGGGAATGAGAGCAGTCAGAGGAAAGTCAGGTAAATCTATGCTTGAAGGCCTAAGGTGAGCATCAACACAAGACTAAATTAATCTGACAAAGTCTGTTAAAATATATTTTATAAAAAATGTTAAAATTTGTGGAAGGAAAAGTGGAAGAGAGCTGGTATATGAGAAAATGTTTTTTTTTTTTTTACACTCCTAGAAAAAAAAACAATTTTAAAGATACGTTTTGTTTTTTTGTTTCCCAATGGACAGGGATGACATACATGTTACATAATGAGATATAACATCCAGTACTCTTGCTGTGGTCATCTGTTGACACCTGAATAGAAGAAGCACCCAGAAACTACAGTAATAACCAAGCATTCAAATTTTGTGCCAACCAGAACATAATATTTCAGGAAGTTCATGAAGAACCAAACAATCTCTAAGTTTCTTTGCTCTATGCTCGGATATTTGAAATCATTATCATATCATGTATCATTAAGTCTTGTTCTATTGAAGCAACCTCTTACCATTTTTTTAAAGAGGATTGCTATTTATTATCACTAATGCTGTGTCCCAAATCGTGTACTTTCATAAGTACTATGAAAACTAAGTGCACTGCGTAAACTCTGCAGTTACTTGAACAGTGCAAGAAATCTTACATGGTAGTGTTGTCCTAAATCACACACCGCGGCTTCACACTTACTGTAAACTATGATCACATTTCACAACAGGTGTTCCTTTGCTGTTCATTGATTTTATCCATCATCCATCATTTGATGTGTTCTTGCCTCTTCCTCTACGCCAGGGGTCTCAAACTTGCAGCCTGCGGGCCAATTGCGGCCCCAGAACAATATTTTGTGGCCCCCTGCCTGAAATCAAAGCTTTGTGTTAGTGCGGCCGCTGAGAAATCAAAATGCACTGCATTTTCCAATACTGTCACTGTGAACACACTTATGTACTCAAAATAGTGTAAGTGCAGAATTTTGTGATTGGAGACACAGCATAATCTTTTTTGGACAGTGCATGCATTCTTCAAATTTAGATTTAAGATGGTGATGATAAACTTTCAACCTTCAGCAGATGAACGTTAAAAACTACATCCTGGTTTCAGCAACCGCAGGTATATCACTCTGCAGAAAAGAGTTAAAGATGAAAATAATTAAGCGATAAAAATGACTTTATTGGCTTCAAATTTAAACACATTATGCAGACTTAGTGCAAGTAATAACTATGTATTTTTTTCTGGGAAGTTGTCTCTTCCAAGTCAACAACAGCAGAAAAAGCTGTTTTAACAAAGCAGTGTAAAGTCATACAATCAGTTTCAGAGAAGAGCCCTTCACATTACCCTGATAACCACCCACCTCATTCATCCATTATACGCACTGACCACTAATGACCTAAGATGGACACAAAGAATGCACGCTTAAGACGCTTGCTGAAGACGAATGAGTGAAGATGCACTCTGAACTATTGACAAATGGCGTGAAACACACACACAGCATGGACACGCACTTAAAATGCAAAGTGAAGATGAATGACACGGTGAAGATGTTCCCTGAACTGGACTGTAGGTGACAAATGAACCAAGTCTCAGTGGGTGTACTGAACCCCTGCTATGCCTGACCAAAGGTGGGTTATTCTGCAATTTCACAAATGTTAACAAACCATTTCTTCACCTCCTCTTCAGCTGATTCATCGACCCACCTATTTAGTTATTTTCTCTATGCTAACTCTCTTCAAGAGTAAGTGCTAAAATTAAATTTAAAACAATTCAATTTAAAAAAAATTATCTTAACTTTTTTAATACCTCAAAAACTACAGGTATTTCAAGTTATTTTCAAACGATGTAAGACAAACTTATCATGCAATAACTTGAAAATTATTTATCTTCTTTCAACATGAAAAGCAGAATCTAATAAAAAGATGTCCGGTTTTAACATGGCAATATACATAATCGCTAATGTTGTGTTCACACCAAGCACAAACAAAAATTTTTGTGCAACTACAGTTGATGTTAAGATGCAATTCTTGCTGACATGAATGCACACATCAGGCAGCACAAATTATCCCAGCATGTACAAATCTGTGATACATTCAAGCTACTAATTTGCTTATTTTCAAGAGTTTGAAAATCTGATCTTCAGCACATAATTCACAACACAATGGCCAACCAAAGTTTCTCTGTACAAACTGTATGGTACTGTTTCCAATTGGGAAAGGAACCAAAGACAGATTTGTGTCTCTGGGTACTTGCAAATGGAGCGAGTGATTTGCATGAAATCAGAAAGTAAAAACAAAACATTGTAGTTTTAAGAAACGTGTGAACTAATCAAGTCACTCAAGGTGAACACATCACAAGAGTAGATGAATCCTGCATTCTACTTATTATCTTTTATGCTGATGACAAGTGACTAATTTTTCTCTTCATCTTGAGATAGCAAAGCTGTTTTTCTTGTGATGATGGGGATTTTTTTTGATGATCTAGACAACAAAAGATTTGTCTGTGATAGAATATGACATTCCACGCTATTGCCCTTACTAAGGAGGTAAATTAAGCCTAGCTCTATTATTGGTTTGTGCTTTTGCAGCTCTGAAGAACTGAGTTATGACGGTTTTACATTAGGTTGAGATCTCTGTTGAACAACTTGAATTAACTTGCTACCAAAGGAAAAGGGAGTGGATGAAATTTCCAGGCTCTGTAAAGCAATATGATATAAATGTTTTAAACTTTACTGTATTAACTTTATGGGGGGAAAAGAACAACTTTGAAACTCTTTGTTTTTAAATGCACCAAACTGGTCCATTTTTCAGAGGGGTAGCAACATTGAGCCTGTGTAAAAATGTGCATCAAAGCTTCTAAAGAAAGTCTTTCTTTATTCAGACGAGTTGAAAGTAACAACAGTGTACAAAGCTGTTTTTAATAAAGAAAGTAAGGCAAAAGACCAACATTTTGAACCAGTTCCTTTTACCAGTTGGATCCCATTTCAAACAGGAAAGTTATACAAATTTAAACTATTTATCTGCTTGATTGAAAAATTCCAAAAGATTTTTATGTGGAAAGAACTTAGCAAGAAAAGTGAAGAAACAACTGCTGACCCTTCCATTGAATTACCTTTACAAAAGCAGCACATTCAAAACCGTAATTTTGAGATATTTTCTCATTAAACAAATCAAACAGGAAGGTCTTCTTTACCAGGAAAATTGTAATGTCAGCCTACTTTCCTGTGATTGACAGCTCTACCAAACACTCTTTGAACTGCCCTGATACAGTAAACCCTTCTTTAGCTCGAACTTCAATCAGGTCAATACACAAAGAGTAAAACCAATTTTGCAAATATTTAAACTCAGTCTGTTATAAAAACAAACCCTACCGCAGCCAGCAGACTAGCAGGGCTTTGATAAAGCTCCTTGAATAGAACAGATCCATCAGTCCAGCACTACCAGGTCACTAATAAAGAGCTGTGACCGTCCAGTGAAGGCAGCTTTCAACCGTTTGTCTACATGTCAATACTCTGCCCAGCCACATAGTCGCTATCATTAAACTTTTGACCCTCCTCCGTCTGTCACTCTTTGACAAAACATGGCTCTTTGAGTTCTGTGACTACTGTCAATGATGTGTCATGTCAGATCTGTCACACACAGTTTACTTGCCTTGTCTTTATTGTTTGGTTGATGTTATCCCTTTTCGGAGAGCACACCTGATGAAGTGAAGTAAGTCAGCTGTCGTTACGGACAATAAATCCTCCAGTGTATGGTTAAGCCCCCTACAGTGCTCTGACTGCTCTATCTGATCTGCCATCACAAAATTACACCCCATTACCTTGCAATAGCCCACACTGCCTAACTGCTTAGATCTCTTTCACAGCCCATTACCAAGGAATAATGAGACCATTATTTAACTGGTAATAATGCTTTACTTTCAATGCATCTAAAAAAGTATGTAAACATGGAATCAATTCACTTTAATTTATATAGCAGTAAAAGACAAAAAAGACAGACTTTTATCACATGATTTTCATGAAAATGTTAGATAGCCCAACATTAACAATGAACAAGCAAATGTCAAGAGTGTCAGGAAAGTTTTCAACAGGCAGAGACCTTAAACAAAGCAAGTCTTTGAGGGACAATTAGATGGGCCGAGGAACTTTTGAATTATCCCTTATACATGACAAACATGACAAATCAATACTTCTTCTAACAGGCAGAAACTTTAAGAAAAAAGACTCAATGGTCGGCAGCCATGTACCTCAAACATATGAGTCAATAAAGACCTTGCCTTTGTCTGATTATTTAGAGAGACCCAACTTCAACTTATCTTTACAAAGCACTGAGAAACAGCGTCAAAGAAGACTTACTCTAACAGATAGAGCCCTCAAGCAAAATCTGACTCACTGATGGACAGGCAGGTGCATTAACTGTATCAGCCAGGAAAGATCTAATTTTCAGAACAACTCAGATGGGAAGCCATCTGCCGCATATGGTTGGACCAAGGATGATCTTACTCCCCCACAGTCCTTTTTGTTTCAGTATGGTTTGGTAAGCTAAACCCTGATCCTTCTAGGGTCCACCCTTTAGAGTCAGATAGGGACATGTAGATTCCTAACAGAAGGGACCATAAAATGGGATGGTACAGATAGGTTACTTTGATATCTTTGCCAACTTTTACACAGGAAATGCAAATAACCACATACCAAACCAAACTGAACTGAATGGGACCAGACTCAATAGGAAATCATAAACTGCCATCAATCGATGGGCCAGGAATGGGATAGAGGCAGAGTGACAAACAGAAAGACAACAACAGATAACTGGGAATTATATTAGCATTTGTCATAACAATCATAGAAAAGAAGTTGCATAAGCACTCGCTGTAATGATAAAATTAATATGCCTGATAACACTATGCATTGCAGTGGGAGTTTCACTTGTCTGGTCAATATCATGTGTTGTAATAGTATGTGGGTGTGGACTAGCTGTTTTTTTACAATGGCTTAGCCAGCTGATATCCCTGATATCCGGTATCCATTACCCGATGCTCCATCCAGCCACCATTACAAATTACCAAGAGGTCATGACCTCAGAGCCACTCAGCCTTCTCACAACTCTCCCCCCAGTCAACCGCTGGCCGGTACCACTCAATACCCCAGGTCCAGTTTCCCCATCTGTATGTATAAACCCCCTCCCCTGCACAGCACATAGAAGTGCCTGGACTGGACAGGGGGGGTGGAGGGGTGGCGCCTAAACGGCAGCAGATGTGGCTCCGCAGAGAACACCGGCCCTAATTAACTTCAATGGATTTCCTAATGCGACAGCTACCATATTTCATTTACCGCGCACCCGGACCCCAGTGGACCTGACGAGGGCCAACTGATACTTTCAGCCATTTGCAATTGTGAAGAGTGGTGGCAGTGAAGTGATCCAAGAGAGGGGGTGGCATCAGAGTGACGGGGGTGAGGGGATGGAGAGCGTGAGGAAGAAACCAGAGCAGAAGACATGACCCCTCTTAGCAACAGGAAATCAATTAATTCAACATTTTTATGACACTGAGGATGCGAAAGGGAGCTACAGCCGAGTCAGCGATTTGAGGCATGTGTCAAATTTAACAACCAGGGTGACTTATCATTTTATTCACTAATTATTTATTATCAAAAAGGGCAACACATCACAACACACATTTTTTCTCTCTCTATGTTTTCCCATGGTTATGAAAGGCACCTTTGTTGTACTTTTAAGTGTGACTTTATCTTTTTAGTCACCTGTAAACATGACAAAAAAAAAAGCCTCTCTCTGATAAAAGGGAAAAGGATGGATGATTGTAAGAGGCTTGTCTAGGTGTGGAGGGCTGAAAGAGATAAACATGTATGCTAACAGAGATGGATGCCGGGGGTAGAGAGGGAGTGGGGGAATTTATGGTCCTGGGTCTTATTGTTCCTGTACACGTGAGGGTGCACAGCTGGGGGAAAGAGGGAAATGGGGTACAGATGTAGTGTATCAAACGCAGAGGCCTGGACTTCAATTGATACATTAAGATGGGAACCCCTGCTGCACTCTCTTACCAAACATCAAAAAACCTCCAACTACCTTTTTCTCACCCTTCCAGCTACTGCCCCCCCCCAATCCTTTCCAACAAGCTTTTACCTGGTAGGCCCATTCTCTTGCTAATATCCGCAGCCTGGCCCTGTGTTTTTTCTTTTTTTCTGTGAGTTCAGTCCACTTCATTCACTTCTCTTTAAAGGCACAGCAGGCAGAAGCGGTGGACTCCTTTGAACTTCAGTGAGCTTTTTTTAAAAACTTACCTCAATGCACATACGCAAACACGTTGGCGACATGGGTATATTATCATGCCCCAGACGACAATATATCACAGCTGTTCACACTTGCCCCCACTATTCCTTTCACATTTCTTTAAAACACACATGAACACAAATCATCAGAGAGGATGTACTGGGGGAAAAGTGGAAGCAGAAGAGGGTGGGAGTTTGTGCCCCCTGAATCTTGAGTATCCCCACCAAGTCAAGACTGCAAGGCTGGGGCTGTTGAACGGTGGTATCAATGAAGGCACTCGAGGTGGCAATGACCCTCTTCTCCTCCTCCTCTTCCCCCTCTTCCCTGCTAACTAAATAGAGAGCAAGAGGTTCCCCTAGGAGCAGAGCTGAGACGTTGGATAATTCCCGGTGCTTTCCCGGTGCCTATAGAAGTGAGGGCCCCTCTGGATTTGTCAGTTGTGGCTGCAGCTGTCTCCGGGCAAAATGGACCACAGTGGACCTGACACTTGATCTCTCGTCTCTTTTTCTGCCTCTCTTTCTGGTCCTTTTATCTCTCTCTCTCTCTCTTTCTCTCTCTCCATCAGTTTTGAAATTTTTATCTTTCACACTCTCTCCCTGGTCTTTTTTAGGGGGTCTTGGAATGTCAACTCTGAGTTAGCTATATTTGAAAATAATTTTATTTCCTCTGTGCTATTTTTGTAGATAATCTCTATTGC
The DNA here is from genome assembly GCA_030710495.1 of Labroides dimidiatus. Lineage (NCBI taxonomy): Eukaryota > Metazoa > Chordata > Actinopteri > Labriformes > Labridae > Labroides > Labroides dimidiatus. The sequence goes on from CM061158.1 coordinate 13,616,311, forward strand.
TGCAATATGATGCTACAGTTGTTTTAGATGGTGCAGCCTTGTTAACTCTGTTATCAATCAATGTTAACATTAATAAAGGTGATCGCACAACATAGAGGTTGATGTGACGATTACCTGCATTAATTTGGACTTCTTGATTTTATTAATGTCTTAAGTGACGCCATAAATGGCGTCAAGCAAAAGCAACAACTACAAAGAATGGTGATGGAGTTTATTTGTTCAGTCATGTCAGCTCTATCTTTATGTTGCTACTTTTTCTATCATCGGGACCCCAGTCATAATCATCAACAGCATGCAATCCTATAATTAAACCACATTAAGCAGGACACAGAAGGTAGGGCCATGACATTTTTGACTGGGGTGGCCCTAATGGGGCACTGACACATGCAGTGCCCACAAAACCCCCTTCTAAAACTCTGATGAAAAAATCTGTGTTCACACAGAAAGGCTTAGGGACTGAAAAGGCTGTAGAATGCATACCAGGCCTGTAGGTAGCGATATAACTGTAGAGTCTTTTGGAAGTAGCACAAGCACAACCCGGTAAGTCCGCCATTGAACTGTTGTTGTTGTCCGGTTCGCGCATGGCAATTAAAAGTTCCCACAACGAAAGTGGAATACATACACGCAAAACTGAGCATGATTTCAGCTTTTCTGCTGAGAACTCTGGCTTGCTGTTTACACGGCAATGGAGGCTGCAGCCTATCAGAAAAATTCCACTCTGGAGGGTGTTTTTAAAAAGTTGCGTTTTAGGTCTGTGAAAAAACAGCGTTTCCATGTAAACATGAGGCCGAAACGCAGCAGCACTTTGGTGTTTCATCCTAATATCGTTCTCGTGTAAACACCACCTAAGATGTGTCTGGTAAAACTGACATAATCACGTGACTGGAGCAATGTATAACCAGCATGGGAATGTGGATGTTAACATCCACAACCTCTGTGATCCCTTGTTCGGGCTTGTTATATAGGAGATGTTCATTTTTCACTTTTTTCCCTGAATTTTTTCTCTGAACCAATTGCTTATTTAGGATTTAAATTCTGTGAAAAAATAGTTGCCTTGTAACATCCCTACGATAAGTACTTGATAGAAGAGGTAAGTGAAAAAAATCACAGATTACTGCAATCTAAGCTAAACTAGCAACATTCCTTATTAGGTTTTAAAGGGAGACAGGCTTTTACATAGGTCTTCACATTAGTCCCCTCTCTTGCCTCAAAGGGAGTTTAATTGACTTATCAGCGCCTGTACCTGAGAAAAGTGTCTCCAGTAATTGGCTCATTTTTTGTCCATATAACACATCTGGTTCCCAGAGCCGCTCAGTCAGGCCCACAGTCTCTATAAAGTGAAACACCATCCATAAAATCTCCATTAGAGCAGGGCTGCCTGGAGGTCGCCGTGAGGAGAATTGGGGGTCAGTGCTCCACTGTAATGCCTTCACACATGGGGTTAGAGGTGAGTGCTGTTGACATTCCTCCCATGACGGTCTGATATTAGCATGATTGATCTGCCGCAGTGAAGCGCTGGGAAGTACACTCCCTACTTTGCTCCTGAAACTTAAACAATTTTGTTTGGTCCTGCGTCTACTTATCTCTCCATCTTCTCTACCTGAGCGTCTTATTCTTTCCCCTCTTACCTCGGTGTCTGGTGGATCTCCGAGCCAGGCTTTGGTGTCACACGGGGATTGACCTTGGAGGAAAGGTACCAGAGAGTGTTTATCTGGCTTTCCTCTCAACTAAACCACATAAAAGAAGAGAGTTGTGATTGATCGCCGACTCTTTCAGCTGAGCCTTCTTAGGCTTTTCTTTTAGCAGCTCAGTGTGAGCTACAGTAGAGGGCTGTGAGATATTGGCCCGTTAAATTCCTCACCTTCTGAGTGCCCATGGCCTTGGATGGGAGGTAAAGACTTCTGTTCCTGCATCAGTATATGAGTGGTACATTTCTTTCCCTATTAATACATTCTGTGGCTTTACCGTCACTGTGGACCCATACTCTGAAAAGATGGGAAAGAAGGATGGGATAGGGGTCCTTTCTTCAAAGTCTCACAAGAGACCCTTTTTACGGGATTTTACTGGAATTTTGAATCCTTTTAATTGTATTTTATCCTTTTTAAAACATGTTGCTCCTTAATTTTTGCTGCAACAGCTATCACATTATCAACCTGGTGGTTATATGATCTTCTATTTCACTTTTGCATTTGTGAAACACTTTACGGCTTGGATTTGTTGGAAACATGACAGAGAGCAGTGATCTTCACTGCTTTAACAATCAGGAAATTGCGAGTTTTTACAGTAAGGAGACAACTGAACACAGCACACCCAGCTTTCCCGTAGGCCAGACAATCATTACAGACCACTCACAGTCCAGCGTATCTCTCCAAATCAAACACACTGGTCCCATAATACCCCAGGATAAACTAAATCACATGTAATTGGAGGCTTTCTTTTTTCCAACTTCTTTCAGCCTCTGCAAGCTCTGTGAAGATAACCCTCCCCGCTGCCACAGTCTCTGGTGTCTTTGAGTAAACAAACAAACAAACTCGGAAACTGACGGTCAGAGGCTGGGCAGGCTGGTCAGGGTTCAGTCAATGGGGCAACAGAATCCCGAGCCGTTTGTTTTCCTCCCGGGAGGTGAAGCGGGTGAGATCAGGGGGGCGTCTTGTTGTTTATTACTATAATTTGTCTGAGTGGCTCTGGAGAGATTTCGGGGCTCTTTGAAGCAGGGCTGGATGAAGCCTGGAGCGTGGCATGCTGTGCCGGGCTTTGAGCCCAATTTCCAATTCGCATAGAACCCCACCTCCAGCCGACCTACCCCCTCTCTGTAATCTGCTGTCCCAAGACTTAATAATGAGCTGCGTCATCCTGGATCCTTCAGGATCTTAAAGGCCACACATGGAGAACTTCTCTCAGAATTCTATCTCTCATGTGTTTTTATGTGGTCTTTCTATCTTAATTTTGCCTTCACCAAAAAACACTTGACAGAGGAGATTACAAAGGTGAAGGGATATTCTGATTAAAGAAAACATTGGGGTTTGTCTTTGTGAATGAATGAAAAGTTAATGTCATCATATGTAGGAGAAGTAAAAGAAGACTGACGTCAGCTAGCCAGCAAGCTAGTTAGCCTTTACTGTTGCTCAATGCAAATCATGTCAGAGGAGATGAAAGCACGATTCTCTTACGAAACCCTAGAACTTTTCCTTGTCAGTTTTGAATCTATCTATCTATCTATCTATCTATCTATCTATCTATCTATCTATCTATCTATCTATCTATCTATCTATCTATCTATCTATCTATCTATCTATCTATCTATCTATCTATCTATCTATCTATCTATCTACAAAAGGGTAGAAATGAAAAATGAACAGACAGCTGTTTATCTGGCTGTCTTTTCACTATTTATTAATATTAGAGATCTTGTTCCCATTTGAAATTATGGTTATAGACACTGTTGTCACTGTTGCTTCTATAGAGAAGAAATGAATATCAATGTTAAAGATTTATTCAGTTGATAACTTTTCAACAAATATGGCAAACCTTTTGTGATAGGGTAATTTATTGGCCAATATAGGTACATGTATAAAAAGCCATAATGCTGGGTGGCAGGGGGCAGGTCCAGGTGATGGCCACGCACCTACCCCTTTGAAATGTGACTGGCCACAACAGGTGGTTTCTTAAATACTTCACTTTGACTGTCTAGACAATGAAGCTTGTGTGAAACCATCTAAGATATGCAACTATTCCAAGAGGTGGCATAAAAGTCAGACTAATTTATGCAACTAATAACTTAAATTTAGTAAAAAAGTCATTTCAAAATATATTTGTTGAAAAGTAAAGAAAACTGACTTTAACTTTAGGTCAAATAATTTCAAACAACAATAACTTTCTGAAGAAAAACTTATCATTGTCAACTTCAGCATCATAACGTTTGTAAAGACTTTGAGAGTTTGAACAGTATTGTGCCGTGTAGTGTTGTTAATCGTGTGAATTTACATTTTAAACTGTGCCTGTGTCTGTGTATGTGTTTTAGAGGGTGGATGTCTGCATTTGTCCGTGTGTCCATGTTTATATTGTATCCCTACATCGGAAGTCCGCTTACCCAGCTCTTAGCCATCATCTGCATGGCTGTCTGTCTGCTATGTCCTGGGGGGAGAACGCTCAGTCCCAGAGCAGGTTTAATTGGTGTCAAGCAGGCCTTGGTGAAAAGCCGTTAGAGACTAGAAATGCTCAGTGAGACAGGAAACCTTTTATTAGGGGACTTCCTCTAACTGCATGACTCTGTGTGTCCCACTCTGTCCTATTGTCTCTCCCCATATCCCTGCCTCTTAAAATCTTTCATCACTGCTAAGTTTCCATCTGCTCTCTTCCTCTTCCACTCACTCCCAGCCGGCTTCAAACATTTACTATTTATCATCGGTCCTCCCTCTTTCTATGTGTTCACTCTCTCTGTCTCTCTTGGTCGGTTGTATTGTTTTTAAGTCTGATGTCTGTCCTTGAATGAGTGAGGGAGTTGGTCTCTGGGGGAATCCGGTGACCACAGAGGCACACCAAGCCAGCCAGGCTAATGATGAGAGCACTTCCTGACAGCCAGCAGACACACTCATCATACACACACGTCCAAACATACCACGAGACAACAGCTGCACAGCTACACAGAGGACCCCACCCCCCATCAAATGATCAATTATAACTTTAACCAGTTAAGTTCTCATTGCACCACTGCCATTGTGTTATAAGTCAGGCTTCCATGTTCTAATGACAAATCTCAATAATAATGTCAAACTTGCATTAAAATATTCTTTCCTTTAGGAGATACTCAGTCATTACATTCAGTTCAGAGTTTTTAAATGCCTAAATTAAAAAAAAAAAAAGCTCTTGTGTACGTACATTTTATTTCATGAATGGTTTAAATAGCCTGTGCACTGTTTATGACACATGGTTGCTGCTGTTGTGACATTCAAATTACAAAGTTTCAAAGTTTTTTGTTTTGAAAATTGATTTTTGATGGCATTCTCTGACATAGCTGCTGTGCGACTTTTAGCTAGCCCCATGTAAACACAGTCAAGCAGCAGCCACATTAAAAATAGATTGATTTCATATTTTCAGAAGTGCAGTGTTAAAAACCTCTGATTGGATAATTCTTAAAAGCACTTTGGTGGAACTAGGGAATAAAAAAAAAATCTCAACAGAGAATTTTTATCACAGTGTATCATGCAGAATCCAGGCGGCTGTGAGAAACTAAGCTACTTCAAAGTACCAAAAACTAAGAATACACCAAGGCAAAAAAGTGGAGCATGTTTACAGCCTGGTTCAAAAAATCACTTTAGTCTAAACAGCCAATAGTTTAGCTCTTAAGTTTAGCATTTCCATTATGGCTCTTACCAATGATGCGTCAAAACTCTGTATCAGAAACAGATGGGTGACATCACAGGTACTATCTCTGGTACTACCATACAGTCTACAGCAGAATCACAGATATTAGCTAGCATAGATAGCTAATCAGCTATCAGCTCAGGCACAAACATCAATTTGAGTGGGGGGAGGCTCATCATTGGGGTGGGAAGCACAGGAAATCCCTATTTTCCTCCTTGGTCATGTGACTCTAGCTGTTCTGTGGTCCAGCTCTGTTCTACATCCTGACAACAGAGCCAGTGCCTGATGGCAAAATGCTAAGAATCAAACAGATCTGGTGGACTTCGCACTTAGATTTTGTCTCTAAACTAAGAGGTCTGGGAGGGTTGTTACAAGTTGAAGTTTACAACTTTACTGAGTTTTTTTTTTTTTTTTTTTGGGGGGGGTGGGGGGGGGGTGGGGTGGGGGTGAAAAAGGTTGTCTGTATCTGAATTGCATTGTTTATTATAAACTTATTAAATTGAAAAATAGGTTTCTTTTTTCTCTAACCAATAAATGGCCTCATTTCTATTTACGACACATACACACACTTACACACCCACCTACCACCCACTTCACACATTTGCATAAACATACACAAACACATCCTCCCACACACACACATTGAGATAATGAAGCAGCTGTATTTCTCCAGCGTTGTTTTGTCAGCAAGTTCAACTGTAACCGTAACTGTAACTGTAATTACTGTTGCACAAGAGCTAACTGACTAAGAAAAAACACACACACACACAAATACACATCTGCAGTGTGGACAGCCTCATCCTACACATGCACTTATACTGGAAGCCAGTCAGGCAAACACACACAGACACACCTGCTTTTCAGGTAACTGAAGATATCTTATCCTGCAATCTCTCACACATGTTTGAGATTCAGCTCCTTTGCTTTCATTCTTTAGTTCTACATCCTTTGTGCTGGAAGTTGTGTTGTAACACTGGTGTTCGTTTAAAGTGGAACAGAGTCAAATGTGTGACAGGGATGTACCACCAGCACGTTTCCAAGCATAACTGACCTGGAATGGAAAGTGCACAAACCACAATGTGAGAACAAGCCATTCTGTGCCGCTTTGGATACGTCACACTCAAGAGGTGGAAGAACCATCTTTGTAACAGGAACCAGGAAACAAGGACAAGCAGAGACTCATCCTGACAGCTAAGCTGCAACGGTGGACGCCTAACTGCCATTGTTACGAAAGCCTGCACAAAGTTCATTTGTTTCGTGACGAGACAAGCTCTCACACTCCTCCAGAGGGGAAAAAACTATCAGGATGATCTGTGTGTACCTGCAGAACAGGAGATGTCTGTTGAAACAATACAGAAGGTTTTTGGCCTGTTACCATAACAACTGCTGTTAATGGAGGTGGAAAAAAAGAAAGCATCCCAGCATTTATCTTAAAACAGGACACTCTGCAATCAGCCCTCCTGCCAATCTGTCTCTATCTTCCCCTCTTTTTTCTCTCTTTGTTCCCTTTCTCAGACTCCTCTTTTCTTTTCTTTCAGCCTCTCCACCTCTCTTTCACTTTCTCTGAACTCCCCCACTCCTCCCCCTTTTCTCTTTCTCTCTCTTTCATTTCATTTATTCCTGAATGCAACCCTTTTCTCTAAGTCCTCCTTTCTCTCTCTCTCTCTCTCTCCACCCCCCTCCAACTCCACCTCCACCTCTCCTCCACCCCTCTCTTGTTCGATCCCTGACTCAACTTTCACATTCCTGGAGCATTCCTGTAGGATTAGCCTTTAGCATTCTCAGGCTATGCAGAGGCCACGGCCCCCCCACTGTGATGGTGGCAGGCACTAACGGACGACAGTGAAAAGTGCCTGTGTGTGTATGTGTGTGTATTATCCTCTCACTCTCTTTCATCACGACCCTCCTCCACACCTCCTCCTCTGACTGCTCCTCTTCCTCCTCTCAGCCTGCTGCCCCATTTCTACCGCGCTCAGCTTCCATCACTGTCAGCAACCTTCAGTCATCACCACCCTCATGCCTGGATGCTGAGGAAAACTGTGCACATCCAGACAGATTAACATACACTTAGATTTGACTGTGAATCCATAAAATATTAGTTAAGGGATTTCTTTATTCCAATTGTTTATTTTGATTTAAAAATACATTCCTTCCATCTCTGTTGGCCCATGAAACACTTTTAAAAAAAATATGATTTATGACTGATTGTTGTAAACACTCAGTTTCCTATAGTCATACTTATCTAACAGATTTTTTCAGTTGTTATTGGTAATTCCACCTCATCTGTCGCTCACTTTAGCCTAAGCTTTTCTCAAGGATTTATTCCAAGTCCACTTTCTTTTCTACTCATATGCTTCCCCTGGTCAAATCATTACAATGTACAATACCACTGCTACACCGAAAACGATTACACCGATCTCCTCTTACTGTTCATCAACAATCAAACAATCAGCTCACCTGCCTCTCTGATATCAACAGCAGCCTTTTCGAAACATCCTAAAACTTAATGACAAAAATGAGGTTTCTAATAACAGAACTGAAACTAAGGACTATACCAGGCTCTGAAGCTCTAGAATAACCTCCCTCTAGATATCCATAATAAATCTGTTTCTTATTTTAAATCTCTTTGTCGTGGTAGATTCCTCCCAAACAGCTTTCAAAGCAACCTGAATATAGGAACTTAACTGCTGTTCAGGTGCGTTTCCACTTTTATTCATAAAAATAATTCCTGTACTCACAGGTCTGCAGTTGATGTGCCATTTATTTTGACAGGTGCAGATTCAATGATTCAATGCCCTTTGTTTTTTAATTAACACATCATTCAAAAACAAAACAAAATACCAACACGATACAACTTAACTCATGTTTTCATACTCACACATTTCAAAAAACATCTTATGTTAAGGTTGGTCTCAACCTGAATGAAACAAAGACTGGCCTGCACACCTGCACTGGCTGACCCATGTGATTAAAATTTCATCTGTAACAAAACATTTTCCAGACCGGTAAAGATGAATCTATAAATTAACATAAACAACCCAATAACTTATTTTTGAATCACTATATTTACATGAATTTGAAACTTTCAATTTATCAGCTTCAACCATATTCTCTTCATAACAACTTTTTTTCCTCAAAATGGAATACATATATATATATATATATATATATATATATATATATATATATATATATATATATATATATATATACTGAAATTGGAATATCAGAGCCCCAAAAACCATGCTCAACCCCAGAATCAAGCTATGTTGCACTCATGTTAGGTCAGAAGAACCATGAAAAGCGACTGTGCTGCCTCACTGTAACAAACAGAAAAGAAAATATTAACCTCTCAACCATCTTTTTTTTCTTTGCATCTCCCTGATAGTGAGTGCAGCAGACTGTGGCACCACTGGAACCAAGTGGATTAATGATTATTTAACTTACATTAATGATCCAAGGTACCGTGTGTGCAGTCTTTTATTGACCTGCTCAGTTCTTACTCAGGAAAGGATGGTACAGAGAGCAGGTAAATGAATGATCTAAAAAGTTAATCTCATTCAAACAATATGATGAATTAAAGGAACATGCTGCCAAACATTTATTTTACACCCCCACTTTCCTCTCTGAAGCCTCTCTCTTTCTTCACATGAGTGTCTAAGTTAAAAGTGTAGCATTGTGAGGTAATCACAGCCTTTTCCTGTTTTCTCTTCTGTTCCAATAAGGGGGCTTTGTGTTGAGTCAGTGTTTCAAGCCAAACTAGTAGCACCGGCCTACCACATGTGGAAACACTCACATCACCTCCCAGGACAAAAAAGACTTGGCAGGGGCAGACGGTAGGAGGGGGTGAGAAATGGAGAATGAGTGTGTGTGTATATGAGAGAGAGAGAGAGAGAGAGAGAGAGAGAGAGAACCCTTTCTGTGCTGAAGTATCACCTTACTGCAGCCAAAATAAAAGTGCGATCAGAGCCAAAGACGCACCTCAAAAACCTCTCAGCTGTTTCCCCTGTCGCTCCTGCCAACATGACTCATTTTTATCCTCAACTCCTCTCCCTCCCTACCTTCACCCCCCTCTTTTTGACATACTCAGCCTCACTTCATTGCCTTCCCAAGAATTTTTGCAATCCACAAAACTCTGAGTCTGCCCAGCTATTTAAAACTCAGTTTCCTCTCTGCATCTCTCTTTTTTACCCACTCAGATCTACTTCTTACTTAGCTCTTTTTTTTCATGGTGTAACTTTACTATTTTCACTCTCTACGCTTCTAATTTCCTCCCTTATCCATCCCTATATCTAAAGCCCTCTCTCCCGGCTCATGTTGCAGCTCTCTCTGTGAATATACAGTACAGTATTCTGTTCCTCCACATCAAGCTGATTGCTTTCTGTCAGCCTGTACCGCTGTAGGGGTCCCAGAGGGGGCCTGGTCCCTCACATCTAAACATCTGTCCATCCCATTACTTTAGCTGCTGCCGAACCTGAGCCCCTTTTACTCACGCTGACAGCAACGTTGGCGAGAAAATGGGAATGATATCCAAGGGAATGCTGGGTTCCCGGGTGTCTCCTCAAAGCTCCTGATTATGTGAGCCAGCTGGTTGAGAGACATGAGGAGTCGCCAGGCGGTGTTCCGCAGGGGCATATGATAGGGCCCCGGATGTTTTCAGAGTATGGGTATGGTTAGGAGCATGTATGGGGATCAGTGTGAGGATGGGAATGCGTGCCCTGCATCGGGCATCAGTCGCCTGGGTCGTTTGGTTGGAATGTGACTCAGGAAACCCATAATGGGGCTTACTGTATGTGCTGTGTGGATGACTGTTGTCTTTTAGCACTGTGAGGTACAGAGGAAACGGATATGGCCAGGGGTGGTGGTAGTGTTGATGATAATGATGATGATGATGTTGATGATGATGATGATGATGATGATGATGATGATGAACAGAATGAGGATGAGTAACTATGTCGCAAAAACACAATCCCTTTTTAAATATGCAACACAAACAGTGTGTGAGAAAAGATAAAGTATGCAGGCAGAACATATTGTCAGCAGGGGTGTGTCCAGGAGAGTGGCCAACTTAGTTGCTGACCCCTGCTTTACAGGGTCACATTTAGTAGAGAAGGTATAGCTATATAGGTAGAGGAAGGTAAAGCTATAGTATAAAACTAAAAAAACTGAAATTGTAGGTCTAGCATAAAATGAACAAACTAAAAATCGATTATCATGTTACTTTTGACACAAATAGTTTACACTGCATGTCTGCAAACCAGTAACTGACAATGTAGAAACTGAAGTACAGTTAACATTTTTCATGATTATGTTTCACTACAAGGCATTCTGTAAAATATTTTCAGAATTATCACAAACTAAACTGAAAAATCAGCTAAATTGATGCAGAAAAAGCACATTATCTTTTTACCAACACAGTCATTGTCTGTAATGTAATTGCAAGAGTGCTTCAGTAAAGTTAAAGATCCAGTTGTTTAATGGTAGTAGCCACCAGCAGCTAGCTTCAAACAGAGATGATGAACAAGCAAGAAAAGTTGGTTTAGTTTCTATAACATTTTCAAACCTTAAGTCTCCAGAACCAGCCAATAGACTGACCTTGTGAACTGTGCATGTGTAGTACAGGAGGTAAAATTGAAGCTGAAACAGTTGGAATCGAGGAGAAAATCTGCGCAGCCTCTGAGGCGTGAAAACACAGCAGCTGGTGGACAGCAGAAGAGCTGTATTTTCAAGTGGCATTGATGGAGGACGAGCTGCTTCTGCTGTGCAGGGACAGTCAATCGCAATTCCAGGGCCAAACTGGAATTTGTAGATGAACGAGGCGACGAGACATTTCTGAGACGAATGAGACCACATCCATCACAAGGAGCCGTGGTTACCAAACCAGAACCTTTTCCTGAATAATCGCTCAGAACGGGACTCATTTCGGCTCTGTGTGTGTACTTTATTGTGATGTTTTTGACAAATTTGTGTTTCTCAGCTTTATCAGTGTCAGCCTGAGCAGGTAATGCTACATCAGACCTGGTGAGCTTTGACAATTTGTCCTTCAGATGGACTAAACATAATCCTCCCTCGAGCGCGTTGCGACTTTGACCTCCTGTGCGGCCGAATCAGATAAGAGCTACAGGTAAACACAAACACTGTGAGAGGAGGGAAAACAAAGCGCCTGGTGATAAATGACACACACACACACACACACACACACACGCTTGAACGCACACACACATTTGCAGACTGAATGCAGAGACAAAAAGCTGCTCTAATGCAATGATTCTCCTCCACACACACATATGCACACAGAGCAGAGGTGACCTTTCACCTTTGATTGTAGCATGCTGAGTAATGAGGGGTCATTTGCTTCAGTTAAATATGTTTAGGTTGTCGGGAGGTTACAACCAGAGGCATAACCACATGCTAACACACAAAGAGGCATGTATACACACACGTTTCCTTAAATAGACTTTCTGCAGAACACAGACAGAAAGAGACACACACATCGGAATATGCAGATGCTTCTTCATATACGCCATCACGCACATGCCCCTCGCCTCAACACACACTCCACACTTGTCTTGTGTAAGTGAGATGTCTTCTGTTTCAACAATGTGTGCAGTGTGTCCCGACTGCCTTTTCTTCCCTTGGCAGAGTTATCCAATCCCCCTGACACGCATTCTGTATGGATGACGGCGAGCTCTTCTCATGACGCCGCCGGAGCCACCCGTTTAGTTCCGCCTCAGCTCTGTACACGCACAGTTCATGAGGTCAGAAAGCCCAGGGGTGCTGCTCCCCCGGGTGGGATCAACACTGTGCATGAGCAGTTATGGAAAAGCATAGAGACTGTAATGAAAGGCTTTGATGTGCTCAGCTTGTCTTTCTCTTGAAGAAATAGAGTCTGACCTGGCTACCAGAAGTGCAGGGGTCCCGGTACAGTGCCATAAAGAGTCAAATTTGACTGACCCTTGATCTGATCTCTGAAAAGCAGGAATTCAAACCATTAAAAGATGCAAAAAAAAAAACCTTGTACTGACCCTGCTACAAAGCGTCTGATAGTCTGTGTGTTCATGTATGGGTGTTTGCATTTCTGTGTCCTTGCCTTTGGCTATGCCCTCACCTCCACTGACCCCAGAGCAGGAGCTCAAAGGCGCAGAGGTGACGGTCTCTGACCCCGCACAGAATCCCAGCCAAATTAGAAAACTTCAGTCATTTATTATCGCAGGTCGCAATGCTTCCATGGATAACATGAGAATGCACTCCTAAACTCAATGCCTGGGCCGAAACCTGCATGTTTACAAGTCACTGATTATCATTCCTCATTTATTTACACATGGTTTACTCTGTAAGCATGCTGATTTTGTGAGATCACACACAGAGTTAACGGCATCAGTTTGATGATTTTATAAGCGGGTGAGTCAGCAGATTAGGCACAAATCTTCACTTTGCATATGGTGACCTTTTTTCATCTTCAAAGGGCTTGATACCGTGGGAGAGTGAAGTGAAACATCTGAATTGAAACCAAATGAAATCTCGGCTCTTTTGTCCTTAATTGGTGGCTCTTTTTTTGTGCAAGCTTCTGCATGCAAGGCCTGAGCCAGCAACACCCCAGAACCTCCTCCCAGCTGATTCCCAGAGCAAACAAGTCATGGGTGCTGTGAGACTTTCAATTAAGACACACTGAGCTGGTTATACTCAGCCTGAGGTCTGGCATGCAGCTCCCAATCTCTCGCACTCTTTATGATTCTCTCAAATCTATAAACTCACTTCTTACATAATCATATGGCAGAGTACAGAGTGTGGGTTTATCTAAGTGCATGGATGTTTAAAGGTGTGTAGAAGTCAAAATAGGATTGTGTGAAAGTTTGGAAGTACATAGTTGCTCTTGTTTAGTGAGCATGTTGCATGTGAGTGTATTCTCCACAAACACACACAAGTGAATGCATGTTTGTGCTGTCATGAAAAAAGGATGTGTGTACACACTGCAGACTGGGGTTTGGCATGGTTGCCTGTGAGGCTGGCAAAGCTGGCACACGGTCATGTTGTGACGCTGCAAGTTGCGTAAAAATGCGGAGAAACACAATGAGACTCTCAACACTGTAAGAAAGAGAAAAAGGGTGTGAGGGAGAAACAAAAGAAGCTTTGATACAATCAGGCTTTTGGTCTGCTGATGTTAATGGAACATGAAGAGCTGGCAAAGCAAAGGCAGCACATTCAAACAGCTACTTATTGCTCAAGAGCGAAATTAGCTCTTGAGCCGAGCTCTATTTCACAACTGTGTATTTTAAAGCTTAACATATCTGCTATTAAGGTTTTACAGAGGCTTATTTTTATTACACCGCTGTGTTTATTATCGTAGTCTGATTGGTCAAAATCTCACAGCAATGGTGATAAAATCTGAACGGCAAAATCGATGCCTGAGACGACCTGATCAGACACATATATCAAATCAATCTGCAGAAATGAGTCTCGCATGTTTACTCTCTGCCTGTTGACACTGTGGCAATAACCATCAGTTTGTGTCTCAGGCTCCGCTGGGAATTCATGACGATTACCGGAAACAGATGAGAGAGCAGCTTGAGGAGCTCCTGAAAGCCAACCAACTCTGACAGGGAAATGGGAAGCAAGATCCTGTCCTGCAATCCAGGCAACAACTACAGAGCTGGTGAGTTCCCCTATAAGGTGACGATCACCACAAAGTAACTAAGAGTGGATTTTCAAAAAGGCTAGTGTTTTACTTTGACTGCATTTTGAAATGTTAAATCTTATGTTAATATTTCCTGCAGGAAGGCTGTTAAGAAAACATGACATGGCAATATTATGGACCGAAAAATGGGGGAAAATATTTCTATTAGCTGTATAAATCATGACATCTTTTAACCAATACAATTTATTTATCTTATTTATTTAACCTTTATTTAACCAGGTAGAACCCATTGCGATCGAGATCTCTTTTGCAAGGGAGACCTGGCCAAGAGGTCAGAAGCACACATCGATACATAAATACATTACAATAATTCAATAATTTTAAACAGACAATACTTTAAAGATCAAAATTGAAGGTAAAATGCTAAAGTCATCTTGAGATTAATTTTGTGTCAATTTCTTAAGCAAGACCCCTCTAGGATCAGGGTCTCTTGCTAAGAGCATTGTTTAATTGTATTTGATAATGAAGTTTTTCACATAAGTCTTAAACCTGCGTTTTGGACAGAACAGCTGCGGTCACACTATTCCAACATGAACCTGACTTCAGGCACACAAATGGCCCGCCTACGTCACCATGAAGCATCTGTTTACATGGAGCACGGTCTCTTTAGAGTCAGCACAATGAGGCACAGAGAACAAGACTACGACTTCAGTTACTTTTTGGCTTATGTTAAGTTTTTTTTTGGCCCGACAGCCCTCTAACACCCCTGCCATTGTTTAAAATGACTGTCAAGAGAAGTGGTCATGGCAGTCACGTCTACGTTATTGTGCTCGTGCATGATGTGTACCGTGCCAAAACACACGCACATTTGAAACGTGCCAAAGAGAAGAAGTAAACCGTGCCTGAGCACAGCAAACTTGCAGTCACACTGGCCAAAGGAACTGGACTTTAGGGTTGAAGCGTGCTTGAGCACGGCACAGTATGATGCTGCAGTATGATAATCACTATTTACAGGTTCCACGTGATTGTAGAAACTGCTTGGGATGCTGGGGGCGGGGAGCAGCAGCAATAGAGATGGTGCTGGGAGTTCTTGTTTCTGACTGTATGCTATCAGTGTGCTCGTCTCTGTGTGTGCGCATGTTTGTATCAGTGAATGTATCGGGGCAGAATGCAAGACCATGAGGCAGAAAGGACATCCTGTCATGTAAACAAGATAAATAACATAAAGCTATTTAGTCTGTTAACAAAAATAAAGTATAAACCTCACATATAAGAGAGGTAATACATTGCTGCTTCAATTTCGCTTCCATTTCAAGTTTTGATTGAGGAAACGCCAACAAAAAAATAGATGACTCACTCAGCAGCTTTTCTTTTGAAGAATGTTTTCCACCACTGATCGTATGGCCCAGAAAAAGAGTTGGTGCTTTCAAAGCACCAGCCTTAAGCACCTGGAGCTAGTTCTTTGTCAGTGGAAATGCAAAGAATCAGTGCTGAGTCAGGTACTGGCCTGAAACTAGCACTAGCACCAGCTCGGATGAAAATCAGTAGGGAATACCATGATGCAATCCTTGAACCAATCAGCAGTCATTTAATAATCATTCAGCTTAAATTAATGTCCTAAAACATATGTTTGCATGCAAGTGTGGCTATTCACGTTTCTTAACATCAATATCCTAACCCTTTAAGTTGCAAGTTAAAGTGTAAGCAATGACAACATATTATAAAATAAGTTTTTACCCATTGATTCCAGAGGCTATGTTGGGAGATGATAGCAAAATGGCAAAATAATCACAACCTAAAGTTTCCAAAATGTTACTGCACTCAATATTTAATTAACTATTTAGATTATTTTGTATTAGAGAAAAGGAAGAATGCAGTTTATAAGCTGCAAAGCCTGCCAAAGCAAGACAGAAGAGTACAAAGCACAAAAAGCACATATTAGTCAAGTTTAAACACAAAGCACAATATAAAGCAGGGATCTTATATAAGTATAAACAGAAATGGATAGCACAATACTATGTCCTGACCTCTTTCATACATCCTGCTCTCTTTAGTCCCACTGATGCTCTTAAAGACCTTGTCTTCCTTCCAGGGTCACAGCCCAGGCCTGGCCTTTCACCAGGTGGCTCCTGTCTGCACAACCAGCCCAGTCTGGGTTACCAGACCACCTAATATAACTAACTGCTAGAGCTTTTCCATGCTGTATAAGATGCACTAAATAAAACATATGTTGATTGGGAGGAGGAGAATATGGATCCACTTAGTTAAATGCAAAAAAAGAAGAAAAAAAAACATGTGACAAGGCCAGTACCTGTGGGTAATTTGAACATACATTTAGAGCCATCAGAGTTTGACTGACATCCTACCTGAAGATGAAGTGTCTTCCCTCCAAGCATCAAGTAGGAAACAGCAAAAGCTGCATGAATTTCAATCATTCTTGGCTTGATCCCGGGATGTTTCCATTACACATCCAGCAGCTCTGTCTTCCTGCCTCTGTGTTATCACCTCCTCTCACTTCCACTCTTTACAATCCCACTGAGACTAAATGTGTGTTTTCATGTTGTTGCACACAACATAGAGATATTTGTGATGTCTTTTATCTCCTTCATTTCTGTATAATCACAGGTTCAAGCTCCTTTCTTCTTTGTTTGTCTTGCTTGAGCCTTTGTTTGCCTGTGTGTGTATGTGTTTTTGTGTGTGTACATGTTATTAAAAGGGGAAAAAAAGCAGAGCGGATGTACAATGTGGACTCCTGGTTCAGACACCTCAGGAACAATCAGAGGGTCTCCACTCCATTTCCTGTTTGACTTTTTATTGGCTCTGCAGTCATCACTGCGGCGACACAGACAGGAAGTGCTGCAGCGCGACATGATGGACAAATGGACAGGAAGATTAAAAACACGAGGAGAGAATGTGCGGATACACTCCCTAATCTATTTCAGGCCCACACAAACACACACATAGACGTTAGGCTGAGGATGCTTTGCTTCCTGGCCTTTGCCACCAGTGAGTCAGACATTTTTACTCTTGCTGTGTTATGTTTTGAATACCTTTCACTTCCTTCAAACAGCATCACGTCTGTTTTGTGGTTACATGACATGTGAAAAAGCCACCAGTGTATAAACACTTGAGTTAGCTGCCACTTAAACAAAATGCAGTGTTTATTTACACTAAGTGCAAACCGCTCAGAGCTAATTTGGACTATGTAAATATTGAGAGCACATAGCACATTATATCATGTACAAATGAAAGCACCGCTTATAAACATAGAACAACCAACCCCCAAGTCAGTAAAGCTAAAAGTTTTACAATTAAAGAACAGGCAAAATTCCTCTGATTCCTTTAGTGGATTTCAGTAACATTAGCATAGTTTAGCTGTTTTTCTATTTTAATCTCTTGGTTTCCTCTCTTTCTGTTGGCATTCCCAACTTCCATCGTGTCTCTTATTAGATCTTTGTATTTATTGCTCACTAAATAGAGATTTAGATCAAAATTTAAAATCTCTACACTGCAAAAAACTGAAATCTTAGGAAGTGCTTTTGTCTTATTTTTAGTAAAAATGTCTTTTTAGACTTAATATGAGCCTCGTTTACCAGACCAGTCCAGAAACATGTCTCCTTTAAAGATATTTCAAGACAAAAATCAGCTCTTAACTGTTTGTAACAAGTAAAAAAAAATCTGCCAGTGGAGTAAGTTAAAGTTTCTTGTATTTAGACATTATTCTAAACTTGACAAGTAAATTTTTCTTACCCCACTGGAAGATTTTTTTACTCGTTACAGGTAGTTCAGACCTTATTTTTGTCTTTTAATATCTTGAAATAAGACACGTTCCTGGACTTGTCTGTTGAATGTGGCTCAAATCAAGTATAATAAGGCAATTCTTCCTTTAAATAAGACAAAAACACACTTGCTTAGATGTCAGTTTTTGCAGTGTACCTGATCTCTTTTGGTCCTTCTGAGGTCAAACAAGACGCCTGATTAATTACCTCACTGATCCACACAGATGCACTGATCCATAAATATAGATTGCAAATACTTTGTACTTTAATTCTGTGTGAGCAAGACCATGATTTGTGGAAAGGTTTTTGATGACAAGATGACACAAAATGATCTAATCTAAAGTATAAGATGATTCAAAAATTGACTTATAAATTATTTATAAAGTTAAAAAAATGCACCCCAGATTTTTCAGTCCATTTCACTACACTGGGATTAGATGGTTGCCCACCACCTTACAGGATTCAATTTTAAAAGTCATTGTCACTGTTCTGCAAAGTTTAAGTGTACCAGAGGTACTCCAGCTGACCAATAATGTGAAAGGTTTTGGTGCAGCTTATTATCTAATATATATAGGTTTTCATGTTTGCCAAAAAAAGAAAAAAAGCTCCAATGGAAGAGGACCAAGTGGTTCCATTTTTTTTTATTCAGCACCACATCACTGGTGGCAGTCCTGTTTTCAGAGGCGTGCCCTCTTCCCATCTCACAGTCCTGTTCCCAGCGGAGTTCCCAGTAATCAGCGCTCCTTTGATGGGGAAGCAGTGCAGGGAGAGGCACTGGGGATTATGACCGAAACAGCCGGAGCTTTGGTTACAGCCTGTTTTCTACACCAGCACAATGGCAATCTGGGAATTTTCCACTGAATCACAGAAAAATGCCGGGGTACATGACTTGAAGACGTAATCACAGAAAAATGCACATGCTACATGTGTTGACTTTAATGTACATAGAAAAGCTTGCACAAGGTGGCCACACGCATCAGGAAATACCTTGCAAAAACCAAAATTATGATCATCTGAATGTGGCTTTTCTGTTTATGAAGCTGTTTCAAGTAAAGTGAAGTTAAAGAAGCAGCGACAAAGTCAGTGGGTCCTGAAACCATTGAGGACTGTACCCCAATCAACATAAAGTTTGCAAATGAGCACACTTACTATAACGCTATCCTCACTTTTGCTGGTTACTAATTATTACCTTCACTCTGCATAGGAAAATTTTTCTCATTATCCCGAAAGAGTTATAAACACAAACACCTCCTATTCTATCCCCTGAGATTATTTCATGTTGGTCTCATTTTTACCAGCTCTTACTTTTATCATCAAAGCTCCCATTAAGAAGCATCCCCACCAGGGATGAGTAATAATAGACCACTTTACTGCACATTCATTTTAAGATCTTTAATTCCCCTGAAGAGTACATGGCTCATATTACTGTATGGGTGTGAACGAGGTATTTCATTACATCATGACCTTCTTTCAGGGCCTCATTAGCCTGCTCGTTATCTCATTAGCAAATTGAGTGGACCTCATTAGCACCTGCAAGCACCACCAGGATGGTGCTAGTTAACAGGGTGCTGTTTATTAATGAGATTGATTTATCAGATACAAGACTGCTCCATTTTTTTTCTTCTTCTTAACATTTTGAGTTGATTTCTGCTCTCGAGAAATCCTCAAAAAGGGATGGGCCGGAGAGTCATTTTATCACCAACTTCAACCTCATTCAAATCTCATGTTGTGTGTGTGTGTGTGTGTGTGTGTGTGTGTGTGTGTGTGCATCATCATCCTCGTGCCAACTTGAAGCCAGGGCTTGCAGCCATAAATTTGGACCACAAGCCTGAGTCACTGGCTGCATGCTGCTGTTCAGATGGATGAAAGGGATGTTTAGACTTAATAGATAGCAGCCTCCTCTTCTGTGTTGGCAATAACAAATACACATATAAATTTAGACTTGCAGGAAGACAGGTTTTCCCAGCAAAGGGATAAAAATTAAAACAAGCAAGGATAAATAACCTCTCTGCTATGTTTCTCTGTGTTTGTGCCTAAAGAGCCTGTTTAAATTACTCCTTTATTTGTGTTAAGTGTCTGTGTATTTCTGGAAGTGGACAGCCTGAGGAAAGAGGGGTTGTGGGGTGGAAAGTGGAGGGTGTCCTTTGGGTTAATTTGGCCCTATTTTGTTAGTGGTCTTGCCAAAGTTGTGTATTGCCCAGAGGGACATGCAGTTGTTGGGGTCAGGTTGGGGTTGGTGATTTTTTTTCCAGAGGGGACACAAATGCACAAAGGAAACACTGGTAGCACTTAGGAAAAGCCAAATAAACAATTTGGGTCCAAATGATTCACAGGTGTGGGCAGGCAGGACCGCCATCTGCGGCGACATGGCCCCTATGGTGGCACTCCTCCCGCCGCAGTGGTGGCACGGTCCTCAGAAAGAGCACGATTATGTAATCACTTCAGCTGTTGGTATAGCTCACAGCAAACCACAGAGGGAGGGAAGATGGGTGCTCTGGACCTACTGGTGTGCTCTTTAGAGTTGATCTCCCCATAGCTCTCCATGAATAAGAGACTGTGTGCACACATTTGGTGCATTCTGAGGGTCCCTGCTGTTCAGAGTTCTTATGTTCACAGCGTGTTTTATGTTTCTGCTGTGCTGTTACTGACAACTGGCTGGTGGCTGTTGTGCAACATGTCCTCTGCTGTACAACCATCACCAAATGATCAAGTGAAATTTCAAGGGCCAGTCATTATAGATTGGCAATCTGAAAACTAGCAACTGATTTGCATTGGCTTCTGAGTTCCCATCATATTCCATCATTTTCATCACCTGTCTTCAACACCTACCTGTTAAATAATTATTTTTGATTGGTCGAAACCTTATAAGAGTGGAAGTTCATTCTGCCAGAGTATTAGCACACGTCATCACAGTCTGTTAGCACTGTGGCTCATATGCAAGTTTTGGTTGTCATTTTTAATTGGTAAACAATGCATGATGAGTAGGTGAATTGGCAGGTGAATTGGGGTCAGACACGGTGAGAAAAGACTCACCCTGTCAGATTCCAGTCCTCATAACTGTGCACTCACTTTACATTATCCCCTACTTGGTACCCAGGAAATAATGAATTGTGAGCAAGTAGTTATGCAAAATGAAATCCCTCCATAGCTCATCATAGTTTGGTTGCAAGCAGAACAATCACAATTTATTCAACACATTATTTGTACCATTACCTCAATTACAAGTAAGACCTTTGAAGCATTGCTACATTGCTGAAAAGTTTCACTACTGACTTCATCAATGAAGTAGCAAGTGGCTTTAACTATCTTGTTTTATTCCAACCAGAAGTGAATATAATACGGATGGATATGCATTTTTAAATTTCTATCGTGGCTGAACGCTGCCAATAGTAGTGACTCATCAGTCACAGGTGGCAACATCTTCAAATAGCAAAAATGTTTTTAACCTGTACTGAAAAAAGAATACAAACTGGAAAATGAGACTACAGAACATTTATTAAGGTAATCAACTGAGCTGTATGATATTTTTTTTTCATTTTGTGTCATATATCCAGACTTTTATTTGCAAAAAGATGCCCCTTGCTGGTCATTCAGTTTAAAACATTTCTACAATGGCTTCACATTTGACACCAGTAGTAAACATAAATAGTAACGTTTGTACTGTAAAGGTAACATTTAAGAAAGTGATAAAACATGGCTAAGAAGCAACAATCTCTGCTCAGCCATCCCTTCAAAGCGCAGCATTGTCAAGACATTTGACTAGCTATTGGTTAAAAGCACAAACTCTGGGGTCAAAGCTCACAATGGTTGACCTCAATGCAGAAAATTTGCATTGATCAATTTTGCCTCTTAAAGAAGATCCCCTGACTGTGGTAATTTGATAGGTAACACTTGATATGACTACAAATGTGAAGGTTTAACAACAAAATCTTGAGAATATCATTGGTGGTATTAAATAAAAGTCTTATAGGTTTTGACAGAAAACAAGCAGATTTTTGTAACAGCGTGAATTTTAAAATTTCAGATTATTCCCGCAACACTGTAAACTCATACTGCCTTAGCGTAAGCAAACACAATGCACTGATGTAGATTTAGAGTTGGTTAAAAAAAACTCAACAGATTTAAAAAAGGCACCAAACACAAACACACTGCAGCTTTTTGAAAAACTTCCTTTCAATGGTGGCCACAACCGTCTAAACCTTAACTTGATTAGTGGGATAAACATCAGCTCAAAAGCATTAGTGTGGTATGGTAAAGCGGTGACCTCACTGATAATGCACACTCTCACACACACACACACACACACACACACACACACACACACACACACACACACACACACACACACACACACACACACACACACACACACACGTTTAGAAAGCACTAAAACTAAGCTCAGCATGGGCAGCTGCCAAGGCCAATCAAAGCCCTCTGTACATCCTGTGCACAGCTGTCTGCTCCAATCATAGCTGCACGTGTGTCATCTGCTTTTCAGTTGGAAATGAAGTTCAGAATAGCACTGTGTGAAACCAACGGCATCCCTTTTTTGGCTGCATGTGTCCCCTTTTCAGGGGGAAAGGATGGATTACATTTCCAAAACCACAAAGTCTTATTCAGATTAAAACTCATTTCTCTTCGAAGAATGTGGCCAATGATTTCTGTAAAGTGGAAGTAGAAAGCTCCAGAAACGACAATAATCTCAGTACATCCTTCCAACAGAAGCCTGGGATAAAACTGAATATGTTTTAGATAAAAACAAACCCAGCTGCTTACTTTTAATTATCATGAAAACCCTCGATCTTCTCATCTCTCTTCCTCCGTGATCCCTGTAATAACAGGTTGGTATAGCCACCTCCCCAGCATGCGGTGGAGCCTGGAACTCCCACCATTTTACCCACCATTACATTCCCTAATAAGCCATCAAAGTCCTATCAGTGCACACACAAACCCAGGCAGACTCAGGTGACCTTGTATGACCTCTGTGCAGGTCACTTCCTGTGCCCAGGGGCGCCTCAGGGCTCACGACGAGCCAAAGGTCGAAAAGGGGGGAGAAGAGGGTACGATGGGAACAGAGGTTTTAAGGAAGATGGAAGTAGTCACCTCAAAACATACAACTCAGTTCAGATTATCTAAGGATAACTAACTGAGGTGTAAGTGTTCTCCAGAGGGGGCTGGGACAGAGAGAAGCCCTGTTTCCTTCAGAGCACAAAGTGTGTCTGTGGTGAGGTCAGCTGGTGACAGCTGAACGCTCCCAATCTGTACACCTCAGCCAGCCAATGCTTCACATACTTACTGAAAAGGCTGATTCATGCATTCATCCTGGTAGCCAAATGATTCACAGCTCTCATACACACACAGGCACACACACTACACTAACACATTTGGACCCCAAGCAGGGGCTGAGAGGTCTTAACACAATCACCTTTTCTTCTTTGTTGGAAGGCAGGAAAAACAGTGGTGCGACATGACGGCTTCTTTGCCCATGTGGAAAGACTCATGGGAGATTATCACAGAGTTGCCTGCTCCGGGGCGAACAAGGGCCCAGCTGTTGAACAGGAAGTCACCTCCGGCAAGGCCCTGCACCGCCAGCAGTCCTCCTCTCTGCCTGGCCGGCAGAGACTGACACTGATACAACAAAGTCTTGAGAAAGCTGCCAGTGTGCTCAGACTGAGAGTAGTCCTGAAGTGAGGAAGGGAGATAGTTGGTGGCGAGAGGTTGGAGATAATGTCAGAAAAACAGGGACTCAAACAGTTTATGAAATATACTCAAAGAGTATTAAGGAAGGAAATCCTTTCAAAATAAAGATTTATCAGTTCATAATTACAAAGGAGAGGGCTGTTTGTGTTGTGACTTTTGACCCAAGACTATTTTCTTAACAAAAAAAAGAGTGGTTCAGATCCTATTTATCAAACTGTATTGTGTAATATTATATCACATTATATCTCATCATATTACATATATATATATATATATATATATGTACACACACACACACACATATATGATATGTGTATATATATATATATATATATATATATATATATATATATATATATATATATATATCATTGCAAATCCTGTCTTATTGTATGATGTATCATTCAGCATCATATGACGTCCTGTCGCATTTGATCACAATAAATCACGTCATGTCCAGATACTGTATGTCTCATCACATCATACTGTGTATGTCGGAACGTACCGTGTCACATCATATCGTATTGTCTTGTGGTGGAGTACTGTGTTGTATTGCATCATTTTGTATCGTAACACATCTTATCATTAATTGTATTGTATAACATGGTATTGTATCTTATTCTAAGCATTATATAGTGTAATATAGTATTCATTGTATGGCATCAGAGTATTGTGTAGACTATGGTTAAGTATTGTATTGTATCATATTGTATTGTATCATGTCATATCATATATCAGTTCACATAGTATGGTGTCAAATAGTATAGAATCATGCTGTATTGTGTTGAATCATATCCTATCATATATTATCGTATCATATACTATCATATCATTAAGTATCGTACTGTTTGCACGGACTCCTACTGTACTTTTGAAGTAAACTTAAACTTTCAAAGAAGATCCCACAGCTGCAGTTCTGTGCTGCCTTTTGCCTCCACAATAACATCTGATGGCGCAACCACAAAGAAATGTTGTAAACAATCTTTCAAATGGCATTTCCCAGTAAGATTGGGCCACAGTGTGCGCACAGCTGATCTGCACGGCCTCTTTTGACGTCTGGAGCTTTGATGCGGACTCAGATGTTCCGCCTACGCAAGAGAGAGGGAGAGAGAAAGAAAACTGTGGAAAGGCAAAAAAAAGTTGAAGGGACAGAGATGCATAGAGAAAACACAACCTCCCTGCCAGAGAGAAACACAGTCACTCGCTTAGTCATTAGCATTGCAGATGCTAGTGATAGGAAGTGTGAATGGGCCTCATGCATACAGCATGAATCCCAGCATTGTCTGTGGACTGCGCAGTAGTCCTACTGTACGGTAGGGTGTGGGAGTGTTAGAGTGTACTGCAGTGGTCGGAATCCACTGTGGATATGTGTGGGATTCAAGGCTTTCCTCTTATCACAGCCAAATGTCAAAGTGAGGATGTAGCGGCGCGGAAACAGAATAAAGCATAGCAGGAATACTTCTCAGGCTGTGTCAGCGGCATACTTTACATTCAGTAGCAGACTCAAGTTGAGGCACTGTCTTTTTTTCCAGCTCCCAGACCTCCAGCTGATACGCTGATATAACAGGAATATGGAGATAAACAGGACAACTCTTCTTACAGCTTCTATTTCTATTTCCAAAGCTGCATAATTTATTCAACTTATCAGACTGTAGACCTGACACAAAAAAGCCCACTGAAAGCCCCCAACTCTTGCTTTTGTTATCTTGCTACACCGAACAGTTAATGTTATGGCCAGTTATCCCATAGAGACATGAGATCTCACTGAGGCTTGCTTGATCAAACGTGACTTCAGAAGATAACCAAACACAGAGGGTGACCGACGTCATTAGCTGTCCATTCTGGCGTGTGTTCCGTCATGCAGCAACCAAAAACAAGAGAAAGAATCTGGATAAATAATGCCACAAGCTGGTCTTCTTTTTCAATATCTCATTAAGCTCTGGGTGCGGTTTCTTTTATCTTTGCTATCATGCTCTGGGGCTGTGACATCCGGTTAATGACACCTTTCAGTCTGCTCGTCTCTTTGGTTATTGTGGGTATTCAGTTGGAGGCTGTCTGACCAGAAATCAAAAACATTAAACATGATAACTATTCATGATATCAGATCAGGGAGGCTCCAACAATAGCCTGCACCATTTTATTTCAGCTGTCGAGTTGTGAATTTTATCAGTGACTCATTTCGAATTGACTCATTTCTCAAGCCTGCCTCAAGTGGCCATTGTTGGAACTACATTATATAGTCTTTTCCACACTGACTTCTCTCATGATCAGCCCATAACATGAGTCTTTGAGGATCTAAAGTGACGGCTGGTACACTAAATGGAAAATCAATCCTGGACCAACAGCAGTTAAGGGTCTTGGGATGGTGGCTGTAAAACCAAAAATACCAGAAGTCTTATTTATACCATGCCTTTGACATGGGGTTATGTGGGAATTTGCTTTTGCAGCAAGCCTCAAGTGGCCAGTCCAGGATCTACACTTCACCGTATATCCCCCATGTGCTTCAATTAGACATTTAAATACATTGTTCAACAAATTTAGACACCAGTGGTTACTGCAATCCAATCAGTTGTAGAGCTCAAATTAGACAATGAAGTCTGAAAAGTGGGTAAAAGGTTTGGAAATCCCCTGTCACCTGCTGACAGCGAAGGCCGCCTTTGTACTTCTGTTATCTCCTGTAACCTCCGTGATACCCCATCCAACATGATCAAATGCAGCTTAACAATGTTAGCTCTGCCCTAACCACAACCTACACTCCCTCCTGACCCTCATTAACAGGCTCTGTCTGCTCAGTGCATGCTCCGTTAGTTCTGTTTGAAGTGTGCGTGTGTCACTGTTGCCCCCAGCTCTGTGACAGATGACCCTATGACCTTGTCCTTCAGAGGCCGGGGGATCGATATGTACAAGGGCTCCAACTGCCATCTTCAAACAAGCTGGATCTGTGTGCTCTTGGAAGAACCTGCATGATTGCATGTGCACACATCTAATCCTGCCCACAGATGGTGTAGTTCTGATTCTGGCATCTGTAGATCAATACAACTGGAGGGGGCGGATGATTAGCATTAAACATGTCTATTGATTAGGGGCTGAATATTCCCTAATGCACACTACTGGGTGTTTAAGCACATGACACTAATCTATAGACACATAGTAAATACTATTTAACAAACATTAGCATTGTTGTACACAAAGTTACCTCAAATGAGTGCAAGGTGCGTTGGTCAAAGGTGCTGTGCACAAAACTCATTAATGAGGCTAATCGTTCAAAGTTAACTACCTAACATACCCACACTTTGAAATCAATTTTATCCATGGATGTACATCGCAAACATCACAACCTTTTTTTGTTGAAGAACACTTAAAAGCAGCAACTTGAGCAACTTGGATAGTTAAAAAAATGTCTGTAAAATGTTTCAAAAATGTGAAAATGTGCACGTTTTACTGAATATACACTAAGAGCGCGGTCACACCAGCCATCCGTACCATGCCTAAGCATGTTACAGACCTAAAGTCCAGTTCATTTTGCCAGTGTGACCAGAAGGGTACACTTCCTTGGCTTTGGCACACTTTGGGGAGTGTGCTTAAGCCCGGTATACTTTATGCACCAGCGCCAGCGCGCACATGCAGCGAGGACATGATGTATAATCCATGACATAAAATAGCTGCAACCGCTTCTCCCGACAATTATTTTAAACAATGGCGGAGGAGTTAGAGGACCATGTCAGACCAAAACAACTCAACATAAGGCAAAAAGTATCTAAAGTCAGAGTCGTTGTTTCTGTGTTCTCCATTGTGCTGACACTGACACGGAATAGTGTAACCACGGGCTGTAGTGGCCAGCCGGGAGATGGCACTGCGGGGGGCCAATCGTGCTTGAACAACTTAAGTCTTATTTTGGATAAACAAACCAAATACAATGGATAGAGAAGACATTCATGCCTATATTTAGCACTGAAAAACCCTGTCAGAGTAAAGAGCAATGTGAAATTTATATGTAATAATAGCCGGCTGACTTTTTTCCAGTAATTCATCAAATGATAGGAGGACATGTGCGATGATTACTCATGTCTCATATTTTTGTAAGTCAGAAGAAGAGGTTTCAGTATTGATGTGTTTGGGGAGCACTGCAGTGACAGTAAAAATGTCATCTCCGCCTTTAAGAATGGCTCACTCTGAAGCTTTCTTTTTGCATCCATTTACCTCAAATATGCAGTCGCAGTAGCTCCCT
This sequence comes from Labroides dimidiatus, assembly GCA_030710495.1. Classification (NCBI taxonomy): domain Eukaryota; kingdom Metazoa; phylum Chordata; class Actinopteri; order Labriformes; family Labridae; genus Labroides; species Labroides dimidiatus. Next base: position 13,644,017 of record CM061158.1, read on the forward strand.
GGGAGTATGGTCGAGCTGCATAACTTGAGGTGAAGGCGTGTATACTTTCCATACTCACACAGCATGGAGGCTGAATCGCCCTTGACGTCTCACGGCAATCTGTCAGGGAGCCACAAGCGGCACGCTGACACACCAAAACAGGGGCTCCATTCTCCTCAAATGTTTCTCAACCTAGATGAGTCACAGAGTAACTGGCACCACTTGAAACAAGCATGTTGGCCCTTTAGTTCCTTGTGGCCAAAGCTGAGGGGATAATAAGAGAGCTGGTAGGATCCAGGGGCCTTTCTGAGTCTAACCTCCACATAGACAGTACTATTATCAGCCTTGTGTTTAAGTCAGATTACACGCTGCAATTAAAGGAGACATCGGCAGGCTCCTTTATGGGAGCAGCTACAGCCAGCCGAGGGCAAGGGTTTGGAGAGTTTCGGAGAAGAAAAGGCCTCATTTGTGGAGCGGAGAAACCGACAAACTGTCCTGGTAGCGCTGGAACGGCTGACTCATGAGCTTATGCTAAACATGGGCGGAGATGCATAAACACGGACTGCACACAGAGGAATATATTCATATACAACAGGGGAAAAATTTTGAGAAAGTGTTCCTACACATTTCATACAGACAGAGTCCTGAGTCATAGCAGAAATATGCTGCTGGCTCTTTAAACTTTATAGCCTTGTAAAAATGTAAAGGCTTTATAGCGCTGCAGCGTGTTGCAGCTTTTCAGGGAATTGCATTGGTTATCAATCATGTGATTTGTTATTGGAGAAATCAATGGCTTAGCTAACTAGAGTGGAAGCATACCTGTTAGCACACATCCTTTTGCATTCCATCTAGTTGCGCAGATGACACACGCACACAGAACATACACACACGGATTTACAAACAAAAGTCACAGTTCATCTGTTAGTAGGCAGATGACAGCTGGATCAAAAGTAAGTCGATAGCAAATGAATAAATGAATAAACAAATGTGTAAATGAAGAAGCAAACAGACAAGTGAATGCATAATTGTGAAAGGCCTTCTGTGCGCTCCTCCTCCTCCTCCTCCTCCTGGCTGCACACAGCAGCGGGTGTGTGTGGCACTGACGAGAGGCCAACGGGGAAATCAGTGGAGACGCTTTAAATGCCTTAATGCAGTCAAATTGTTTTCAGATTTCCCATTGATGGACAGTTTCCTTTCAAGCATTTAACAACCTCCACATACACACACTTGTCCAGAGCAGTGGTCACTCGCTCAAGGTCTGGATATCGTTACACTGCTCTTTGCTCGACCCTTGCCCTCTGACCTGTGATCCTGAAGTGCCGTTGCATCGTGAGCCACCGAGGTGGGCAGGATGGAGGACTAATCTGAGACAGGAAGTCACGGCCGGAAGAGATGGAGAAGGCTTGGTGAAGTCTGATTGATATACACCCAAATAAAGCAATATAGATCAAAGACGCAGATAAGCCTTAAAGAAGCGTTGAAAGCTTTCATATCTGTCTCTCCCTCCCCTTCTCACGTCTAGTAGAAACAGAAGTCATGAGGTGTGAGGGATATCTGAAACACCAGTGGCATCCGGTTTCTGCCCAAACTTGTGCTTTACACCTGATTAGTTACAGGAGGGAAACAGATGAGAGCAGATGAAGTGAGATGGAAGACATATGGGATGTGAAAAGGGGAGAGGAGAGAAGTGGAGCTGCCAATCCAAGACAAAGCTAATGCCTCTTATCCTGAGTCACATCTCATCCAGTGGGAGCTAATCTCCAGTCATCTGATTACTCAATCCACTCAAAAGGCCATTCTTAAGCCTTATCTGTTAACAAAATGAAAGCAGGGAAAAGGGAGACACTTACATCATCTGCATAAAACAATCTCAAATAGGATGACTGTAGAAGAATGGGACCTGAATGTCTTTAATTTTGTGTCATTTGATGGGATTATCTGCATCTAGACTTTTCTGAAATACCTGGAAACATGTTGATATGAACTAAAACTTTGCTCATTGTATTGTTATTTATTTATTTGGCTTCTTATAATCATGTTGTTCCCTCAGCCAAAAAAAATTGAACAAACTGCCCTTTATGTATTCCTTTTCCCAAACCCAGCAGAGCTGAGGGCCGAGGCATGTCCAGACAAGTATTTAGGGTTTAGGGTGTCAGAAAGAAAAGAAACTGAGGGATAGATGGATGGGTGGATGGAGAGTGAGTATGGGGGTTGAAGGAAGTTTGTTAGCTGGTGAGGAGAGGAACAAGTGGATGGATGTATTGGAGGACACTGTCCTGGAATAAACTTATGAGGGCTGCAACTCAAGCAGCAACCTCCTGTGTTGAAAGCACAGACTGTATATAGAATGGACAGCGTGGCTCCGCCTTATACCACTGAACAGTTCTGAAGCCAAAAACCTCACAGGAGCCACTATTGTATAGCCAGAGTCTGCACAGTAGAGACTATGAGGAAATCCGAGTAGAAGCTGGTGACAAATATATATATATATATATATATATATATATATATATATATATATATATATATATATATATATATATATATATATATATATATATATATATATTTTTTTTTTTTTTTTTAATTTTTCTTTTGACAGTCTAATCTCTTCTTTAAAAAAGGATCAGAATATTTTTTAAATGTAGACCAATATAACTTTCTTGACTCATCTGTAAAAAAAAAAGGATGTTGCAATCTTGGAATCACAATTAATGGATGGACTACTGTTCATGGGCCTTGGTTTCAGCATTTTGTCTCCCCTATGTTGGGTTTGTTAGTATGTAAATGGCCATATTGGGACAACAGGTCATATAGACAATGCATTGTTTTAGCTCTATCCTGGTTGACAGGTCTGCTTGGTAACGACATGTTTACTAGGGTAATAAATCAAGTGAGTGGGACTTTACCTTTCTTTCCTGGATCCTGACAGTTGAAATTCTGCAACCATGGACAACATTTATTGGCTCTTTTTTTTTTTTTTGGCTCATGAGACCACAATGAGAATCTCTTTAACACTGTGATCATTTGAATATCAGTTAGTTCTACGAAAGGACCTTGTTCAGCCATTTACAAAACAAGTGCCCCTTATCTGTTAAATAGCTTTTCTTGGGCTGCCTTTGATGTACATATAACATCCATTCCTAAGCATTTAAAATACCGGCAAGTAAATGAGGATGACTTTAAAATGGAAGTCAGAGGTTAAATGTTTAACATCAATACATAACTTTGTCTGAAAATAGCTGCTGAGGAAGTTGATGATGCTTTAAATTTTTTACAAGGCATAAGGGTACAAATTTAGTGGAAAAGTGGTCATTTTCAGTTATACTACTAAAACCCCTTCTTTTTCAACATCCTGTCATATAATGACACATCATGGCTCTTAGCCTCTGCCGCACACTCAGGGTGTGTAGTAGGACACGGAAACTACAGACAGACTTTTCTGACACCTGAAAATCAAAGTATTGGTGCATGTTTATCACTCTCTCCCTCATCAGTATCTCCCTCTGTTCGTTGCTCTCACTTCATTTTTATAAGCCTTAAGAAAAACACACAAAAACAGAAATGCAGGCACATACAAAGAGAGCTGCGTGAGTGGCAGCATAGAAGGTAACTATAAAATAAAGAAAGGGAAATAAAACTTAATTCAGATGATGATTCCTCTACATTTCTAATGATTATCAATTAAAGGGACTGTGAGGACTTTCTAAGTGATCTTGAAAAAGTCTCACTTCTTGATGCCTGATCGTGATCCACAACTTAAAATGAGATCATCAGCACCAATATAGGTTACTTCTAAATGCTATTTCCTAGCTTCCCAATCGAGTCGGGCAGGACCAGATTGATTTACGGCACGCTGAGTCTCTATGACGAAACCACGTTACCTGACAAAGTTTAGCAGTGAGAGGAGAGATCTGTTTTTTTTTCTCTGTGGAAAACTACTCAAGTGATTTATTTAGTAGTGATGGTGGACACTGGAGCTGAACTGTCACACAGAAAAAGGATGTCAGAGCAGAAGAAAGCTAAACGAGAGAGTGACAGCATTGGCTAAAGGCTAAACCACAAGCTAAACCATATGCTAAAGGCTAAAACACAGGCTAAGCTGTTTGTGATAATGTTCATTCCAACCCACATGTAGCGGTTATACTGCAGGGATCTGTTCAAACTTGAGTCTATCAATGAAATGAAGAGTGGGGTTACATTAGCTCTGCTTGGTAGATGAGCTGGACATAAGGATTCTCTGGGATGTGAGTGGCTATTAAATGGCCGGCTACTGAACTACAGTACAAACTAAGAAAGTTTACTTGTTGTCACATTTCAAGCAACAGCGCTGCTTAACAGTTGATAAATACCCTACCTTGTCAAGTTGTATTTGGTAAAAAGTTGTCTTGAACAAAGAAAAGTAGTGTTAAAAAGACAGTTTGATCTCCATTCATTTCCAAAACAAACACAGAGTAGCATCAAGTAGCATCTTTTTTTTTCTTCATCTTGTCCTGCTCCTGCTCTCTTTAACTTCAAACAGGCTTGAGGTTAAAAACTTGAGATCTGTTGCATATGGATGAATTAACATGTTCTTATGATTAATGATGAAAATTAGATGAACTGGCAGGACCAGGACCTCCTTATGCTGCATCACATCGCATCGTCTATTTTTGACACAAGAATAAATTACTTGCAAGCATGACATCAGAAGTAAATGTAGTATATTAATTCATACATTTGATTGAATAAGCAATATGATTTACTGGGGTATTAAACCTGCAAATTGCCCTTTGAGAACTTTTGAAAACATTGGCTCCATGCTGAGCTACAAGAGCAGTCTCTGTTCAAAACATAAGCCGTTAAACCAGGCACTCTGAAATGTATGTTTAATCCTGGCTATGTTTTTTGCGCAAGTCTCTTGTATTCACAAAAAGAGTTCAAACAAGTATGCAGGAGCACACACCTTGCACCCGTTTATCACCTACTTTCATTCCAGTAATCACTGACAAAATCTAATTCATGTTAGCTCTAGTCTTTGACTCATGCTGGCTGAGTCATGTTCAAAACAGTTGTAAAATATTTGACATATAAACAGTCGGTTTATTTGATCGTTACTGTTTCTTTTCTCTGTGACTTTCTTTTCTTCAGCTCTTTTTCAAGTTCGGACCATAAATATGAGACTTCAGACAACACACTTCTTCATGAGAGGGTTTTCCAAGAACAACATTCTGTGACCCAGGAAGCATATGTGCACACACACCAGCTCTACAACCCTTGCAACACACACAACAACATCTGCATGTGATGAAGTGGTCAGTGCTCCTGTAAAATTGAATGAGGCTTTAAAGACATTCCTTCACTTTACAGCGAGGTGAAAGAGGGAGAGAGAGACGAAGGTAATGAGGAGGCAAACAGCTCGAGTGTCATTGACGCAGCAGCACCTCCCTGATCCCTATCACAGCTTTCCACCAGGCCACACAAACAAACAACAACAGGACAAACAATGCAGAGGTAATTGACATTCCTGATGAGGTGGAACGCAACCCCCTGCAGGATTATATGAAGGTTTGTTTGGGTCTTTGTGCTAACTCACCCCAGCATCTCATATATCAGTCATTGCAAGGCTCAATGGGTTCTCAGTATTCAGAAACAAATGGAGGATGTCATCTTTGCTGTGTTAAGAAATAGTACAAGTTAATGTGTGGTTTGTTAGGACTTCTATGTCCCAATCACCTCTAAGGTTTGTAACTGACCGATAGGTTATTATCCCTGAGTCAAATAACAAAAGATGACATTCTTTTATGCTCATAAGGTCAGCTTGTCGGGCTACCCAGACATGGTTTGAATGTGGGAAACAATGGCAGAGCATCCTTATGGGCAACATCTTTGTTTGCTATTGATGTAAGACCTTAAAATGTCAAAAAACAGAAGTTGAAGGCAGACAGTGCCCACTGCTTTTTGAAAAGAGTATAGATTTCCATTTTTCATCCGATCAATTTGAATCATCTCTGAAATGCATCAAGTTTTTGCTACTTTACAAGGTACTGTTTGACTCCTTAGAGTCATTAGAGATAATGAAGAGCTTAGGATAGGAAGAAACTTAGGTCCATTACTCTGCGGCAGAAAATAAAAATCTAAATTTGATAAACAATGTGTATTTTCTGAGAAGGATAAAACCAACGCGTGCCACCAACGGCTGCTCGCGGCTGTTCCGCTGCGAGTCTATTTTTGCTGGAGTACGCTGCAGAGACGCTTCAATCTCTGGGGTTGGGATCAAAAACGATCAAAGTTTTTGGTCTTTTCAAAATAAAGCATCATGTCCAGACTGTCGATAGCAAAATGATCCTCGTATATCAAAACTACAACACTGGCACAGGGCCAGCAGTCATCAGCAGGTCAGACCCAGAGGAAATCCGACGCAACGGACGAGAAAAAGTTTATCTTAGAGGTGAAAATTATATGCAATACAACTCATCCTTTATATATTGGATCAGCAACATGGAAAACAAATAAAACTGACACAGAAGTTATTAAACTTTTAAACTCAACACAGATAGATCAAGCTGCAATCTCCAGTTCTAAGTTGCAAAGCCAACAAAGAAGTGCTGAAGACTGCAGTTCCATGAATGTCCACTTGAGGCTGGATCCAAAGGCCTGAGAGGTCACATATACACCTGTTCAAATTGATTATATTTCAGTTTGGTTCAAAAAAGTTACAAGTTTTACATAATTAGGAACATGGCTAACTTCACTGACAGGTGGGGAAACCCTTTGTTAGCAAAGAGGAGAAAGATCTGCCTCAACTCCACCTGTTTGCCTCTTCTAGGTTGACCAACGGTTAGGTTGAGTCAGCATTTCCAATATGGCGACTGGTGTTTTAGGCTTCAGAAACAACTAGGTGACATCCCTTTGACTGAGCATGTGCTAAACAGTCTCTAGTTCTGCTTTAAGTAATCCCAAAAACTACTTACCTTCAGCAGATATTCAACGAGATGAAAAAGATTCATTTTACCACACAGTAAAATTTTAGGACTCCTTTTAGCAAGTCTTATAAAAACAATAAAAGATCTCATTGATTTATCCCCCTGCTTCCTAAATTTGACCCTTGGTACTTAAACATGAGAATTGATCTGAACCACTCAATAAAACAGCTGTCAATAAAGAAGGGATTTGCATAAACACCACCATTAAAAAGACTTTTATGCAAACATGTTCAAGTGAAAACTGAAAAAAAAAAGAATCAAGAAGACTGACAGATAGACTGACAGCTCTTGGCTGCACCACATTCCTCCTCTGTTGAGTCATGGCACGCTGCACATCAGACACCACTTTCTCAGCAGACTCTCAGTGACTGGGTAATCTGGAGTGTCACACACTCTGCTCCAATCCCAGGCCAAGTTATCCAAACAGTGCTGGCGAGCAGGGGGAGGAAATTGAATTTCCCCCCTCAAAGACAGGCCCCCAAATCCCCATCAACAGAAGCTTAGAGAGCCTGCAGTCCATCAAGTTTCATCTGCCACGGTGGTCCAGCCAATCAGGTCCCTCCTTTTTTTGACAAACAATGCGCTGGCATGCGTGATTGCACACGCAAACATGTCAGGATACATGCAGAAAAACTGTCCTTCGCGTGCACTCAAGCACTCACAATAGCTCACATGCACAAACAGATAAATACACACACAGTCAAGGAAATGCTAGCACATACACACACATATAAACACAAACACTCACTCACATAGTCCTACCCCTCCTCTTAGTGCCCGCCTTAGCATCAACAATCAACAATCTGAGGCATTGTGGAGCCTGTGATCCTGTGACCTTTAACCTCTGGAGTTAACCCCAGAGCAGCCAGTGCTGAGAGGTGAACCAGGCGGCTCATTGAAAGGCGGTGAAGTTCCCATGAGAACGAGGATGTGGAGAAGCTCATAGATCCAAGACCCTGATGATGATGATGATGATGGTGACAGAGGCTTGGAAGCGGACGTAAGTGTTCGGACAAGCTGGTCGGGCTTGTTTCTGTGTAGATGCTTGGCATGTAAAGTCAGCGAGGTCCAATGCCTTGGTGTTTGGTGTAATCTTAGAGAAGCTGCATGACGGATGAAGTTTTACTTTTCAATCCACTTTGTTTCAAGGATGTGCTCAAGAATCAACCAGGACAGTCTCACAGTTATATACCTCCCCACTAACACTTCACATCTAAAGTAAAACCAATAATTTACTGATGTAACCCAAGTACAAAATTCTACCAAGACCCCTGGTGCCAGATTTAACCCCTCCTTCAGAACTGACAGGACAGTCTAACACACAACAGCTGTTCCCAGCCAACACCAGCAACATCTCCCCAGAGTTTCATTCCAGCTGCAACACCTCTCTCTGGGCATCCAGGTCAGTGGCCCCCTCCCTCGGAGCCAAGGGTCTGGAATTTTAGGGACCAAAAGTATCCTTTCAGTAAATGCAAAATATCCAGCATTGTGGTGAAGTCTGGGATAAAAGGGTTCATACTGAGGGGTAAGTGCTGGCAGTCACTGTATTTGGAACAAATGTTGCTATTCGTCCAGAATCTTTGATCAAAGCTAACTGGACGTACTGGGGTCTCAGCTTAATCTTGTCCCTGTTAAATTTGTTGTTGCAAAAAATCTGCCAACTCACTGAATGTTTATCGGCATATTATTTTTTTCATATACATTAGCTTGGCAAAGTATGACCCTGTGGGTACACCTGAAGCATAATTACAGATGTTCTCTGGCATTTTGGATTTGATGTTTTAAAGGATACTGGCCTCAATCTGAGCTATGTATAATACAATTTTCACAGACAGAACCTATGTGTAACTAGGATATGTGAACACACACAAACACACACACACACACACACACACACACACACACACATATATATATATATATATATATATATATAATACTACCTTGGTCTTAGTAGAACCAAATATTTGGTTTTGATTTTTTTAGGGCCTGTGTCCACTGAAGTCACCCCCCCCTCGCCAGCCAGGATCTCAATTTCCGAGTGCAGCAGACTAGCACTGACTGTTGCTAGGTTAACAAAGCTGTTGGTCTTTACATTCACTATTTCTTTCTACTTAAGGAAAAGTAAAAACAAAGACTAAGCAGGAACCCAGAGTCCTCCAGAGTGGAATTTTTCTGATACACTGCAGCCACCACTGCCGTGTAAACAACAAACTGGAGTTTTCAGTGGAAACGCTGACGTCAAGCTCCACTTTCCACGTTCCCATTTCGCTTTTGTTAAGGGAACTTTTAATTGACATGCGCGGACCAGACAACAACAGTAACAATGGCGGACTACAATGTTGTGCTTATGCTGCTGAATCTGCTGACTGCCTTTCATCAAAATGTGCATCTGTTGAACCACTTCTGCACTCAGATAAGAAGCATTCAATATATACACAAGATGATCAGCCAACTTCTTCTTCAGTGGAGGGCTACCAAAACTACAGGTATATCGCCCACTACAGGTCTGGCATGCATACTACAGCATTTTCAGTCCCTCAGCTTTTCTGTGTAAATGCTGAGTTTTTGTTCTCTGCCATTTTTGCTTCTTGAGTGAAACGCAGTGACAAAAAATAGCTGAGGCTAAGGGGGTTTCATGCTGTGGAGCACAGAGAACTGAAAGGCTTAATTGCATTAGTTTAGTGTAGAAAGTAGGTGCTACAAGTGCAAAACAAAACAAAAAAAATAAAGAACAATGCTGTGAGTGGACATAGGCCCTTACATCGACAATTACAAAGCTGTTTTAGTGGCCAGGCAAACTCAAATAGATTTCTCAAAAAAAGTATTGCACCAGAGTAACAACAACATTTTCTTTTTTTCTTGTGATTAGGTGATATGGGAAATCAAATGAATATCTCCAGCTCTGTTTGGTGCTCCTTATTTTAATGTGATGCTGTTTTGATCTCTGCTGTTAATTTAACAATGAGTAATCTGTTGCTGCAAGCCATAAAAACAGCATACAGGGAAAGTACCATAATCTATGAATCACTCAAGTAAAAGTGCTGCCTGTGATTCAGGAGACTGAAATCTTTAATTACTGGGTGTATGTCTGTAAAGCCGGTAACGGCTGCAAAGCAAGACTCATAGACGGGTCACATAAAAAGGTGAGTATGAAGTATAAGGAAGTTTGTTTCAGGAGCATCTTTGTATGAGGGATGGCAGTCAGTTAAAGACACTGTGTGTGACCACTTTCAAAATAAGCGTGTGGCTTATTTACCTCAGTTTTAGTAGAAGGAGAGAGGCTCACACACACACTGACTGACTTACAGAGGCCACTTTAACCTCCTGTAAACTATACGACCACATCAACACCTCGAGGATGCATGAGAGAGCAAACATTGACTGCTAGGTACAGCACATGCTTGCACACACACTACAGACCCATAAAAGTCTCAAGTGGGACACAAGGCCTCACCTTTTAGATCATATGTTACACAACCACACACAGCACACACACAGACACACTTTCTAACAGTTGTCTACATCCTGTGAGGCGGTGCTACACAACCTCTGAACAATGTATCCTTTAGATAAGGATCTGATGACTGTGTGTGTGCATGTGTGTGTTTTTGTGTGTATGTGATGCTGGCTATAATCGCCAGTATTCATGCTGCACCGGGCTCCCAGCGTTTCTACAGCTGTCGCCTCTTGTACTCGCTGACCTCCACCAACAGGTCCTCAGGCCATGAGGCCTTATGGCAGACACTCAAACTCTCCACTGTATGAGCCAAGCTTCAGAGACGCTGAGTGAACTAGAAGGACACTCATGTTGGATGCAAATGTTTCACAGCCCTGACACAAGATGCGAGGGAATCACAAACACAAGTCATAATGTGTCCACAAAGCAGCAGACAAGATTCGATATGGAATTTTAGATTTATGGATAAATGATGCTCTGAAGCTTTCTTAAATCATCATAAAAACATGTTCCAACAATGTTCATAAAGACTTGAAGTTTATGATATTGATGAAGTGAAGATGCAAAATTCAGCTCATCTGTCTGGATAAAAATCAACTTACTGAATACTAAGAGAAAAATAAAATCCTGTCTAAAATAGACTTGGTTAAAGATGTGTTAATGTTACTTAAAACTGAATTTGGTTTCAAATTCATGTACACCCTAAATTTACTTGAGAAATAATGCAAAGAAAATGTTGATATAGAATTCTTCAGCTTTTCCCAGATTCTCTGAAGCTTTTAAAGAGGGTTAGGGTTATGCTTTCAAACATTTTGAACATGTAAAAAATAATTATGCTGACTGTCCACACTGAACATGTGCAAATTTTCAAACCACTACATTTTCACATGTTGTACAAATTCCAGAATCTGTCTGTAAACTACTTCAAAAGGTCTGTTCTCAAAATAGCACAAGATATTCTTTAGACTTGTTAGAATGATGCGGTCATGAGGGTCTAAGGTCATAAAGGGGTGGGCCTCAAACACCAAGGCCTGTACATAGCTCTGCCCCTACAAGGCCTCCAGAGAGAAGACGGTTTGACCCTGAGAGAAACAGAAGCTAAAACAAACTGTCTCAGATAGGGGATGAAATAAGACATTTCACTTAGAAAAAAATCTTTAATAAAAAAAAAAGAAGAAAAAAAGAAGCTGTAAATCGTGTAAGGCTACTACGGGGACTACACAACTTTTCAAGTGTTTTTCGTTACCTGTCCCAAAGTTTTTTGAAATGTGTAATCAACATCAAATTCAAATTGACCAAATTTAAAACAAATCAATAAAATGTTTTATTTTTTTCCATTTGAACTGATTTATAAATTACAAATCTGTTTTAATTCACCATTAGAAGAATGTCACAGCTTTTTTATTTGAGGTTGTAAAACAAGAAAAATTGGGTTGCGTGAGTTCGTGAAAAGAATCTCTTTCTTGTGACTCATCCGTAATTTCACTTACCCAGTCCACTTAACTGAAAACCCACTTCCCTTCCACACAATCATTTATAACTCTTCATTGGGTCATCAGACAGATAGACCCTCTCTCTGTGGACCCTCACTCAGTCACATGGGGCTCATGTGTGTGCCCAGAACAAGGCACATACAGACAGTGTGATATCCATCACTGATGGCATTCATATTTCCCAGCTTCAAGCTCTCACTGAGTGCAAATGCTCACTATTGGAATCATGTGCAGACAGAAGAGAGCCAAAGACAAACAGCAGAGGGGGAAATGGGGTGGGGGGTTGAATTTTGAGTATTAAGTCTCTGACTGATTAGGATCAGCTTAAGTAAAGAGCTTTATTAGAAAAGCTCATCTTCATTATAATCTGCATCATTTTCATTATCATCTATATAATTTCCAATGTCATCATCATCACCATCATCATGAGCAGCAGCAGCACAGATGCTCTTCTGTTCTCCCTCTCTTCATCCTTCCTCTAGGTCTGCAATGCAGACATGCAGACAAGCTGCCCCGTCACTTCATGATGGATGTCTACTTCACAAATGTGAGGATATGAAGTCTGGGGATTCCCGTTTCCCAGAGGCCTTAGGGTGGATGGATCTCTGTTACGTAAACAAAGCTGTTTGGCACTTCCTGCTTGGTCAGAGACAGCAAGCTAGCCATACTCAATTTTTATTCTGAGACAAAACACGGATCACAAAAGAGGACGCGGGAAGAACAGGGGGCAGTGCGTGCGGGGGTGGCAGAGGAAGAAGAGGAAGAGCCCTTTCCCTCTCAGCTGCACCTCCTCTTCCTGTGGGAGGAGGAAGTCCCTTGTTGGGCGCGCGGTGATCTCATCCTCAGTTGCAAGGACCTTCCGCCCATCGAGTTGCGGCACTTTGAACCAGCAGTCATAGGAGGCAAACGTAGGAGTAAGTGAGAGACACACACACACACACACCGTCCTGATTATCACAGTGGAAAACAGACGGACACCCACACAGCCGGTCTGACAGGAAACAGTGCTGCTTGGAACAAACAAGCACTTCCTGTGTGTGCTGGGGCCCGTTCACAGAGAGGGCCCAATCAAAATCCAATGTCCTGTCCACTGTATTATTATCACCATCATTCAGGGGGCATTACTGCTCATTTGCTAATAGCCACAAGGCCTTATTTATGCCTGGCCCCCACCGCCTTTTCACCCTCTGCAGACCCCTCACTGATGACCCAAGTTTGGACATGTGTCTCTACACGGACGTCCGCTTTCCCTTCAAAACTTAGCCACTAATTGAAATACATTAGGTCTAAATTGCCTCTTTTTCCCTTTCACTCATCATGTTGACAGACGAGCCAATATTTTAGTTTGCCTCTCTAATTTGTTGTAGAAATACCAAAGCGGCGAGCAATGTGGCTCAAGGGGCTGTGGGGCTGTTGGTTTACAGTACCATTACATTGAGAGATGGCAGGAACAGAACAGCCATTATGTTCCCAGTTCATAGTGCGGTCAACACTGGACTCCACAGGGTCTCACTATGGTCACGTTCTGGGGCCAGAGTTTCTGTATTAAGTCTGCAGTAAAAGTATCAGTTATCATTCCTGTGGAGCTGCTGGGTCAAAATTCCACCTGGAATTATTTTTGTTGCTTTATGCTTCTTCTTACCAACTTGGTTGAACAGGTCCAGGTTTATCTGTATATCAGTGTGTGTGTTCACATCATACCCAACAAATATTTAAAAAGTACTTTCTATTCAGTTATCAAGTCATTTCGCTGGATTCATTTTCTTAAAAAATGGAGAAGAGATAAATGAATGGACACAGAGATAACTTTGAGTTTGTTGGAATACCTTCCTTTTTGGTGAAATATTAAAAATCTAAATCCCGCCCTTTAACCAGATGCTGGATCCTTTCAAGGACCAAGCTTCAAAGCCCATGTAGACCACTCACACTGAGCTGATATTAGATCGAGTGATCTTCAGAAACTTTCTCATTTGCATCACCAGCTGTTCCAGCCCTTATGTTGACATGAGGAATATTTGGTTGAAATCATTTGTGTGAGTGAATTAGATGTAAAGTCGGTGTAAAGACAGAAATAGACGGGGCGTCAGTATAGCCTAGTGCAGTGGTTCTCAAACTCTTTTTTCAGTGATGTATCCCCTCTGAAAAGTTTTTTTTTTTGGCTAGTCACGCATTACAGTAATAATATTACTTTTACCAGTCACGAGTAGTGAAAGGAATTACTCACGAAAAATAACTTGTTACTCCCTTACTGTTGATATTAACCCTCTCATGCCTGGAAACAACAATCCGCAGATTAATTTCATCGGGCACATCAGCCAAGCAGCATGTAGCTCTCTTTGTGGTTGCCAGGTATGCTGTTTTCCTGCAGAATTGAGCAGCTTTTTAGGCACGGGTGTTTTTTGGGGGTGTGGGGTTGGCCGATGGGCTTGTTTTTTCAGTTGTCATGCATAATTGGCAACCCAGGCTAGCTTAAAAAATGGAGCAGTACACGTTTACAATCAGCAGCTGAAAATGTGCCTATCACTAGTTTTGTCGAGAGGAAAGATGACAGCAGCATTGCTGTCAGGTTTAAATTGAGTCCTGGTACAACGTCTCTTTCAGCTTACATCAACTTAGACTGAATTAAAAAAATTGTGTCTTCAGTCCTCAGTTGAACCAGATTTTTATTTGAGATAGTCTGTAACTTTGATGCGTTCATGGGCTGCAGGAAAAAAACACACCTGCTGTTATCTTCACATCTGACGTAATATAATCAGTAGTTTAACATATTACTGTTGGCAGGGAGTAATAACTAAAGTAATACTTCTAAAAAGAGTAACATGTAATGATTAATGTATTCCTTTTTTTCAGTAACGTGCCCAACACTGAACCACTGGCCTCATGAGGTCTGCCCTTGAGCTGGCGGCCCAGGCTACAATCTAACCGGTTTCCTGCTCTATCCACTGCCTTGTTCTCACTAAATACAAGGCACAAAAAGCCTGAAAAAATAACTAAAAAAAGATGTGAATAGACAAGGTTCTTGTAAGGTGTCACAAATGAAGTGGCAGCAATGCTCAGCTTATATACATCATACCGACAGCCACTAAGCAGGAGAAGAATGGCAGTGATACTATTCTTCTCCTGCTTGCAGTAGCCCTGATCCCTGCTGCTGTTGAGCTAGTCTGGTGTTTTTATTTTATTGTGCTGAAGAGCTCTTATAGGTCCTCTACAGAGAACTTTCTCAGTAAGGCATAAGAAATAGTGATGATTTTGTGATTTTGGACAGGGGCTAATATATTTAGACAGGTACGTCACTTGGTGCCCATTCTCATTTACCAGGGACATGTAAGAAAGACTCAAAACTGGTCGCAACCAGGTCGCAGCCATGTTGTTGGATTAAAACTACTGTTTTTCAGTGAGAAAATATTGTGAAATGGATAAAATAAAAGAATGAATCTTTTAATTTAATGTAAAGCCACATCTTGCTTGTGTCGTAATTAACTTTGGACAAAAGTAACTAAATGAAATTGTAGAATTGCAGACTTGATCCTATTTCATTTTTATTCAGTAGCACAGTCTTAAATGTCCACAAAGCAAATTCCACCAAAAACAAACACCACCACAGTCTTTTCAAATCCCTGAGTCATGCTTAAAACAACTGATACCTGTGACAACACTCTACTGTTTGCCTCCCAACCCCCTTTTTTGCCTGTCTGTCTGTCTTTCGGCCTTTCTTTTCTCTTTATGTGTATGTTTGGACCAGGAAGCAACCTTTCTTATCTGAACACACAACCCTGGTGGACTGCAGGGCAGCCTGTGGAAGCTCAACTCTGGGTAAACTTTGCCTTAACTTTGAAGCTGGCTGTGTGAGTGCTTGTCCTCGGGGCTGCTCAGAGCACTCAGCACCGGTGGTTCTCCAAAGAGGAGGTCAATGGGACAGGTAAACAGGAAGTGCCAGTGCTGTGATTGACAGCCTGTTTAGACACAAAGAGATGGATGCTCAGAGAATGCTGACTCAGTGACAAATCACCTCTCATTGACCGGATTTCGAATAAAGATGCTGCAGGGCATGAGCGTGTATTTTGTGCTCTTAATCACCTACAATACTATAACTTCCATTTTAAGTCTGAGTACATCATCTTAGTTTATCTTTTACACATTTCTCTTCACATGTTGTGGGTTTTACCACTCCCTTTTATCCAGTAAGTGAGGACAGAAACTGGGAAACTGCAGGAAAACCACGTGAGATATTTTTGGCAACAAAAACCTTGAGTGCCATGGCTTTTCTGGATGAGGGATTCAAATTGCTTTTTATATGTGCCTCCCAGGTCAAAAAGCCTTCGTGCAAATCAATATTTCATCCAGCTGAAGCCATTACTGATGCTCGACGAGGGGCTGTGACATACATTAAAAGGCAAAATGTTTTTACAGTGTCTGGAATTGTTTCCCAAGGGGAGATATTTGTTTGCTGGCGGAGGAAGTTGTTTTTTCCCCACAAATCTGGTTTACATCTTCTTTAAAAGGTAAAAACTCTGAACTACAACTACTCTTTCGCTTTTCAGCAAGAGGGTTTTTGGTTTATATCCTCGGTCAGGAAGGTGCTTTTCTGTTTGGAGTTTACAAGATAATAGATGGATGGACAGTATTTCACCTTTTGGATTCATCATTCCCATAATGCAACACTAAGGGTGCTTGAAGGCCAGCAGCAGCCTGGGTGGCAGACTGAGCACTGAGGCTGCAGCTCGCTCAAGCTAATCATGTTGATTATTGCGATTACAGACCATTTCCCCCTCCCAGTGTCATGCTGCAACTTACTGACCTGAATCTGACAGAAAAAAAAAGTCCCGGTAGCCACTGGCGATCTGTCTTCCTGTTCTCCCCGGTCCAAGTCCTCACCGCTGGAAAAAAAAAAAAAAAAAAAAAAAAAAAACGCCCCTTCCATCCCTCCCTCCTTTTCCTCTGCTCAAACACAATTGGTCCCAAAGGTAGCTCAGACACTGCTTCCTCATCCCGAGCAAGTCATGACCAAAAGGTTTACAAGAGACAAACACACATGCATGAATACACACTGATTTCTGTCTACATTTCCTTTCTCAGCCAGCTTCCTCTTTTTCATTAAAAGCTGGCAGCAGATTTAAGTTTTCCCTGCTACTGTGTGGCCAGCAGGCGTACAGATGTTCTTGCGGTGCTCCTTTCCACATGTGTTTATCAGATCACTGCGCTATTTCATAATCTACATTATAAGCACTGAGCAGATAACAAAGCCTTTGATTTGGGACTGATTTCCCCCTTATCCCTCCATGTTAAATTTAGCACAGTGATTACTAAGTGTGATTACGGGTCTCTGCAGCCTTCTGTAAATCATATGGGACCCACACATACACTGCGGTCCTGCTCAGAGCAGGCAAGTCTGCCCAGTCAGGTCAAACAGGAAAGTTATGTTTAAGGATGGAAGGATTTATTATATGTTGCCTTACTTCACCTTCCCTGTCTGGGATTTTTTTCTCATGATTGCACATTTCCAAGTGTCAAAGGCTTGTTTCCTTTCTGGCAATACTTTTGAAAGCTTAACTCCCCGGTGTAGTGTATTATGGACTATTTGAGCTTTTGTTTGCATCTGAGCCAAGGAGTTTTATAATGTTACCAAGGCGCAGCCCTGTCGGGTCTCTTAATCATAGAGCTCTGATAAGAAGTCAGCCCTGTAGATTGATGAGGTAAATTTTGACTTTTAGCCAAAAAACAGCAGAAAAAAGACTAATAATAGCATAAATCTGTAATGCATAATCGTTTCCTTAAATATTTCATATATCTTAGGTATAAGCTATTGTGCACCCAAATTATGAAGAAAAAAGGTTCATATTACAGTTTAACTTTATGTAGAATTGTCATAATTGGTGATCATAAAGGTGTATTTATAAAATCTCTAATGATTCTATTGGATTTTAAATCTACAGTGGCTGGCAAGGACAGATGATCTGCGCAGGCCCAAATGATCTTCATCAGGAGAAAAGAGCTGTAAATACTGAAACCATGCAGCTTTACTCCCTAATGTCAAACTATGCTGCTTTTCAGCAATAAATTCAGTGTCTGGGCTTCCTCTATGTCCCATCAACAATAGAGCTGTGTTACCTAATGCCCCCTACAGACCTGGTGCACCTCTGTTTTCAAACCCCAGATTTAGATCGATGCAGATCGTCTGCCATTGTTGGTACTATTGGTTGCATCATCCTGCTGGTATCACTTGACAAGCTTCTCAGTGTTTCAAATTATACTTATCTGATGTATCTATGGAGAACATCTTCTGCTCCTCTGTCACATGAGGTGCCTCAGGGGTCATGTCTGGGTCTCGTTCTCTTTTCTTTTTATGTTCTTCCCAAGGGACAGTCAATCATTCATTCAGTCATTCATTCATGAGTATTGTCAGCATTGCCATGTTGACAACACTCATATACAGTACATGTCTCTGCAAGCCCCATTGACCACAACAACTTATTCACTCTGGAGAACTGTCTGGCGGGAAAACAAGATCTGGATGTGTCAGGATCTTTTTTCAGCATAACTAATTGAGCCCCTATTAGTTGGTCTTCAGCATTCACACAAACGAAAAACTTACTAGATTCAGACTTGGACTGTATTATACACTGGTTATGTTCTCCCAGGTTCACTGTTTACCTGTTCCAGTCAATCAGCACTGATATGACGAACTCAAAGTGCAATAGCCGGATTTTTTTTATTACAAGGCATATCTCTTAACACACCAATCTTGGTATCATTGTATTGGCTGCCATGCACTGGCTTAGCTGAGATATTCCGATAACTTTTATCTCTATGTGTTTTTTGGGGCCTATGTGTGAGGGCTTTTTTGGAGAGCATCTCCATGTGTTTGTTGTAAATGTTCCCAAAATTGAAAAATTTAATACTCTGTATTTTTTCCAAGTCCTTAATATTTAATGTTCATACTGTATTTTTTGAAATGACCCACCCAGAGTCTGGAACTTACCACATCCAAGGTACAAGGTAGCTTTACTGTTAATTCTGCAATATGTCTTACACATACAGAGGATTGAAATTGTGATACTGAAGGGTCCACAGTGCTACGGTATTTGGTTGAGACAGAGAGGAGCCGCTGCATCTGCACACGCTGCCATCTTGGAGATCTTCATTATATATGACACCAAGAAGTTGGGGTTGTGGTAGTTCATTATCAAGTGACCACATGAGTTTTCAATTGTGCTTGTCCATGAGATTTATGAAAGAATTAAAAAATATATATTTTTAGATTCTTTCATAAATCTCATGGGAGGTTTGAGGAAACTACTGGAAAACCAATATTTCTCAATCATTTTTTTATCCTAAGTCAAGAGAGGACTATAAAAGATACATAGACTGAAGAATAACAAACTATTTCAAAGACTGAAATGAATAAATGTGATTGTTAAAAATACAGTGTTTGAAGTGCATTTCATGATTTAACTGGATTTAGTAGAAATTGCTCAGCATTTATGTTCTTTGTCTGAAATTTCACAATCAGCCAGTTACAAATGTCCCACCTGTACAGCCTGAGCTCTGTAATCAATCTTCAACCTGAGTGGACACAAACATTCTCAAAAGGGTCTTTAAGTGTGTGGCTGAAGTAAAGTGAAAAGATGGGTGTGGTTTCAAGTAACCAACCTCATCAACAGACCATGACACTAAAAATGGTTAAAAACTGAATTTAGTTCACTTCAACTCGAGCAGGCTCTTCTCGTTCTACATCAGCAGTTTCTGTGTTATACAAAAAGCTGGAGAAGGGTCAAATCAGCAGTACTGATCCCAGACTCACTACCCTCTAGCGTCCAAATTTCTGGGGACATAAACACACAAAACAGCTAAAAATGTAGATATTTAAAACCAGGATGAAGAAGACCAAAACCAAGCAGACAGTAAAGATGTGATTCACAGAAAACAGGGAAACTGGGCTACATTGTTCTGGAAATGACTTTTAAAAGAAATGTTCATGTGTTGAAGGTTTTCAGCCCACACAAGCATTTTTGGATCACCTCCAAAAAGTCTGCCTCCAACCTGAAAATGCTGGAAACATAGAAGAACACTCGAGCCAGAAGCTATCTTCCATTTGTACCACTAGAATTTTCTCTATTTAAAGACATTTTTGAACAAAAGACAAGCCTTCAAGATGGTTTAATTCGTAACATCAGAATTCAGTGTTAGCTTGATGGATTACTGTGCTTTAAGCTATCTTGTTTTAACAAGTTATAGTCCAATAAATTAGAGGAAAAAGGTGTTGTAATATGTCCTGAATGACCAATGAAAGTGTTTGGACAGAATCTCTTCAGTTGCGATATAAGGTATTCATTTTTAAATCAAACAAGTTATCTTACTCAATATTTTTTAAACTTGTTTATGCCTTTAGAGGCACGGTTGGTAGTCATGGAAAGCTAGCATGAATTTGAATGTAGCATCTCCTTAGGACTCCGTTACGCCCCCACCCTCCCACACTCAGAGCTTCTCCAAGACAACAACCCCACTCACATGCATGAGCGCCACTGATTCGCGACCATATGATTGTGACTGATTCAAAACCACAGACTCAAAACCGGTCCTCACCACATAGCTTTCCTTTGCACTTCAATACCAGTGATCAGGGTATAGGTAGTTTTTCTGCCATTCTCCAGCGTACTTTGATCCCTCTTGGTTATGCACATTGAATCAGGGCAAGTGGACGCCAGTGAAATGTACGTGCAGGAGGCGGGCAGGAAAGCAGGATGGGATTTGATTGGTTTAACAAATTGGCTGCCAAACGGTAGGATTGGTTGGTGTCTTCCCTGGTTTACTCCTGCTGTAGACAGCAGATATTTTTCACTCTATTTTAAAAACACATCATGCATTGATTGCCATCAGGACATAAAGATCATTTTAACCAGTATAACAATAAGTGTATCTACACTGACAGTCAATAAAAACGCATCACTTATTTTGTGTGTACAATTTTAAGCTGCTGGCATTTTTCTATTGTTGTATGGATTCAGAGTTACTCACAAGGCCAATCCACAAGAGTCTCACCTTAAAGAGAAGGAAAATTTATGCTTTAGTGATTTTGGGATTGGCATTTAAGAAATCATACCAGGGTACAGAATTGGTGACGGTTAAAAAAAAAAGGATGGGTCTCAAGATTACAAAATGTAGCCTATATAAAGCCAACACCAAATACGGTTGTGGAAGTGTGGAATAAAATTTGATAATGCCACGTTTGACACGAGATGAACGTCACCGTGCCCTGGGAATGATTGAGAATGGCTTGTCGCAGAGAGCTGTGGCAAAAAGAGTGGGTTGTCATCAGTACATCTGTACAAGATAGGCAGCGTCCAGACGTCAGAATGGCAGATTCAGATGGAGCATTTATGTGACAGATTCCAGACTGCAATTCAGACAGCACATGAAACACCTTGTCTTCGTAATCCCCGTATTAGCAGCCCCACTGTGCGCCGTCGTCTGCATGAGTTTGGTCTGCAAGCACTCAGGCCCGTCCAAAGTCCTAATCTGACACCAGCACACCGCCTGGCACGTCTACAGTGGTGCCGTCAGCACAAGCGATGGACTCAGATCAACTGGAACTGTGTGCTTTTCACTGACGAGAGCAGATTTTGCTTGGATCGGGCTGATGGACGTGAGTGTGTTTGGAGACGACGTGGGGAACGTTATGCTGCCTGCTGCATTCAACCAAGGAATCGTTGGAGAGGACCCAGTGTGATGGTGTGGGGTGGCATCTCTGGTAACCACAAAACGCCACTTATTGTCATCGACGGCAATCTCACTGCCCACTGGGGTTATGTGGACACCATTCTCAGACCACACGTTGTTCCATTCCTGAGAGCACATCAACACCTTACGACGTTAAAGCAGGATAATGCACGTCCACACACTGCATGTGCCATCATTGAATATCTAGAAGGTGAGAATGTTGATATTATGCCTTAGCCTGCTTATTCTCCAGATCTGAACCCAACTGAACATGTGTGGGATCTCATGAAGCGCCAGATTGCAGCAAATGGTAAATGGAATGGACCAGTACTTGTATAGCGCTTTTCTAGTCGTTCTGACCACTCAAAGCGCTTTACACTGCTAGTTGCATTCACCCCCATCCACACCACATTCACACACTGATGGTAGAAAGATCTATCTATTGTAGACCATCAGTTTTTTAACTAACACATACATACGCATTCATACACCACTGACCAACAGTTGCTCAAGGACACTTCGGCATGTGACTGCAGGAGCTGGGAATCGAACCCTCGATGTTACGATTGAGAGCCGACAACTCTACCACTGATCCACAGTCGCCCCAGCACGTGTTCCATGACCACAGAACCGCGATCAGTTAATCCAGGCAGTTCAGGAGGAGTGGCAAAACATGCCCAGTATGAGGCCTGTATCGCTGCTGCTGGTGGAAACACCCAGTATTGAGATCTGGATATTCATCATTGATGGGTGTTATTAGTTGACATAGATTGTGACAGTTTTTGGATAAAATTTAGTTCTAAAATGGATTGCATTTATTGAATGATATTTTGTTACACAATTAACAGCTATTCATTTGGACAAACTTGGGCTAGTAATAAAATTATTTAGACATCCTATGACTGATGCGTTTTTATTGACTGTCAGTGTAAATCTGAATATCAACACTGTCTTTAATTAAAAGCAAGTTAGTAGAACACAGTATAGTGAAAGGGTGGTGATGCAGATTAGAATCCCAACATGGTCAACTAGGTGAGGGTCTTGATTACCCTGTAATAATTCTAAGTCACATCACCAGCTTTCCATGATACATTATCCCTGACTTAAATACCAATGATAAGAGTTATACTAGATTTCAATGAAAAAGAAAATGCTGACTCATGCACGCCACAAATAAACCTCTCATCAACACACCTACAAACCCCCTAACCTCCTACCTTATATCGAGGCTCAAACACTTTTATTAGCTTAAAAATTTATAGCATGCAAGTTGTTTTTGTTTTGGCTTTATTTTGAGGGGACATGTCAGAGGATAGAGTAAGAAACAGGGTAAGAGTGGGAAGCAACCTGCAGGGAAGTTGCCACAGGCCGGACTTGAACCCGGGCTGCCTGCTCAAGGGCTTTTAGCCATATGGAGCACCACTTAGACCACTAGGACATCTGTGCTCTGATGCAAGTGGTTTTTATCTTATTGGTCCCAATATTACTTTATGGCATAAACTTACTGCAGCTCTGATTGGCTGCTTCCCCATCAGATTTTATTGCCACTCTTCGTTTCCGGTGGACCTGGAGACCAATTACAAATGTTTCCCCCTAATAAGTGGAGGAATAAATCAAAGATTGCTAATCAAATACCACATGCTTGTTCTGAGAGAGTCAGGGGGCGAGGCACTTTGTCATGAGGAGGGCAGCAGTCATTCAAAAGCAAAACCCCCGGAGGAAACGCTGGCGTGACCTCACAGCAGAGGAATGTAAAATGCAGCTTAATTGATTAAAGGAGCACATGATGGAGGTCTTGAGTGGAGAGAGGTGGAGAAGGAGAGGAGGAGGGATTGCCAATCTTTTTTTTTTCCCTTTCTTTTTCTTTTTTTTTTGTCCTAGAAGTGGGAGGGGGTTTGTTGACCTTGTAGAGGGCACAAAGGTCTCAGGCCTGTAGGCTACTGGTGCCTGTCAGGAATCCCTCAACAAAGAGCTTCTATTCTAATATATTCACATCAATTGACAGCTAAGAATGATCAATGATGACAGAACAGGGCGGTCTGCTGGGCAGACGCTGAATATTTGTTCCCCTTATCTCTTTTTATTACTACTGTTTTTAATATCTCACTTCTCCCCAGTTGGTGCAGCCCTCAATCTGTTTTTGCCCCTTTTTATTTTGTTTTCTGTGCACGAATTTCACATGTTTTGCAACAAGCTGGGTGTCATTCAGACAGCAGGTGACATGTCTGAGACTGCCTGCCACACACACACACACACACACACACACACACACACACACACACACACACACACACACACACAGCCTGAACAGATGGACGGCATGGTCTGTCTGGCAGCACACCTTGTTGGTGGTCTGATTGAACCCTATGCCTACTGCTCCCCACCCAAACACCAAACACACACATACCAACACACTCAGACTGCTGGGCATCTGTGAGCAACATACTAAGCCTCCTCTACGCTGCATGAGCTATTTTTATCCTTTTCTTTCAGTCTGACCTCCAAAAACATCAAAACAAACTTTCAAAATAAAAGCATCTAAATATAAAGCGCTTTGCATAAATCAACACAAAAGAGATCCGTTTCAATCCCTTTGTTTGAAGCTTAACATTTCTTGCTTAGTGGACTACTTCTTCTTCTTGTGGCAGCCCGTCTGATTTCTTACAGCTACTTAAAAAAGCTCTTGGGAGACGAGGATGTGAGGAGAAGAGGAGCAGAGAAGAGGAGAGGAGGCTGCCACATGCCTGTCAATACACCAATCAAAGCCAATTCCCAAGAGAAGGTCAGGGGGACAAGGGAGCATCTCTATGACAACCCACCAGACCTCCAAAATCAGGACTTCAAAGTTAGAGAGGCATCCTATTGAGTGAGTGGGAGACCACCTCCTGCAGTCATTTACATCTCATTAAGACATTACAGCGAGGAGTTTGAGTTAACACATACATGTCCCAGGGTGCACACATGCATGATGCTTAAACAGCCTTTTTTCATGTTCTATAAAGATTCACAATGAGGGATATATTTGTTGGTTAAGCAGGATATGACTTTATGTTATACAAAACAGTCAAGATCATCACAACTCAAAAGTTTCTCACAGGAGCCTTAAACTGAAATGTTTAAGTATTGTGGCTTAAGGAACAGCAGCTATAACTAGCATAGCTACTGCAGCATACCTTTTGTAACAGGAGCCATGATGACTGACATCTACTAAACGTACCACAGCCACTGCAGATAAGCACCTCATTCAACCCCACTTCAAAAAAACATAACTATTCCTTGCATGCAAATCATGAAGTGTTCACACGTTCACTTGCTGAGATGTCTCACTTTGTTCTGTACATTTCAGCTCTTAATCCTCTCTTGAACAGCCACACTGAAGGACTCTTTTAAATCTGGTACAACTGTTATAATAGGTTATTAAGTCAGGGATAATGTTTCATGGAAAGATGGTTATGCTGCATAGAATCCCTCCAGGGGGAGCAAAACCCTGACCTTGCTGACTCTGCAGGGATTCTAATCTGCATAACCACCCTCTCACTATACATGTCCTGCTTTTTAACTTTTTTATCAACTAAGCCGTAACAAAAATATTGATTTTAAGATGTCAAGTCAGAGCATTACACTGCTTGATTGTTAAAATTAATATTGAACTGAACATTTCCACCGAGAATAATGTTAGACAAGGTGAGTGGGCCACACAGATCTGTCTTCTCACTGCGAAAACTTCATCGGCCGGCATGGTGTTGTCATAGAGACTTCCACATGCGGTCAATCAATCTGGTCCTGCCTGACCCAATCAGGAAGCTAAGAAATAGCATGTAGAAATAACCTATATTTATCAACTGGTGTGGGGTTGGAGCTTTATGTCATAGGGACTATGTGCCGTAAATCTATATGGTCCTGGACGACCCGACCACAGATAATGAAAAATAGCATTTAGATATAACCTATTTTTGCCTTGGATAATCCATTTTAAAATTGTTTATTACAACCAGGCATAGATAGAGAGGTGAGACTTTTTCAAGATCACTTAGAAAGTCCTTACAGGGACTTTAAACACATCTTAAATATTGGATGTAGTCACTTGTAATTGGTGCTAATGCAAAAACCCCCTAATAGCTCCAATAGCAACAATAACAGCTGAAATAACCACTTATAATGTCTTATTCTAACAATAGCACTACAACTAAACAGCTGTCCCTCCACACACAACATACAGACACAAAAACACACAGCACACTAAGAAATTTAGGTCATGTATGTAGTGTGAAAAGACGTGACACATAGTGTGGGTGGAACCAGGAGCTCTAAATACCACAGGAGGGTCCGGCACAGGTGGAAAGAATCACTCATCACACAGACAAATGGATCCTTTGCCCACTGATGGCCAAACGCTGTTAGGGTGGCCATTTTTCTTTGACCAGTGACTTCCTGTTTAGTTGAGGGGTTCTGCAAATCACCAGTGATATCATTAAAACACTGCCAACAACACCGTTTCCTGTCAACACTAACATTTGCCTTGAATTTATGGCCTTGGTTTCCCTTTTTCCCCACCTTGCAGGCAAGTAATAATTGTTGTTGTATTGAATGAACTTCTCCTCTTTTCTCTCTTCGACCCCCTTGTAAATTCTCGTAAGTCATGCTAATCTGACTGCAGCCAACTGACAGGACAGAGCATGTTTGCAGGAAGTGAAACGTTCCATTTTCTTTCTCCTCCAAACTGCACACTGATGATGTCAGGGGTGATATATCGACCGAGAGGCTGGGAACCCAACCCTCAAGGAGGAATGTTTCTCGACACACACATACATATGGGTACAAATACACACACACACACACACACACACACACACACACAAACACACACACTAACCCACACACGAACTGAAGGCCTCTCTTGCCGGAGGTGTTGAAATGCTTGTAAGTCTTGAAATGCCAGTTGAGATGCTGAGCTCCCCTTTCACACAGCGCACAGCCACAGACAAGAGAGCTGACAAATGGATGCGTTGAAACATATTAACCATCTTCCTTTGTGAGCAGACAAACATTTAATCTGGCTAATGACCCTTGAGGATCAAAACAAATGCAGGGAGATAAAGACGGGTAAAAAAGGGAGGGGGGTGCTAAAAAGAGCTCAATGACCTCCAGGAGATCTGCAGGGTTCACAAGTTCCAAGGACTTCTTTATTTTTTAGTTTTATCTATTTCATGAGAGTAAGAATACACATAAAATACCTCTTCTTAAAAATATGGATGCGCTATTTTCTCATGGTTTGAGGTGTATGTGTAGAGTGAACAAAATATCCAAACAAAAACTCTCGCTATCGCAGTCTCCGTCAGTGTTCATCACAATGAACAGTCACTTACCGTGACGTTATCTCATGTTTTCTTCCCCTCACACCCACATTGACTCTCTATCTGCAGCCAGTGATCGCTCAGGTGATGTTATGATTGTACAAAACGCATTATGTGTTATCTGTCCTTCTATCAAAACTAAGCAGCAGCTGCACCAACCCGTCAGGGGAGGTCACCTGCACTGCCATGAAACGGATGTGTCACTTTTAACACCACTACAACGCCGCCGTTATCGCTCTGCATAACTTCCATTCAGATATTTACGGTCTGTGTTGAAATAATCTCATAGTCTGTTGTGGTTGTTAAGAATAAGCAGTAGTAAGTTATAGTAAAATGTGCAAAAAAAAGGGTGTTTTCCAAACTTCATCCTCATAACAGCATCTAACAGCAAAAGTTTTTTTTTACACAGATCTGAAAACACCACACTGCCTTTACATTTCATAAAACTAAGCCAAGTTTAGAAAAAACTTTCTGCAAACAACTTATATCTTGTAAGAAGTTGTGCTTCAGGCAACCTACAGAATTTGGGTCTGTTTTTAGTTTTAAATGTCTTGCTCAAATGATGCTAATGCTCTGCTATGAGCACCTAAGTTCTCTTTTTTTGGTATCTGTTTATCAAGGTTTCCCAGCTTGTTCAGTATTGCTCATACCCCCATTGGTTTGTAGAATCTCATTTATAGGAGTCAGGATTAGTTTTGCCCATTCCCTACAGGAGATAGTTGACCAAAGAATGAGAACACTGCAAGATCATTTACTGCTTTTATCCTTTCAGGGATAAAATGCAAATGAGCACTGATTCCACTACATTTAACTGATTTTCTGTTCATTTATATCTATAAATGAACAAAATTAATTTAAGTTCTACTAAATGAACACCAAAAATAAAACTTCAGTTAAGCTGCAGAGTGTAAAATCAAACCGATACCATCAAGAAACTGAAGCTTGGTCAAAAAAACAAGCTACACAAGTTGTCTCCGCTGTAGCCAACAGAGACATGCGCTGTATAGTACAAGCCGGTATGTGCTGTGACTTTAAAGCGGCACAATCATTCAACACAAAATTTAACAGTGAAAAATAACCACTTCAGTGGTGTTATGTAACAGCTATATAGCTTACAAGCTAGCTTTCAAATGGACAGATGATTAGTGACAGTTCCAGCATCAGTGGAGCATGCTAGCTATCTGCTAGCTAAGATAAATTGTTGGCCAGATGATAACTATAGAAATATAGTTGGATGGTTTCCTAGCAACCATTTACATTCCAGCTAGCTAATTTCATAGTAAGATATTTGGCCATTTTTAACTTTAAATTTCATTACAACACTGCTGAAGTTCTGCTATCACTAAACTTTTGTGCTTTAGAATGAAGAACAAAACACTGAATTACTGGGATAAATACTGTTTGATTTTACATCGCACCACAGTGATGTGGGTGCAAAATGTTAACAAACAGGACAACCTTCATACCCACACAACAGCTCTGATGTATGATTGCGAAGTCCAATGCTGGCTTTGTGGCAGAGTGACTCGCCCCAGCATTTTGCCTATGGGAGATTTACATCGACTGGGAAGCTTGATGGGGCCATATGTGAGAAGAGCTGAAAATAGAAAGATTCTTACATATATCTTTGCTCATTAGAGCAGAGTTCATTTAGCAAGCTGCTGCTCTCCTGTCTGTGTGTCTGACCCCGACATTAACATGAGTTAAATAAGGTTTCCTTCCCCTGATTCATGACCCAACAAACTTGCGAAGGCCTCCTTTCTTTTTTTTAACGAAGACCAACAATAGGCTTGTAAAACTGTCATAGCAAACCCAAATTTACGCGGAACACTTAAAACAGTCGCTTTAACGTCTCTCTCAGTGTGAGTCCGGCAGCTTTGGGGGGCTGTGGGTGCAGTTAAAACAGGACGATCAAACCAACTGGGTCATGCTACTGTTTGTGGCTGGTGCTCATGCTGTTAATCCATCACTGATATTGATTTCCAGTTGATCGTCAGGCCTACTAATGATGTTCACCTTCAGGGCCAGGCTCATTGATTCACAGTCATGACTTGATCCATAACTTGTAATGTGAGCCGTGCAACAACAGTGATGCACAATTACCTCCCATTTTACGCTCTAATGGGAACTGGTGAAGGCTGCAGCTGATCAATCCAGTGAACAAATAAACAGAAACCACTGAAAGAGGATGAATCTATGGAAAAATCCCCTGGATTCATAATCATAATGTGTAAAGCCTTCTTGAAATAATCTTTTTGTTACCTTTACTTTCACTTAAGAGAATGAGTGAGAAAACAGAGAGTGAGAAAACAGAGCCCTGCATATCACCTCCCATCTCTAAAAAGGCTCCCACACACAGAGGATGCCTGCTTTCCGTCTGCGTGAAATATCTTTATGCATTCTTCACCTGGTCCACCAGTAGATGAGTTCATTTCTTTCAGTTAATGTGTCTGGTACTTCCTTTTACAGCAAACTCTCCAGACATAAGTAAAACAATCCCCTATCCTACTCACTATGAGATATGGTAAAGTTGCACAATTTTACTGCTGGTAGCAAAACAAGAAATATAAAAACTGGTTTAGAGCCAGACAGAATGTGCATTACAGTAATATGTTAGCATTTTATATATGAAATCATATTTCCTGTGAGGGGTGTGCCTTTACATCCATTCTCAGCTGTCTCCAAACACATTTGCTAAAGTAAGGATTAACCTGTGTGAGCGATGAATTACACCTGAGATCCCAGCAGTAATGCACAGAAGCATTACCCAAGTGGAAAAAGTGCTGTTTATAGGCTCCATGAATCATGTGATGTGTCGCTTTAATTGTACAGGCAGAGCTGTCGGCATACTTAAGGGCAAGATCTAACAAGACAACAGCAACTTCCTTCATACAGGCACACTTCTGGCACTCTGTAAATCAGATTTAAAAAGGTCAAAACACTTCCAAAACAAGTTGGTTTCTCCTAAAGATACTTAGTGGGAAAATATCTCCCTAAATAGACTCCATGGGAAATGTCCTTTTTTAAGAGTATATTTGCCATTTGGTTCATGATCAAAATAATGGTTAAAAGTGTTTTGGAATGGTTGCTTTTAAGATCTCACACAAATTCCTCAGAGCTTTGTTGCAACCTGCTCCTGCTTTCCTCTACATGCTGATATGTCTTGCAAAATCAGTATGAAGTCATCTCTGGCAGAAGCATTACACATTAAAAGCTTCTTTTTACCTGAATCATCATCTGGGGGTCATGCACAGTCAGATTCTTTACAGTAAATGGAATAGGCAGGAATAACACACTTTAAGAAGAGTGCCCTTGAGCTCATTTTTTACCAAGAAAGCAGAATCAACGGGAGACCGACAATAAACGTACAAATATTAAGATATAAAAAATACTCAAACCTTCTATTATTATGTCAAACAAAAGGAAAACTCTTGAGAGTTGAACTGATGTGTAAAAGTGGCACTGAAGAGGATCACTGCAAGGGGGTTTAAGCTTACACCAGGTTTGGCTTGAGGTGAAGTGAAGGTGGAGGAGTTTAGCTGCAGCTGAAATGTAATGATGTGGATCATGGACAAACATGGTGTGTTTAAGGGAAAGATGTCACAGTGGAATGTGACTGACATGATTAAAGAAGAGGAGACTTAATGCTTTACACAGACAGAGAGAGGACACTGCTATGCGGACCTTATAGGAAGCTATAGCCTGCAGACAAAGCTTTTCACCCCTCTGATAGTGTGAAAAAATCTTTTCCAGTTTTGAATAATGAAAAGTTAATCCTAAAAGAGATTTTACAGAAACAGAAGCAAAAAAAACCAACAACACAAGATTCAGTTTGAGTATACAGAGGCAGATCCAGGCTTCTGATCCAGGCTTCTTCTTTTTTTCTTTTTTTAGCTGTGGCTGAACTCCAGCACCTTTTATAGGGGAGGCTTAAACATCTACTTTGACTTGTTTAAGCCAATAAATGTCACCTAAAGATGGGTGACACATTGGATATTTTTAAGCCAAAATCATGACCCAATTTGCCTCACCTAGAGACCTGATTCAGGGCAGTTTATAAGCAATTTATAGTCCAAATAATCCTCAACTGTGTGCTCCCAATTCTGCTCCCAACTTTATTGAACCCTCTCAAATCTGGCATTTGGATTCCTGGTTGGACTACCTCCAAAGGAGTACTTTCAATGACCAATGAGAGGGGCAGACTGGGAAGCGCCATCATCTGGATGCTACAGCTCACAGGGATGGCAGCGAATGTAAATAAAACAGTCCCTAGAGCCAAGTGAGAAAATGAAAACAAGCTTATGGCATTGTTTACCATATTCTTTCCCTTGTAGGTTGTTCATCTCCCTTTGTGTTTCACAGGATCACATGAGCCTCTGTGAAATCTCATATGTCAATGGAATTGTTGCCCCAAGTGTGTGGTGGTCTAGCGGTCTTAAAAATGGTATAGTGCGTGTGATCCAAGGATTATCATCTCAAAAATCAATCTGAAGTGTCTTTATGTGTGTGGGCTCTCACAATTTGAATTAAGATACAAAGATCATGGAGTGTGTGTCCCTCAAAAGAATATATAAAATCTGATAGTGAATAGTTGACAATCTTGCCAAAAAAAACAGCAAAAAAATTACATTTTTTATTTTATAGAATTCATTCAATCATACCATTGAGTGTGTTTTGCTCAAGAATGACTCAAACACTGTGGACGATTTGCTTC
The DNA here is from genome assembly GCA_030710495.1 of Labroides dimidiatus. NCBI lineage: Eukaryota > Metazoa > Chordata > Actinopteri > Labriformes > Labridae > Labroides > Labroides dimidiatus. The sequence continues at coordinate 13,675,699 of CM061158.1, forward strand.
ATTCAGAAGCCTACTACAAAGGAATGGCTTCAGTAAGAATGTCTAGAACTAGTAACTGAATTGATATCATGTCATGTTTTAATGTATGTAACCCGGTATGCATTATGGAGCTATGAATTTTAATAAGAAGTTATATAACCCCTGTTGGCGCACTCACGTGAACCTCAGCACGAATGTTACACCACAAACAGAGAGCAGCAAATGTCAGAATCAAGCAAACATGATGTACTCTCCTCTCACTGAATATTTAATACATCCAGGGTCAGCTGAGGTTAGACGACTACAACTACCTGCAGTATTTTTTTTCATCTCAGCAACACCCCTTAATGTTTTCACTGAGAAAACAAACCCATGGCATCAGTGAGCGCCTCACACCCACACACACTTCAAATATTGATACGGGGTTCGTGCTCTCTGACCTAACGCAGCCCATCCTGGTGACTCTGCAGCAGGTTTAACTGACAACATGCTTGTCTTTGTGCTATCCACTAGGGCGACTTATGAATCTTTTATCAAAACTGGCCTAATTGCTTAACCATCCGAGTCCCGGTCCAGTGGTGAATGGGGGAGGGGGGGACTGGGCATGCCATAATGGACATAAAAACAACAGGCAAGGACGCCAGGAAGCATAGGTCCACACTTGAAAGGTCTGCTTCTTTAGTGGGGCCTCTTCTTTATTTTTGTATAAATTTTATTCATGCAAAGTGGCCCCTCTGTGCACGTTATGATTCCTTATTATGAGCGCTACAGTGTTGCACTTAACAATGCCATAATAAATCTCCAAAAACTGTTATCTAGAGCCAAAGAAGCAGAAGATTTTGTTCAGTTTCTTTGTTGGGTATGTTTACAAGAGGTTCTCTGTTATGAATACAAATCAGCATTAACCACACATAATTATCATATCAACATCTGGCCAATTTTAGAGCAAATCAGTGCACCAATGTGTGCAAATTTCTGTGAACGCAACCTAAAACGAGCCTCCAACAAGCCAACATCCCCCCTATCCATCTGCTTATTTTCTTAAGTGTTTACTCTGCTGCTGCGCAGAAAACAAGCAGCAGTACACAGCTTCCTGTCCTTTCCCTTCTGTTCTCACTCCCACTCTCTGCCCTGTTCCACGGCGGAGGAAGCTGCTGCTGTTCTTCTGCTGGGAGGGTCAGAGATGAGTTGTAATTTGGGAAAAAAAAAAGCAAAAAGAGAGAAAGAGAGAGAGGGGATAGAACAGGACTACAGCCTGTGGGGAGTTTTTTGACTCCCAAACCATCTTTCCCTCTCCAGTTCCTGGGAGCCGACACAGGCCAGTCCCAGGAAACTCCCTGCTATTCCTACTCTGTGGACATAACAGCTGCAGATTCTCACTTTTCACTGGCTGTTGGTCGTTTGAAGTCAACCCCTTGCAAAGGAAAGAAAATCCTAATTTATTTTTGACAGAGGAGAAACTGTCAGTTTTAGAAAAGTTGCTCAATCTTTGGATTACTTCTGCATTCACTGATTGATATCATTAAATGCAGAGTGAAATAAAGTCTTTTATTAAATGACTTCTCTAAATCCCATTCAAAATATCTGTCTTCTTGGTCCCAATAATACCACAATGGGTTGTTTTTGCTCCTCACAGCTGGCGTTTAACTTGAATCCGTTTTCCAAACGTTTTTCCCTGAATATGTCAATATCAAGGACTGTGTGTACGCCTGTGCGTATAATTACAGATGCGCCATTCCTCCTAAGCTGTCATTAGAAAAGGGAATGGGAATGACTCCAGGCTACAACCACCGCTCGCGGTTACGTAACATGCGCCTCTCGGATCCTGTCTCATCCCGGAGACAAATGAAAACACCCCGCTTCTTCTCCTCTTTTGTCTGAGGAAATGCTTCTCGTTACTGAAGCCATGCGCATATTTATATTTATTTGTTTATTTGAACCTACTTAAATTCCCATGATGTTTTATTTTTCGACTGCCCTTTTGTTTTTGTTTGGGTTTTTTTTTTGTCTTTGTCTGTGCGCTCTGTTCGGCAGAATAGTGGCGCAGTTTCCCATGAGTCCGTGGGAGGGCGCAGTGAGCCTGTTTCGTCTCATCCAGGGATGCTGGTGGCCCTCAGACAAAAGAGAAAATGATATTGAAAGCAGAGCAAGAGAAGGGCAGTAGGATTTAAGGTGTGTGAATATACAAGTGTGTGTTATGGTTATATATTCAAACGCTATTCAACACGAACATAATAAAACCCTGACTGGTTCAGTTCAGACAGATTTTCTTTCAAATTGACGCAGGACTATTTTATTTTATAAATATGCCCACCAGGCAACATCAAAGGTGTGTTGATGTTAAATAAACAGAATATACTTGAGGGTTTTTTTATGGGGTTGATGGTTTAAATTATCTGCCCTTCACCTGAACGGTTGAAGCCCCCAGGTCAACTGTAACATCAGGCTGCTGTGATGCCCTTGAGCAACCCAAGCAAGACATCAAATCACTAACAGCCCCTGGGTTTGTTCGACTGTTTTATAGCTGATCTTTAGTTTGACATCCCAGCGGACAGAGTAGGAGAGAAGAGGGAAGAAAAAAAGAGTTTCCTGAGGCAGTCAATATAAGAAATTTACTTTCTGTGTTTCTTACTTTGCCTCACACCACCTTGTTTTTTCCTTCGCTCTCATTCTTGCTGCAATGTTTAGGCTATTTTCTCCATTCACCTTGAAAGAAGAGCTCCCAGCCAGCCTGTCTCCCGCGCCGCAACAAACCCAAAGCCCGACTGTACCCCCCCTCCTCCTCTCACAGCCTGTGAGGGAGGAGCCATCTCTCCTCCCGCAGAACTCGGTGTATAACACTCTGCAGCCAGCCACAATGTGTGTCAGAGGACTGTCTGTGCTCCTAAAGTAGATGACTGCTCTAAATCTGGTGTCTGTATTACTGACTACGAGATACGAGGAGAATTGGTTCGCACGTTATCATCCCGAGTCAGGACAAGGTGAGCATCTTCCCACATCAGAGGCTATATGTAGATAATAATGTTGTTTATTTTCCATATTTTTCACACTCAACATTTCATCTATTGGATTTGACTGTTGTCACACCATGTGATTTTTTGTAAACATGCCTTTTTTGAATCCTGATCCCATTTTCTGGCGTGTCCCATCAGTGATGTAGCCAATGTGTCCTGTTGCACAGTTTGTGCGTCACGGTCACAAATACTCAAATTCTCCTTTGAGATTTGTGCGGTTTTTAAATCCCTCAGAGTAGTAAGTGTGGAATTCAGTGGAGCTGACTATGTCTGTGTGTGGGCTTGGACTCATGAGTCTTTTCAGGTGTGATAGAGGACAGGGGGGAATGATCACGGTCGCTCTTTATGTCTTTTTGGTGAATAAAGTGTCTTTTGTTCTTCCTCAGGTTTTGCGACAGTGGGACAGGATGCCGGCGATCATAAGTAAAAACTCCGATTTGGAGTTTGATTCCCTACAACCGTGTTTCTACCCGGATGAGGACGACTTCTACTTCTGTGGTCCCGACTCTGCGCCACCAGGGGAGGACATCTGGAAGAAATTCGAGTTGTTGCCCACTCCGCCCCTCTCCCCGAGCCGAGCCGCGCTACCCGGGGAGCCGGCGACTGCCTCCCCGGAAGTAGACCCTCTGGGCTTCGGTTTGGGGGACCCTCTGGACTGGGCTTCTGAGCTGCTGCTCTTGCCCGAGGACGATATCTGGGGGGCTTCCGACGATGGGGACCTGTTTGGCTCAGTTATGGATACTACTAACCCCAATAGCATCATTCTCCAGGACTGTATGTGGAGTGGCTTCTCCGCAAGGGAAAAGCTGGAGCGGGTGGTCACGGAGAAACTTGGAAAGGCTATTTCCACAGCCACAGGCGGTGGCAGCAGCAGTGGAAGGAGCGTGTGCGTCAAGGTGCCGGAGGTGGTGAGCAGCAGCGCGGTGTCAGAGTGCGTGGATCCCACGATAGTCTTTCCTTTCCCGGTCCATAAGAAGAACAGCAGCAGGGACTCAACCGGGACCGTTAACCCATCCGCGAGTCACGCGAGCTGCCAGAGTGATTCCGGTAAGAACAACTCCAAACCTTTGTGTGCTTTTTAACAGAAATTCAGCGCTACTGATCCACACAAACGCCAAACTATCACATTTTTATCGCCATTATTGTTGTTTTTTATTTCACTGAGTGGAGCTTGTTCATATGACTGGCCCAGAATCGGATTATCTCGTTACATTCCACGCACACACACATGCTCTCTCTCTCTCACACACACACACTGGAGTATAGTGACACAGTGAACGAGGTTTATGTAATCAGCGGTCTCTTCATCCGGCAGATGGCAGTAAAATGGGGAATTTTGTGCCTTCTTGAACTCAGTTGGCATCCGAGCCAAACAAAAAGACAACACACAGTCAGAGAGGGCAGCAGCCGGCGCAGGGTGTAGGAGGGATGAGATGAAAAGATGTTCAATAATGCGATGAGTTGATAAAGTGTCAGGTTCATGGCGCGAGGGTGCTCCAATTACGCATGGATTAGGGGGGCAATTTATGCACAGTGGGGGAGAAATTGGCAACTATTTGGGACAGTATTCACATACTGTCACTTTTAGCTCAGCTCACAACTAAGAAACAATAAAATAAGTCAGAATATGTCAGCGATAACCACACACAGTCAGACGCGTCTGTCCTGATGATATAATTTTGGAAGTGTTTATTGGGAAATGAGGTCTGTGTGCATATAATCACCCTAAGACTTCACCTCCCATCTATTACCGCCTATGAGTTCCCTAAACAAACACTCACGAGCGCTTATCAGCGTGTTTTCGCTGTGAAACAGTAGTACAAAGGCCTCCAGCTTGGCATAGAGGGCAGACTCAGCCATCCTTGCCAAACACCTCCTCCAAAGAGAAGAAAAGAGAGCACGGAGGAGGGCTCAGGCTGGCTGGCTGCTTCTTCGTTTAGGGGAGGGTGACAGCTTTGAAACAAGCGCTCCATCTCGACAGCTGTCTCCCTGGCGCCGCTCCAGCTCCGAGGCTTAAAAAGGGGGTGGTGATCCGATCGCCTGCCGCAGCACCACCTTCCCGGGGCGCTCAAATGCGCTTCCGCCGCTCGCAGCGTTAAGACGCGTTACGCTTTGTGTAGTTTCTCATCAAAGAGGCCCATTTAAAAGGCTTTATTGCCGTATCTTAATCAATCTTTCTATTAAAGAGACCTTCGTGTTGCAAGACATGAAATATGCAATCAGAAAGAACATATTATCTTCATGCTTTTGGCGAATATTTTATCTCTTCGCGCAGAAATGTCGATCCCCTTTTTACTCTTTTTATATTTCCTGCTTCATTAAATGAGCTGCTCACTTCTGAGGGAGAGAAAGAGAGAGAGAGAGAAAAAAATCACCCAACAAGCTCAATCCCAGCTTCACATGTGGCGATCCGGCCACGCCCCCTCATCCAGCCAGCTGTGCTCAGCTTTGTTTTGATGGCAGCAGCCAGACTGTGAGTGTGTGCGTATGATCAGTGTGTGTTGAGACAGCATCCTGGTGGGACTGCGCCTGAAGTGGGTTACTGTAAACTGTAAAATGTTACACTCTTCACACGCTCCTGAGCTGATAATGAGAGCCACTATTATCACAAAGGCATTCCGTCTTTATAAACTGGGCCTCACACTCATGTGTCGACCCACTTCCTCTCGTCTTCAAAGGAAACGGTTCACCTTAAAATCTCAGCTGCTTGGCCTCGATTTGAAAAATCGCAGGTATAAGATGCAGCTGGGGGAAAAAAAAGTGAGACTTTATTGCTCGTTTTAGTTCACCGGAGGTCAAAGTTGAAGTGAAGTTTTCTTAATTCCTCTGATACTGAAGTGAAGTTCTTAATGCCTCGTTGAGACCTGAGCTGCTCTGATGGACTGAAGGCGTCTGACGTAAAGCGTCTCGTCTCAGTGAAGAAGATTAGGAGAAGTTTTGAAGGAGGGATCGAGCCTGTCTGTTCAGCACAGAGACTCAACATGTCAACGCCTGCAGGCTAGATTAGCTGAGGAGTGACTGACACTAAGCATTAAGAGGCTTCTGCTTATGAAAACAGCATTGAGCAACTCTCTCGCTCCCACACACAAACACTCTTGCTTGATCATATATATAGACACACTCGCATACATACCTGTCACTTGCAGCTATACATACATGACATCGTAGAGATACTTGGTGTGTCAAAGTATCTGAGTCACTCACATTCCGTTTTGTCTTCCCGCAGAAGAGGATGATGATGACGATGCAGAGGATGAAGAAGAAGAGGAGGAAGATGACGAGGATGAGGAGGAGGAAGATGACGAGGATGAGGAGGAGATTGATGTGGTTACAGTAGAGAAGAGGCGCTCAACAACCAGCAAGGCGGCTTCCATGACCTCAGGCAATGTCAACATCTCTGCGCACTCAAAAAGCCAAGATTCCAGGGCTGTAATCTCAGGGTCTGGGGGTCAGGTGGGTCGCTTTGTCAGCCGGGCCCCACAGGAGCTGATCCTGAAGAGGAGTTCAGTCCACCAGCAGCAACACAACTACGCAGCCCCCTCGCCATACGCCTCAGACGACGACCCGACCCCACCTCCAAAGAAGCAGAAGACATCAGATACCCCACGACCTCCAACAAGAACCATCTCCTCCTCTTCCTCTTCTTCGTCTTCCTCCACATCCTGCAGCTCTTTCACCAGCATGTCAGGGGCACGCAGCAAACGCAGCGCCAGCGGGGACAGCAGCCCGCGGGGCAGCTCCGACTCAGAGGACAGTGAGCGCAGGCGTAACCACAACATCCTGGAGCGCCAGCGCCGTAATGACCTGCGCTCCAGCTTCCTCACACTACGTGACCACGTCCCTGAGCTGGCACACAATGAGAAAGCAGCGAAGGTGCTGATTCTGAAGAAGGCCACTGAGTATGTGAGCTCGCTGGAGACGGAGGAGATGAGGCTGGCGCAGGAAAAGGACAGGCTGCAGAGCCGCAGGCAGCAGCTGATGCGCAGGCTGGAGCATGCAAGGACTCGCTAACGGACAACCACTACAACACAGAAACACTCACATACACCCTGGATAACCCCTCCTGCTTACACACACTCACACACATAGGCCTACACACTTAAGCACAGACACACAGGCCTGCATATCTGTTCATCTCAGAGGACGTTTATCTTCAGGCGAAACACACCTGCAGGAGAAAAAAGAAGAAAGAGGGGGGGTTGCTGCAGGGATGCTCGGACTTTCACTACCGCCACTTTTTTTGCACATTTGTTGACGTTAAGAATGTTTAGGGTTTACTTTTTCAATCCAGTCACATTGAGGAAAGATGAAAAGAAAAGAATGAGGAAGAAGAGAGGACAAACTTTGTTTTTGTAGGTCTTCCCTTCCTCTGGTTTTTGTATCATTTCTATTTGTATCTTGTCTTTTTTTTTTTTTTTTTTTTGTCGTTGTTGTTGATTTTGTACTCACTGTGACACCAGCCTGGAATCTGAGTGATTCCCACATGATGGATGGATGTCAAAGGGCACTTTGCTTGGGGAGTTCACGTACAAGAAGCAGTGCACACTTAACTTTTTGCCTTCACCACTGCAAAAAAAAAAAATTAAAAATAAATAAAATAATAACTAGAGAAACTGAAGAGACTAAGACGACGTATGAGGCGCCATGGTTCACGGAAGCGATGCCACTACAGGTTTTCTCTCTCACTCCCTCGCTCACACTGGTGCTCAAACCAAGTTCAGTGGATGTATAACTGTGCACCTTGCTAGCCGACACTTTTGTATATAACAATAGTGTACAGACAAAATAATACACTCAGATCTGCCTTGTTTTGTAATACATTTTGTCCTTGTTTTTTTATACATGTCAGGAAGCTGCCAATAACTAGACTGGAAGTTTATATACCTTTAAAGTACTGTAAGGCCTCGATTTTTGAGAGTCATGAACTTTGTAATATAACAATATATTGTTTTTTCTTCTCTTTTCCTTTGTATTGTATCATATTACTAATTCTACACACCTTTATGCTTTTAGTGTGAACCTGATACATACTAAATTTGATACTTATATTTTCGTATGAAAATGAGTTCTCAGTAGATATCACTTTATCTCGTCATTTTTTTCTCCTCCTATCTCAAATAATTCTTTTGTACAGATAAAAAATGTGTACTATCCTCATGTACCTGGCCTTTTACTTTCCCCTTCTTTTGTTTATATTTGTAACTATTGGGTGCATAGAACTGGGTAAACGGATATAAGATGTTTGTTTTTTTCACTTTTAAAATGTACATTTAGTGCTGCAACTCATAGCACTTTGAAATACCTCATTTTGAAAAATAAATAGACATCATAAAACCGTAATCATGGCCTTTCTGGATGTTTCTTTCACCTGCACTTACCTCGTCCATAACCCTGTCCCTCTTTCATATCTGTGTCTTTTTCTGTTGATTTTTCTCTTTGCTGTATTTGTTTTCCTGCTCCCAAAGACCCATCCTGACAAAGAAACAGAGTGTCTTCTGAATCCTCTCCGTCTCAGCACCCTGCGGCTACCTCCCCCTCTCTAGCCTCTCACACCCACCCACACACACCTACGCTTACACGCACGCACACTTCAAGTGCTCGACTCGTACACACACTCTCCTCTTTCTCTATTTCTGTTTCCCTCCCTCACCGACACGGCCCTTCCTACTACATTGTTCGGGCTGTTGCCATGGAAACTGGAGCAGCTGCTGAGTGGCAGACAGCTAGAGTGAGTCTTTTATTTGTCTGTTAGTAGTCTGTGTATTCTGCCCGCATGTGTGTGTGCGTGTGTGGGTATGAATGCAAATGTGTGCATGTGAGTCTACCTTTTGTCCCGGTCTGTGTGTGGCCCGGGCGCCTGATCTCTGCGGCGTTGTGCACTGCCTACCACCGTGCCAGGACGAGGCTGGATACTGTTTACCAACATCAGCCACATGGCTCTGGCCTTCTACTCCTCCTCCTCCTCCTCTTTCTCCTCCCCTCTGTGCCTCCACTGCCGGGCTTGAACCCAAATATGTGCCACTCAGGAGTCTGGCCAGGCTTTTTTTTTTTTTTTTTTTTTGGAGGTGGCTGAAAGAGAAATCTGCTGCCACGGTCTGAGTAGCTTTTCAGCACAACAGTGTGTTCACGGAGGGAGAGAGAAAGAGGCTCGGCGAGGAGGGAATTAACAGGACACAAAAACACACATTGTAGATGACTTTGATTAATCCTTTTTATCTCAGAAAGCAATGACTGCGCAACAGCATAAGGCAGGGTGACCCCTTTTGTCCATCTGCACGCATCATATTCCTTTAAAATTCCTTCATCTGTACTTTTTTGGTGACATGCTTCGCATCTACTACAGTAAAGAAAGATCGAAAGCAGAGCTGCACTCAGCGTGTCACAGACAAGGCTATACCAAGACTGATGACTTTGTTTTGGAGTTGAGACAGCCAAAGACTGAGCCTCTCGGTGGGGGGAGTGGAACTGGTGGATTACATAACAGGAGTCTGGTGGGTCTGGTGTCTTTGTGAGCGCTTACTGTGCGTGTGTGTGTGTGGAACAGGAGTGTAGTATCTTTGAGGGTGTGCGTGCGTGTGTGTGTGTGTGTGTGTGTGAGAGAGAGAGAGAGAGAGAGAGAGAGAGAGAGACCTCTCCTGGGACTTCCCCTTACCATCTGCCTAATGGCTTATCCAGCCTGGTTATAGGATGAAAACAAGTTCATGGACAATAACATCCCTCAGAAAAATTATTAAACAAAAACCCCAACGTGTTGCAGCCAAATGAGACGGTTTGCTTCCGATGCTGAGATTAACTGA